>CM061156.1:4725099-5325099 GCA_030710495.1 Labroides dimidiatus | reverse complement strand
GAGACCAGCACGACAGTGTTCAAGTAATCCCCAAAGTTAGCTTTCTTATGCAAGATGATTAAAATTAAAGAAAACATTTCTATTTTATTCTTTGTCAAGCTGAAGTCAGCTGCTTAATCCCATTTCCTGTGTTTTTTTTTAAGGAAACCAGTGTTTAAAGATATACAGGGAGACTTTTTGTTTGTTTTCATGGCTTGCTGAGCTTGTTGTTGTTGAAAGCTGGTTTTTAGCACCTTTGTAGCCCAGAGGAAGCAGTTTTTGAGTTCATGTTTTGAGCATTAACTCTTCAATATGGCTCTGCTCACACTTTTCCAGAGCGTGTGTTATAGTTTGAAGACAGAACATGACCTCCCTCCAGCTGATAGATTGGTCTTAATATTTACTGATGAACTTTAATCACCACATCTAAATGAGACACAGTTGTCTGTCTGTTGGTAATCACTCTTCTTCTTCTTCTTTGGCTCGTTTTGTTGCTGATTTGAAGTTCAGAGCAGAGGCGTAGTCGACCTCCGGCTGATCCCCTCCAAGTTTGGAGTGTTTGGAGTCAAACTTCAGCTCCGTCTGATCTATCGGCTGCTGTGTTTAGGACCCAACCTTCACCGACTCACTCAGCACACTCACAATGGATCACACACCGGGGAGGGAGCTATGTGTGTGTCTGAGCTTGTGTGTGTGTAGTGTGTGATCGCCATATTCCTCATCTCCGTCAGCAGCCAATTGGTCAGCTCATTAGAGGATCATACATCAGACTCAGCCTGACCCCACTGTTCACTTTCCTTCTCTTTCTGTGTTTTGGTCCAGAATCCACATTTCTTCATCAAACTGTTTGAACCTCATTTCAAAGTGTCATCAAAGAACTGAGGTTTCATTTTCCCTGAATTCAAGGAACAAAAATCCTGTTTCATCTCTTTTGAAACTTAACTTAAGACTTTTACGTTGAAGCTTCTAAACACCCAAAGACCTCACATGAAAATGTTCAAATGCAGGATGTTTTCAGAAACATTCACTGGTTTACATGTTCAGTTTTGGACGTGTAACCGTCACATCTTCCCCTCAGGAATTTGGTGTGTGGCCTACTCAGAACCCTTTTTCCAAATATAATCTCACTTTTAGTCAATAAATGTAACATTTCTACACATTTATCTGTTGTCATTTTGCATAATACTGTATGAGGCAACTAAGCCTGTCACTGTCTTCCAAACAACCAAAAAGTCAACAAAAATTTCAAGTTTTTTATACATTTAAGTAAATTTCTGTATAATGTGCTCTAAAATTCCAACCAGAAGAAAAATTTTATCTTAAAATTTTTGGCTAACCCCTCAGTACTGCATCCTGAAGTACACCTGTTTACCTGTAAGTGGCGAGTCTCAGTTTTACTGTAAGTAGTTAGCCATAAACGCCTTAAGAGCAAGACTTTATTCCACGCATTACATGTTTTACAGATCAGTTAGTGGCTCAAGGTATAAGTGTGTTCAGATAAAAAGTGAAGACATATTCAGTCCGTCTGCAAATTATATCTTGGTGTATTTCATCCCTTACAAGTGTGCCTGTTCATCTGTTTGTGGTGAGTCTCAAGTTTCACTGTAAACAATGAGTTACACAGAGATAAGTTCAGTGGCTTGAACCTAAAAAAAGAAACTGATTTCCTGTGATTTTCATGCAATCAACAGATCTTAACCTGCGTTCATTTATCTGTTTGTGGTGAGTCTCAGCTTCACTGTAAACAGTGAGTTAAACAGAGGACAGAGGTATCTTCAGTGGTATGAAGCTAAAAAAAAACTTTTCTTGTGATTTTCATACAATCAAGAAATCTTAACCTGCACGTATTATCTGTTTCTAGTAAGTCTCAGCTTCACTGTAAACAGTTAGTTACATTGAGACTTCTCTCTGTCTTCTTTCATGCAATCAAGAGATCTGCACTTACTTATCTGGGTAGTCTCAGCTTCACTGTAAACAGTAGGTTACACAGAGGTTTGTCTCTGGTTTACTTCAACTATATGAACCTGACAAGGATTTTCTGATGTTTTTTGTTTTAACAGACAACCACAACAAGCATCATATTCCATCTCTTTATAATGATACAAGTTCTTTCGTAGTTAAACAAACTGGGGAAAATAAGCAAACAATAAATATTTAACTGAATACAGGGAGTGAGAACAGAGGAAGGTTCATGAATAAGTACATTTTATAAATGGGGTTCAGTCCTTAAGGTCCCAGTCTGGCCTCTGATCTAGCTCACAGCTGCTAAATGTTTTTCCAAATTCGAATGAAATCATCCAAAAGTTTTGTGAAATGTTAATCAGTGTTTTTCCAAAGAATGTGTGTGTTATTGTGTGTGGATGTGAAAATATGACTCTGAAACTCAGTTATGTCACTTTCATGAATTTATTTTGATGTAAACATCGTCATTTCAGCTTTTTATTTGACAGAGCCCAGGCCTGGAACAGAAACGAGCTAACAAGCATCATCACTGAATCAAACAGAGTTCATTTATGTAACATCAGAATTTAGAAAGATCTCTTTCCAGAAACTTCATCTTTTCTCCTCTTCATCGATAAGTCGGCTTTCCAGGAATAAAATCTGTTTACAGTTTGGTGAAAGTGGTTTCAAGTCCACGTGGAGATTTAACATTCTTATCAACATGCTTTATCACAATCAGCTTTGAAATGAAGGCGCTTCAGGAGCTTCATCCACTGTTGTAAGCTTATTTAAAAAAGCGTCACTTTAGATCTCTATCATCTTTGTCTTTGGACATTCAGTGTAACTTATTGTGAGTTGTTTACTCTTTTTCTCTTTGTGTTGTTCTGTGTGGTTTGTTTTGGAGTTTTTGTATAGATATTGGAAAATTTAGTATCTTTTTTTAAAAAATAAGTTACTTTGGTTATTTCGTATTTTTTGTTTCAGGGTTATGATTTAGTGTCTCTTTGTTTATTTTTGTGCTGGATGTTTAACATTTTTTGGTTGCTTTGTATCTTTCTATGTTATCTGCTTCTTCTTCCTGTAATTTGAAGTTTGTTTTCTCTTTGGTTATTTTTGTATCTGTACTTTTTTATTTATTTATTTTTTTTGTCTTTGTATCATTCTTGTCTGAGGTGTTTATTATTCACTCCTTGTTTGGTTAATTGGTAACAATATTGGTTATTTTCTTTTTCTTTACATTTTTGTGAGTTGTTTACCTTTCGTTGTTTATTTTGTATCTATGTTTGTCTTCTTCTTTGTGTAATTTCTGTGGCTTGTGTACAATTTGGGTTTGTTTGTTCATTTGTTGTTGTTGTTGTTGTTTAAGGGGGCGGGGGACTTTTTTAGGGGCTTTTTGTATTTTTATTCACTATTTTATCTCCTTATCGATGATTTCTACATCTCTTATTATTTTTTGTGAGTAGTTGGTTGGTTATTGTGTACGTTTATTTAGCATTTTTTGTGTTATTCTTTGTGAGCTATTTACTCTTGTTCGATTCGATTTGATTTTTTGTTTGTTTTGTTTTTATTGATAATTTGTTTCATTTTTGTGTGATTTGTTTACTCTTTGTTTGGTTACTTTGTACCTTTGCAGTGTTTTGTTTTTCTTTATGCCTTTTTTTATGTCTTTAATTTTATTTCCTGATTCCTGATTATTTTGTACCCTTTTTGTCATTTTTCTAATTTCTTTCTCTATATTGTTGTTTTGTGTGTTTTTGTAGTTATTCTATCACTTTTCTATCAGTCTGTTTCTCTTTATGGAAATCTGTACAAGTGTCTTTTTAGATGTCTTGTATCTCAGCAGTCATTTTGCATCACTTGAAGCAGCTTTATATCTTTTTGGGGATGTTTTTAAATCAGTTTGTATCTGGATTTGGACATTTTTGTCACCATTTGGATGTTTTATGTCTCTCTCTGGCTGTTGTCTACCTCTTTCTGGTTGTGTTGTTTCATTCTTTGTCTCCGAGCATCCATTTACCGTGTCTAGTTTGTAGCTTTTAAGTCTTTGTGGTAAAATATGCAGGCTATGAAATTTAAAAAACAAAATGCTTTTCTCCTGAGTCTAATTTCAGCAGCTTATTACATCTCAAAACCCTCTACTCTCCACACACACACACACACTCACTCACACACACTCACGTATATATCCTCCAAAATATACTCACTTAACTCACCCCTCCGTCCCCCCTCCCTCCCTGCTGTTGCTATTGTCCTTACACTCACAAGCCAATTTCAGCAAACCCAGTTAACAGTCTGCAGAACTGAGCCGAGCAGAGAGACTGACAGCTCTCTGACAAAAGGCACACGGGAGAAAATCCCCCGCCGCTAATATCTGCTGTCAGCCCGGACGCATCTAAAACGCCACTAATGCGTCGCCCCTCTGCTGCCGCCATGCCCCCACCAACCACCCCGCTGCAGACGACGGAGACAGAAAAGAGAGGCTGATATGAATACTAGAAGCATAACAATGGTGGAAAAAGCAAAAAAATCTGCTCTCTAATGGCGCCGCCAAATAGCGAAACATATTTAGTCTGACAAAAGCGACGGGATGTTCAATCTCCTCAGGTGTCAGAGCGCTCACACAGGAGGGGAGGTGGGTGCCAGACGGAGACATCCAAAGCCCAGAAGTGCATCCTAAGTAGGCGTCGTGTCGCAGAAAAAGAAGAAATAGAGATAGCAGCATGATGATGATGATGATGATGGTGATGATGATGATGATGATAGTGCTGCTATTTGGCCTTGATGGGACGGCGATTTCAGCCACCATACAAACAGTTTGTGTCTCTACTTTCTCTGTTTTGCTGTGTCGCTTGGAGCAAAGCTTGCAGCAAAGCTTGGAAAACAAAAGAGGTGTTTTATTATGGTTTTTTCTTCTTCTTCTTCTTCTTGCAGTTTAATGTCATATTTAGCGTTCGAGCCGTGAGCGGTTTGTGCAGCGTTTGAGATGACAACTGCTGAACGATGCGCTGAAAGGTCAAAATGTCCCAGTGCAGGGGATGCTTTTAGATGGAACGCCCCCTCAGGGATTTTGTTCTGACAGTCTGAGAGGAACTTAATTTACAGTCTGACTCCAGAACACAGGAGTTTAAGATACAGAGCAGAGGGAAGTTTTCACATCCCAACTTTTAGGAGAAAGTGAGCCTTCTTAAAGCAAACTGCAAACTTTAGACCCATGGGGCTTTAAGTCCAAAAGGTATTTATAGGAAATGTAACTTACTT
The DNA here is from genome assembly GCA_030710495.1 of Labroides dimidiatus. Lineage (NCBI taxonomy): Eukaryota > Metazoa > Chordata > Actinopteri > Labriformes > Labridae > Labroides > Labroides dimidiatus. The sequence goes on along the minus strand of CM061156.1, from coordinate 5,319,921 downwards.
CAACAGTACGAACCTGACAAAGAAAATAGTTTTCTTGTGATTTCTGTTCAATCAAAAGGTCTCAGTCTGCTTCCATTTGTCTGTTTCTGGTGAGTCTCAGCTTCACTGTAAATAGTACGGGAGAGGCTTCAATCTGGCTTCCTTTTATGGTATAGATCTAAATAAATAAAGGAACATTTTTTTGGTCATTCACTTCTGGTAATAGGTCTTCATGCCTTCCCCTTCTCTTTCTGATGAGTCTCAGCTTCACTGTAAATAGTCATTTACACAGAGGCTTCACTATGGCTCACTTAAGTAGAACAAACCTGAAAAGAAACTTAATTTCTGGTTATTTACTTCCCGTAAAAGGTTGCTATCTGCCAGTGTTGTTTTCGTCAACGATGACAAAATTATTTTGTTGATGCCCCTTTTTTTCCGTGACAATAATGAGACAGTAATGAGCTAAACATGGCTCTTCGATGACTAAAATGTGAGTTTTCATTGATGAGACGGGATGAAAATGTTAGTGTGTGGTCTGTCAGACGTTCACAATGCATGACATTTCTGCCTATTGTGCGTGTAATCTGTCTCACACAGACACACATTGACACATTGAGTTTACAGACCCCTTCACAACCTACATCATCATAAAGATGCACACACATTTGGGCATGGAAGCAACGTTCAGTTTCTTTCATTCGAGTTAGCATCATAAGCAGCACAAAAACCTGGTTGTTTGGTGGTCGGGTGTCAGAAACAATACTACACCATGGAGTCAACTTCTATTGAGTTCTGACCATTACAGAGCAACTGGTGTTTTGGAGTAAAGCATGACCGCGCAAACTTGTGACTTTCAGCCGAATGTGTCAGTGATGGTTGGCTGACAGTCTCCAGTTAACAGGGTCACACTTTACACTGAAACACCAGCGTCGTCTGCAGCTGTGTTATTAAATGTGTCTTCTTTATCCAACCTCAGTTAACCAGGTTGAGCACGAATAATCAACTGCTGATATTCTAAATCCAGTTTTTATTTGGGTTTAATGAAAAAGTTGGTTTGGAGCCGAAGTTATGACCAAATATGGACTCACTATGGAGAGGAAATAATAAGTGAACCTATAAATGATGATTAACAGAAACAGATTTTAAGTTCAACGTTAAACTACGGCATATTATCAAACTATGAACCAGTCTGATTAGTCATATGAAAATATCAAACAATTAATATTCTGATAGATTTGGTGCAGTTCTCTATCTGGAACTAGTTTTTTGTCTCTTTTATTATGACCCAGGTCTTAGACTCAAAATTTTTCATCAAAAAGTTCCACCATTGTTATGTCTTCTTCATGTCTCACCAGAGGTACGTATTGGGTGGTAACAGCAACACTACCCCTACGGTTTCTGGTGGTACTACTTCGTTTGTCCCGTAACCATTAGCTTTATGAAAACGTGCAGAAATACGGATGAAATGAACGCAGAGCATAACAATAATAAGCATTTTCATCCAAAAGACTGAGACTAAAACTTAAACAGCTGTCAAAAACAACACTGCTATCTGCACCCATTCAGTTTCTGGCCAGTCTCAGCTTCACTGTAAATATTAAATTGCACAAAGGCTTCAATCTGACATAATTCAGCAGAATGAACCAAAAATTCAATTTGTTTGTAATGAATGGATACTTGTCTGTCCTGTCTTGATCTGTTGGTAAGTCTCGGTTTTACTGTTAATGGCTAATCAACAATCAGTTACAGACTCATAAACCTCTGATGACACCATTGTGACATCATCATGGTTATTAATGCACCTTTATTAGAGTAACATTCCAACATGCACAACAAGTATTACACTGTCAGTAAAAGCTGTTTACCTGCATCATCACAAACAGCAGTAACCATGGTAACCGTCTCCCATCCTGTATCTGGTGTCAATACCTGCAGACCTCCCTGCTCTAAGCAAACACACACAGGAACACACACAAGTACACTCACAAGTACACACACTGTCTGCTCCCGGTACATCCACCAGCTGGTTTTCTCTCTGCCAAGTCCTGACAGTGTGTGAAGCTTTGTGTGTGTGAAGCTTTGTGTGTGTGTGTGTGTGTGTGTGTGTGTGTGTGTGTGTGTGTGTGTGTGTGTGTGTGTGTGTGTGTGTGTGTGTGTGTGTGTGTGTGTCAGAGAGCCGGCAGGCTTTTCTTTGTTTAGTCGAAGTGACAGCAACAGCTTCTCCCTGTCTGCTGGTGTAGGACATCAAACACACATACACACACACACACACACACACACATGCATAGAGAGAGAGAGAGAGAGATACACACAAACACTCAAGGAAACACACAATTATATTAGCTCGCACACACATGAATAAGGCAAAAAAAAAAAAAAAAACACACTTTTATAATCAGGTAGTGTATATTTCACCTGTTTAACTTAAAGTGTGTTGATATTCTATGTCATGTTTTTTAATGTTGTTTGTGTCTATGAGTGTGTGTGGGAGTGTGTGTGGTTGGCCTCGTTGTTATAACCTTGACTGCCACAGTTGCCTGGATTGGCCTGGAGACAGTTTCCACAGAAACCAAGTACTGCAACGATGGAGTATAGAGACAGACACAAGTTGACAGGCATCCATCCCTCTCTAATATATAGCTCCATGTTTTTGGGAGTAAATTTTTGTTGTTGTTGTTGTTGTTGTTTACAGTTTCCTTTGCTTCTTTCTCAATGATCAGACTTTTGCTCGGGCGTCCTGGTGGTTAGCAGTAATTTTCCTCCAGCCAAGACTTCATTTAATCCACTGTTTACAGTCAAATCTGAGGAACTTCAGTATAGACCATGGATTCAGATCAACAGAGAGGTGAAATTCATCTCTCTCGATCTGTCTGCTGTCTGCTCTGAGTCTCAGTTTCACTGTAAACAGTGAGACACTTCACTCTTTCTTCCTTCAGTTGTATGAAGCTGAAAAGAGACCAATTTTCTCGTGATTTTCATCCACTTAAGAGGTATTGATCTGTTCCTATTTGTCTGTTTCTTGTAAGTCTCAGCTTCACTGTTAATAGTAAGTTGCACAGAGGCTTCAATCAGACTTCCTTCAACGGTTTAAAGATGAAATAAAAAGGCTTATTTTCTGGTGATTTACTTGTGGTAACACTTTATTTGAGCCCATTTATCTGTTTCTGGTGAGTCTTAGTTTCACTGTAAATAGTAAGTTCCACAGACAGTGGAATCTGTAGAATCTGTCTTCCTTCAGCAGAATGACACAGTTAAAGGAACTGGTTTTCTTGTGACTTAAATGCAATCAGGATGTCTTAATCTGCACTCACTGATCTGTTTCTGGTGAGTCTCTGCTTCACTGTAAACAGTGAGTTACACAGAGGCTTCTCTGTCTTCCTGCAGCGGTATGAAGCTTAAAAAAAGAGACAAATTTCTCATGATGTTTGTGCAATCAAGAGATCTTAAGCTCTTGTGTAATTTTTTAAGAGATTAAATCTTTTTTTTCCCTTTTTTTTGCAAAAAAACTTATGAAACTGACTTTTTTATAACTTAAACCATCTGTTCTATGTTTTTCAAGTTTGAATGTCTAGTTTTGGTTTGCTTATTCTTAAACAAATCTTGACAGTATAGAGGGCATGAAAAATATGAAAGAAAATATAAAATATAAAATATTTAATGCAAAAAAAGCTAGTAATGTTGAGATGATCACCAGGGCTTTTATATCCTATAAACATCCATAAAAACAAAGCTTATTGGAGTAACAGCCAATCCAAATACTTATATACACATTTTACAAATTAAAAGAAAGCATTTTAATAGTAACAGATAATTATATCACTCATTGATATAATTCATACACCTTTAATCTTTGCGACTGACTATCACCTGCCATCAGCGCTAGGTTCTTCAACCGTACAACACACATTTAACAATTTATCAATTAATTCTAAATATATCAACACTTTAATAATTAAGGCAGTGTTTGCTCTTCATGTCCCAGCTGTATCCACTAGTGCCTGAAGCGTAGTTAGTATTAACTGCCGAAAACTTTCTGATATATCTCAGATTTTATATGAATTGTGTTAATATAAACATGAGACACAACTTCTGCAAACATCAAACTATCATTGGCAACGGTAGATCAGCAACTCCCATGTTTTATGAGCTGTTGTATTATTGTCTACATAGCCACAAAACTCCATTTAAAATAACCTCAGAACCCATAACTGCTGCTTTTGTTTTACTCTCAACAAAACAAATTAACATTCAGAAGCAGCAGAATTGTGTTTCCAAAGCATCATGGGAAAAAAATGAGGCACAAAAAGGAGGCATGAGGGACAGGAGAGCGAACAAGAAACAAGGAAAGACGAGCTCATGGGGGAAAATGGCGGTCTGTGAAAATTTACACATACACACACACACACACACACACACACAAATAAACACACAAACAACAGTGGCAGATTTAATGCAGCGTTGAGGGTATTGGGGGTGTGGAGGTGTGATTTAGGGGGAGTGGGAAACGCCACCGCTGCCGCCTCCAGTGAATTGGCTCATCAACCACATCCCAAGACACACACACACACACACACACACACACACACACACACACACACACACACACACACACAGAGTTATTAGGTGGAGCAGGTACAGCTGGGACTTGGATTTAAAGACAACACCACCTGGCCTGATGGTAGTCTGACAGTGATTAACACACACACACACTCACATCCACACACACTCACCTCACAAAGACACAAAGGCACAGATGCATGTATACACTTTCACTTCACATGTACACAATACACACACATACACTCACACACACACACCTGCTTCTTCTTCTTCTTCTCCTGTGACGGCACAGAAGGCGTTTGATTTCTTGTTTTTCTCTCTCTTGTTTTGGATGTTTTGATTTTGGATCAAGGCGGAGGATAAATGTGTGAGATGCTGTTGTTTTCTGTCCTCCGCAGGGTCAGAAGTTTCAGTTTCATTTCTGTGTATTTTTATTATTATTATTTTTTATGGAAATAGTTTGAAGATTTGTTGAACCTCGCTGAGCACAAAGACTGAAAACAGGAATGTTTATAGTTCCGTTCATCTGTCTGTCAAACATCCTGAACTTTAATTTTACTTCACTATGAAAACGGCATAAAACATGGGGCCCTTCGTTTACAGTCCTGCTTTCTGCTTTTTGTGCCCACTTTTCATTTCCATTTTAGTCATATGTTGGTCACAAATTCTCTGTTTCTTCAGGCTTGGTTAGGTTCTATATTCATATGTTTTCTTCACAGCTTGGTCCAGTGTTCAGTGATGTTTTGGTCTTGGTTTGACAACATATTCAAGGATGATGCAGAATTAGCTAGACCCCGTATTTCTGGTGTTTTAGACCTGGTTTGGCACATTATAGCTTTGGTTAAGTCCTCTGTTGACTGGTCTCCAAGTTTGGGTTCAATATTCAGATGTGGCCTACCTTAAAAGTGCTTTTCGGAGCGCAGATGGCCTAGTGGTTAAAGTCGCGCTCAATGTACGCGGGCGGCCCGGGTTCAAGTCCGACCTGTGGCTACTTTCCCCGCATGTCACTCCCCACTCTCTCACCCTGTTTCCTCCTCTATCCACTGTCCTACCCTATCTGATTAAAGGCATAAAAAGCCCCCCCCCCCCCCCCCAAAAAAAAAAAAATATATATATATATATATATATATATATATATTAAAAGTGCTTTTCAACCACTGGGACCAGGAACCTTTTTAGGAGCTCTGTTTGCAGGAGTAACCAGGATGTAAATGTAGTTCCTGTGTAGTCTGTCTCTACCTTTACAGTCACACATCACGATGTCAGCTTGTCTGTCTCCTTTCATGGCTTTCAACTCTTTATTCCCGCCCTCTGCTGGTCAGGCGGTGTAGTGAAATCACTTTTTTCTTCCGCTTCATATGTCACATACCTAATTTTCATTATCTTCACAGGACTTCAGGCCTCAGGTGAAACGCAGACAACAATGGGCCACAGGAACCATTTAGTTCCTCAAAGTTAACTCAAGTTCCTGGTACATTTTGTCAAAAAGCACCTTTAGCATACCAAGAGTTGGTCAAATATGCTTTGGTGTGTCAACCCAGCAGTGTTTGTTTACCATTAAGTTTTCAAGGACTTCTTTTGTTTCACTGACGTTTTTTGTTATTTTATGACCTCATCGTGTCCGTGATTTACTTCAGTTTTAGTTCCTCTTGGATCCAGTCTTCTGGTGTTTGAGCCTGGATTAAGTCCTAAATTGATTTGTGTTTGATCTTTTCTCTGAGTGTTCTTAAGTCTGACATTTGGTTGTGTTAAAGCTGCACTTTGGCCAAATGTTCGCCGCTAACTCGGACTTTTGTGACAGTTTACCCAAAGATTCCTCAAACAAAGACGTCATATTCAAAGAAATGGTGGAAAGACCATGAAAGAAGAAACTCTCCAAACAATGAATGACAGCGTTAATTAAACGCCTTAGATTAGATTGTGAAGTGAACATGTTTGCTCACATCTACAAGCCAACCCAACAACACGGGCGTTACAGAAAGGACGTGATCACAAGATATTTAATAACTTGAAATATGTGACAGTTTCATTTAAGATTCAGTTCTCATGAAAGATCACTTTGGAAGAGCTCTAGTCAATATACATTTCATTTTTACTAATGTTTCTCTTTAAATTCCTTAAATAATCCAATCAGAAATTGGTATAAGGTTGTTATATTATATTAAGTGTTTTGCGCTGGTTTGGTACTTACTTGTTAGATTTTTAAATCATGAAATGGCCAAAAAGGGAGATGTGTTTTAGCCCTCGCTATCAAATATTTATTTCCATTTTATCCCTGGTTTGTTCTGATGTTCTTGGGAGTTTTACGCCTAGTTTTACAAGTATGTGTTATTTTTAACTCCTCTACAGTGCCCTCTAAGACTTAGTTTTATCAAATATTCACATCCGCACAGCCCTTATTAAGTGTGTTGAGGTTGTTTTTATTTCTCATTCGGTTCAGCCATAGTTTTTTCAAACATTTGCTTCTGTTTTCTGAAATATTTTCCATATGAAGATAAGTGAGGCATTATAGAGGGAGATTGAGAACAGGTTGGCTGGTGTCAGAAACATATATAAGCTAACAGATGCCGTCTGGCGTCTGTATTTATAGACCCGTCAAACGTCAGTGCTGCTGAATGTTGTTGGTCCTTAAATCACCTCATAAACACACAAACACAGTCGCAGGTTTGTTCCTCGCTGGTGTGGAGTCTCCTGTTTGGTTTGATCATATTTCTGAAGAGGAACTAACTCATCACCTTTTACCCCAACAACAAACCCTGAACTCAAACACGGTAACACAACCCGACACAGCCCGGTCATACAATACTTAAGCTATGTGCACTGTCGTCTGTGTTTACTGGAATCTCTGGTTGGTGAGGAACTTTAGGAATTTATGACACAGGAAACTTTCTTCTTTCAGTTTATACATGACATTAGTGTTAAATTACACTCATGTCTGCATTTTTAACACACCAATTACCTTATAGACAGCAGTTATAGCAGTCTCACCTGCTTTTGACCAGTTTTTTTATAGGGTTTTTCTACCAGCATGGGACACTATGTCCAAAAAGAGGCTGAGGTAGCATGCATAGAAAGAATATCACCATGTTTTAGTACGGATTGTTTAAACACGCTCTCATGATTATAAAAATAGAAGAAAAAACATATTTGTTTCCGTAACAGGAACCCAACTTCATCTTCTTCTTTTTTTTGTTTAGACTCTCTTAATATGATGATTAAATGGCTTATTTCCATCTTGGAGAGAACCCAGGTGTGTAAACGTTTGGTTCAATCAGCTCATTAGCAAAAGTAAAAATCTGACAGTTGTCTTTCACCATCCTCTTAACTCTTGAGAACATCATCTGAGTCATGTTGGCATTTATAACCAGTCCAAGTTTTCAAAATACTCATCTAGACAACATTAAAAGCAGCTTGTAAGATATTTGCAATTGAAGGTAAAGATGAATTAGAATCAGATTTATTACCAAGTTGTTTTTAAATTACGAGGAATTTGTATTAGTCTGTTGGTGTGAACAATTAAAAAGAAAGTGTACAAAGAGTATGAAATGGTGTTGTCAGCATAGCATTAATCTCAGCATCTATGATATTTCTTCAAGCAGGAAATGGGGTGAGTGTGAAGGGATGTTTGAGAAAGAGGTCACAAGTTGGATTCAAACCCAGGCGAACCCAACTGAGGCATCAAGATCTTTCCCATTTTTACATAAACTATTCTTTTAGACCAGTGTTTCTCAAATTGTTTCAGACCAAGGACCATTTATCCTCCCCAAACAAACCTCATGGACCACCAAGCTAAATAGTCCCAGAACAACAGCCCAGATAGCCAACTGATGCAAACTGGCATCATACATGTACTGGCTACCAGTAGTGGCACTAGCTTTAGCTTCCACGGTGTCCACAGTGCTCACTGTGGCTGAATAATCTTGCTGCTGTGCCTCTTCCTGGCCAGTGTTGGAGGTTTTCTCTTCCTCATTTAGTTTTCTGTTGAATGTCCCTGTCTTAAGCCACAGATACATGATGAATTTGCCTGTAGATTTGTTACTGGAGGAACGTTAGCTTGACCGTTTTCTCTGAGGGGGAGTTCAAGGAAACTTTTGTGAGTTCAAGCAAACTTGTGTTTTGTTTTGTTTTTTAATTTTCCATAGGGGGAAAAAAAACATTACTCACTCTCATGGCGGTCCACTAGGAGGTGCTGGTGGACCAATAGTGGTCCGCGGACCACAATTTGAGAAGCACTGTTTTAGACAACAAATTTTGTTTATTTTACTTAACCAGGAAATAACTAATTGAGTAAAAATCTTCTCTTCAGGAGTTTCCTGGAGCAATAACCAAATGAGGTAGGACCCAGTATGGATCCCTGTGGGACACCGTTTTGTATATTCAAAAAGGTAGAGGATAAACCACCAGCTTGTACAGTTTTCAGCAAAAAGGCTATCTTGATTAGCCTTTGTAAAAGAGTTGAGTGATCAACTGTGTCGTTAATCATGCTAGCCAACTCAGGGAGCTAATAATAGAAGAGGAAAATGTGCTGTTTTACTTAGATTCACCATGTTTTTAGTAAGAACCAATGAGCTACAGCAGACAGTACAGAGAGTAAGAAAATGACAGTTGACGATTTTGTTCTGTAGACAGCCTGCATTGGCCACAATGAAAATATAGAGTATCATAAGATTCCCCATGAGCTGACTAAAACATTCATACCAGACTGAGTAAATGTTGGATCAAGTGTTTAGTTTATTGGGGGGAAATAAAAACAAAGAAAAGAAGGAAAACAAAGGAGGAGGAAGGAGGACATCAACAAAGGGACAAAGAGATAAACAGTGACAGACTGTTAGAGAGTTACTGAATCCCCTGATCACTGAGACACACACACACACACAAGCACAGAGAGAGAAACAGTGATATGATGTTTTATATGAGAGATAAACCCGGGGGACTGGAGGAGCTGAGGGGATTCGATGCTGAAGTCTTTGTGTCTGTAAACTCAGTGAGACTGTTGGGAAAACAGAAAGCCCAGCGCTTACACTGACACACACACACATAAACACACACACACAGCTTATAAAGTACAATTGACGGTCATACTGGATCTCAAATAACGTTGATATGTTTTCTTTGCAGGATGAAGCAGAATCCTCCTCCGCAGCGATGACTTATGTTGCATAGCAGATATATTAATTTTTCACATATTGCATGATAAGTAACACACATTGTGCAGTAAAACATATTGCATTGGTAGTAATAAAAAATCATTCACTAACCTTTCACCTTCTGGACAAACAGATCTTTGCGATAAATCTGAACTTTATTTTTCTGTCGACTCTCTGATCCCACACAGCTGCCTCAGACTGGTTCTGCTGGGCAGCTCCCAGTCTCAGCTCCACCTTTGCTGGAGAAACAAAGGCGGCTGAAAACAAAACAATAATATTGATTTGAGGAAAGATGTCAGCTGTGAGCGTGATGCTGACAGTGATGCTGCTCTGTTTGTTTCAGTGGAACAAAGCGGCGAGCGGCGGCGGCATCAGATGGCTGATTATCATGGAAAACAAAAGCACACACTCTGCACTCGGTCTCTTTATTAACGTGCTGTTGTCTTGTTGTAATGACACCTAGAAACAAACAGGAGGACGCTTTCTCACACTGTGACAATGACAGACAGCCACATACACACCACTACACTGATATATAACAGTTTTACTCTGCCAGGAAGAAGCGGTCTCACACTTTGGTCCAGAGTGAGACATCGCAACATGACGGATGTAAAAGTTCATTTTCAGAGTCTTTGGAGGAGAGTGTATGAGAAGTTCGGACGCAGCAAAGACATTTCATTTTCAGATATATTCTGATAAAGGTTGGATATGTTTTTGTAATATTTGAATATCTGAATATTTAAATCATATTTTCAGTGTTATTTTTTTGTTTATGTTCTCTACAGCTGCTTTTTTATTCAACACAGTACCTTTAAAAACACAGCTATTTGGTACTTAATTTACATTTTCATCCATGACATCATTTGTTATTACTGCCCACTGTCCTCCTGAATTGGAAGAAATCTGTATGGAAATGCATTTGGATTTGAATCCTTTAGCATTATGACTTCAGTATCGTAGCATTACGAGATTTTAATCATATCTTTGTGACGTATTCTTGTTCTTTAATCTCTTAACATTATGATAATATCCTTAAATCATATGCATTAAAACTTTGATCTCTTTTAGGACTTAATTGTAACATTCTATTTTTAATCATATAACAATACAGCTTTACTCATCTTAAGATGCACCTGTTAACGTTGGCCTTTGGCGGAGTATCGTCATTTATTGGGTCTTTTGTTGTTTCTGCCTGTTTCCCTGTTAAACACTTTGGTAGGCCACTGGCTGTTTTGAATGAGTATATGAATTAAGCTGACTATTGTTGCATTAGGAATTCAGTCTTTTGTCATAATGACTTAACTTTTGTAGCCTTACATCCTTTTTTGTATCACTGTGATCAACTGACGTAACATTTTGACTTTATTATCAGGACATTACAACCTTTCATACTGTGTCATTGCGACATATATTAACACAACATTACAGCTTGAGGGGCTGTACGGTAGCGCAGCTGTTAGTGCTGTTGCGAGTTTGCATGTTCTCCGCATGCATGTGTGGGTTCTTTCGGGGTACTCCAGCTTCCTCCCACAGTCAAAAAACATGCTCATCAGGTTAATTAGTGATTCTAAATTTCCCGTAAGTGTGAGTGTGTGCGTGAAAGGTTGTCTGTCTTTGTGTGGCCGCCCTGTGATTGACTGGTGACCAGTCCAGGGTGTACCCCGCCTCTCGCCCTAACCCAGCTGGGATAGGCTCCAGCCACCCGTGACCCTGAACAGGATAAGCGGCATAGAAAACGAATGAATGAATCACAACTTGATTCTTGTAACACTGCGACTTAAATTTCGTAATGTTACAACACTCATCATTGCAGCCTGTTGTGTAATGTTTTTATTTATTCATTTTAATTTTCATTTCATTTTGTTACACTAAAACTTTAATCTCATAATATAACAAATTTTATCTTGTCATTGCTACGTATTGACATATAACATAACTTAATCCCCATAACATTCCAACATATATCTCATAACTTTACAACTTATATCTTTTATCATTTCCACCTAGTGACATAACATTACAACTTCCTGTAAGAGAAAGGCCGAAGTCTGTTGCGGCTGTGACACCAAATCTCCCCCATGAGGGAATAAAGAATATTCTATTCTATTCTATTCTATTCTATTCTATTCTATTCTATTCTATTAACAGTTGTAACATTGTGACTTAAATTTCATAAAGCTGCAACATTCATCATGTAACTGGGACAGTTATATTGTATCATCAGAACCTGTTGCGTAATGTTTTAAGTTTATTCTTGAAACGTTACGACTTTATTTCGTTAATTTTACGCCTTTAATCTCATAACATTACAAATCTTGTCTTGTGTTATTACTACATATTGACCTATAACTTAATCCTTATCGATTTACAGCATTTCTTATAACTTTACAACCTTTACATAGCCTTACATCTTAATTCTCGTAATATTACGACCTTTATCTTGTAACATTGCTACATATTGACGTAACATTACATGTTAGTTTTCAGAGCACTTTTCCTTTTATGTTGTGATATTACAACTTGAATCCCATGGATTATAACTTTAATCGAGTGACAATATGACTTTTTGATCTTGTAGAATAAGAACTTAGCCTTGAAATCTCTTTTTTTCCACTGGGGCTTTAATCCTGTGCTGAACTGGCCTGCATACAGTCCTTACTTGTCACTTATTGAAGACATTTTGGAGCACTGTAAAATGGAAAAAAATGCTTAAAGAGACCCTGAACTGTGGAGTAGCTGAAATCTTCAATCACACAAGAATGGGGCAACATTTCACTTCAAACTCCAGGAACTGATCCTGGGTTCACAGACGTTTGCAGAGCGTCGTTCAAAGAAGAGCTGATGTCACATGATGGGGAAAAAAGTATCCAGGTACACTGTTGTAAAATGAGATAAAAAGAAGCACTTTCTCAAAGTCTGGGCGGTAAAATGTTGAACCAAGAATATAAAATATTTACAGATAGATAAAAAAAAATTCCTGATGTTTTCTTTGACGGTGGGCGAGTGTTTCCTGCTGTAGACTCCCTGCTGAGTGTGTGTGATCGCACTTTCACCACGTAGACACCACACACTCATGGACTCTGATTACTGAAGTAAATACACAGTGTGTGTGTGTGTGTGTGTGTGTGTGTCCTTCAAAGACAATGACAAATCTAGCTGAAGTCTCTCTCGTGGTGGGGTTGTTGTTGTTGTTGTGCAGCAGTGGTTTGTGGGTAAACACGCTGATGCTGTTGAAAGTTAAACATGTTGTTAAAGGCAGCGAACGCGCCGCGGCTGCAGAGAGTGGTAGAGCGAGATAGACTTCCTTAAAGAAAGAGAGGGAGCGAGAGAGAACTGATACTGAGAAATCTCCCCGGAGTCAGACCTCTTACGATGAAAAATCAGAGCTTTTTTTAATTAGATACTAATTTTGTGATGCATTCACTTGTTAGGAAACATCAGGAAATTTCACTTCTCTCTGTAAACATGTAGGAAATAATTCTAGGCGATAATGTGTCGGAAAATTTCAGTTGGGGATGATTCAAAGTGAGGGAAATAGAACATTTATCGATTGTGTTCAGGCCAGACACACTGAGGACACAACAGGAATGATTTTGTTACTCTGAATAAAATTGAGAAAATTCAAAATATGTTTCATTTCTGTGCTGGTTTAGAGTTCAGAGGTCAAAGGTCGAATGTGGGTCTTAAATAATCTGATCCAGCTGGGACAGAGGAGCTGCTGGACACACTCTCCGCGTGTTATTAGTGTGTTTTTGTGGTTTTACAGGAACACAGATGTGAGGATGTCGTCACGTCATAATAATGACTTCATGTGATTGTGACACGTTTAATAAATCCAACAGCAGCAGCTGCAGCCTGACTGTTTCTCACATCAGGAACACAGAGGCGGAGGGGAAAAAAAAACACAAAACGTACGTGTTAGTGACCAACAGAGCACTGAGCTGTTAAACTCAACTTTAAAACACAGCACAGGTACAAACTAAACATCCAGGTTGATGCTTTTTTAATCTTTATTTGAGAGTCAGCAGCATCAGTCGGCTTTCTGTGTTTTCTGCAGAAAAAAGAATCTGAGTTTGAGGTTCTGTTGTTGGAGGTTCGCTTCTTTGGTCCAATTTTTGGTTGAAAAAAATATATATTTCCCCCCATTCAGTGTCTCCCATTTCTCCTTGGTTTTTGGTAAGGTTTTTTTGTTTCAGGTCTTCAGTTCAAAGACTTTTACTCATGCAGAAATCCATTTTCCAGCAGGATGTGGTTCCTGCCCACACCGCAAAAAGTATCAAAAACTGGTTGAGTGACTGTGCTGGATTGTTTACAGGACCCAGCAGACTGCAGTCCACCTCGCCATCCTATACAGACCTAATATCAATGAATTAGAAGGGGATCATCAGAGAAGATACTCGTCAGAAGGCCAACATCCTTGTTTCAAATATCATTTTTTTATTAACCCCTTGATGCCTGAATTTATTTACAATTATTTTAAAAAAATTATTTGTGTTTTTGCTTTCAAGCCGATGCTATTAAGTAGAGGTTGGTCATTTGTCTACAGCACATAACATATAACATATAAAACTCATAAAACAAGGCACGATTTACCTTGCGTTCCAGCGTGTGCTTCCATAAACTGGCTCTAGGTCCCACTCCAACCAGTCCTACTAGAAACCAGCGCTTGCAGAAGGTTTTTAGGTACATGTTGAATATGCACAAACCGGCACTGGGGGAATGCATACACTATCTCGGCTGTAGTCTGGATAGAAACAGTATAAGGCAAATTCGCGATGGTCGATCGGCTTTAAGGAGTTCATCTCCTGTTTTATTCTATTTATTAAGCTACAAAATCTGGGCTGCACAGTAGCGCAGCTGTAAGTGCTGTTGCTTCATAGCAAGAAGGTCGCTGGGTTGAGTCCCCGGTTTGGGCCCGGTCTGGAGTTGCGTGGGTTCTCTATGGGTGCTCCAAAAACATGCTCACTAGGCCAATTGGTGATTCTAAATTGCCCGTAGGTGTGAGTGTGAGTGTGAGCGTGAAAGGTTGTCTGTCACTATGTGTCAGCCCTGTGATTGACTGCTGACCAGTCCAGGGTGTACCCCGCCTCTCACCCTAAGCCAGCTGGGATAGGCTCCAGCCACCCGCGACCCTGAATATGAAGTGGTTCAGAAAATGAATGAATGAATGAAGCCACTGAATCTGGGTTTTCATTAACTGGAAGCCGTAACCATCACAATTAAAAGAAATAAATTCTGAAACATTTCACTCTAGAGACTCTACCTGAGTATAAAATATTATGTACACTCAAAAAAAATGAAACAATAATTTTAGCTTTAACATTGTTGACCCTAATTTTTTTTTCAAGTAACCTAACCCATTTAAATAGTTGAAAGTGTAATTAAAGTCTTTTTTGGTGGGGGGTACAAACATATTTTGAGTGCAGATATTTTCTTATGTCAAACATTTCTGCTATTGGCCTTCTTTGGCCTCCGTACATCTGAGCTGTGTGCTGTGCTGTGGTGTAATAAAGCAGATACACATCTATAAAAGTTTTTCCATCTGAAACTTATGAATGTCTCTGAGTGATCTGTGAAACATCTCTGCACAGATCATTCCTGTAAAGTGAGTTTCAGATCAGAAAAGAAGATTCTTCTCTGTTTATGAGAAAACTCTGAGTTTATGGAGTCTTTCAGTTTAAGATTTATAGACTTACTAACATCATTAATCAGTGAAAATAAACGCTTTCTTCCCTTTAACAAGTCTTATTTTTGGAAAGAGATTCTTCATCTCCATCATCGTGTTCATTGTGGAGGTCTGAAATGATTCAGATTCACTGGATGTTTTAATTATTATCCAGACCTCTGAGTATTTTCTGATGTTTCTGGAGCTTCCTCGTCCTCCCTCCTACGCTGCCCCCCCCCCCCTCCTCCCCCTGTTTCTCACCCAGATGAGAAGCTGGAGAGGAGGACAGCGGTGGCAGTACGACACGTTCCCTCTCTGAGCAATAAATCTCTCAGCTGTGTAACACGATCCCGGCGGTGTGATACCTGCACGGACTCAAACACAGACCTGTTGTCTGAGACGAAGATGAAAACAGGAATAATTGGAGCCGCACAAACTGCTGTCAGTGTTTGTGTTCGAGGCTGACGCAGCGCTGAATCACTCAGGAATAGAAGACAGAAGATACACAACGTTTATCTGCTTCACACTTTACACTAAGCAGCAGAGAGAGAGAGAAATCCAGACAGCCAGAAGCACAGCAGGCTAACACAGGTGGAGGAGGAAGAGGAGGAGGAGGAGGGAGGACTTCAACAACTTTCACTTCAGTAAAAGTATCAACAAACTCGAGTCGAAATCCCTTTTCTTTGGGTTTCAGATGTGTCACCACCTTCATGTTTGAGGGCCTCACAGAAAGGGACATCGTGAGAATATTTGAGATACTGAAGAAGTTTGTTCTCAGGGAGGAATCAGGAACTGCTGTGTGAGAGGAGTAGAAGAAGAAAAACACAACCCAACTTTCCAATTTATTTGAACTCATCTCATGCTGTTGGTCCCAGTTGAGGCATCTCAACTCATCTTATGGCCCCCACATTTGGCCCCGCCCCCTGAACAATACCAGAGAGGCATTATGTTTTTGGTTTTTTTTTTTTAGTCTGGCCACACGATCGAGACTAATACACACATAGAACATGACATTCTATTTTATAAATAGTCTTATTTATTTCATTAATAGTGTTATTATTTATTTCCCAACTTTTTTCTGTGAAGATCCCGGAAAGGGTTATTAATATTTGTCACACTTTTTCTGTTACAAAGTGACCCCGGCCCCCCCATCAGAGGAGGGAAAAGTTATGTGGCCCTTGCAGGAAAAAGTTTGGGGACGCTTGGTTAAGACAGTTAAGTATGATACAGCTCATGGATTATATTTTGGGGTGTAGTTGGATATAGTAGCTCTAACTTTGAGTTTGAGTCTGAATTATGTCTTCGATCTTAGAATACTGAGAAAAAAGTCGGGGTTCCACAAAAACTTGAAAATCCTGAACCCACTTTCCAAACATCAAAATTTTTAAATTCATTGAATGTAGTTCCACCACCAATATTTTCATATGTTCCTTATGTTGTTGTTTTTTTAATTTTTGAAAAGATGAAATCAGAGAAATTCACTCTTTTTTTTCTAATGATTTATAGATTTTAAGTTTTGTCACCCTGCATGAAGACATAACTGAGTTGCATCAGTCTATAGCCATGGCTGTCCTGAATCTATAGAGGTGCAGGACTTCACTTTGCTGAGAAAAAAATGAGACCACAGTGAGTAAAAATGTGACAGAAGCAAAACCAGGATCAGAAACTGTTTGGGATCCTGAGGGTTAAATTATGCTTACTAAAGGAAGCAAGCTGTTTTAGTTTCTGTAAGCCTTTTCGTATACACAATCCAGAAAGTTTCAGGGGTCTGGAAATTTGTGTGAAAATTTCTAAAATTTTACTTACATAGTGAGTGTGAGCCTAGTTTCCTGTCAGCCGGGGTTGAGGGTCTTAAAAGGTAAGACATGGTACCAAACAGACGCTCCGGTAATCTCAGAGTTCAGTTTACAGCAGTTAAACGGAGTCCGACTCTTTTTTATGTGTCGTTGTTCTTCAGCTGATTGTTGTCCAACAGCACCGAGTTCCCCCTCCAAGAACAAGCTGTACTACATCATTAACAACACATCAATAATTCATATTTAACATGTTTACACCCACCTCTCTGTGAACTCTGGAGTGACAGATTCTGCTCCAACACAAAATAAAGTTCATCTTGTCTGAAGAAATCAGTGTCAGCCGCCAGCAGAGTGTGTGTGTGTGTGTGTGCTTTCCTGAGTGCGTGCGTGTGTTATCAAATGTGTGTGGTGTTTGCAGGCTGCAGTCATCCAGCAGAGCTCGTAGAAACTAATCTTGATATGTTGAACAAGCAAACTGAAGCAGCAGCAGCCTCCCTCCTACCTCCCCCCTCCCTCACCGGCTCTGATAAATAATAAACGACCTTTGAGTGGCTCCAATTTATGAGCCGGTGAGAGCGGGGGCCCGATAATGGACTAATTAGTTGTATCTCACATTAACTGATATCGGACACTCGGCTCCTCAATGCTAACTTTTATGTCTGGGATCTGCCCCGGGGGCCCTGGATTGGGACACCCAAAATGGAGGAGGGAGGAGGGTAAAAGGGGTAATTTTCTGTTCCGGTGAGACCAGGAGGAGGAGGAGGGAGGGTGGAGGTATTTGGGAAACAACTACTAACAGGTATTTCTGTGTATCAAAGCTTCCACAATCCCCGACGGAAACAAAACCAGAGGGGGAAAAAACACAAACTGACAAAGTGGATCTCAGAGCCTGTGTGTGCAGCGGCGGTGGAGGTGGTTGTGGGTGAGGTGGGTGAGGTTGTGGGTGAGGTGGTGGAGGAGGAACAAGGCAGGGCGGTGAAAACAGGTGAGGCTTTGTTTGGCTGAGTTTTCTGAGGTAGATCCATATCAGGAATCCTCTCCCGCTCTGCCTCGCGCTCTCTCCGAGGCGGATCGGTTTACGGCGTGGAGACTTGCTGTCGCCTCTCCGTCGGCTGACAGACAGGCAGGAAGGAAGAAAGAAGAAGAAGAGGGAAAAGAAGGAGAAGAAGAAGAGGAGGATATCAGTCATAAAAACACAATAACGTGAGTCTTAAATAAAAGAGGTTTCAGATATGAGATGAGATAAAAGTTTGATGATCCCTGCGGGGTAACTGGGACGCTGCAGCTGCAGAGAAAAGGATCCTGATAAAACCTGAGCGCAAACAGAGAGCAGCAGATAAAACATGCAAACAATGATAAACAGAGTAATTGCAGCAATAGACCTGAACAATAATATTTATATGGTTTGAGGATAAAATGACCCTGGGATCAAACATCAGCTGTTCGGTAACAGAGAAGATGCTAATTCTTTAGGCTAATAGAAGCTAGCTTAAAAAAACATGTAGCGACTCAAGACATTTTTAGAGATAACAGGTATCTTTCATTCTTTGGCCATTTTTTTTCTGACGTCAGTTAAATATATGATATTTATGCCATTATACTTGTTTTTTTAAGCTTTTGAACCCCAATATGTTAAATATGCTTTAGCTTTAGCTTACCTCTGACCTTTAGCTTACTATTATTGACATTTCTTACATACCAGCCACTTTTGCTTAAGCTTTATGATGCTGTATTAGGAGGTTGTTGGTACTTCTTTTACTTTTATCTGTAAAACTGGGTCTGCAAAATCTTGTTTTTAATGGTGGAGTTCCTCAAGGAAGCATTCTTGGGCCTGTTTCATTCTTCTTTTGCACAGTACCCCAAATCATCATGTCGATATTCATTTTTATGCAGATGACACCAAAATGTATATATCAGTCTCAACATATGACAACAATTAAAGGATGGACAAGAGCTTTTTTTAAAAAGTAAATGAAGATTGAAGCAAAGACTAAAGGAATTTCAAACTATGTTGAAAGATTTAAATATGCAAAACCACATGTCACAAACCTGGGCGTGTTTATGGAGTATGATTTGAATTTTGATTCTCATTTTAACACATAAATCCTTAGTTTTATCATCTCACAAACAAAACAAAAGTCAGAATTTATTTATTTTATTTTATTTGTTTTCCATTTCCATTTTTAACTTAGAGAGATGCTGAAATCTTACATGCTTTTATCAACCAGTGGCATAGACTACTCTAACTCAAAGCTGAAGCTTGTTCATAACACTACAGTTTTGATATTTTTTTTATTCGTAAAATGATGTTATTGGAAGTTTCTCCATCATGTTTTGGGGGGTTTTGCTGGATATGGTTCTGAAATACAGGCTGGCTAGCTGATCCCAGCTGTATGTTTCCCCTCCTTCAGCAGTCCTGCTAATGTAACAGAGAGGAAGTGAATCATCACTGTGACTTTCTATCTGTTTCTATTGGCGCTTCAGCTGTTTGTCAGCAGAGGGAAAGAGAAGCACCATCAGCCGCTCCAAAGCCACAAGATAATCGATGCAGCCGCTGTTTGCCAATATGACCTCAAACAGCAGAGGATGATGGGTAATCCTGTGAAGTATGAGTGGAGTATGAATAAACAAATAGGAAGAACAGCTCATAATAAACCTGATGGATGTTTGAGTAAGTGGTTTTTGATGCTGTAATGTTTAGTTTTTTTTATTTCAGTGAGGTTTGAAGTAAAGGATTTTTACCCCAAGTGGAGTAAATGTCAACTCTGAAGTACACAAATATCCATTAAGCCGAGAAACATGATGTCTGCTTCGGCAGGGAAGAGGCTATAACATGCCTGAACAGAAATGTCATTTGTTAAAACACTTCACCAAACGTGTCACGTAACACATACACACACACACACACACACCTGCAGCCCAGGTTAAAGAGCCGCAAGCTCCCGGTTAATTAGTCACCTAATTTCTAATTAATTAACACAAACGTGTTCTTTCTCTCACTTTATGTTCAGATGAACTTCTCTCGCCTGACTCCCCTGCCCCCCCCCCCCCCCCCCCTTTCCTTCCCCGTCTCTCTTTGTGTTTGAGTGGATTATGGGCAGAGACGAGGCGTCATGTCAGGGATTATCTCCAACACACTCTTTAGTCAACAACAGAGGTGTGGTGTGACAGGTATCAGATCCTGTTTTTCTACAGCAGCGCTGCAAACATTGACATCCCCAGGAATAGACATCATTAAACTTGTACTCCAGTGCGTATTCAAATACATCAGGGTAGAGTTCAGACTTGATCCTGCTTGTTTGCTGTAATTTACGTTAAAGTGAACATTTCCATTGAAGGTAACTTTAGACGAGGTGAACAGTGGCTCTGTCTGAATACTTCTGTTGACACGTTTGTCCTTATTCAGCACTCCTCAGAGCTTTGCAGGTGACACACCTCTAAAGAGGTGCTATCATGTTTTATTTTTAAATTTAACTTACAAATGTTGAGTTTAAATGTTTGACATCAACACTGAATATGGGAAAAGTTTCACACTCTAAGGTAAATGTGTGGTGGGGTAGTTTCAGGATGTGTCATAAGGCTGCTCTAAAAATCACACGAGATTTCAGTGAGATAAAGACGAGGTTTGCTTCAACTATGACATCACCAGTTGGAGAATGTCCTTAAAAGGACAAATTTGTAATTTTAATAAGAGAGACATGACTTAGTCTCATGGACAAACATGAGACGGTTCAAGAATGCTGAGTTCCAGGGGGCTTTGATGTTTCTTAAAGAGACAGTAGCTGAAATAAAGCGCTATCAGAGGGACAATATTAATTGGCATAATACCCCCTCTTTAAACAGAAATGAGTCAAATGTCTCATCTTTAAACAATGTTGCTCCCTCTTCTGGTTGAAGTGACTTTGTAGAGATCAACAGCTCAGAGCTGCTGCTGTTTGATTGGATTGCTGGACAGGACGTTGCTCCGCTTTCAGAGATGGTTGGGGTCCTGTAGCTCCTGAGTTTGCTTTCACATCTGCGCCTGCTAACTGTCATTACTTCCCAACTCTCAAGACCAGTCTGAGATGACCACTAAACTTTTTACCACAGAGTCAACAGACAGAAGCCTAAAGCTAACCCTGATTGAGGTAAACACTGGTAATATTTTTCTGGTAAATCTAATCACCCTTGTTCCTCCCACTTAAAACTCACCGTCTGACAGGCCGTCATCTCGTCGGCTTGTTTCTCGGCTGCTGTACATACTTGTCAGGACATCTTCCAGCTGCTAAAACCAGCATGTCCTCCAGCGCTGGCACTGGTCCCAGTATGTCAGAGCAAGGCCGGATGAAGAGAGCCGCTCCAGGCAAAGTGACACTGATACTGTCAGCTGCCTCCTCTTTCAGCTCTCTTTACTGGAGCAGAAACCTGCAAAACCACCACTGCCTCTTTACATTTAATCGTCTGGAATTAAGTTAGCTTTCGCCACCTTACAGCGTATTACCAATGAAGCTTCAGCCACTGTTGCATTTATTGTTGTATACCTTTTTTTATTGCTAGGTCCCCAATGAGTTTTTAAATTTCAGCTAGCTTTCTTTATTATTACCTTAGCTCTGAGTTTCTAAATGTCCTTTAGCCCCTTAAGCTTTGGTTACGTTCCATTATTGCCTCACTTAAAACTACTAATCTCATATATTTAGGGTTTTTTTCACATGTGACTTAAGGAACCTGATGTCTATCTTTTAAAATAATTCATCAACCATGGTTTGTAGCTACTTTAGCTCTTAGCTAGCTGATGGTCACTTTATTTTATTCAGTAGTTTTTTAGTGTGTGTGTGTGTCGTTGTTGTAATTTTGATAAACTTTTCTCTTTTAATTCTCTTTACCAGCCTTTCTATTTTAGCATAGGTTTGGCTACTGCTACTGGTACTGCTACGGTACCTTGTACTCTCAAGCTGCTCATCTTTAGCAACTTTCCTCCACTCTTTTTTTTTTTTTTTTTTTTTTTACCATAATGAGTTTTAACAACAAAAGCTTGAATGAGCCATTTATCATGGGTTTTCTTAACATTCTTAACATCATCTTACCTCAGCTGAGTTTAGCTAACTTTGCTTTACAATAGCAACCTGATGTCCAGTAGCTACTTAGCTCCAGCCAGGAGTTGTCTCAGCACATAACTCAAATTACTAAATGAACTTTAACTACTTTAGCTCAGGCTCACCTTCTTAATTGACTTAAATATTCAAGTTAAATTGAGTTTTCCACAGAAATGTGATGTGCTAAATTTACGTTAGCCTACGATGTCCTTCAGCTTACTCTGATGTTGTCAACATATCAAGCTTTAAGCTGCTTTAGCATGTGGCGTTCTCCATTTTTACCACGTATTTCTCCCAGCCACCAGGAGTTCTAAGCTAGTTTAAATTCATCTGCCATGCATGATATCTGTGAGCTGCTTTAGCATTAGCTCTCTGTTGTGGGCTTTAGCTATTTGTGCATTAGATACCCAGTAAATACTTTCACACTTAAGCGTTAAGAGTTTTTTGTCATTTTTATTGCAGTCTATGTTACATTTCACTCATATTCTGTAAAAAAAATAATAATAATAATAATAAATAAATAAGACCCCATTATTGATGAAATTAAAAGAAAAAAAATCCTATTTTACCTTAACATTTCAGGGGGGAAAGAAGACATTTTTAACATTCTAAACACTTTATTTCAGACAAATTCTATAACACATAAGTTCTGTTTTGCAGGTATTGAACTGTCAGATGCATTGACCCCTCAGTGCTGTTTTGCTCTGGATAAGATCTGTTTCTTCTAATGGTTTTATTCAATGGACAAAGAGAGAAAGAGCTATCCTGTGGTCCCATCTTCAGTGTTAAGTGCAGGTCGAGCTAGGTTCATCACCAGCTGATCATCTTACAGAGAGAGAGAGAGAGAGAGAGCGATAGATCCAGGACATGCTCGGGCGACCACAGACTTGCCAACATGTTAAAAAGGAAAAAGCCTTTTGAAAGCTGTCATAAATTAGCCTGTTAGCATCATTATCATTATTATTATGACACTGTGACTGTGTGGTTTTTCTGGGTCATTTGTGTTTTTCTCAGCGGATAATGTTTGGGTTTGACAGTTGCACCACAGCCTCGTTGTATTTTGCTTATTTTTGCAAGTATTTAACATTAATACAGCACACTGTAGCACTGAGGGGCTGTTTTCATAACCAGCAGCCGTGTTACAGCTGAGTGACTGGAGTGTAAAAATAATAAAATAAATCACCTGTCTTGTCAATGGTGATTTTAAAACAGCTGAGTCTTTTCCCTTTGAATCATTCAGCGCTCATGTGAATATGTTGGCGTGTTTTATCCGCAGGTTTTGAAACCCAGATCCAGTCTGAATAGAGCTTGTATGAATTAATGGATGGCGTACACGGCTCTGCTGTCTGCACACGGACGATGGCAGAGTCGATTTTGACAGGCAATTAGGGACAAGACCAGCAGAAATATTTCTCAAACAAAAGCTCCTGATAGCTTAATGGTTGGTAAATCCAGGACTCCTGCAGGCCGGGGCCAGGTGGGCGGTTTAGGGAGGAAACACGGCTGTCTGCGGGCAGAAACAGACCAGAAACAGTTACTCAAGTATTGTAAGTGAGGCTACTTTTCCACTCGAATGCCACTAGGATTTCCAACCTTAAGACCTCAACATGTATGAGAGTAACTCGAGAATGTACAATAAGTATTTTAATTTCCTCCACTGCTGGCGCTTGTCAACATATTTCACAACTGGGTTTGACTTTACAGCTCAGCAGTTACATGCAGATCTCTTATTATCAACAAAATAGAACTGACATTTGTTTGCTGCTTTAAACATGCATGCTTAAAGGAAAGTATGCAAAGTTGAAACATTTTAAAGCAATAAAACAAAAAAAATTATAAAATAAATCTCAATAAAACATCCTGAGATGATTGAAAGATCGATTGCAAGAAAGATTGCAACACCTCTTTTGGTGTTTTAAAATGATTGTTTCAAGAAGGCAATAGGATGTGGTAATAAATTCCTTTTTACATACGCACTTCTGAAAATTTCCAGAAAATTTCAGGACCGTCCACCCCTGAAATTGTTATTCACAAACATCAATGTCCAGGGGACTGACAGGAGGCTGGAAGAAAAACCCATTAAAAGTCACCTTGTAATCCTGCCATCTTACATGCAGGAATTTTTTCCAGACTTTTACCTGCTTTTGGCAGGAAAATTCCAGTAAAATTTGGGAGAAAACTGTAGTTTGCATTCAGACATACAGGCCACCCTGAACTTTGCCATCTTAAGGTTCAACATACATCCAAGATGGCGGGTGCAGCAGAATCCAACAAGGGGGGACAGGTTATTTGTCTGACTTTTACCTGCTGCATCCAAATAAAAACTTACCTCAGTTTCTGATAGAAATTTCAATAGGGGGGAAACTGTGACACAAGTATGGTTAATTTTCAGGAGTAGTAAAAACCTGTTCACTTTGTTGTTGTCAATTTTTGTACAGAGGTTCCAGTCAACTGCAGACATCTCAGAAAAAAAAATCAAAATGTGGCAGAGTGACGGCATTGAGAGGTTTACAGTTTGACTGATCAGCACTCACAGCTATGATACCAAATCATACCAAATGATAAGAATCAGACCGTCTGTAATCTGAGGAGATAAAAGGGATGGAAAGTGTTGTGTACTGGTGCTTTCTCAAAGTAAGATCGCACAAAAAAAGACTCAAAGCTTTAAAAGATACACCGTGAGACTCACAAAAAGAGGAGCATCAAATATTATGAGGGACTTATCTGAATGGTGATGCTGTTATTTCTGCAAACTTAAGAATCCTTTATCACAAGAAAACCACAAGAAAAACAGTTTATCTTCCAGCTTCATTCTGCTGAAGGAAGACAGAGTGAAGCCTCTGTGGAACTTACTTTACAGTGAAACCGAGACTCTTCAAGTAACAGATGAACTGTTACATTGAGGAAATATCTGGCGAGTGGATCTCATTTCGCTTTTCTGTTAACTGGACTGTAAACTATCAGCACAGAGGAAAGGATATCTGGTCATTCATCGCTAACTTAGCTGGAAACAGAAAAGCTATGATTCACCAAATAACCACAGACAGATCCGGGGATACTACAGTGACCTGAAAATGTCTGGCTCCGTCCCGTTGAACTGATAAATACTTTGGGGAGCTGGCTGTTTGTTTTTTAGTACGTACATTTTGTTTAAAGCCTGTTTTTTTTTTTCCTTGCCAAAATGAGCTGGCACCTTGTTAACCCAGCTAGCACTAGTTAGCGTATATCTTAGCCTGTGCTTACGCCTTGCTTCTTTCCAAATATGGCCACTTCTGGTGCCAAAACACAAGATGGCGAAGGCCCAAATGACAAATTCAAGGCTTTGAAACGGCAGTCCACAAACAAACAGGTGACGTCAGACCCGCCCACGGTGGGTACGTCCACTTCTTCTGCACAGTCCATGATCTGTTGGAGTGGAAACAGCCTCTCTGTTGTCATAAATCAGGACTCCTCTGTGTGTATCATCACTCTGTGCAGAGAAACCTGGAGTCTGGGCAGCAGAGAGGAGTGTGTGTGTGAGTGTGTGTGTGTGGCTCTCTGTGAGGATCCAGCAGCAGCCTGATCGGCACTCTGAGACGCCTCATGCCAAACAGATCAATGACGCTTCCTGTCTGGCCAGGCGGACGCTCCTTCTGGAGAACCGAGTCTTCCATCACAACATATTGAGGGCAACAAACCACCACCCATCACCCTCTCTCTCCCTCCCTCCCTCCCCTGTCCTCCCCCGTCCTCCCCCACAGAGAGGCAGAAAAAAGGGAAAGTGGTCTGCAGACAAAGGCTGGCAGAGAAAACGCTGCTGCTCGTCAGAAGATTTCAGTTGAGAATGGAGAAGTTCAGACGCAGCAACTGTCACCAGAACGTCCCGACAGAGCCAGCTCATCCAGAAAATCAGGAGACGTTTCACACGAATAATGTTCACCAGGAATAATGTGAGGAAAATAAAAAGCTCCCAGCGGTGCTCCCTGCAGATGTGGACAGCTTTGGTGTAAGTGAAATCCCACAAAACAATATTCAAGTTCACTTTTAACAGAGTGGACACTGCAAAAAAATCAAATCTAAGCAAGAGTTTATGTTTTACTTTTAGCCAAAACCATTTTATTTAACACCTGACACCTCAAATCCAATGAGGTTCCTAAATTTTACCTTGTTACATGCCATTTTTACACATTATATATTTCATTACATTATACTACTGTGGTATTATAAATGCATATTAGTGTCACCACACACTTATTTTTTTGCTAACCTTGGTGTCTTTATACCCAACTTGTGATTTCCCCTTCAAAATAAAACACAATCATTCATTGAATTGCATTGTTTTCTAAATCTACAGAGAATGTTCACTTAAAAGTGTAGCATATGCAACATTTTCCTCTAAGATATGGAGAAAATGGAAATACTCAAATACACAGCAAAAATGTTTTTCTCTAAACTAAAATGTTCTTATTACATTCTAAATCAGCCTCTTTCTCTTATAAACTCCACAAAATATTAATACATGTAATATTTAAAGACAGGAAACCAAAAAAAACGAACGCAACTTTCCACCTTGGTGGAGACGAAAGGTGTATTCTTTTGAGAATCTCTCGCAGTAAATCTATAAATTTATTTTATTATTTGTAATAATGTTCTCATATTTCAGCATTTTAACATATAAGTAATCACATGAGGTGAGTAAAAATAAATCATTAGTGTCTTTACAGTGAGCACCTGCTGTCAGGAGAGGCAGGAAAAAAAAGTGAAATTACCCTTTAACCCTTTAACTACCTCTCCTTTTAACCCTTCAGCTTTCACTTTTTAAATGTAAGGGATATGAAGTCTATTTAATTTTTAACCTTTGAATGTTCCATCCAAAAAAATAAAAAATAAATAAATAAGATTGTTTTGTATTTTTCCTGTGCTGTTGGGTCACTAAAATCAGAAACAACAAAATTTAGAAAAAAATATTTTGAGCTGTAGAGACGATTCAATCAAGTTTGACCCAGTTCAACACATTTTCAACAAGATATTGCGGCTTTAAAAAAATGCTCAACCAAACGGTTGAGCTGGAAGTTAAAGGGTTAATAAAATGCTGCTGCTGCTGCTGATGATGACGATGATGATGGAGTTTTTACCAAACTCACATGCTGCTTTTTATTGAGTTTATATAAAACCTTAAAGAGGAAGTTTTTCACTTCTTAACTGCTGATTCCAACGTGTTCAGGTTGATGGATTATTATATTATTAACAGACAGGACGACTTATTTCAGATTTCACTTTAGTTTTTGGTTCTTCGAGAATCAAATCTGACAATTTACGCTAAATAATGTTTTTTTTTTCACAGGTGGAATAAAATTTTGACACGAGCTCTAAATATTTGAATAAATATTTTGAAAATCCTGAAACCGTGTATGTATTAATCTTTGTGTATTTTAACACATTTTGCTTCTACACGCTTCATCTTGAAAAAAAGAGGTCTTCCAAACCTTTTATTTAAGCTGTTAAAAATGATTGCTGTTTGTCTTTATTTTTTGCATTTGCATGTGTGTGTGTGTGTGTTGGTTTAATGCGGCGTGTACTGGGCCATATTGGTCACAGGATACACACTGAGCCTTGCTTATCTAAAAATACACCAGGCCTTGTTTAGCCATCCAGTCTGCAAACACAACCACAACACGGCGACACAGATACAGACCAGACACACATACACACACACACACACACACACACACGCAGCCAGTATGAGGCAGGCAATGCTGACAGATTTATATTACACCTCATTATATCTGCTGTTGGTCTGTGTGTCACATCGAGCGTCTGATCCTGTGTCTGACTTTAAATGTTGGAAAATTCTGCGAGGTTTTAGAGCTAATCTTGGGTTTGATTCTGGGTCATATTATAAACTCCAGAGGGACAAAATGTGGAAAATAATCAGCAAAAAAAAAAAAAAAAGCTGTTGGTTTCATGAAGCATTGATGCCACACAGAGCTATCTGTGGAGTTGTTTCACTGAAGAGAAAATGCAAACATTTTTAGCTTCTACATTTTTAAATAAGACCAATTTGTCAGCTCAGGGCTCAGCTCAGCAGCTAACACTGTTTGGTTCTGCTTTATTTAGCTTAGCAGCTAAGATAGCCCAACTGAAGAGCTAATCCTTCTGGCAAATTAACCACAAGGTCACTATTTGCGGTTTGTTAAGATTAGCAGCCAAAGAATTTGGTCGTCTACGCTAAGCAGCTTAAATAGTTCGATTAAACATCCAAAGCTTGGCAGATGAACAGTTTGGTTACATGTTTAGAAACAGCACGGATTAAGAGCTAAAAAGTTTGGTTCTACTTGCTAAGACAAGTCTGTCTAATGGTGGAAGGTCGGCTGAATCTGTTTGGTAAAATATAATCAGAAAGCTCAGGTCTGATGCTATTTCAGGTTTGGCAGCAAAACTTCTTCAAGTTGATTAAACATTTGGCTTAATGTTAGCCAACAATACCATTTAGCAGTTGGGTTTAGCTCAGATTAGCCTCGTCATGAATGTGGTTTTGCTTGTTTTGGTTAAGCAGTCTAGAATCTGTTATCTTGGCAACTAAACAGTTTGGTTAGCAGTAAGATCATCTGTTACAGCTTAAAGGTTCTGGCTGAATCATAATTTGTCAAGTTGGCAGCTAAACTGAGGTTAAATTTGGCTAATACGTTAGCTGATAGCATCTTACAGGATGTGGTTGGGCTCATTTCAAAAGGAGGCAGCAAAAATGTTGGCAGCTGATGTGATGGTCAATGAAAGAACTCTTAAAGATACAACAGTTCTTAGATTTAGCGCAAGGGCTAGCTGTGAACTTGTTGGCTCAGTGTAAGCAGATGGCTTTGGTTCTGTTGAGGCTTTGTCAGGTTAGGAAGCTAAACTTGTCAGATAAGCCTCATCAAGAATTTGGTTAGTTGGTGATGTTGGTAGCTAATGTTTTTAGGCTTAACATAAACTCATCTGTTACAATTTGAACTCTTACGATAACAGTTTAAATAGTGTGTTTTTAATATAAGCTCATAAATTTTTCTTATGAAATATTTAATTTCCACTCTTTTCAATTAAGCATCAAAAATGGTCGGTTAACCACAAAACTGGTGGAATCTTAGGTTACATGCTGCAGGAAAAAGAGTTTTGTTTTCTGTTAGCATTGGTAGCTTTAGCAGTGTTTAAAGGCGGGCATCTTAGCCATTTTATTAATGACAAAGAAAAATATAGTTTAGGTAGTTTGGTTAAATGTTTGATAATGTCAGTGCGTCTAAGTTAAAACAATAATAAATAGTTTCATTTAAAAGCTTTTCCATAATGATATCAGTGAAAACAGTTCAGTTTGATGTTAGCTATTCGATCATATTAGGAAAAAATAAAGTTGCACTCTTTAATATTGTTTGCTGCTGCTGCAGCTGTATCAGTTATCTGTAGCAGCTAGACATTTAGTTTTAATCTATGCTGCCTGTTCAGGTAAAGGCTGAAAAGGAAGTTATGTAAATATAACTAGTCAATAAGTGGTTAGGTGACTTAGCTGAGCAGTTTAAATGTATTGTTTTGGTTAGTTGACACATTTAGCTTATAGACAAAAGTTAACTGTTCATTTATGATCAGGTTAGCTTAGCTCTGCCTCAGCATGGCTGACCAGTTAGTATATTAGCAACCATTTAGCTCATGCTAAAACTCATATCTCAGATTTATAATCCAAAATCTGAAGCATAAATGAATAATCTGCAGAATAAGACGACTATGAGCAACAAGACACAATGAGTACTCACCATTTACGGCAGGTTTTAGAAGACCAGACAGTGTTGTTGTTTTTTCCCGACATGAGGAGGGAGCTAGCGTCGCTGTGAAAACATAAAAAAGCAAATTAAAGGATCAAAGGTGAATGATTGTGCTTAAAGCAGCTCCCAAAATAAATTGGAAATATGATGCGGAGAAAATAATTTTGACTTACCATTATTTAACTCTGCTCACTCTCAGAAGATGTTAGCGTTTGATTTTATTGATGGGATCAGCAGAAAATGAAACATTCAGCGTTTGTTTTTGCCTTTTTTTTTTTTTTTTTTTTAAACATTAACTTAAAAAAACTACCCAGAAAACTGTGTTTTTTTAACATGTTCATTATTTAAGAGGTTAAACAAACTTTATAAATGTAATTGTTTTGACCTGAAGGCTAATTTCTGGAGCCACTGAAATTAACATTCATCCGTTTGTTTTTGTTTGTTTAATTTTTCTGAGCACTGACATAACGAGATGCTAGCTCGCAAGAGTTAACAAGACAGCTCATGTCAATTCAAAATCCTATGATAGAATTAGAAAAGAAATAAGAGATACTACTTTGTCCACAGGGGGCGCCAGAATCTGCACAAACTAAACGTTCCTTACATGAGCTTTAAAGAGTAAAAAAACCTGAAGTTCATGTTTTATATTTTCATAAAAACTCATTTTATCACACATCTTTTTTTAAGCATCTTCGTGGTATTTCTAGAGTGTAAAAGTAACAACGTAAAAATATCTGAGTACCTCTAAGGAGATTGGTACTTTTTTAGGCACTTGTTCTGAGACTTTTATTCTCCACAGACCTTTTTTTTTACAGTGTGGTTTGAATTCTTTTTATCATGTGAAAAAGTCTGAGAGTTTCTGAGGGAAGCTGGTGCAGAGAGGAGAGGTCTCTGATCAGACGTGTGTGTGCTGTGAGACACCGTATCGGTGCTGTGAGCAGATAAAAAAGAAGTGCTCGCCGTTGATCCGTCCCCGTCGACGCTCCATTGACGGCGAGCAGCCAAGCGCGCACAGATCAGCGGGCTTTTTAAAACAACAAAACCAAAGATCACACCAGGTTTAAGAAAATATTATTATGGCTGGTAATTGGCAGGACTGAACAGGGGCGAGAGGCGGGGTCAGGGCAGGAGGATTGGGGGGGGTCAGCCGAAGACAAGTAAGGAAGTGAAGATGGAGGAAGGACGGGGGGGCAAATTGAAACGACACCACTTTGCACTTTGACAATCGGATTTGGTGAGTTTGTTTAACCCGACAGGCCCTCACCGAGCCGCCTGCTTTTACACACTCATTAAAACGATTATTCACGACCCGTCGACCGTTTTCTTGCTCGTTCACATGAACCCCCTCTTCAACCACCAGCTACCCCTCCCAAAACTAACATTCACACACGCACACACACTTCCTCCTCACGATAGAGTCTCACATTATGCTGCTAGCTCGTACTGACCATTGCTGGAGGACGTACTCATTTACAACGGCAAAAGTACCAAAAGAACTCACTCCTCTCTGCATCAAAACCTGACTTCAGCAAAAGAACTGAAGCGCAGAAGCAAAATTTAGTTTAAAAAATGTTATTTTCAGCATCATACTAACATATCTTATACATTTTGATAAACTTTAGCTTAATTTTTAGCATCGCATAAATCTGCATGTTGCATCCTAGTCCTGTAGACTTTTCAACGTATTAAAGTAGAAATGAGACTCTTAATGAAATGTAAGTAGTTCACTACAGTACAAGTTCCTAAATTCCTCTACAGTACTTAGCATTATTTAGCATCAGCTTAGCATAATTTGATTTTCAACACAAGAAAGTCAACCTGGACTTGGAAATCTGGAAGTTAATCCAAGTTATAACCTTTGTTAAAACTTGTAAACTGTTAAAACTTTGTAAACTGTTCATACGTTAGAAGAAGCTTCTGTCCTCCAAAATAGATTCAATTCTGACCTTTTTTTCCTCCAGTCACTCTCCACTCTCTCCTCATGGTTTCGTACTCTATCCGCTGCCTTGTTTATACAAATAATGCAAAAAAAAAAAAGTCTATAATGAACTTGAGGCCGGTCTGCTTTGCTGACCAGTGCCCCTAATTAGTCCAATCGAAGCTCTTTTGTGACTGTAATTCAGTTTTTTGGAGTTTTACACTATAAAAAAAGATCTGTCCCTTTAAATTCAGTTTGTTCAATCAACTTCAAAGGTTTGTTTGTTTTTATTGTTTACTCTATTGATCGGAACAATTTTGGTGTCTACTGTTTGCTAAACTAACTCTTCATTATTTGAACATTAATTATCAGTTATTTGTTCGACCTGTCCCTGGAGAGGTCATGCTTTACACGTTTCACCAGGTATCATTTAATTAACTTTAATGGTCCTATGATGAAATTTCAGTTTGCATTAATTTGAGAATAAGAGTTTGTTTCTCTTTTTGCTTATTGAAAATATTGTTATAGAATAGTCAGTCTTCTCTCTGATGGTCCTGTTTGATTTTGTAGTTCATAACGAGACTTCAGGATTCATCTGAGTCGGATTTAAAACCCAATCAAAACTCCTCACAGGAGCTTTAAAGTAAAAGTCTTCAGTATATTTGTTTCTTTCTCTTTAGCACCTCCTGTGGTGGGACGTGGTAACTGCAGATGTGTTTTGGGGGCCTGTCTTTTTGGTCAGACCCAAACAGAATATCCCTGTGAGTTTTGAGGGCAGTGTTTATCTAAATCCTGGAGTTGTTTCCTTTCCTTTGAATTTATATTTATTTTTAGGTCTTTTTGTTCTCTTTTAACAGAAATCCCTCAGATTAATATTCTAAGCCACAAGATGTTCGTAACATGTTTGAATGAATGTAAAAGTGTTTGGATTCTCTGGTCTGTGTTTTCCTCCTTCCGACACGTATCAGAAAACTCTTGTTTTTGTACGGACTCTGGGCCTCAGTGTCATGTGACCCAGCTGTCAGGATTCCGCTCTGAGGTTCAGTGCCTTGCTCGTGAACACTTTGAACTAACAGTTTATATAAGTGTCATATTTTGAATGAACATTAACACGAAGAATGTTAACTGACCACACTGAAGTCTGAGCTCCCGCTGCTGTCTGCGTGTGTGTGTGTGTGTGTGTGTGTGTGTGTGTGTGTGTGTGTGTGTGTGTGTGTGTGTGTGTGTGTGTGTGTGTGTGTGTGTGTATTCATGAGTGTGTTTATGTCCAGTGGTCAAACTGCTGCGGGAACCCCAGACCTCATCTGGACCAATCAATTCCAGATTAGCTGTTTAAAGCAGAAAGAAAAACCCAACAGCCGACATTCCCGGTTTTGAGCGTGGTTAATCTACAGCTGGCCTGACAAGGCTGAAGATAAGAGCGACTTTACACACAAACTAAAACACACACACACACACACACACACACACACACAAATTCAAGGGGAGAAAAGAGAGCGGGAGAGTCCACGTACACTAATCCTAATTATTTTTGGTATTCATATCTCTCTCTTTGGCCTTAAATCAGCTTCTTTTGCACTCTGAGGTCACATGACTGCAGAAGGTTTAACGATCCACTTCCAAACTACTGTTTCAACATGACAACAAACTACTGCTTCAACACAACAACAAACTACTGCTTCAACACAACAACAAACTACTGCTTCAACACAACAACAAACTACTGCTTCAACACAACAACAAACTACTGCTTCAACACAACAACAAACAAACAAACTACTGTTTTAACACAACGTAAACAAACAACTGCTTCAACACAAACAAACAAACTACTGTTTTAACACAACAACAACAAACTACTGCTTCAACACAACAAAAAACAACTGCTTTAACACAACAACAAACTACTGCTTCAACACAACAAACTACTGCTTCAACACAACAAACTACAGCTTCAGCACAACAACAAACAACTGCTTCAACACAACAACAAACTACTGCTTCAACACAACAAACTACTTCTTCAACACAACAAACTACAGCTTCAGCACAACAACAAACAACTGCTTTAACACAACAACAAACTACTGCTTCAACACAACAAACTACTGCTTCAACACAACAAACTACAGCTTCAGCACAACAACAAACAACTGCTTCAACACAACAACAAACTACAGCTTCAACACAACAAAAAACAACTGCTTTAACACAACAACAAACTACAGATTCAACACAACAACAAACAAACTACTGTTTTAAGGCAACAACGGACAAACTACCGCTTCAGCACAACAACAAACTAGTGCTTTAACACAACAACAAACTACAGCTTCAACACAACAACAACCTACTTCTTCAGTATGTTACAAACAAACTACTGCTTCAACACAACAACAAACTACTGCTTCAACACAAACGAACAAACAAACTACTGCTTCAACACAACAACAAACTACTGCTTCAACACAAACGAACAAACAAACTACTGCTTCAACACAACAACAAACTACTGCTTCAAAACAAACAAACAAACAAACAAACTACTGTTTTAACACAACATAAACAAACTACTGCTTTAGCACAATACAAATCATCTACTGCTTCAACATAACAACAAACTACTGCTACAACATGACGACAACAAACTACTGCTTCAGCTTTGTTACATCAGACAAAAGCTTAAACACAACAGTTTTTTTTCTGTTACACACCAAAAATCAGCCTCCATTCTTTAGGCCTTCACTGATCTTGTGTAATAGTTCAATCAAACTTTATTGATCACTGTGGGGAAAAAACAGAGCAGGTGACCCTTTCAATGAGAAACACGTTCGCAAAGTTGTTATTTGATCTCTGCTGCCTGTTGTTGGGACTCATCATACCAAATTTTCCTATTTTAATCCAAAATAATACTTAAATTCACCAGAAAGCTTTGATCCAATCAACATGGATTGTTTTGGTAAAAAAAAATCTCACGAAGCGTTTACCTGGTTAACAAAACAGATGAGCTGAAAACTGAGGAAATTGAAGGAAAATGTGCTGTGTGAAGATTTCTCATTATCAAACATTTCTGGAGATATTTTTGATACTTTTGATTTTACCAATCAGTGCAGCAAAAACTTTAAGATCACAGCAGACTCTTGCATAAATCATAAAATGAATCGTTATATTAAATGCTATAATTTTTACTCCTCTGCAAGTGAAGATCATGTGATACAGGATGAGCTCTGTGACAGGTGTTAAAGAAACGTTTTCCTCAAAGTTTGAAAGCACACTGAGTGGACAAATGAGTTTAACTCTCCTCCTGCACAGAGCAGCGGTCGAGTTTCTCACTTGAATGTCTCTCAGTTGTGTGTTTGCAGAAAGGTGGATGTATCAGGCGGTGTGTTTTCTACTTGTTTCTCGTGCTTTACTTTACTCAGCTCAGAGACAAATATTGTTGATTTGACTGCTCTGTTTTTATCTGACAGCTCCTCAGCGCTTTGAAGATTCTGACTAATGATGCAAAAATTGTTTAAAACACCAAAACAAACAGAAGGAAACTGAAGAATCATGGGCCTTTTTTAACATTTGTTGTGTGTGTGTGTCTATTAGTTTGGGTCTGATTTTTGCCTGCTTTGAATGTTATCATCAAAAATGTGTCAATAAAAATAATAAGCACGACAACATGACACAGCAGCTCCTGTCGTCAGCTGTTATCAAATATTTCAGTCAGAGATGCATTTTAAAGTCAGCCTGCAGCTTCATTCTACACACATTTACTTTGCTTCCCTCCTGTATGCATCCTTTTTTGTTGCGATAATGTTTTCAAGTTATGTCACACATTTCCTTGTGCAAGTCAAAGACAAATTTCTGCCACTTGCCTTCAAAATTGGCCGGTCTTTGCCTTTATACTGCTATAAAATCAAGACATAAGGAAATTACCTCTGCTATGCACATTGAAAAGCCTGTGAGTACATTTATAGTCAGATGTGAGGCATAAATATCAGTGCTATATGCAGCAGTATTTACAGTGTGAGCTGATTAGCAACCATTGTCCTCTTAAATGCTAATAAAACATAATTATTCACAATAGAAGGACCCCAAAGCTGAAATCCCTGCTTTTAAAAAAATCACACAATTTTTTCATCGCAATTGTGTGTACGAAACAGAACGCAAAAATATCTTTATTTTCATTTTATTATCATTTATTTATTTAAATTCAGCTTCACATATTTTAATTTTTACCTCAGCATTTATTTAACTTGATTTGGGATTAAAGTTTCTTTATTATTAGATCTGACTAAACTGTGAGTCTTGGTTGTTTTCTGCACACGTGACTTTAAATATTTGGTTTTATCACACTCCTGACTTTGTTATGACGTAGACACTGACGCTGCAGCCACAAGCAGAGCCTGAAGGCCTCGTGCTCATTTTTTAGTTTGAATTTCAAATTATTTTGAGCTGATGATTTAAAGTCAGCGGAGTCATCCTGCCTGGGGTTGACTTCGCTCCGCTCTCTGTCTGTCAGGCTACATCAGGTAAAGGTGAGGGTCGTGGGAGATGTGAGGAACACCCGCAGGTAAAACTCAGGGCTGAAAAAACTCAAAATTGGGACTTCTGTGAACAGTTTTTGCTAAAAAAAATAAGGCAGAATTTCATTTTTAAAAAGACGCTTTGCTCTTATTTAGAGACATTTGAACCAAAATACGGATTTATTTTCCTGTAATTATGATTACTTCTTTTTTTTTTTTTTTTAAATCGCGTTTGGATGTTTTTTTAGTAGGTGAAGTTGATTTACTTCTGTTGTCACTATTTTGCATGGGTGTTTCTGTTTCTGTAATCCCGATGAGAACCTCGTGTCCTCTCGACAACGAATTTAAAAAAAAAGCAGAAAGTCAGAGGGACAGTGATCAGCTTTCTTTGACCAGACTGAATAATGCGAACAACAGGATCCCTTAAACCTACTTTTGAGTCCCTGAAATTCATCCAGGATGTTGTGAAGTAAAAGAAAGTACGAATACAAATGGTTAAACTCTCTCCGGTGAGCTGAAGCAGCTTCACCTCCGGGTGGAATCGAGTCTATCTTTTCAGTTACAGGGAGGAAACTCAGCGGGAAGCTTCAGGGAAAGTTTTTAAGGCTTATTTCTGTCAGTGAAGTGAGTTTTGATAATTCAAAATAATAAAACAGCCGAGCAGAAACGTGTCCACAGCGGCTGCTGTGAAGGAGGGATGAAGAGTCTGCGCTGCTGCTGCTGCTGCTGCTGCGCCCTGCGGCCTGATGCCTCTTCTCTGCTCCTCCAGGATCAAATCAAACAATTTTTATTTTCGTGTTTGTGTAAAAAAAATCAGATCAGTAACGACGCAGGTGAGCACACTGTAAGCGGGTTTTTACGTATGTGCGTAAAAAAGAGTTAAACTGGATTGAAATAAACAGATTGAATAAATAAAAGATTGGATTATCCGAGAAAATACGCGCTTCAAGTTCAAATCACACACCTCCTCTGAAAGCGCAGGTTCCGCTGAGTTATGTGTGGTCACGTGATGTTCAGTCATGGACGCAGGCTTAAAAAAAAAACAGGAAAAATACAAACATCCGTGAATCAAAAAAAAAAAAAAAAAGCACGAGCGCGTCATTGCAGTGTAGCAGCGCGGACACACACACAGAAACACACACACACACACAAACACACACACACACTCTGATCGTTTTACATTTCTCAGGGATTAATTGCAATAACTCGTTTTCTTCAAAATAAAAGCTCCACATATAAAGCATGAAAAATAAAATCTGCATGTTTGATCTTTTTCCTGCTGATGTGTTGTTTTCCTTTTAACTTTCGTTTGTCGAAATTATTAATCGTTATTTAAAACAGTTTTCTGCGAGTGTTTTATGAGCTATTTTTTATTTTGCTTGCATTAAAAAAGACGGAACTCAGTTTTTTTTAAAAAATAATAAGCTTTAACTTTTGGTATAATTATCAGTATTTCTAGATATGTGTCAATATTATAAAACGTGCTGATTTGTTATGAATTAAACTATCAAACCGTTTAAACATCAATCAGATCACTGGTCATTCTGACGTCACTGATGTGTTCAGTAAATGGCTCTCAAATGGTTGGGGTTTGTAGTTTTTATTGGCTGACAATGATTTGGCTGCTTGTGTAATTGTTTTCAGGATCACAAAGCTGCATTGTGAGGGTTTACTCTGGGTCACAGTGATTAAACTTTCATGTGTTCTGTTTTTATGAACCAAAATAAGCTCTGAGCACATCAGCATTCATGGATCTGCTTCACATCAGCTGAGTCACAAATTGTCCTGGAGCAAAAACAAGATGAAAACATGATAAACTGAACATAAAAAATAACAATACTCCAGAACAAGTCTCATAGTTACTGAACAGGGTGAGGGTAAAACTGATGACCTGCAGAACCTAAACTCAGAAATGTGACTGAGGAGCCTTTGAGCAAGAATTGGGATTCAGATTGCTGCAGAAGAAACACATCAGGCTAAAGAGAAAAAGAGTGCTCTGTTTTTATCATCATGATTATTATTATTTTTCACGTGTTTAACGTCAAATTCCAGTTCAGTTTTCTGCAGGGAATCCCTGAGACTGAGCCGAGAAAAATTACAAAGCCTAAGGTTAAAAATAATGTACATATATGAATTCAATACATTTAATATGAGTAACTTTAATAAATTTGATAAACTAAAACTGCTTAATATAATATATGTAGTTTTGTTTTTTTAATATATTTTTGATTAAGTTAGAAGAGCTAGTATCCGCAAAATTTTGCACAAAAAGCAGTGAGTTTCTCCGTCAATAAATAAACTCAAATTGACATAATCTGGGATTAAAGTCACACAGATTTAATGGATTACTGCTAAAAATTTATTTATGAACAAGTTTCATTGTCAATTATTCTTGAACATTTTCTTTTTTTAAGAAAAATGTGCGTTTTTGTTTCCGTTTCTAAAGTTTACATCCTATCAATAAAATATTACTCATCAATCATGATTGGCTGATTCAAAAATAAAAACAACCACTTAACTCAGAGTCTGAACACCAAGTCTGGATTTCCTCTCTCTCTCTTTAAATCATCATTTTCTGCTGTTTTCCAGGAAGTAGTCTGAGCCGCAGCTCTGAAGTGAAGCAGATCTACACAGGCATGACCAGGTTCAGTCAGCTGACCTTTGACCCCAGGATTTAACCCACCACAGCTACAGACAGCCAATCACAGCAGCCGCCTGAAGCTCTACATCTGAACCAGTCTGACCCACACAGAGGGATTAACAGACCAGTAAACAGCCAGTAAACCAGACGGCAAATAAGCTGGTACACAGCCAGTTAAACCAGCCAGTAAACCAACCAGCTACCCAGCGCCTAAACCAGCTGGTTAAATAACCAGTCAACAGCCAACCAGACACTTTCATGTTTCAGAAAAACCAATGTTGGATTGGGATTGTTTGGATGTTTGAAGTGACACGCTTCAGCTGACTTTTGTTCAGCTTTGTTCCATTTTATGCTTGATTGAGGTCAGATTTCCCTCTGACACCAAAAAAAGAAGAAAGACATGAGTCCAAATCATCCACCATATGATGAAAAAAATGATGCAAAAAAAAGTCAAGAGTTCTTTAAAAATCAGCTGACAGAGAACCAAAATGCCGTTTCTCAGGGTGAGATTTAACACAATCAGTGGAAAATGTAACAAAAGAAAGAAAGAAAGAAAGAAAGAAAGAAAGAAAGAAAGAAAGAAAGAAAGAAAGAAAGAAAGAAATGCCACGCACAATAAATATTAACATTTAAAAACAATAAATGGAAACTAAACTTTCCCCATTTTTTTTCAAGATTTTTTTTCAGCTTTCAAATGGTACAATCAATAATATGACCACATGATCATCTGCATAACGATTTATTTTGATCAATATTTGCGTTAAGGATTATGTGTCTACCTCTAGTGGCCACAGGAAAAATGTCAGGACTACAGGAAGCGATCAAGTGATGTAAAAATAAATAAATAAACAAAGAACTTTTAAAATATATTTATATGTCTGGGTAGCGAGTAGATCGAGATGGATGGAGGAGAAGAAGCAACAAACTCTCCAGCTTATGACAGTTTCAGTAGTTTCTTGTTTCAAACGCGATACAGGCGCAAAATTAGCTAAGTCAGCAATATTAGCATCGCTGCTGGGCAACAAGTCCCTACCTAGAAAGTTATCTCAGAAACATGAGGTTAAAATGTTTGCAGACAGCTTCAGTTGGCAATAAAGCATTTAAAATTTTGATGCAAGGGGTAAAGAGTTAATAATCTGAGTTTTAATGTGAGTAAATGACGTGTTTTTAATGAGGAAAGGGAAAACAAAGGGGTTTTATTTTTAGTTTGAGTAAAGGATAAATAAAGTGACTTATTATTGAGGCGAAGGGTAAACAAAGTGAGTTTTAATGTGAGCAAAGAGTAAATAAAGTGAGGTTTCAGTGAAAGATCAGAGTACTTAAAGAAAGAGAGAAGGAAAGGGTATCTCCTCTTCCTCCCCCCTCCTCCCCCATGTCCTTCTGTTGCTTCTTTTGTCTTTTGACTGCTGGTCACCCCATTTAACATGGGCCTGATAGCATCAGCCTGACAGAGATTGGGTTCCCCGGCAGCTCCATTGTTGGGGGGTGAGGGAGGGTGAGAGTGGGTGATGGGGGCTGGTGGGGGGGGTTCTTGCGTTACAGTCGGACTCGTTTAACTTGCGGCCCTCTTTTAGGAAACGAACAAATTGCTGCTGAAAGTCGGTCTTTGTTGTTCCTGCGGCTGATCTCAGAGCAGCTCGGAGAGCCGGAAGCTGATCTGAGGTCAGCTGATGGGACACACACACACACACACACACACACACACACACACACACACACACACACACGGTCACTTTATCTGAGTCTGATAGTGAGAACTCAGTTATCACCACAAACATGCTGCTGGTGTGTTTTTTCTAAAGAGTTTAGTCTCCTTTAAGAGTCCATGAAACTGATTTTTTAGGAATCGTGTGGCTTTAAACTCTTCTCCTGCTCTGCACTGATTTTTTCGTCTTTGAAGGCTGATAAACACGAAAACAGAACTTTTACCAACAGTGACATGGACGTTTCTTTTTATAAACCTCCCAGTCTGAAGAAAATAATTAATCTGAAAAATCTATTTCAAAATTCAGAAAATTTCAGATCAAAGCTGGAACACAAAGTTAGCCCGCAGAGCTTTGTATTATTATTGTTGCTAGGTGGAGACCCCTGGTGGCCAAAGTTATTATGACAGCAGCAAACAGGGACGGTCAGTGTTGTATTAAATCACAAACATTTTTATTATTTTTATTGCCTTTTTAAAAATCTTCACTCTTTTTAACTCCGTCATGAAGATATTCATGGATAAAATGTAGCTAACTTTTTATACTTTCAAAACCGTGACAAATTGCGCTGGGTTGTGTGTTTGTTTATTAGAAAACCATCTTTGTGACTGGGTAGAGACCTCTAGTGGCCATAGTTATAATGACAGGAGCAAACAAAACTTTGTAAATACGTTGGAAAAATTAATCAAATTCAAACTCGCTGCAGCAAAAAAAAAAAAGTAAGAAACTGGTTTATGTTGTACATGTGTTGTTTGTTATTACTGATTTGCATTTTTATAGTTTGGTGGAGACCCCTGGTGGCTGTGGTTATTATGACAGGCGCAAACAGGAAAGGCTAGTCGGAGCGTGAAGAGCTTAAGGTTGCGATGAATAAATAAATCAAATTCAAGACTGTAACAGATCACAGTGATTTATTCTATGTTTAAGTTTAGGTAGATAGATAAGACACAGAAAAGATTTTTACCAGGCGCTCATGTCTCATGCATGACCCAAAAGTTACTTGTTTCCATGATGCTAATCCGTGTTGAGAAATCTTTACTTTATTAATTTTGTCCAGAAAATAGAAAAAGATGTGGTGGAACTTTATGAAACATTCTCAGTTTTTGAAGGTTTGGACGTCAAACCTCCTGGTTTGTCGTTTATAGAAAAAGATCGAGGTTCGGGTTAAAATATGTACGCCCTTCAGGTGAAGTGATGACCTTATGATCGTACATTCGACTGTAGGTTTCATACTCACATTAATCTCTAGTCCTATGGGTTAACTCATTTATTTGTACTATTTGTTTCTCCAAACCACCATGCCGAATGGACTCATTCACTCTTCATTAACCTGTCACGTTTTTTTCTTGTCATAATTCCAACAGCCACTAGAGGGCCCTCTAAACAGGGCAAATATTAGTCGTGAGGAGCTAAAGAAGGCAGGTCTGTTTGTGATCAGTTTAAAAAGTTTTAACATGATTTATTTTGGGAGTCAATCAAAAAAAAAAAAGAATGGCTTGAATATATTGAATATAATGAGTTTTGTGTTTTGTTTTGTTTTGGTTTTGTTTGTTTGTTTTGTTTTGTTTTGTTTTTTGTTTGTTTTTGTTTGTTTTTTTCAGACTTTTAGATTTGGCAGCAAAATTTTGGAACGCTCACTAGATTTCTTTATAACAAATATAATTTTTATGTACACATTTTTTTATTAGCATTCAATCCTGATTTCAAGATGAGTCTGCTCTCAATCTTTCTGTATGTAATTTTTCATTTTGGGGGTATTTATGCAGAGAACATTAATGAGACCCTCTCTGAAACTCTGATTTGAAATCTTTGGGCGGATTTGAAGCTCATAATCAAAATCATATTTTTTTGTTTATTTGATTTTTTTTTTATGAAGTTCTTGGGCTCATTGAACCAGACTTCAGAGCCTCATCAGAGCATGGACGCCAGTTTGAAGTGATTTTTTTTTTCCTTTTTTTTTTTTTTTTTTCTTTTTTGATTTTTGTAAGCTGAATCTTCACTGCCAGGCATTTCTATTTTTAATTTTATAATAAAAGGTCATAACATGGAGGTTTGGGGAGTTTAGAAGCTTGTGGTGCTGGCATTAGTCCATGGAAATGATAACAGATTCAGCATTTCCTAAAGAAATTTTTTAACAAAGTTTAAATATGGAGCCAAAAATGAGAAGAAAAACTCTTGAATGAAGGCAACTCATCAAATCAAGCTGATTTACATGTTTGGAGGGGTGTTGTTTTTGTTTTTTACTTTCTTTGTTTTTGTTTTGTTTGTTTTTTTCTTTATCCAGAATGTCACCGACTAATTTCTGTCTGGTTCAGTAACTCATTGATTGAAATTCATGTTGTGGAAGCCAAATAATACCAGTTTTCAACCTCAGGAAGATCTAAACTGAGCCTTATTCAGTGATTTTTCCTCATTTTGTGTTTGATTGTTCCCACAGTTTTCTTCAGTCCTGAAGCAACACTTTTTGGATTTTTTTTTAAGACCAGCTGAACAATGACCTGTGCATCTGGATATTTAAACCTCATCCGACATAAAAAAAAAAAAAAA
This sequence comes from Labroides dimidiatus, assembly GCA_030710495.1. NCBI lineage: Eukaryota > Metazoa > Chordata > Actinopteri > Labriformes > Labridae > Labroides > Labroides dimidiatus. Next base: position 5,276,610 of record CM061156.1, on the reverse strand, counting down.
AAAAACTTTTCCTGTCAAACTGAATTTTGAAGAAACTTATTGTGAAATTATTTGGGATGTTTGTTGTTTTTGTTTTTCAGAAATAACATCAAGCTTTGTCTCATTTTTTTCAGTTTTAGATGAGAATATTGAAGCATTTGGAGTTCCCACAGATCTGCTCGTCAGTCCAGTTTGGATTCATAGATCGATATTTGTAAGCCCTGGAAAACCCCGACCTGGAACCCCGGAGAGGGCCAGTGTGGGTTTTTTTTAACACAGATTTATTTTTGGAAAGCTGTCCCTGTTGCCAAAATTCCAGTCACTGAAACTTTCTTTTCATAAACAACCCTGAAAGCATCAGAGGACCCCGAACGCCTCACTGAGACTCAGAGTACCAAGCAAAAACCTCTGCAGCCTCAAATCCACCTCAGAGCTCCGTCTGAACCAGAGAGCATCAATAGGTTCAAATACTCTGAACGATTTCAGCACAAGATCTCAACCTGAACCTGCAACAGCTACTCTGGAGCAGAGCCCCAAAGCATGATGGGAAAACTGAGCCTCACACTCACACACAGAGAGAAACACAAAGCAAAGTGCAGCTCAGACTCAGAATCAGCAGCAGAGACAAGAACATGGACCAGATCGCTGCAGACAATCAGGTCTGACTGAAAACACGAGAACATCGTTGGTCCGTCAGTTCTGCAGAAACACAACAAACCGATAAAGATTAACATAAAACTGATGAAGACACAGACCCATGTGACCCGCTGCTCTAATTATTTAAAAGACACATTTTTATCATCCAATCATTTTTAAGATCTGCTCACATCAGCTCAGAAAAAAAATCCTCCAAATGATGCACAAAAACACACAGAGACAGAGGAAGCAGCAGGTTTGACCTTTGACCTCTAACAGTAGCAGATTACATGTTCTTAATTTTCTTAATGAAGAAAATAAAACAGTTTCTTTTCTGATTGATTTTAAGTTGATAAGAAAAATATATAAGATTTAAAAATCAATTTCTTTTCTTGACAGTGAATGCATCACATAAGGTAAACCTGCCTTTGCGTGATACGTTCACTGTCAGATCTCTAAAACGGCCTTCTCTAAAATACTTGCTAATATAGAAACAGATCCAGTTCTGTGGTGTCAAAAGAATAAGAGCTCTTATTTTGAATTTTCTGAGACTTTCTGGTAAAATAAAAAATACTTCAGACATTCATGCAGGTGACAGTGAATGCATCACAGCAAGAACAAAGTGCATGTGAGTGCAGTAAGACTCTAGTTTGACCTTTGACCTCCAACAGAGCAGCCTGTAAATATTTTACTTTGTAGTATACTGTCCTAAGAAAAAGGTAAATAGAAAGAACATCTTTGTTTTGTTTTGGTTTTTTGTTTGTTTGTTTTTGTTTTGTTTTGTTTTTGTTTTTGTTGTGTTAAAATGTTTTGAAGCTCAAACATTTTGGTGTTTTTTGTTTGTTTGTTTTAATTTGTTTGTTTTTAATTACCGAACAATCCATCACAGATCATAATATTTGTATTTGTATGATGCAAGATGCGCGTGTGACCTTTGACCTCCAATAGAGCAGCCTGAAAATATTTTTGTTTTTCACTTCACTAAACAAAAAATAGACACTGATCATTTTTTTGTGATTTTAAAAGATTAAGAGCTCTTATTTTGTAGTTTCAGGGATTTTCTGGGGGGAAAAAAACAGCTGCTCAGTCATCAAACATCCATGCAGGTGACAGCAAACGCATCACAGCAGGTGAAAGGTGCAGCAGGATGCAGGTTTGACCTTTGACCTGCAGACCCAGAGTACAGTCAGGCTTCAGGTTTCAGCTTCATTCAGACTCAGACTCCTCACTGAATCTGTGACTCTGCAGGAAAATAAATTCAAATCATAAAAACTGTGAAATGACCCAGAAGCCTCACAGTCTGTTTCCGTCAATTCCACAAAACCAGCACGTGCTCACATGAATTATAGATTCAGTTTCCACCAAACACCCGGAAGAGCCTGAAGCTTCAGGGTGAGACGACAAAGCCGGGATCTCAAACCTGGATTTCTAAAAACGGAACAAAACCAGCTGCAGGTTCAGAACCAGGAGGACATTCAGATTTTTAAAATGTGAATTTGTTTATTCAGAAAGTTTCAGAAGGATTTTCTGCCGCTACGATCCTTCAACATGCTAACAAACGTACACACAAGCTAATCCTCAGTGTTTGCGCACAAAAACAAGCTCGAAGACAAAGTTCAAAAATCCAAATAGCTGCAAAAAATTATCGATGCAAACACTGAGGCGTCAAGAAGCACGCGCAGACTCAGTCTGCAGCTCCAACCTGCAACATAACACAACACAACACAGCAGAACCTGCAGAAACACACACACAGGGATCAGAGAGATGCGCTGCAGGTGATTCTGCAGCGAGTGACATGTAACCACGCATGAAACACAGACACGGTCTCGTGCACAAAGGAAACTTACAACATGGGAGCAAAGTGCTTTGATGAAATGTGAAATTTTGATTTTATCAGTTTTTATTTTGACGCTTTTTTTAACTACAGTAAATCAACCCAGTCCGAGAATACACGACCTCCAAAAACAGAATAAATAAATGAATAAATAAATAAATAAATAAATAAATAAATAAATAAATAAATAAGGGGGGTATTATATCTCTAACCCTGATTCAAATCTGATTCTAAAAGGCGTAAATCTCTGAGGAAGAATTCTGATCTGACATCTCCGTTTAGATTCAGTGTGTAAAATCAAATCAGATGGAGTGCAATGAGGCAAAACCACAAATCAAAAGATGCAAAGAATAATAACAAAATAAAATCTGAAGAAGAAAACCTGAGGATGTTTCCAAACGATAAGCGCTCAGGACTGATCTGCAGCTTTGAGGACGTTTTCTGACGCTAACACGGGTTCAGATTGGCGGTCTGAAACCTGACAAAGCCGACATGAAACGAGCTGAAGCAGGAAATACTGACATATTTGAGGTTTTTAAAGCACTTAAAGAAACCTACAGAAACAGAACCGAGCTGCAGATCTGCGTTTTCACGCAGAGAGAAGTGAGGATCTAAAAATGCGCAGATTTAAGTTCAGACAGCTCCGCGTGCAGCTTCAGTAAGAAGGCACGAGGTTTGCATCAAGGAGAAGAAATAATAGGATGAAATATAAGTAGAATCTAAAATCTTTGAGCTGTTTTCAAACTGTTTCGGGGGTTTTTTGAGATCACACAAAGCAGCGAGGATCAGAGACAGACAGACACCACCAGACAGAACACACCCAGGCAGCAAAATCTGACAAAATACTCCAAATCTGCACATTTTAGGAGGAAATCCCTTCTTTTTTACGACACAGTTTGAGATTGGAGCAGCAAATTACAACCAGACAAAAGAAAATGTGCAGCAGCTGCGCTGAAATAATCCAAACACGAAGCTGAAGTGCTTTACAGAGACACGGAGACAGAGAGAGGCGGGTTCTGACTGCAGGGACTCCTCAGAGGAATAAAAGCTGATAAACTCGGAGTTTTGTTTTGGAAAATAACGAAAACAATATTCATAGATTTTTGTAGCGGTCTGTTTCTTGTGCAGGTTGAATATCAAATTAGACTGAAGCACGTGCGCGTCTAAAACAGGAAAGGAACAGACTGAACTGTCCCTCCAGACAAAAATTAGACAAATATAGAAAGTTTATGTAAAATCATGTTTCATGTTGCACCAGATTGACACAGATAGAAGCAGCTGCAACACACACACACACACACACACGCACGCATACACGCCAGCCGTCATCACAGCAGCTTCAGAATGATGTTCAAACTGCACTGTACTCCCGCTCCTCTGTGGGAATCCTGCACAAAAACACGCAGCGAAGCCCGCAAAGAGAATGAGAGAGAGAGAGAGAGAGAGAAAGAGAGAGAGAGAGAGAGAGCTAGAGGCCGCAGCCTGTAGCGCCTCACATTTCACTGATTCAAGAAAAAAAAAGACTCAGGGTCCGTCAGGCTTCAGCAACCTGAACGCGACCTCTGGTTGCATCATTTGACACAGTTTTTCCACCCAGACGCGCGGAAGCCTGGATGCGTACAGCTTTACGCACAGGCACCGGGGAGCGTTTCACCGTGTGTGCGTAAACAAGCTAAACAAGACACAGGAATGCAGAATATTCCATCAAATAACTCACAGATTTCCAATATTTTCCACATTCAAACCATAAAATGACCTCATGAAATCAGGAGCAGTGCGGTACTCATATTTATATTAAAACATAATAATTAAAACGGAGCTAAAAAATTAAAGAAAATTTGAAATAAAATTGTGAAATCTGAGAAAAATGTTTCGTGGTATTAAATTGTAATGGTGTTGCGTTTAGGTACCCAGTAATAAAAACAGACAACACGGACGGCAGGATTAAAGAAGACAAAGGGATTTGCGTTTGTTATGAATGTAACCTATTCTTTTATTTTTATTTTTTATGATTAAAACATTTTTTTCTCTTTTTGAACTTCTGTAAGCGACAAACACGGGAATAAGAATAAGACCACAATAGTATCACAACCATGAAAAATTGTTTTTAGAGACGACAATTAAAGGACAATCATTCCAAGTAGTATTAGATAATGAGGCGTTTTTTTTCTTCTGTCAAACAAACCGGGGTCTACATTGTTCTTCTTCCTTTTCAAAAGAAGCAAAAAACCCCAAAGAATTCAAATTACAAATAGACATTTGCTCTCTCTTTTACTAATTATACAAAAAAAAATAAAAAATAAAAGAAGAAGAAGAAGAAGTGTGAGCGTCCGTTTTTATCGGCGGTCACGTTTACAGTCAAAGAAAGCACATCACAGGCTGCCACCGCGAAAACATCCATCACAAACGAGACATTTACGCTCAGATTCAGCCTGAAAATCGGACACTTTGAGTCTCAAGAGGAGTTGTGCTGAACATTTGATGTCAAAAAAAGAGGCGGGTTAAGGCAGAGAGCCTCCAGCTGCACCTACAAACATTCGCTGGAAACAAAAATAAAAAATAATAAAATCGGCGCAAACCAAACTCCATTCAAAATTCAGCTGATTTAAGTAAAAGGCGTAAAAAGGTGCGATAAAGATCTCGTTTAAATGGACATTTTCAGCAGTGAAGGAGGCACCATTCACCCCTTCATTCATGCACGCGCTCACTCACTCATTCATTCATCGTTACTATTACTACAGCAGGCCTCTGTCAGCTCAATACTGACGCTAAATCTCCTAAAGAACCGATTCTTTGGTCTATGAAAGAACATGAACAGTTTTAAACTGAGAATGAATGAACGTAAATCAGGACTGTAACGGCGGGAGCCAGAGTCGCTTTAAAAATAAAAATAAAAAATAAAAAAAAAAGAAAAATACACATTTCACTGTTTAGAAAATAAAAATAAAAAATTAGTGTTTTGTAAAATAAAAATCGGCCGTTTCTGCTCTGACCCGCATGATCCTGATAATACTGCAAACATGCGGCCATCAGCGGCTCTTAGACATTTGATTATTTATTATTATTTCCTTTTTAAAAATCTCAAAATTAGACAAAACTATTTTAAATACACATTCTATAAAAGTAATGCCTCCAACAACAACAAACAGATCAGCTCTCAGCTCGCTCGGTCTTTTAGCTCGGGTCACATTGCACGTCGCTGACTGACAGAACTATCGAGACAAACCCGGACACTTACAGGAACAGACAGTATGTACACAGAAAGAAAAAACTGCAGGAGGAGATGAGCAGAAGAAGAAAGAGAAGAGAGGAGGAGGAGGAGAAGAAGAAGAAGCGATAATAATAATAATTTTAAAAAATACCTGCAAACTTCAGGGCTGCTTTCTGTCTCTGCTGAGCTTTTAGTCTCTCCTCTGTCTCTATAGAAGGTAGTTTATAATTATTTTGTTTTTGTTTTTGTTTTTTTTTACAGTGTAATGTTCAGTGTAAAATGTTCAACTTACAGGTCCAGTCTTTTCTAGATTTTCACTCCTTCAGGGGGGAGAGGGGGAGGATGGATGGATAGATGGATGGATGAAGGGTGAGGTAAAATGAAGGGGTGAGGGTTTTTTGGGGGGGTGTTAGTGTATAAGCGGGTTCGAGGTCGACCCCTGGTTTTGATGCGTAAAATAGTCAGACAAACCCCCGGAAAGTCCCGAGGAGAAGGCCGGCAGAGAGGCGGACAGGGCCGGCCTCAGAGAGTCACAGGGCAGCGCGGAGGAGGACGGAGCCTGCGGGGAGTTGGAGGCCGAAGCCCGGGCGGCCTGCAACGAGCCGCCGCTGCCGCCGCTCTGCGTGCTCATGGAGGGGTGAGGGACGTGGGGGAAAAAGTAACTGGTCTGCCCGGCCAGCAGGTTGACCGAGCACGGGTTCAGGGAGTACGTGGCCCCGGAACAAGGCACAGAGAGGCCACAGGGTACCGCTGAGGCCGCCAGGGCCGCCGCCGTCAGGTGGTGCGTGGCGTAGGGGAGGTCCCCGCCGACCAGCCGGTCCATGCTGAGCCCGTTAGAGGACGGGAACGACGAGTGGTTGTTGCCCATGTTCTGGGTGAGCATGGTGCTGTAAGACATGGGGTGACCCGGGTAACCAGAGGAGGTCCCGTTGTAGCCAAGTGCGCTGCTGGCCCTCGGGTGGTGCAGGGAGAGGAAGGGGGACATAGGCCAGTACAGGGAGCCGGCCCGATCCATAAAGGTCAGCCCGGAGGTCAGCCGCGCGCCCCGCTTGAAGGCCAGCTTGGCCCGGGAGGTGGTGGACCTCCGCCGGAGCTTCCCGGTGGTCCCTCCGATGAAGACGTCGTCACTGCTGGGGTCCAGCATCCAGTAGTTCCCCTTCCCCGGGTCGTCGTAGTGCCGTGGCACCTTCACGAAGCACTTATTGAGGCTGAGGTTGTGTCGGATGGAGTTCTGCCAGCCCTGCTTGTTCTCCCGGTAGTACGGGAAGTTTTTCATGATGAACTCGTAGATGCCGTTCAGGGTGAGCCGCTTCTCCGGGCTCTGCCGGATCGCCATCATGATCAGCGCGTTGTAACTAAAAGGAGGTTTTTCGTACTTGCCGCTCTTCTTCTCTCCGTCCTTCCCTCCGGTGTCTCCCTCTTTCCCGTCCTTCTTCTCCTCCTGCTTCTCCTTCTCCTCCGGGGAGCTCTCCTGGCCCGTCGAGTCACTTTTAGACTCCGCTTTCCCGTCCTGCTGCACGGCCGGGAGAGGAGCTTTCTGCTCGGCTTCGTCTACCACTCCGGGCCGGTGGAGGTGATTCTGGTGGAGGTTCTGGTGGTGGTGCTGGTTCTGGTGGTTGTTGTTGTCGCTTTGCACGGCCTCGGGCACCAAACTGTTTATACTGAACGACGATTTCGGAATCATTTTCACCTCTTTGCGCTCTCCCATATCCAACATCACCGGGCTCTGAGGGGGGAAAATGGCAACGAGCAAAAGCGACGCACACAGCTGGGTCTCAATCTGTCCGGACTCTGCCTGCGAACCAGGACGGGAAGGAAGGAAGGGGGGACGATAGGAAGAAAGAAAGTATAGCCCAACAAACTATTTCATGTTCGGTTTGGGGAGAAAAAAGGAAACACACACACACAACACACATGTACACACACATCGATAGGAGACAGATAGCTGCAATTAATTAGGGAGCCGCAGCCACTAAAGCAAGTAAAAAACATTGGTTGGACCTTTCCAGTCCTCAGCCAACCAGGGGAACATTAGTATTAAATATTAAGGCGTCCTCTGCGCTCTCAGCCAATCATGACGCACAGGGAAACACACACATCCACCAATGCCGTGCACGCTGCAAAAAGTAACAGCAGCACGAGTCAGACTTCTCGGTCTGACTGAAGCTTGGAAAAATAAATTTAATAACAAATAACCGTGAAAATGACACCGTTTGGATCTTATTTTTATCGCTTTGGATGAATGTATTTGTTTTGGGAGTTTGGCTTCAGATTTGTGTTTTAGTGCGTAAAATCTGCTGTATTTAAAAGTCATTTTAAGAAAAAAATACAGATTTTTAAATGAATAAAAAATAACCTAAATTTGTAGGAGGTTTTAATTGAGCAGTTTTTCGTATTTTCTGACCTTTTCTGAACAAAATCAGACTTATGCAGCTTCTCACACGCCCTAAATGTCTCCAACATGAACACTTCTTGCAGTGTGGAAAACACACTCACCCCTATCAACACTCGCCCGCCTTCCCCTCCTCACCCCTCCCCTCTCTCATTCTCTCCCCCCTCCACCTAAACTAAACCCGTCGCTGGAAAACACACACCGTGCATGCGTACACCCAAATCCCTGCCGCTCCTCATATTTACACTCAAATATTTTCCCCTTCGGCTTCTTCCAAACTGTTTACATCCAGACTCAGAGGGAAAATAAACAGGGGAGAGGGGATCCGGAGGGCACGCGGACACGGTCAGGACACGCGGAGGTGATTTGTGTGTCAGGCTGATCGCGCACAACAGACGCTACGGGCTGTTTCTCCACAGCAGACTCCGTGCGTAAAATGCGCGTAAAGTGTGCGTAAACACGGTGCCATGTCTGCCCGCGGCTCCTGCGAAGAACTGTAGTTTAAGTTTCCTCACGTCAGGGGGAAAATCTGACAACAAAACGGACTAAAGAGAGGAGGAAAAAAACTCAGAGTATGAATGAAGAAGAGAGCACGAGGGCCGAGGAGGTGGAGGCGCGCGGACAGTTTTCAAACCAAAACGTTTTTCCTGCTTGTTTATCCTAATCCTGATAACAAAGAGTGTATTTGATTCTATCTATAATCTCAAAGCGATATTTAGCACATTTTATTATAATTACATTTACATTACGTGTATGAAAAAAAAGATTTATGAAGGTGTGGGGCTCGAAATTGGATGATGTGTTTTTAAAAATGCCAAAGCTACAACTGTTAGGTGAAGGAGAGAGCTGGTGCTGCAAGAACTGAAACTATCACCACAGCTGAGAGTAAACGTGAACCATTCAGAGCCGCATAAACTGTTGTTATGGAGGCTGTGCATGAAATAACACTTCGGGTCTTCTTCCAGGGATTTATAAACACAAAGAAAGTCTAAAAATGATTCCCACATTCACAAAATCATAGATTGAATTTCCGGTTGTTTAATTTGAGTGATTTTGTCGAATTCTTGACAAAAAATAAAAATTCTCATTTCAAACTAAAAACACTTTATTCTGTGTTGTTTTTGAGCAGATGAAGAGTTTCTTAATTACCGTAAACAGTAGAAAGACGGTGCGTTTAAAATAAATCATAAAAGTGTGTCTTTGTTGTCTAAGTCCGTTTTTCTGGCCAAATTAAAGCGCTCAATCAGTCTGAAATAAAACCATCATGAAGCTGAAAATATTTCACTACCATCACAGTTTGTACTTCTATGATCTATTTTTGGAGAGACGTTTCTCTTCAGTCATCGATGATTTACAAGAAATCTATTATTAGCATTAACTGCTGCTAACAGTGTGAGTACAGCAGCAGTGATAGTTTGCACCACGTGACCACGCGGGCTGTAAACATGTGAGTACAAATAATAAACACACCAGACTCTGCGGAGCTGTGTCAGGTTTACACCGCGAGGGGATGTGAAGGTTCGATTCCCACCAGCTGAGGGATGCATCTGGAGTTCAAACATGAAGTTCAATAACTGAGACAAGTAAAGCTTTCAGTTTATCTTTAAATCCAATCAGATCAGTTCACTCTGTTACATGTTGGCGGCAAGTCTCACAATAACAACAAACCTTTAAAATTTAACCCCAAATAATCCTCAAACCGGAACTCAACATTTCAGCATAAGTTCAAATCCAATTTAAACTGTTTAATCTGAAATTCACAATCCCTGGAAAACAAAAACTGTTAATTTAACAGTGGAAGGCGGATTGAGAGTCATACAGAAAGAGAAACTTTGGATTTAAATTCAGTCAAGCAGCGTTATGTGTTGCTGTTTCATCTCTGAAGCAAGAAAACTCTCAGATGGATTTAAAAAAAACTCCTGAATAACTTTTCAAAAATGAGGTGCATTTGTTGTAACTCTTAAAATTTAAAATAATTTGGGAAAAGATTAAAAAAGTGGAATTTGTGCGTAAAGCTGACCATCAACATCATAATCTCCCAAACATATAAAGTGAAGACTTCCGTCAGTCACGCGAACCAAAGACAAAGTAAAAGATGTTTCTTCCTCTGGATAAAATATCTCATCTGCTCTAAACTTTCATCCGGAGCAGCAGCTGAAGCTCGGACTCACGGAGTGTTTTTTTTTTTCACGCACAGAAAAACAATGAAGCGTCCGTGAGCCGTTTGGTTCAGAGTGAGCTGCAGAGGTTCAGTCACATGTTCAGTCTGAGTCTTACGAGTGATACCATCGAACGATAATGTGAGAAATCAGACAGAGACGCGAACAAAGCATCAGAACATCCAGAGGTTCTCTTTCATTTGAAGTTCTAATCATTTTAATCCACGTTTAGAGTCCAAATCAAAGGCGACATCAAGACAAGATGCAGCAGAAAATTTCTGATTCAAGAAGAAATAAAGTTAAAATGTTTTTTTTTTCTAAAAGTTTCTGATCGTTTAAGGTGGAAACACACAGTTTTTAGTAGTTTTTATGCTTTTTTATGTTTTTAGCCACATTGTTTGTCAGTTTAGAAAAGCCAACAAAGAAATTCATTAAAAAAACGTTTTTGTGTTTTTTTGACCCTCAGACCTGCAGACGCGTTTAAATCATCCTGCGTTGTTTCAGATTATTCTGATATCAAACAAAAAACTAAAGTTTTAAATAATTTAGATATTCATAATCTTTTTTTAAACTTTCAGTTGGAGTTGTTGGTCAAACTCGTGGCCTGCAGCAGCGAGCTGTTGCCTCAAAGTGCGTCAAAATAAAACGCAAGTGCAAAGGTTTTTTATTAGTCATACTATGTTTATTAATATACTATTATATCTTATAATGTTATAAAGTTGCTTACTTAAAGAATAATTCAATTTACGTCATACTAATTTTCTTGCGTGCGTTTTTACGTATAATCCCCCCTCACGCGCATAATTTTGTGCTTTTTGGGCCGTTTTTCGTCACTTTTGATGGGCCCGTCGAGTTCGGTGTTTGTTTGTCGGATTTTCTGTGACACTCAGTGAACTCAACACGCCGCTTGTTTGTTGTTGCTGTTGTTGGTTTGCTTACAGAAGCTAAAGATGTGAGTTTGGAATCTTCTGCTCTGCGTGTGTGTTTTGTACTGCAAGAGCGCGCGCGCGCGTGTGTGTGTGTGTGTGGAGGAAGAGGAGGAGGAGGAGAGAGAGAAACCTCCATCCAGCTTCAGAAAGAGAAAAAAAAACTGAATCAAGCGTCTGTTTCAGGGGTTCGAGGGCATATTTGTGCGGATTAAACCTTTAAAATCAAAGCAGCAGGTGGATTCACCAAAGAGAAGAGATGAGAAGAGAAATGGAGGCATGAGAAAAACAGAAGTGTCATTTCTTGGTGAATTAAGAGACTTCAGATCTAACCAGACTCAGTTCTCTTTCTGAGCCTCTCTCTCTCTCTCTTTCTCTCTCTCTCTCTCTGCTCAGCCTGTCAGATTAGTCTGATGGAGGTTCACTGACGCAAAACTAAACCAAACTCCATTCATTTTCTTATCAGTTTTAAAGCCAACCAACAAAGACTTTAAAACCAACTCAAACGCCGCTCTAAACTCTGTAATTACAAATTCCCCGTTTGACCTTTTTTTTTTTGTGCCTTTGGCTGGTCAGCTAATAACTGTGGATTTAAGTCAAACCAAACCAGACTCCTTTCATTTATTCCTGGATTTTACAGCACATTTAGAAACTCAATTAGCAGTGTAACCTTTAATAGAGAGAGGGGGGGGGGGGGGGTTAGCTTGTACTTGCCTCTTTTATCAGGTCAAGCTCTGTTCATTTCTTAAGCAAGGCTTTATACACAGGGCAAGAAAGAGGAGGAGGAGGAGAGGGGGAATCTCTTTCTGCTGTGAGTTCAAGTTTGCAAAAAAAACAAAAGTATACCCCAGATACGTCTCACTGAACTACATCTGGACTGAATATTTGGGGCTAAATGTTTATTTTTCTGATCACCAACAACTGGGACAACCAAACCAAAGCTCAGTCATTTTTATGTGAATTAAAATCTGTGTTGGAAAGAACAAGAGCGGCTGAAAGAAAGGCTGAAATTATCCTGTTAGAGATTTATTTACAACCAAGGGTTCAAAGGATTCCGGACTAAGACTGTCTGAAGATCTGCTGATGGACTGAACGTGTTTGGTGATCGGCTTTCTTTCTCGAGCTTAATGGCTGCTTTGAATTTAAATATGATGTTATTAAAATGTAGAAGGAGATATTACTCGGCCTGCAGGTGTCCACTGAGGCCACACTTTGAATCTATAAGCAGATTTCAACAGTTTTAATTCTGCTGAAAATAATTTCTGCCAAATGATCTTGATTTAAAGGTGCATTATGCTTTTTTAAAGTTGGAAGCTCAGGTAAAGTTACCTTATCTATCCTATCACTTTAACCCTCACATGTGATGCTTTCAGCTTCCATATTTGATCATCCGGAGACTAAAAAAATTAAAGTGTTTGGAGTTTTGGATCAAGTTGAATCCAGATGTGAAACAGGCTGTTTCGTATTCACGTCAAAAGATCTGCATCTGCTGTTTTTCCTCCATCAAACAGAAACACAGGTGTGTGTTTTAATCAGGGAAACATGGCGTCCATCTGTTTTAACAAAGTACCAATCAATGAGGAGAACTAAAGGGGCTTTTCAACAGCAGGAAATCTCCCCAAGAACTAGGTACTAAGGAGCTCTGTGTTTTGACAGTATTAACTTTCTCTGGGAAGTAAGGAGCTCTGTGTGTTTGGACAGTAGGAACTTTCCCAGGAACTATAAAGCTCCGTGTGTTTGGACAGCAGGAACTTTTCCAGGAACTATGAAGCTCTGTGTGTTTTTGCAGCAGGTCTTAATTTAGTTCCTCAGTAGTCAGTTTCACCATGGAAAGTTCCTTTTCAAGGGGTTGTACTTTCCAAAAGTCCGTGAACAATTCAGAGCAGGTAGAGAACCGAGTGTCAGAGGTCTTTTAGTTTTGGTAGATCTTTAATTCTTGTCTCAGAGTTCCAGTGGTTCTAAGAGGGTTCTTTTAAGGCGAATGTTCTCTAAAGTGGGTTCCAGGTTTTTCTGGTTTCACAGGGTTCTTTAAAGTGGTCGCTGGTTTCCAGTAGCTTGGAGCTCTTGTCAGGTTTTAGAGGTTCTTGAACTGTATGTGTAAGTTGTAGGGCAGTTCCAGTGGACTTTAAAGGGGTTCTATGATGTCCCATCTGGTTTTAGGGACTCTTGGGGCATATGTGAAAATTCCATACCAGTTCCAGGAACCCTGTTGGTCCCTCTTGGAATTTAAGGGGGTTCATGAATTCATCTGAATATTGAATGGGTTCCTGTGGGTTTTCTCAGTGAGTCCATGTAGTCCTAAATGAGGTTCTTTGGCATACAAAGGGGTCTTGGGGAGTTCCTAAAGGGTACCTAGGGATTTCAGGAGTTTGGGGCCTCTTTAGGGCCTTTCTTGTGTTGTCATTTAGTGATTTTTTTAGGGCTCCAGCTATTACTTTATCATCAAGGATTTTTTTGTTGTTGTTGTTGTTCTAAATAAACAGCTTCAAGTCCTTTGAGGGTTCTTAGAGACCGGCAGGTGAACTGGAACAGCTCTAGGATCTGGAGAGAGTTAATGGTTCCAGATAAATATATTACATGTGTAAACTGCTTGTTTAGGGGCTGTTTGTTGTTGTTTTATAAAACAGTTAAAAGAATCTTCTTCATTTGATTTCTGAAACTAAATCCTTCACACTGTGCCAGCTGTGACCTTTGACCCCTGTCCCCTCCTGTCTATGGAAGAAAAGCACCAAAACACACCTCTGATTCTCATAAACCTGCCCAGGAAATGAAGGGATGAAAGAATGAAGGAGTGAGGCGCAGAGATGGAGGGATAAAGGGGTGGAGGCCGCGGGGTGTGGGTGTGCAGCCGTATTTACTCCTCTGAGTGTGAATGTTTGAACACATCCACGGCGGCTGATTTCTCGGCTGCATGTAAACAGCTTCAGTGTTATTATTGTTGGCTTTAAGGCTCAGAGGGAAAGTTGTGAGCAAATAAATCAGAGGGATCAACAGCACAGAGGAGGAGAGGACGGAGTGCGACTCCCAGCGGTGGGAACGGGAACTGCATCCACATAAATAGTATCCATTTATTTATTTATTTATTTATTTATTTATTTATTTATTATTTTTTTAATCATATTTTTTCATTTTTTTAAATTTATTTATTCAATCGTTTTAACTTAATTTACCCGGCCATCCACGGGGTCAAATTCCGAAAAAAAAAAAAAAAAAAAAAGAGGATTTGATAGATTTTGATCTGGAGTCATCAGAGCTCGATAAAAAGCATAATTCACAGCTGAAAAAGTTAAATCAGAAAACGAGCTGATAATTTTCCAAGACGGTCGAACTCTGGCTTCTTCACGACTTTATAAAAGTAAAACCATCGTCTGAGCCTTTTGACGACGCAACAAAATGAAAGCCAAGTTTTATTCTGGTTATTCATCTTCGAGAAAAGTCTGGAAACATCTGCCGACTTATTTCTGTGCTTAGCCTGTAATTTCATGTTAACGTTAATAGGTCAAAATTTCTGTAGCGCTTTAAATCTGAAACTTATACTTGAATATTTTGATGCCATGGTGGGCTTCATTTATTTTTTATCACAATGCAAACAGAATAGCGGTTAAATGTGAGACTTGAGCACAGACTGTAATTAAAACCATTATATAGACCTGTTTATTTTTTTCCTATAATTAATAATTCAGTTTTAAGGTTATCCAGCGGGTTTGGGTTCTTTGACCAACCACACCTGTGAAATGTTTGCCGACTTGAAAAAAAAGTCGCACTGAATGAAGCGTTTTGCTGTTTTATTCTACAGAATCCATTTTATAAGGAAAAAACCTCTCATACAAAGTAATAAAAATTAAAAAGTATTAAAAATGCATTACTTTAAAATGACTAATTGTTGATACAGTCTCATTTTAAGCATTTTAAAGTCCTTGGACTTGCATTTATCGTTGAGCTCTTAACGGAACAATAAACCTTGTTTATTTAAAATTTTAGCGTTTATATAAAATTAAACTTAATAAAAAAAAATCTACATCCAAAGACCAAAATAAAATGTTTGTTTCTGACTGAACCTCCTGCAGCAGCTGATCTCAGTTTACAGACTGGACGGGAAAACGGACCGTTTTTAAAATAAACACACATCTTTACGATTTATTTTTCTCCTAAAGTAAGCCCCCCCTGGCAGCCTGGTGCTGTACTGGTGAACAAACTGCTCATTAAACTGGTTAAACTGGGTTTGATGGGCAGCAGGTCTCTCTTTGCTCTCCTGCTGTTTTCTTTCTGTCGCCGTGAGCTGAATGTGGAAGCGAGAATCAGACGGAGGCCTGGAGGGACAAAAAGATTTCCGACAATAGGGGAGGAGAAGTGACTGACAGAAGGTGGAGTAACGGCGGTTTATACTAAAAATACACCAACCTGTATGAAAGGTTGAACTATATAACCTCGAAGAAATCCGTTTTAAAGATTTTTATCTCCCTCAAATCGAAATTAAAGAGTACATTGGGGTCGTTTAAATGCAGTCAGAGGACGTGAAGGAGAAATCTATGGAGGCCTTAATATCAGATCAAAATACTGACGCTTACTCTGACAAAGCTCCGGGTAAATTCAGCTTAAATGTATATTTCTTCTGTATAAAACTAGAATAGCTCGAGAGTACTACTAATGCTTATTATTGTTTTTTTATATATATATAAATGTAGGCCCACTGTCTTTTCTTTATATAAAATAGAACTTATTCTTATTTTCATGGTCAAGAATCAACGAAAGGCAATTTTTAGCTCTCAAAAGAAGCAGCAGGGTAAAATGTTGTCAATAATAAAATGAAACAAGATTTAAAAAAAAAACAAAACAAGAAAATTAGGCACAAAAGAAGAGTGAACATAAATCAGAAGATCTTCTTTTCATTCTTTCCAGACCTAAATAAATGTATGTGTTTCACTGAGAATTCAAGTTACATTCAGCTGTAGGCTGCATCCTAATTTAACAAGGCTAACAAGAAAAAGAAAAATATCAGGGTCAATAAGCATTATATAGTAAAAATAGTTGTCGTATTCAAAATATTACAGCAAATAGAAATACGTTTTTTTTTTTCTAAACTTTTGAGAACGCTTATTTTGGTTCCACATGTCAATTTTTACAATAGTCTATTTTTGCCTTTTTGCGTTATTTTGTTTACATTGTTTCCACAAATCGTCATCTTTATTTTAAATAAGATATTAAACGTTTTTATGATACACAGATTCGTAAGAAAGAAAAACGAAAACTACATTTACACTCCAAGTATTACGGTAATAAATATCCGATAGCTCGTCTCAGACTGAATGGGAAGAATTTAATTTCTTTACTTCTGCGTATTAGAGTTCAAATTTGAAAAAAAAAATCTAAAAAAGTCCTATATTAATTTCAGGGTTTTTTTTTTTTATTTTTTATTTTATTTTCAGACTGTTTTTTTCTGTCTCAGGTCTTTGACATGGTTTGAAACGGAGCATTTGCAGTGAAAAAATACGAACTGGATGTTGACGCTGTGAAGCTGATTTTGAATCTTTAGACTTTATTTGCGAATGTGCCAAGCACCACAACAGCCCTGAACCAGTGAAAAGGTGAATGGACGAGTCGATGAACGTGCTCAGGTGATGAAATAATAAACCAATGATGTGTGGCTGAGGCTCGCGCGCTCCTGCAGAACAAAAACAAGCAGAAAATCATTAGCGGTGTTGGCGCCGCAGGGTTAATGGTTCAATCAATGTCAAGCGCTGAAAATAAACTTTTGAACCGGACAATCTGCCGGCTGGAGCCCCAGACTCAAACTGAGAGACCGAGAGGAGGAGAGGGGCGGGATTAATGCGGCGACAGCGACACTCAGCGGCAGGGAGAGGAACTACAGCTCAGAGAATCCACTGAATTTAGTCAAAGAAGCTGAAGGGTTGGTCTGATAATTCTGCTTTAGTGACACTTATGCAAGTTTGATTTGGAAAATGTTAAAGTAAGAAAAATATCTGCTTTTGTTTAATTGGTTTTATGATCAAAGTTGCTCCTGCAGTAGTTGTACTGGTTCTCATTTTTGGCTTTCTTTGTTTGATACTTCAACAATATTCAGTATTATAATGGTTTAATACCTAAGGCTGTGTATGGACCCAATTCTAACCATTCCATTTGTTAGTTTCACAAAATCAAACATGGGCATCTTTTCAAAAAGTATGACACTCCTGGTCTGAAGTGCACATTTCTAAATTAATAATAATGTAATAAAAAATCAGAATTTTGAAACTTTTTTTGGCATTTTTGTATTAAAATCATAATCGGTGAAGTAACATCATCTGTCAGATGCATATTTGTGTTGCAGAGTGGCACAACTTCAGAGAAGATAAGAGTCTTCCTAAGAAACAGTCAGTCTTCCTAAGAATCATCAGAAATGCAATTCCTATAAATATGGAGAACATGGTCAAAAAAGTCACATTCAGAGATGTACTCTGGTGTTTAACTGACATTATAATACCAATAACACTGTGAGATTACACCATGGTGAGCTGAAACTACAGGAAACACTGACCTCAGAAAGCAAGAATGAAATAGAGAATATCGTTTGGTTTCCAATACCAGTTTGATTTCTAATCCTTGGAAAACTTTCCGACTCAATAGTTCAAACAGGGTGCTTTTTACTTTGTTAGAGACCAAACTAGATGTTTTGAAGTGTTTTAAATCAGTTTGGTATTAATCTTCATATATGAGGACTTTGGCACAAACTGTTTATCAAACTTTTATTTCAGATTCTGATCCTAAGATAATGTAAAGACACATGGAACTATCTGTGCATCCCACACCTCGAAGAAAAAAAGACTTTTGAAGCAACCTTTTTTATCCTTCTGATCTTGGCATGTGTAAAAGTAACCCTACGGTGAAGTGTGGTCACATACCTTTGCATCCCCAAAGACTAAAGGTCACAGATATCACTAAATTAAATTACCCTGACTTCCTGTATTTATAAAAAATGGTAGGAAGCAACAAAAAAAAAAAAAACCTGCAGGATTTAGAAACAGGATTAACTCTCTGTTACAGCTTTGAGTTCAGAGCTGGGAAATGATCATCCTCCTTCAAACCAGAGGTGACCATATTTGGATGAGGAGGTGGAAGATTTGCTAAAGAACCATAATTCACTAAATGAACATCACACTGTTCTGCAGACGACTTGAAACAAGAGATTGAGATTATAAACTCACCAGGCAAATGTTTACCGAGGGAATAAATCAACTGAGAAGGAGAAACATTTTCTCATAGTTCAGTTCTTTAAACTGTTAATTAAAACTTTAATCAGTATGAAAATGTCTGATTATTCTGTCAGTGAGTTGTCAGAAGTTATACTTTACTATGGAGTCAATTCTGACCAAGGGGCAACATCCGGTTTTAAAAAATGAAGCGTACACGGAAGTGCTAAAAGCCGCAGTTCATCGAATGTCCACTTGGGGGAGGCTGAAGAAAGACCAGAAACCACATGCACACCAAGGAGGAAAAAAAACCCAGACTTTTACAGCATTAAAATTTTTTTAGAATAGAATAGAATAGAATAGAATAGAATAGAATAGAGTGTGCTTTATTAATCCCTGAAGGAAAATGCAGGTGTCTGGCAGATGAAATTATAAAAATCACATAAAAGTATCATTAAAAACATGAAATAAAGTCTGTCTATATCCATGCTGCTCTCATCTGTTTCCAGAACTCCAATCTGTGCATTCATAGCAGTCCCCCTGAGCCTCACAAGCCTCAGGTGTCCGTCTCCTGACTGTGAGGGTAGTTGCAGGCTGCCTCAGTGCACAGGGTTTAATTTCTCCCTTGGCACTTACTTTACGGAGGGTGATTATCTATCTAACTCGGTTAAAAGATATTAAGATCACAAGTTTGCCTAATCAGAGACGCAGCTCATGTAACTGACAGGTCTGGCACCCTGTAGCTGTCAGTGAGGAGGCTCAAAGCCCGCCTCTTGAGTCAGTGTTTCCAATATGGCGCCAAGCAACGATGGGCTTCATTAGTCTGTTCAGGAATCCACCTTTTATCCTGACTACCAGTAGTTCATCATGATTGCCAGTTTTGCTCTCCGAACAAAAATCGGAGGTGGAGTCATAGTGTGGACGTTTCGAAAAAAGTTTACACTGAGCCCTGGCTAGCATGAATGATTTCACGCGAGTTTTTTTTGAGCTAGCTTGCCGGCGGCAGCAACCGGAAGTCGATAACCGCAGGCGGAAGTGAACACCCATAGACTTCTGAAGAAACAGGTGGATGGGATGACATCACTGAGACCATGTATTATAGTCTATGATTCTGACAGGACCTCCACAGTTGCAGAGCATGTTACCCTGCTAACTGGCAACCTTCAGTTGAACATGTCAGTGATTGTTGCGCTTACATTTCTTGAAAATCCTTGTGAATTCCTCTTTTTTATTATTATTATTTTAACGTTTGTTGTTTACTTCCTGCATATTCTGCTGCACACAGTCTGAGTTTTCTTTTGTGCCCTCTAGTGGTATCCTCCAGTAATGTGTTGTGCATAGCCCACAATGTGAACGAATACATTTGTAAAAGGTGTAACCAGAAAAACAAAAACACTCACGGACGTGTAGATCGCAAAGCTGCTGACTCCTCCCTGATCCCTCAGTCCAGACATCTGACCTTTGAACTCATCACAGACTGGAAATGAAAACTGAGGACCATGAACACCACGTCAATGAATCAATACGTGGTTGCTTTTTCACGTTGTTTCCACAAACAGGAAGAAAAGCAAACACAAGCAGAGCATCAGGAAGTCAACGGTGATGTGGAAATATTTAATCTAAAGACTGAGTGCAGAAACGTCAGAGAAATCAATCAAATGAAGCAGATTATCCCTCAATACAAAAATGTTTTCATGGAACATAAATAACATTGTGTTGGTGTGATGAGCAGAAACATGTTTATGATTCATAATCTGTTCGTCTGAATGGCTCTCACTCAAACACCTCAATGACTTTAATTCCCCAAAGGGTTTGAACTCTGAAGGTCTTAATGCGACGCCGTATTTTAATGATTGACTGATTGATCGGATTGAATGGAGGAGAGGATGAGTCTGAAGATGTTTGGATTTCTCCCTCATTAATAAATAAACAGAGTTCATTTCCAAAAACACAGAATAATTAAAGCAAAGTTCATCTTTTAAAAAATCTGTAAAAACACGGAGCATCGGTATCTGCAGGAAGCTTTTCTGCTCCTAAATGTCACAAATTTGTTTGGATTGATTTTCCCTCCATCGATTTCAAAAGGTGGGGATGGTATTTTGGAGGAAAAACTCTTCAGATGAAGTCACTTCAAACAGTTTTAGGTCATCAGGGCTGATCTGAAGAGAAGATTAACCGTGGCATGAAGGAGTGTTCGTTAACGCTGACTTGGGGGCCAAATCCTTTAGCAGAGAAATCATGTGACGTATAAATCTAACTTCATCCTAAAACAATCGTGTGAAATCAAAGGGCAGATTCCTGTGAAGCACTTTGTGAACATGTTGAATAAAGCACTTTTAAATTTAATCAGAAGGCTTTTTGAACCTCTCCTCGAACATCTTGTCTCTACTTTAGTGCAAAGCTTTTTGTCTGATATCACGTCCAAACTTTTCTACTTCTTGGTGAAAAACTTCCTGAAGACGTTCCTCCTCGACTTGCTCAGGCTGTCGTCGGACGCTGAGGGGGGCACAGTTCGGGGTTCCTCGGTGTCGGGGCGTGGAGGAGGAGTCATGGGTGGTGGTAGTGTTCCTTGAAAGCAACAAACTTTGTTAAGACTCAACGAAACCCTGGTTGTTACATTTAACTAGCATGCTAACATGCTAACAGGTTGTCTCACTTGAGGTGTGGCGCTCCTCGTTCCCGAGGTAGCGGTGTCTGTTGTAGTATGTGTGAGGGGGTTTAGGAGGAGGCGTCCCCTCAGTGGATGATTGTCTCTCCAGACTCTCTGGTTTTCTGTCAAACGTCCGAGTCAAAGCCGAGTCATCCGGAGCATCGGCTAACTTCTCCAAACTCAGGTTGACTGAAGATGCTCTTCTGAACAACGACAAGCAGACGTTAATTTCAGGAATCAAAACTGTTCACAAAAAAAACTCAATAAGGGACAAACAACCAAAGGAAACATTAAAGGACTATTCCAATACTTTTAATGACATCTTCTGTTCATTCACATTAAAGATGCATGTTGGACTTACAGCTTCAAATTCAGTGATTTCGGACAATAACTTAAAAAAAAGAAATCAGACAAATCTGCAAAAACATTGTGATCAAAAATCAAAAAGGTAATGATGGTGACTTTGGTGCACAAACATGTTTGCTTTGAAGTGTCTAACTACCCAGCCGGTTAAATGAAAACAGCCAGGATTACAGAGTTTGCAGGTGTGGCTAACACTAGCAGAGCTAGCACCACCAGCCTTCAGTCCTCCTTGCAAGTTAACATCCTCATGCCTGAGCTGGTTCCTCATTGCTCTGTAGGAAAATTTCTGGTCAATTTCAGGAAAGTTTCCTGAAAATTTCCATGAGAATTCTAGCTCGGGAACTTAAATTAATTTTTGTACAAATTCTGGATTTTTCTTTTTTTTTGTTATCAACTTGACAGACTGAAATTTTAAATATTGCATGTTTCCATGCTAGTCTACTTGTAAGTTATAATATACCGCTAAAGTACGGTTTGAATGAACAAACAAAAATGTGACTCAAACATTTAACTGACCTGGTAAATGCAGCTAACATAAATATCCAAAAATGCACATTAATTTCCAAAAATTCCCACGGAAAGTTTCCTACTTTGAAAATTCCCCAAATTTTGAAACCCGGTTGCACCAGTCGAAGCACTTTAATCTCTGTTCACTGCATCAACATACTGACAAACCACACTACATTAACAGATATCTGTCATCTGTGACTGTTTACATCCAGGTAGTAGAGCTTCAGAGCATCATGGCAGCAGACATTAACCAGAGCTACAGCTAGTAGCTGCGTTATAGCTCAGACAACCCATGATCAGCGTTTCAGTGAATGCTTTTTGTGAGTAAATGCAAACATTCCTGTTAAATAAATATGTTTCCCCTGCAGAGATCTTCCTGTCGGTGTATTTTATGGTTACCTTGCTCGTGTTAGCTCTGCAGGATTTCGTACTGCATCTCTGTGCTACAAACTAAACCAAATGCAAAGCATGATACCTGAATAGATCTGTGTCCTGTGCCGCTGTGATTTTTTCACCATTGTGTGCCTGCTGAATAAAATTCACCTTGTCAAAGTATCTCATTAAAGGAAAAACCCTGCTGGCCCGGGTTTCATTTCTGTGGCCTTTCACCCACCTGAGAGGTGCTCCGCTCCCCCTCCCGCTGTGCACAGTGTGAACAGGTAGATGTGAAAGTCAAAGTCAAATTACCTGACGCTGTTTGAAGGGAACCACTTCGGTCTGAGTCTTTTTAACAACACGTCTGACTGACAGACGTCCTGTTTGACTCCAAAACCAGGAAGCAGGAGCACAATGCTCTCCGTGTCGAAATTATTCTGAGGAGTTAAAATCTTAAAACCAGGAGCGACTCAATCAAAGCAGGAACAGTCCGGCCGGTAATAAAAGTGACGGGAAGGACTAAATATTGATGAATGAAGACTTTTTAAGTAAAAATTAATACAGGAAAGATTATTTAAGTGAATTGTGGAATTTGCTGCCAACATAAAAAATAAAACATTCAGAGTCTCTTTGTTGAGCAGAAGCAGCGTGACGCAGAGTACGGTTAGTCGTTTTACTCTAATAAAGAATATTTCTTTCACAACTGGTTCAGGAGGGAGCTCTCAGGTACAGTGTGTGTGTGTGTGGGTGGGTGTGTGTGTGCGAGTGTGTTTACCCGGAGTCGTCAGAGTCACTGCTGGCAGATTCAGGGGTGTTCTGCAGTTTCTTTATCCAGAGCAGCTGGAGGTCTCTGCTGGATGCTGCAAACAGGTACTGACTACCATCCTCCAGTCTAAGATACACACACACACACACACACACACACACACAAAACAACAAACATCATTATAAAACAAATCCAAACAACTAGGGCTGGGCAAGATATCAATTAAATTGATTAATTTAAATTAATTTCTGCAGAAGATTTTTAGAAAATCTGGATTTTTTTTTCTTGCCTTAGTCTGATTGTAAGTTGTTGCAACGTTTGAAAAATGTACAGTTTTCATGATGGTAGTCCCTGTCAGGTTTGGCACAAGGACTTTTAAAGGCTTCCATTTGTTTTTGAAAATTAGATAAAATATTGATCAGAGAGTTTCATGTTAATATTCAGTGAAAATATTCAGCCTTGAATGTTGAAAGCAACATTTATGACACAAACTTTAACTTGAGGAAGAAAAATTCTGTTTGGTTTGGGAAAATATTTAGAGGCAAAACTTGATTCATGCAATTTTTGTATCACTGGGAGGAAGTTTTGTTTTTTTTTCTATTTGAGGGGGAAAAAATATCAATTAAAATCGTGAATCGAGGAGCGCAGATGGCCTAGTGGTTAAGGTCGCGCTCCATGTACGCGGGCGGCCCGGGTTCAAGTCCGACCTGTGGCTACTTTCCCCGCATGTCACTCCCCACTCTCTCACCCTGTTTCCTCCTCTATCCACTGTCCTACCCTATCTGATTAAAGGCATAAAAAGCCCCAAAAAAATATTTAAAAAAAAAAAAAAAAACAAAACTGTAAATCGAGATTTGTGGGAAGAAATCAGGGATTTTATTTTTAGGCCAAATCGCCCAGCCCTACAAACAACTTTCATCCACATGGTCAGCTGTAGTTTAAATCACAAGAAAAGAGAGAAAAAAAAGGTAAACTGGGAAGTTGAGAACTACAAGCATCTCTTGTTCCAAAGCCTTTCTGCTCCATTAACTGTCCTTCACCCTCCTCTAAACCAAGAATAACAAACTCACAGAGCTTTGTTCGCTTATGTTTAATATGACACAATAGAAAACAGAAGAAGAGGCCATGAAACAGTGAAATGTTGTGAAAAGTTGTTTTCAGACTCACATCAGTTTGAAGGTGTGCTCCTTCCTCCTGTAGTACATGTTCTCTTTGCAAACTGCTCCAAACATGTTGATAGGAGGCCATCTAGAGGTCCTCTGAGGAAGCACACACACACACACACACACACACACACACATTCCACTGTTAAGGTGTTTCTTACTGCATGACTCATTTCTGTTGTTGTTTTAACATCTTGAAATCAAAACTCGGTTCAATAAACACTGAAATAAAACTCCATGTTATTGTACATATCAATAAAAATCACACCGCCGGTTTGTATATACCTCTGCAGCAGCTGCTCTGTCTTTAAACAGGCTGAACGTCTCTCCCTCCAGAACAGCGAACACCTCCTCCCAGTGCTCCAGACCCTACAGCAACGGCAGCCAATCACAGAGAGGCAAAACACACCTGTTAAACCAATCAGGACAGAGCTCGGCTTCCATCTTCATCCTGTCTGATGTCAGAACTCCCTCACCTTGTTTCCTACTTGTTTCAGTTTAATCTCCAGCGTCCCCTCCATCCTGATTGGCTGAGCGGATTTTACCTGAACAGGTGTGAGAGATAAAATCAGTTTCTGATAACCAAAAACGTCCTGACGGTTCATTTCATCACGGTTTGTACCTCTGGTTCTGGTTTGGAGCTGGGCAGGCCCGGCTCTTCCTCTGGTGGATCCTCCAGCCTCCTCTGTTGCCGTGGCGGAGACGGAAGCGGCTCCTCAGCTGGAGGAGCGAGGTCAGCTGATGCAGTGTCCTCCTCTGTGATTGGTTCAGCAAGCAGGGAGTCGATGTGTGTCACCTCTGTGGCAGCAAGTGGAGAATCAGGAACATCAGGATGGATTTGTTGGTGCTTCCTTATTGGAGAAGGCGGTGATGAAGGAGGAGAGGATCTCTTAGCGACAGGTGGAGGAGGAGGAGGTTCCGTGGGAGCAACAAGCGATCTGATTGGAGGAGGAGGAGAGTCAGGAATTGTAGGCTTCTCGGAGAGGATTCGGGGTTTTGGAGCCAGAGGAGGTTTGGATCTGAGTCTTGGACGAGGCTCATCTTCAGGAGCGTGTTTGGAAGGAGAAGAGATGGAGGTCAAAGGGGGGGAGGGAGGTTTTGGTGGAGGAGACTCTGAGCGTCTGGTTCTGGACTTCAGAGTCGGGCTTGAGCTGGGACTATCAGAGGAACTGCTCGACTCCTTTTCTGCCTCCAGCGTCATCCTCCGGGCACTAAAGCGTCTCCCAGAGTCCAAGTCCAGGTGGAGAGTCGGGGTCTGTGTGGGACTAGCAGAGGCTGTGAGACTGGTTTTCCTGTCCAGAACAGAAGGGGGTGTTGTTCTGTCCGCTCTGCCGCTGCTGACTCTGCGGATGATGTCTCTCGAAGAGGAGGAGGAGATCTTCAAGGTCTTTGGATCTGAAGGAGTCCTCCTTAGAGATGAAACCCTGGCTGGAGGTTTTCTGTCCTCAAAGTCCATGTCCTCCCTCCCAAGAAGATTGAGTCTCCTCTCTCTCTAAAGGGATGAAAACGATTAGATTTAAAGAGGATCTGTTAGTTTTTGAGTGTCTGCTGCAGATCTCTTCATCCTGATTATTATTCTCCCCACCAACCTGTGTTTTCTTCTTCTGTAGTGCAATGAAGCGGTCGCTCTGCGCCTGAATCATGGCCTCTAAGTCCTCCTGCCTCTTCAGCAGCTCCATGACATCCGACACAGAGTCCTGAGGGAAGAAAACAAATGTCCAGACACAAGTCCACAGACTGTAAGCTGTCAAACTCCTAAACGTCCTGATAATGTTGTGGCTCCAACGTTAACCTGGTCCAGACTCACCCCGTAGTCCTCAGCCATCAGTGTGCTTTCATAGGAGCTCAGCCAGCGCTCCGCCTGCTCCAGCTCCCTCTGCAGGAGTGCGATCTCCAGCTCCTCCTCATACAGCAGCCTGGTTTCCTCCCAAACCTTCTGCAGCTGCACCTCCAGCTCCTCCAGCTCCAACACTCTCTCCTCCACCTGAAGGCAGAAGCAAGAAGAGAAGGAGAAAGATCAGGATGTCAGGATTTACTTCAGGTCTTTATTTGAGTCAGTGCTGTTTTTCACCTCTTTGGACATGAAGTTTCCCTTCACCATCAGACGCCTCCCTTCCTCTTTCACAGCCTGTGATTTGCTCAGCTGTCTGTCCATCTGGACGCGGTACTCGTCGTGTTTTTTGATGAGCTGCTCCAGGTCTGTTCCCTCCACACTGAGAGCCTCACCTCGCACCAGAGACAGCATCTCCCTGAGCCAGGCCCTGGAACAAAACACCAACATCAGACTGAACCTGCTGCTGTGAACATCAGATATTTTCATCTCTCTGTTTTCTATAAGATCCATACTGATCAGTATTTAAAAAGGTGTTAGTTAGCAGTGAGATGTTTTTTCCAGGCTCTTCTTGCAAATGAATCTTCTTAAAACTGGTCATTTTAATCATTCAAGCACATGCAGAAACGCATTTGTTTTAATAAACCTACACGAGTTCAGTCAGGTGTGATAAGTATTTCTGCACATCCTCAGCTTGGCCCAGTCTAGCCCTTCGTTTAGAAGCCTTTTCCTGGATGCTGGTCCAGCAGACCTCCAGCTCCTCCAGCCTCTGAGTCACAGCAGATCGAGCCTGAGGCTGTCGTCTGCTCAGAGACCGGCCCTCCTCTCTGCTCCTCTTCACCTCCTCAGAGATCAGAGCCAGGTCCCTCTGATGGAGGACAGAAAGGACAGGACACGTACGTGGATATTTTCATCAAAGCTGCCATAACTTAAAACTTTTAGAACAAAACTTACCTCCAGCGCCTCGTGTTGCCTCAGCAGAGTCTGGATGGAGTGCAGGTCGTGGTCGTGATCCTCTGAGTCCAGCACAGCCTCCTTCTCAGCCATCCAGCCCTTCAGCTCATCCACATCGTGGTTGAACTGATGAATCTCCCTTGCAGATTGTAGATCCTGCAGAACAGCAGACAAACTGTCACCCTCGCTTTCCTTGCACCACTTCATGTCTCAGATCCTGATGAATCTCTTCGTTCACCACGTCTTACCTGCTCCCTGGTCCTGATGCTGCTGTTCAGGTCCTCCCACAGGCGGCTGAGGGCGTCGTCTCTCCTCCTGGCCTGATCGTCCTGCTGCAGCCCTCTGCAAAGCTGCTGGACTGAAGTCAGCCGACTGCGGCCAAGACCTGACATCTCCGACACCAGAACCTCCAACTTCTTCTGAAGAACCTGGGAGAGGAGGAGGGTTCAGCACCGGATCCTGAAACTTTTAGTCCAAAGGTGACAAAAACCTGCTTGAGGAGCATTTTGTCTCCTCAGAGTTAAGAGTCCGGTTCATCTTGTATTTGTGTGACTGACCTCTACGTCCTCCAGATCTTGTCCGATGTCTTTGGACTCTACGTGGGTCTTCTTGGAGGTCAGCCATGTTTGTAGTTCTTTGGCTTCTCTCTCAAACACATAGAGGCTGAGCTGGTCCTCTAGAGCAGCTCGACGAGTGGCGGAGAGTTGGAGGAGAGTCTCAAACCGTTCCAGGACATCAGAGAGAGACTCGGCGACCAGGTGGCTGCGACGGACAAGTCCACAACCTTGTGATCAGTTTTCTTTAGAAATAAAAAGTTTTAAGAATTCAAACCCAGTTTTCTTTTTACCTGTTGGGATGTCGGAGGTGCTGCAGCGAGGCTCCGCCCTCCTGCAGTTTCTCTGCCGTCCTCCTCTGGTTCTCTAGCTCCACGTCCACAGAGTCCAGTTTCCTCAGCAGGGCCTCCGTCGCCTCCTCGCTCCTCCCACAGTCCTTGGACTCCAAACCTGCCTGCTGCTCCTCCACCCACAGCTGGAGCTCACACACCTGAACACACAAACAGAGACAGGTTAACAAGCTGAAACACATTTAACGAAAAATCTCTAAACTTTACGTGTTTCTGTCGGCGTTACCTCTGCGAGGAAGGTGTGGATGCCGAGCGCCTCCTGCAGGAGTTTCCCCTTCTTCTCCGCCTCCCTCAGCAGCTCCTCGTGGAGACTCTTCAGCTCCTCAAGACGCTCTCTGATGTCATGAGATGCAAAATGACGGGCTCTGACCTGCAAGAGTTTTTATATGAAATCACACGTGCACATCCTGAAAACAGCAAAAAGTGTTGTTACATGGTTGACTCCTCACCAGACTATGCCCCGCCTCCTGAACTGCCTGGATCAAAGGGCTGCGGCCTGAGATCTCCTGCATCACAGCCTTAAAAGGAGGAAGATAAGAGAGGTCGGATTATCTCACATTTATTTCAGAGCTCTCTTTCAGGATCTGCGACTCTACCTGATGTTTATGGAGCAGCTGCTGGGAGCTGCTCAGGGAGCTCCCCAAGTCTTTGGCAGTGATGGAGGGCAGTCTGTCGCTCAGCCAGGAGACCTCCTCCTCCACGTCTCTGTAGAACTGGAACAGAACCTGCCAGGCCTCAAGGGTGTCCCTTCGATTCTGCAGGGGCCCCGCCAGATTGTTGTATCTGAAGGAGTAGAGAGAAAAAAGACCTGCTATAAATACCAGGATGTAAATGTTCCAACATAACTCCAGTTGTATGTCTCATTTTAGCCTTTGGACAGTTTTCAGACCTGTTGATGGTGTGTGACACTCTGATCTGGATCTCCTCAGCCAGGAAGTTTCCCTGAGAGTGAAAGCTCTTTGCCGTTTCAACCAACCCCTGTTCAATAAAAGAGATACATACAGGGTTAGATGGGGGGGATGTGACCCTTTTTTCTTTTTAAAGAGGGCCACCAAGAAATTACCGACCAACATAACATACCGACCGATATAATCGGCCAGCCGATATAATCGGCCGATTATCGCCCTTTTCAAAGCTTTTCTGCATGTTTTAATATTTAAAAATTTCTCTCTGTTGTAACGTAAGTTCTGTAAAACAGTGAAATGTTCTGCCTGTAATTCATATCTTTGTTTGTGTCAGGATTAAGGGACCAAAAAAGTTATTTTATTCATAAGTATTTTTTAAATGAATCGGCCGATTAATCGGTTATCAGATTTTTTTCCTGCCAAATATCTGAATTGGCCTCAAAAAAATCCATATAAGTAATTTCTGTAAAAATCCCTCAAACCTCCTCGTTGCATCATCTCAGACCGAAAAAATCAAAGCTCACCTGTCCTTCAGGTGTCTCTTGACACCAGATGATAAGTGGTCAGTTTTCTGCAGTGTTATGAGCTGTGCAAACATCAGCAAACTGCTTCTGACCAAGGAACATGTTCTCCATTAGGAGGCGATATGAGCAAAATATGTCAGTATTTTTTTATGGCAGGATCAGGATCTTGATTTTATCAGGATTGTTTTTCATATTCAGACTATTTTGACCTTAAAAAAACAACATTTTTTGGCCTCAAAAATTTCTCGTCCTGCATTCTAAACAACTTTTCTGCACTATTTTTTTTTTTTTTTTTTGGGGGGGGGGGGGGGGGTTCTGCACTATTTCTTAACACCAGATTGTACCGAGCTTTAGCACCTGGATTCTGTCTCTGTGTCCGTCCACCTCCTCCTCCAGCCCCTGCAGAGCCTTCAGCAGTCTGTTGACTGACGGCAAGTCGCTTCCACAGTCCTCATTGGTCAGTTCCCTCTCCACCGAGCTCACACACTGCTCCATGTCATCCAGGGAGCGCTGGAACTGCAGCGCCTGGAAAAGAAAAAAACAGTCTGAAAAGGATTTCACAGAGATTGTTTGTCTCAAGTTTAGTTTGGTAAGATTTTGGTTCAAAAATGGGTCGATTTCATGCGATTATAATAAAATACAGCTTCTGAAAAACTATATGATTTAAAAACAGAAATAAGCAGTAAGGATGAAAGTCTTGTATTGTGTAGTACCTGATAGGCCTCCTGGAGTCTGTTTTTTTTCTCCTTACAGTTTTTGATGAGAGCGTCCCAGCTGTCTGTCAGCTCTCTGAGTCGAGGTCGAACCTTCAGTTCAACTGAACGAGACTCCAGCAGCTTCTCTCCCTCCTACACAGACACCAGGGAAACCATCACTCAGGGGGAAAACGCTTTATTCAGTGGTCTGCTGAAGTAGTCTGTTGCAAGTCCAGCATTTAAAATGTAGCTCGAGTTACTCTTAGTAAAAAGGAACTCGAACATCTTTCAGATTTGGTGCAATTGGCTGTTACAATCTTCTGTCTGTCCACCTCTGCTCAGCTACAGGCGGAAGAGACACAATGACTCAAACTAGGGGAGTCAGAGGCAGATGGCGCCCTCTGCTGGATAAAAGGGGGCAGTGACGTTCATATATTTTGGACCCACCTTAGTCAGTGCATCAAGTCTGTAGCGGTTAGCGAGGATCTCGGCCTCAAAGCTCTGATGTTTCAGCAGTTTGGCCTGAAGGTTGGTGGGTTCCCTCCAGTTCTCGTCCAGTGCCACAGCGTTACGCTCATTCAGCCACACACACACCTGGAAAACACACGTTCCATACAGGGTAAACAAACCCTGAATCCGGATCGTAAAATCAATTTAAAGACATCCGGTCTAATCCAGTCCAGTACCTGATAGCTGCTGGATAAGAACTGCTGCAGCTGTAGAGACTGATCCAGAGCTGTATGACGAGACCTGCTCTGCTGCTGCAGCTGGCTCCACCTACAGACAAAAAGACAGACGGGTAAATATAAACCCTGACAGACACATAAGGATGCTTCAAAGTGTTTCCGACTATGATCATACAGACCTGGTTTTGAGCGCTCTGCTCTTCGCTCTGATGTTGTCGGAGTCGTAGTGTTTCTCTTGGATCATCCTCTGGGTCAGTTTCTCCACCTGGTCCAGCTGATCCACCTGAGCCTCCAGAGCCTCCTCGAACTGAGCCTGTTTCCTCTGCAGAATCTCCACCTCCGTCACAGAGCTCTGCACCGACAGGAAGAAGAGGAGAGGCTGAATATGAGCTGCGTTTGCTTTACATCGATTATTAAACTATTCCTCAAAAGCAGCAGAAGCTTGGCCAGTTTGCAGATTTAGCTGTTTGTACCCCGAGGTCTTGGTTGGACAGGAAGGCCTCCTTGTTGCTGAGCCAGCTCTCACACTGCTCGACTGAGGCTTGGAACACCTGCAGAGGGAAGAATGAGCACAAACAACAGGAAGTAGAGCTTAAATTAAACACTCAAGCAGCTATATTTAATAAATTATCTGGAAACCCACAGGGTAGTAAAATAATCCTGTCATGATCCTGGACTTCAGTCTCACCTGCAGGGTTCGGGCCTGCTCCAGGGTCTTGCTGCGCCTCAGCCAAGCCCGGTCCAGTTCAGATTTGGCCTCCTCCAGCTGGTTCAGGGCTTTCTGAATCTCCGCCTTCGAGCTGTGACCAGTCCGGATCAGACCCTGACCATAATCCCTGACTGAGTCTGTGCGTTCGACACGGGCGTCTATCTCCGTCTGAAATCAATATGACAGCAGAATCCAGACACTTTGTCTCCTTCTGATTGGCTGCTTGGACACAGAGGACTCTCCCACGCCTCTCACCTTCCAGTCCTGGTGCTCCACGATGAGCCGGTCTGCCTCAGCTCTGGTCTTGGGGAGTCCTTTCTCTGCCATCTCGCTGCTCTGTTTGATGCTCCACTCCAGCAGGAGGCGCTGGTTGGCTTTGAAGAGCTGCAGCTGATGAGCCTCCTGCAGCTTCTCCTTCCTGGACAAACGACAGACTCAGTGACGCACTGAATGTCAAAAATGTCCTCTTGAACTCTCACACTGCATCATTTAAAGCTTTTCAAATCAGTGAGACGCGGTTTTAAAACTCACCTTTCTTTCACCTCTTTGTCCAGAGCCTTCAGAACTTTCTGGACCTCCTTCTGTTTGTTCTTTAGCTTGTCGCTCATCCCTGATCGACCTTTCAGGTGACCTGATATCTCTTTCTCCAGCGCCTGAGAGAAGGAGCGGGAGGAGCACTTACATTTGACTCATCCTGACATGAACATCTATTAAATCTCTTCCACTCACCTTTGATCTCTCCTGGATGACCCTGGCCTCTCTCTCGGTCTCCTCATGGCGTCTGATCAGGTTCTCTACGCTGTCCACGTCAAAACCACAGTCCTGACCCTGCAGCAGCAGCATCTGCACAGAAAGAGAGCAGACAGCCTCATGCTGTATAACAGAGATTGGGAACTGGCGGCCCCTCCAATAATACTTTTCCCTTCAGATGACGATGAAAAAAAAAAAAGATTTAAAACTTAGTTGCTGACACCTGCTGTATAGTAATATTAACGCACAAGCTAACTGGAAGTTTTTAAGTCCATGTCCTCTCACTGACCTTCTCATTGGCTCTGTCTCGGACCTCCTCCAGCTCTCTGATGAGGCCGTGGACCACCAGCGCCCCCTCCAGCTTCTTCTTGTAATTATTCAGATCTCCGTGAAATTTGCTCCACCTGGAAAAGACGAAACGTTGAGTCTTAAATGAAGAAAACAAACCACAGAGGGAGGTTAAATACGAGCCTTACCTGTCGTTGAGTTGCTGTCTCCTCTGCCTCACAGTCACCAGTTCTTCATCACTCTGTCTCTTCTCCAGCCGCGCTGCCAGTCTGTTGATGGCTGTGATGTGAGCGTCATCCACCGTCACATCCTGCAGAGTAATACACCTTCATCAATTCCATTTTAAAACCAGCTGGAAGTGAGGAAATGCATTATCTGGCATCTTCCTCCTTCTGTGACACTAAACTGAACATTTTTTTTGTTGTGGACGAAACATTTCCTCACCCCATCGCCCGTCCCTCTGAACTCGCTGAGCTTCTTCAGCAGCTGAACTCCGTGCTCATAATCCTTCCCAAGATCTCCAACGTTAATCATCACCTCCTGAGACACAGACAGGTCAGACACAGAGATTACACGCCGTAGAAACACCGCAGCTTCTCCGTCTCTCTCTTACCTTCTGTCTGATCCAGGCCTCCACCTGTTCCACTTTCTGCAGGAACTCCAGAAAGTCTCGGTTATCTTCCAGAGCTTTCCCTCGGATGGCCAACGCCTTCTTCAGCTCCTCCCAGTGGAGCTCCAAGGATGCCACGCTCCTCTTTACCTCTTTAGACCTCGGGAGGCGAAGGGAGACCAGCTTCTCACCAGCCTGGAGGTAAAGAACAAAAACACGGTCTGTATTAAATCTCTTCCTTTCTAAGAAGAGTGTGTTCCTCTTGTAGACTCTTTTTCCTGAGGACACTAAAACCTGCAGATCAATGAGCCTTTAGTTCTACCATGTGTTAGCCAGGATTAATTTCAAGAGTATAACTGATTCTAAAACTAAAACTTCAAAAACAACAGAAGAGAAATTCATTCTTATATACCATCTTTGCAAAACTCAGCCTGCTTGTATTCCCAACCTCCTGTCATCTTTTCTCACCAGCAGAACAGAAGCGATGATCTGACCGTGAGCGAGGATCTCTGCCTCGAACACCTGATGCTTCTGGAGAAGCTTCATCTTGGCCTGCAGGTTGCTGAGGTCAGCTTTGCCGTCCTCCGCCATCTTCTGCATCCGCTCAGACACCCACTCCTCAGCCTGACAGACACACACGGCATCACTTTATTTTGAAACAGTCCAAAGAGTTGATGAACAAAGAAAGCAGTGATGAGCAGATGTGATTGTTAATCGTGTACCTCTGAAACATCTCGGTTGAAGATGCACAGCATCCTGGAGAGCTCCAGCTCCTCCCTGCGTTTGACGGACAGCTCCTTGATCCCATCTCGTCGCTGGAGGAGGGCCTTGAGTTTGGTTTTCACCCGTCCGCTCTTCTCTCTGCTCAGCTGCTTCCTCAGACGCTCCGACAGCTCCTTCAGAGAGGACAACTGCACCAAAGAGAGGAGAGGAAAGAAATAAACACCAGCTTTGAGTTGAAGAGGCTGTGAGGACTGTCTGTTTGAAGTGGATCACAGCGACACCTTTTGGC
The DNA here is from genome assembly GCA_030710495.1 of Labroides dimidiatus. Taxonomy (NCBI): domain Eukaryota; kingdom Metazoa; phylum Chordata; class Actinopteri; order Labriformes; family Labridae; genus Labroides; species Labroides dimidiatus. The sequence continues at coordinate 5,242,590 of CM061156.1, read as the reverse complement.
TGGACTCACACACACACTGTCGTGATGACATGACTCTTACCAAGGCGTGAGTTTGTTTCGGAAATGAATGGAGATCAGATCTTCTTTTAACACTACTTTTCTTTGTTGTCAAGACAACTTTTTACAACACGACAAGGTAAGGTATTGATCAACTATTATACAGCTCTGTTGTTTGAAACGTGACAACAAGTAAACTTTGTCAGTTTGTTCTGTAGTTTAGTAGCCTGTTTTTAAGTGCTTCACACAGCCCGGTGGTCTGAGACATATCTGGAGGCTAACATGTAATGTTAGCAAATCCTTATGTCCTGCTCACCTACCAATCAGAGCTAATGTAACCTCACTCTTCATTTTATTGACAGACTCTCAAGTTTGATCAGATCACTGCAGAATAACTGCTGCATGTGGGTTAGAATGAACATAATCACAAACAGATTAGCTTGTGTTTTAGCCTTTAGCTTGTGTTTAGCCTTTAGCTTGCAGTTTAGCCTTTAGCTTGCAGTTTAGCCTTTAGCTTGTGTTTTAGCCTTTTGCTCGTAGTTTAGCCTTTAGCTCGTAGTTTAGCCTTTAGCTTGTGGTTTAGCCTTTTGCTCGTGGTTTAGCCTTTTGCTCGTGGTTTAGCCTTTAGCTTGTAGTTTAGCCTCTAGCTTTTGTTTTAGCCTTTTGCTCATGTTTTAGCCTTTAGCTTGTGTTTAGCCTTTAGCTTGCATTTAGCCTTTAGCTTGCGTTTTAGCCTTTAACTTGCGGTTTAGCCTTTAGCTTGCGGTTTAGCCTTTAGCTTGTGGTTTAGCCTTTAGCTTGCATTTTAGCCTTTAACTTGTGTTTTAGCCTTTAACTTGCGGTTTAGCCTTTAGCTTGTGGTTTAGCCTTTAACTTGTGGTTTAGCCTTTAGCTTGTGTTTTAGCCTTTTGCTCGTGGTTTAGCCTTTAGCTTGTAGTTTAGCCATTTAGCTTTTGTTTTAGCCTTTTGCTCATGTTTTAGCCTTTAGATTGTGGTTTAGCCTTTAGTCCGTGCTCTAGCACTCTCCCTATCTTCTCTCCTGTGCTTTTCCTGTCAGACAGTTCAGCTTCAGTCTCCACCATCACTACTAAATAAATCCCAGGAATCATTTTCAGCAGAGAAAAACACAGATCTCTCTTCTTACTACTGAACTTCATCAGTGGGCATGGTGTTGTCATAGAGACTTTAACGTGCCGTAAATCAATCCGGTCTGACTGGATCGGGAAGCTAAAAAATATCATTTAGAAATAACATTTATTGGTGCTGATAATCTCATTTTAAGTTGTGGATTAGGATCAGGCAGATATCTGGAGGTGAGACTTTTTTAATATCATGTAAAATCCACACAGTCCCTTTAATGAATATGACTTCAGCATACAGTGGGGCTTATTATGGGATGTGTTAGGAAACACAGGGGTGAGTCTAAATTTGAAAAACTTGTCTTTGGTTGTTTTGGGTTTTTCTGTTTACTTTGTGATGAACAGATCTTTAAGTAAAGTTTAAGGTTTAAAAATGATGAAACTATTGTAGAGTTGCCGTCCTGCATCAAAGAAACAAAAACAGAGCTGACCTTCTCCTCCTGCGAGCTGAGCAGCTTCTCGAAGGCTTCATGACGTTTGATCAAACCCTCCGTCTCATCAACCGTGTTTCCCAGAGTGCTGTTCTTCAACAGGATCTGTGGAGGTTTGACATGAATCAAACACTGAATCTAAAGTTTCATAGATGATTCTGTTTTTAATCGTACTGGAACCAGCCTTGTTAAATTAATGTAAATAAATAGAGGTCTCTTTCCTCTGTGGAGCTAACAGAACTTGAGTACCTCTTGTGAGCTGGAGGTTTTGTCCATGCTGTTAACATCTCTGTAGAAGACCTGCTCCAGGTGAACCGTCTCTAACCAGTGCTGTTTCTCGTTCCACTGCTCCTCCAGTTTGTCCCGCTCTGCCTGCAGCGCCTCCAGTTTCTCCAGCACCTGCAGGAGCTGAAGTTAGACCCCCTCCAACACCAGGTTACAGCAAAGCCACCAGTGATTGCACGCCTCACCTCCTTCCTGTGTCTCCTGTCCTGACTCTGCAGCTCCTCCCCCATGTCCAGAACCTGCTGGTACGTCTCCTGTCGAGCCTCCATCTCGGCCCACAGCTGCTGATGCTGGGCGAGCTGGAGGTCAGCGGTCGCTACGTCGCTGATGCTCTCCTCGGCAGCCATCGCGCTAATCAGCTGACTGCACCACAGGAGGTAATCCTGCGCCTGCAGGTGCACAGACAGGTGAGTCAGATGTGATATGTAACATGAGAGAAGCAACAGTGTTTGGTAATTTGTCCGTTTGTCCTCGTCACCGTGTTGAGGAAGAGGTATCTCTGGCACGCCTGTTTCAGCTCCTCCTCCCTCTGCTCGGCCTGGAGACGGAGCTCCTCCCACCGCTCCACCATTTCCTGCTGCAGTTCCTGTAGGCGGAGCTTAAGCTGAGGCGTGCAGAGGTCCAGGATGGGGTCGATGAAGTCCAGCTGCTCCTGCAGCTGCAACACAGGAAAACACAGACATCCACTTTAACAGAGGTGTGATCATCAGAACGTCTCAACAGGAAAAACAAGATGGAAGCCACAAATCTGAGCTGCATCCGCTTCACCCCACCTCTCTCTCGCTCTCTGTCTCTCTCTCTGTACCTGTTGCTCTGTGGCAGCCAGCTCGTGGAGCAGAGCTTCGTGCTTCCTCAGCTGTGACGTCACTCCACGCAAATCCTTTGCCACCTCGTCAGGGATGCTCTTCTGTCGCTCCTACAGAGATGGAAAAACGGGAGACTTAGACGTTTGTTCGTATATTTGGATTTTTTTTGTAAGGTGCGTTTTTATAGATAAATCTGCACCTTGATGAGCGTCAGAGCGTCAGCCAGGTCCTGATAAAAGCCGTGACATTCCTCAGCTCTCTGCAGCTGATCCTGACGCTCTCTGGCCACGCTCTTCAAATCCTCCCAGCATGCACTGCAAACAATGTTAACACAATTCATCAACAGGCGGTTTAATTCTATGAAACGTGGGGTGGGAGGTGAAAAGATGGCGACTGAACCGCATACCTGAGCTGCTGCAGCGTCTCTCTCACAGAGGAGCTCTGAGGATGTTTGCTGCGGATCAGCTGATTAGCCAGGTCGCTGCAGCTTCGCAGTCTGTCCTCTCCGACCTCCAGCTGCTTCAGGAAACCTTCGAACTTCCCACGAAGCAGCTGAAACACCCAGCATAGAGACAGACGCCCTTTAACCTCTCTTGCTTTGACTTATAAACACTGATGTTGACGTCAGACAGCTGCTAGATCCCTTACACTCGGATTATGAAAAAGCTCTTTTGAAATCTCAAAATCAAACCAAATCAAAGTTTTTAATCATGGACTCTCAGGACACAACTGATTTCTTTGCCTCTGAGACTGAAGTGGATGTTTTGAAGCATCTGAGGATGATAGTTTGACTGATGGAGATGTTAAAAATTGCAAAACCTCAGATCTTAAGGAATCATATTGTGAAAGAGTGGTTCAGGGAGCATGAGACATCATTTTCACACATGGATTGGCCACCACAGAGTCCAGACCTTAACCCCATTGAGAATCTTTGCGCAGTGGTCAGACTCTACCATCATCAATGCAAGATCTTGGTGAAAAATCAATGCAACACTGGATGGAAATAAATCTTGTTACGTTGCAGAAGCTTATCCAAACAATGATGCATCGAATGTGTGCTGTAATCAAAGCTAAAGGCGGCCTAACGAATATTAGAGTGTGTGACCTTTTGTTTTGGCCAGGTAGTGCACATTACATCGCTTATTTATCTGTGTAGCACAGGTTGCTGATACGTCACCTGAACATGCTGGTAGTCGTTGCCCAGGTCCTGAGACTCTGCTATCTGTCGCTGCCGGTTCATCCAGTCCTCCTGCTCAGAGGACTCCCGTCTGAACTCGTGCAGGTGGAGTACTTCCTTTAACCTCTGACCCCTGACATTAAAACACAGGTAGAAAAGCAGGTGCACGCAGTCTTATAAATGAGACTGGATTATAATGATTTAGCTGGTAAACATGGAATTACACAGTTCATTCATTTCTACCGCTTATCCAGGGTGGCGGGTGGCTGGCAGACAACCTTTCACGCTCACACTCACACCTACAGTAATTTAGAATCACCAGTTAACCTGATGAGTGTGTTTTGGACTGTGGGAGGAAGCCGGAGTACCTGGAGAGAACCCAGGTAGAACATGCGAACGGCAAAAGAACCAAACACTGCGCCATCGTGCAGCCCCTTTATGTGCAGTTTGAAAATCTGAACATGGTATTCATAGTATGAACATCCAAAGCAGAATACACCCTCTTTAAAAAGGTAACACAGGGTTGATGCTCGTAACCAAGTGTTTTAAAGTGAACTTTTAGTGCTGTCGGTAAGACAAACACATTATTGAGTGGAAAAGTAACAGGAAAGAGGTGATATGAGCCACTTTTTTACCTGAGAGCAGCCTGGTGCTGCAGCTGCTGGTTCAGACTGCTGAGTCGACTGTAAGGCCGGCTGAGCTCTTCCAGTCTCCAGTTCTGGACCGCCTGCTCCACCTGGTCCCCCAGCTCCTCTACCTCTACTTCAAGCACCTCCAGCTGACCCTCCAGCACCTGCCGCAAGAAAACCATTTTTTTTTTAACATCACATATTTTAGAGGTCATAATTTAACCAGAACTACAAGGGGACCAAAGATAGTTCCCTGTGGTATCCCTCCTGTGTGTGTGTGTAGGTGTGTGTGTTGTACCTGGTGTTTGGTGATGAGACTCTGCGTAGCCAGCTGGTCTTTACCGTAGTCGTCCGTGTTCACCACACTGAGTGTCTCGGTCAGCCTTGACTCCAGCTCTGAGCAGTCCAACAGCAGCTGGAGAAGATTCAGTTAAAATCAAGAATTAGCATAAAAAGCTTCAAAAATAACCAAAGACATAAAAATCCTCTGTTTCTCTCACCTGCTCTCTGGTGATGGCCTTGCTCAGGTGAGCTGCTCTTTTGCCGCATGCCTCTTCTAGCTCCTCCCACTCTGCACACAGGTGGCTGCACCTGCAGATTTAAAAAAAAAAAAAAACAGCCAAGCTGTCATTTCTACAAAGATTTAGAGACTCTCAAAAAGAACAGTTAGCCCTAAAAGAGAGACGACGCTGCACCTCTGGAGTACTTCATCTCCGTCTGATTTGTAGGATTTAGCCAGGCTCCGCCCCTTCTCCAGGACGTGATTCAGGTATTTCTGATGAGCGTTCACTTCTGCCTGCAACTCCTACCAGACACAAATTAGGCATGGGTAGATTTGAGTTCATCTGTTTCTTTCACTTCTAAAGTTAAAAGCTTTCTGTTCCTGCCTCACGGTCTCTTTCTCGGTCTGTGGTTTTGTTTGAGGTTAAGGTTACCTTGTGTTTCTGCATGAGGCTGATGGCTCCAGCTAGCGACTTGTCGTACCCCGTTGATCCATGTGCAGGAAGGTGTTCGGAGATCCAGCTGAGCTCCAAGTCCACGTCATGATAGAACCCAAACAGCAGCACTGACGCCTCCAGCTGAGCTCGACGCTGGTCCAGAGGCTTCTGGAGAGACTTGAACCTTGAAAGCGAAACTCAGAATATCAACGTCTGCTTCAAAAGAATCTGAACCAGAGACAACCTGTATCCTCAGAGTGACTCACAGTGTGAGGTAAGTGTCTGTCTCCTTCAGGATCCTCTGAGAGTCGAAGTGGTTGGAGGCGAGGTGTTTGGCTCTGCCGACGATGGAGTTGATCTTCTCCGCCAGCTCTTTGGCGTCCTGCTCCAGCTGCTGATGCTCCTTCACATAGAAAATGAAAAGAATGCTGGTTGTATTTCAACTCAATAAAACTTCTAAAATCTCTTTTACGGGGCTCGTAACTCTACTTTTGTTAGCGTCAGTGTCTCACTTTCAGAAGCTGTCTGCTGGAGCGGAGGTCGTGGCCTTTGGCAGCGTTGTTGAGCATCCACTGGATGGCTTCAATCTTCAGCTTGGCATCCTGAGGAGAGGAGAGAGACTTTAATAAGATAACAAACAGAAGACAGAAGATTTATTCTGAAACTTATCTGGGCTGCAGAACCTTTGTGGGTCTGATACAGAAGTTAAAATTTAGCCTCATTAAACAGTCGCTGAATCGTGGGTTTACCTGCAGCAGCTCCATCAGCTGCTCCTGCTGACCCGCCTGTCTCAGTTTGTCTCCTCTGTCAGCCATCTTGTCCTGAAGTCTCCTCCAGCGGCTGCTGACCTGAGTGGACTTCCTCCTGATGCTCTGACTGTTGAAGTGCTCCTCAGCGAGCATCTGCTCCCCGAGCTGTTCAGAAACACACGTGACTGAAGCTGGACTGTCCTGAGCCGTCTGAGTGAGGAACCAGTGAGCAGATGTTTACCTGAAGCAGTCTGTCCAGCCGGACCTGGTTAGCCTGCATCTCTTTCTCAGCCGCCTCGTGTCTCTTTAGCTTCCGGAGGATGTTGGTGGGATCTCGGTACGACTCGTCCTCTGCCACCTTATACTTCTCCTCCATCCACAGCAGCAGCTCGTCTGAATCTCTCTGGAACTCCTGCAGCACCAAACATCCGGTGAACTGATGAACACTTGATATTTACATTAAGTTATGAAAACACTTCAAACTGTTGTTGTCATTTTTTCCACTTCAGGGCTTTTAAAGGCTGTGATGTCCAACACAGATATTAATCAGCTAACGATTTAGCTGATTTATGACAAGCAGTCATTCATAACAAAGATATAAAACATAAGGGAACTGTGTGAACAACCTCCTCTTCTCTAGTTTAGTACTGTGGTTGGCATGTTTGTGTTACACCGCCCCCTGCAGTTTGGGAACAGAGTGCAGTTTCTCCTCTACTTTCAGTTCCTCTGGTGATGAAGAGCAGACGTTTACAGGTGGTTTGTGCGCTCAAAGAGGGAGAGGCACCCAAAGAGGGAGAGCGAGAGAATTTTTTTATTTCTCTTTTACTAGATAGGAGAAAAAAAAGCTCATAAATGTAAATGTACATATGCTTATTAATGTTCAAAGTTTAAGTTTATCCTGTAAAATCTGTCGCCAATGTTTCATTACAGTGTTTTTTCCTTCCCAAACCTCTAAAATTCAATTTTGTTTTTCTTCAGTTTAAACTGTTTTACTCTCATATAACATGCAGTAAATTTAAAATAACTCAAGATATTAAAAGTTTCAAATATTCCAGAAAAATGGGCCAAAGCTTTTACTCACAGGACGTTTTTTTGACCGTTTTAGAGTCAAAATAAGCAAAAAAAAAAAAAAAGTCCAGGCAGGCATTTTTAAGTCTCAGGTGTTAAAGGGTTAATCCATCCATAAATGACCTCTGATGCATGCCAACAAGGCATGCGCCGCTTTGTTAAGGCGTCTTTAATAATAATGATGATACCTGATATTTCTTTGAGGCCAGCAGCTGACTCCTCCTCTGCCTGCTGCTCTCTTTCAGCTTCCTGTTGGCTTTCTGGATGCTCCTGCTCCTCTCCTTAATGCTAAAAGACAAACATTTAATAACAGTATGACCCAAATATCATGATTAGTACGTTAGTCCAGTTGGTTCTGTGAGTTTTTGTCAGTTGAAAGGAGGCCTGTGACATAATTTATCACCAAGAGTTCATTATCCTACACTATGCTGACTTAAACATGTAAGTACTTTTCCCAATACAAACAGTTCTTTGGCATCAGTTTCATGATCTATAATAAATATTTGTTGGTAATATTTAGAAAAACATCTCATGGTGTTAGTTTCAGAGGTCTGTCTTTGGGAGGCTGATATTTCTTTGTTCTTACTGTTTTGCTGCGTAGTGTTGTTTGTCGATGAGCTCTTGGCTACGCTCAGTAAAATTATCGACTCGTTGGTCCAAAGCTTTCAGGAGACTTTCCAGCTCGTCCTGTCGACCCAGCAGACTGTGAACACTGTCCACTGAGTCCTGCAGGATAAAAAAACATTTTTAATTAAACAGCAAGTCTGTTAAATTCTTTCAAACATAAAATCTTCACTGCTGGGAAAAAAATGAAGGAATTTTTTTATTTCAAAGATAGATCAAGGAAAAATAATCTGAGTGGAGCATCCTCACCCCAACATCTTTGACCCTCAGACGGGCTTCGTGTCCAGACAGCGCCGCCTCAATCCTGTCTCCTTCCTGGTTCAGCCTCTGGAGCTCCACCCCCTGCTCCAAACGCTCCTTTCTATTGGTCCACATCTTGTCAAGCTTGGACCAATCGGCACTGAGTTTGTCCAGTGTTTGTTGGATGTCGAGGGCCCCTGCTGAGCCCCGCTGAAGAGATCTCCCCAACTTCTCCATCTCCTTCAGCCTGAGGTTAAAAAAACATAAAATTTAAAACAATAAAGTAAAAGTATTTTTTAAACTACATCTGAAACGTCTCCGTTCGTTCATACCTCCTCCTCTGCTCTTCCATCTCCAGGCGGAGCTCCTGATGCTGCTCCAGCAGGGCTACAGCTGAGGCTACGTCAGTGGCCGTCTCCTCCTGCAGGAGGCGGTCCTGCACAGAGCCCGCCCAGCGTTGCAGCTCCTTGGCCTGCTGCTGGAAGCTCTGCAGCCGACAGGCCTCTTCCAGGAGCTGCTGTCTGTCTGCAGCTTGACCCTTCAGCTGGTTCACGACAGTGACAGGAGGGTCACAAAAAACAAACTGTCACAACTTTTATGATTTACTGGATATTTCAAGTTATTTTTAACACAAACCTGATGAAGCAGAGCCTCCAGACTCTGAACCTCCTCTTTGATGGCTGCACTCTCTGCTGGACTGCAGTCCTGCTTCCTGTGAAAGGAAACAACATCATTCTCTCTCAGTTTTATGAACAATCTGATAACTGCAGGGTTTACTTTCAGCATGATTCAGACCCATACATCTTAGCGATGCTCTTCAGGTAGGCAATCTTGCCCTCCAGGATCTGGATGTCTCTGAGGGCCTGAGCCTGGTTCTCCTCCTGGTTCCGCAGGGTGAAGGAGCTGCTGCCCACGTCCACAGTGTCGAGGCGGTCCAGCTGACTCTGCAGCTGAACTTTGGCATCCTCACAGCTCTGCAGGAATGTCTGAACGTCGGCCGTGCTCAGCAGCTCGCGTCCCTTCTCGTCCTTCAGCTGCTGGATCCGATCCCACCTGCAGACACAGGGAACCGGACTGACATGAACACCGGGGCTCTGTTCTTCAAACACTGCTGGACGATAAGGCTGATAAGTTATTATCTGCTGCTCCTGGTGTCATCAGGAACAAACCAGTGGCTGCTGGATTCTTAAAGTCTTTGGACTGAGCCTCTCAGTCTCGTGTTTGTACCTGCTGGAAACCTTCTTCTGCCTGGCCTGGATCTCTCTCCGTTTGCTGTGTCGGCTCTTCACCAGCTGCTCCGCTGTTCTGATGATGTCATCCAGCCGCTCACGCCCGCTCACCAACTCAGTCAGAAAGTTCTGAAATGAGACAAAATTAAAAGTGTCTCACTTTCCATCAAGCTAAGTTTAGAGATTTTGGTGAACATGGAGCCCTCAGATGTTCAACTCCTCCTCAGCACATCAAGATTATTCCAAATCTTTGTGATGCTGATTTTATCCCTCACCTCGTATTTGGCCTGAACCACCCCCAGGTTGTCAGTGTTGGTGCTGAAGGTTTTCAGGATGTTCTCCTTGTCCTCCATCCACGACTCAAACTCCTGACAGCTGTTGTAGAATCGATGCAGACGCAGCGTCTCTTCCAAACTCCTCACCTTCGACTGCGAATACAAAAAACACTCTGATGAACTTCAGATTCTTCACATTTCTCTCATGTCAGCACAAAGAAACTACATTTCCCACACAGCCCACTTCTCACTTTGACCAGGTTGTAGAGGGAGTTGTAGTTCTGGTCCAGGCCGGCCTGAGTGCTCTCCACAGTCTCTCTCTGGTACTGCGAGTCCGGCAGCCATGACGTCTGGATCTCAGTCGTGCTGCGACGCATCGAGCGGCTTCTCCTTGGACGACTCACCTTCCTGCTCGGGCTCTCTGGAGCCCCATTGGTGGAGGCAGGTGGAGTGGGGGGAGGAGCCTGTGCAGAATGAGGATATTACTGGTTGATGAGGTTGGAGCAGTGATTTGAGGGTTAGTGAAACTTGCTGTAACTCAGTGATCGTACAGAGGTCGGCAGGATGGTCAGGTAGGTTTTGGGGATGTGTTGCTGGTTTCCTCGGCTGTCTTTAGCCAGGACTCGGTCGTTATCCGGATCTATACTGATGACGGTCACGATCTCATTACGATCCCACTGAAACTGACCTGAAATTAGATGTTATTAAAGAACATGCACTGCAAAAACTGAAATCAAAACAACTGTTTTCATCTTAATTTAAGTTAAAAAAAAATTATATTTTTATACTTTATATAAGCCACATTCACCTGACAAGGTCTGAATTGCTTGTAACAAGTAAAAAAAATCTGCCAATGGGGTGAGAAAAAATACTGCTTGACAAGTTTCTTGAAATTAGGATCACGTCTTATTACAAGTAACTTTTTCTTATTCCATTGGCAGATTTTTTTTTTTCCATTTTTGTCTTCTTTGTCTCATTTTTTTCTGGACTGGTCTGGTGAATGTGGCTCATATTAAGTCTACAAAGAGATTTTTTATTTGGAGCAGGGGTCTCAAACTTGCAGCCTGCGGGCCAATCGTGGCCCCCAGAACAATATTTTGTGGCCCCCTGCCTGAAATCAAAGCTTTGTGTTAGTGCGGCTCGCGTGTTTTTTCTCACATGCATCTGGCTGTTTTGTATTTTTTAACACCGTAGCTCAGGCTCATGACAACAATACGAATTAGCAATTGGTCACTTGTAACATGTTTGGGTCACCAAGTGGGGGGAATGTATATCCTGTCACCTATAGAGCTATACAATGTTTGGATCACATGCCTTTTTTGCAGCACCTATCTGTGTGAAAAGCTCTTCTCCTCAATGAACTTTAATAAGTCAAAGTTCAGGTCCAAACTTAAAGATGAGCATCTTAAAGCCATACTGAGGGTCTCAGTTGCTTCCTCCCTCAAGCCAAATGTTCTGAAGAACTGTTCATGTTCTGCATGTTCTGACCTGTTAAGACTGAGACGATTGGATCAGTTGTACTTTTTTTGGTAAGTTGAGTTTGAGAGCCCTCATTTAGAGGATGGTTGAGAGCATTTTACAGATGTTACAGTCACATTTACAGAAGGCATAAAGAGTTTGCAGTGAAATCTGCAGTAAGACATCTCAATTTTAAAACCTTTTTCTCTCCAACATCCACCTAAATGCTCTATAACTATGTACAGACTTTAAGAGGGGCGTGTATTCATCTATTAATTTAACAAGTCCGGGAGGTTTGGCCTTGACAAACGAACATACGAGACCCATCTTGACGATTATTTCTTAAATTTATCCATTTGTAAGCAAAGTGAGAAAGTAATTTTTTCCATAACATAAATTCCATTTACTATATCTTCCCACTCTTTTATCGTTGGGGGGGTCAGGACGTAGCCAGTGTCTGATAATAGTCATTTTACATGCAGTTATCAGAATGCCAAACAGATAGACATCAATGTGTCCAGCAGTTGAAAACATATTTTATACTAAAATAAGACAAAAACGCATTTTTAGATTTCATTTTTTCGCAGTGTGTCAAACTGGACTGACGTTAAAAGTTTGGATCTCTGTCACGCTCTGCAGTAAGTTACCTCGGCTGTATCTGAAGCGGATTTTCGCCTTGCTGTCCTCGCTCTGAGGGGCGGAGCTTTCAGAGCCTCTCCCACTTCTGGGACGAGGTTTAGGAGCTACCGGCCCCTCGTCCTCTTCGGAGGAGTCGCTGTATTGTATCATGGTTTTCTGCTGAGGCTCCACCTGAACATCAGATTTGATTCTTTAGAAATATGAACCACATCTTCGTCACAGGGTACAGCTCAGAAAACATCCAAACGTCTGGTTAAGTTGGGTTAAAAAATCATCATGAATATTGAAAACAGAGCGCATATAAAACTGTGTAGATTAAAAGAATCATGGTTTATTACTCAGATTATGGGAGAGAGGATTAAGTCAGAACTCACAGTCACAGCAGTCAGCTGTGCCGCGCTCCTCGCCTGCTCTGACAGTCTCTTTATCTCCGAACCGTAGGCCGCCATCTCCTTCTCCAAACGCAGGTGACGCTGCAGCAAAGCAGCCGTGCTCGACTCATCCTTCCCATGATCCTCGCTGGTGAGCAGAGGTTTCCTGTCGCCCAGCCAGGAGTCGGCCTCCGCTACATCTGCAAAGTACTGAAGAGAGTCAAAGTAGTCAGGTGTGTCGTTGAAAATAGAAAAGGAGGTGGATGAGGGGAGAAAGAGGTTGAGAGCCACTGCCATAAGGAAAAAATATAAATATATTTTAAAGAAAGTCCTGAAGGTGCAAGAAGACAGATTCTGTTGAATTCAGCCCCTCGTTACCTGTTTTATGGTGGCGGCTGCCTGCAGTCTGTTGCGGCGTTCAGCTACCTCCTCACTCAGGTTGCTCCACTGCTTCTTCAGGGTCTGGATCCACTTCTGGATGGCTCGCTGGTTCTGCTGGTTCGGCTTGGACAGAAGGTCCTGACCTCGACCCAGGACGCCCTGGTACAGGGTCTCCTGGGCCTGAAGCTCCGCCTCCAAAACCTGATGAAGCATTATTCAGTTTTAAATTTGTTTTATTCATGGTTGTTTGTGACTCTTTGTCGTCTCCATTGATGCAAATCAAACACAGACGATGAATAAAAATCAATAAACACCTTGTGCTTGTGTTGGGCCAGCTGGATGTGGTTCAGGTCTCGTCCGAGTCCGGCTGTCTGAAGCCTTAACCAGCGTTCATAAAGCCACGCCTCCAACTCCACACAGTCGTGGAAGAACTCAAACAACCTCAGCTGAGCCTCCAACTGTTTTCTCCTGATGAAGGGGAGGGAAGTAAAGAAGGGGTCGAGAGAAGAGGAGAGGACAGGCCAAGAGACAAACAGGGGAGAGAGGGCAAGAACAGGGGGTTCAAAAAGATGAAAATAAGTGAGGCAGAAAAAGGAAGGAAAGGAAGGGAAAGAGTGAAGAAGAAGGAGGAGGAGAAAAGAAGAGGGGACAAGATAAGGAAATGAAAGAAAGGGATGATGGAGGAGGGAAGAGGTGGATAAAGAGGAGAAGGATGCAAAAAAAGAAGATGAAAGATGAAAGTTGGGGTCAAGGAAAGGGAGGAAAAGAGAGGAGGGCAAGGAAACGAATGAGGAGGGGAAGGTTGAAGAAAAATGAGGACAGCAAAAAGATGCTTAATTTCGGACAGATGTGTGAAGATTAAAGACAAATGTTCCAAATATGCTGCAGGTGAGAAATGGTCAAAACCTGCTGCTGCTGAGGGACACCAGAGATTTATACTGTGAGTCGAGAGCTCTCACTCTGCTCTGAATCTGCTGACCGTCCCTCACTTTCACCTGAGAATAGAAGGAGACGAGATCAGTGAAAAGTCATCCGTCATGTAGAAGAAGAATTCAGACCTCAGAATCAGAGTCGTACTTTCAGCACTCTGCTGCTGATGGTGCTGATGGTTTCACCGTGAGCCGAGATCTGAGCCTCCAGGAGATCCTGCTTCTGGAGGAGAGACTCCACCTCTGTGAGCTGTTTGCCCAGCTCAGAGGAGCTGGCCTGGGACTGGAGGCAGAGAGTGTAAAAAAAGTTTTAGTTTGCCTGTGTTAGACATTTCACTTGGCTTTCAGATTCGCACTCACCTGCAGCTCCTTCAGTTCCTGAGAGACGAGCTCGACGTCTCTGAGAACGCTGAGATTTTCAACTACATTTCCCAGCAGCCCTCTTTGATCCTGCAGCTGCTGCAGGAGGTCTTTCCACCGATGACTGATGCTCTCCTCTCTAACAGACACACACATTTTCAGTAAATAGCTCATGCACATGCAGCTGTTGTAGAACACGGTGTCCCTCTCACCTCCTGATGATCTGATCCTTGCTGTGGTAGTTTTCTCTCTCGATGGTCTTGGCCATGTCTCTCAGGGCGGCGAAGCGAGGCTCTCTGGCCAGAGCGTCAGTGGACAGAGCTTCCAGACGTCGGCCGGCCGCCTGAGCGTCCTCCAGAGTGGAGAGACCTCGGATGTCCTGCCTGCGAATCAGACGCAGCGTGTCCTCCAGATAACCCTCCCTCAGCGCTGCCTGAGAGACAGAAATCAAACAAAATCTTAACCTTCACAGATTCAAAGAGAAGCAGAGAGATGACTTTCACTTTGCATTTCTTAGACTGAAAAGGTTTCTTTGTTACCTTCCTCTCAAACTTCTGGGCGAGCTGCTCCAGGTTCTCCAGGCGGAGCAGCGCCCCCTGCAGGGCTCTCTCCCGCTCATGTTCCGCTCTCTCTAGGACAACCCAGCTCCTCTCGATGTCACTCAGGGTTTTACCTGTAAAGACATTAACGCACATTCAGAGCCGGACCTCTTTCAGAGTGCACGTTTTGATGTCTGAGTGTTATTTACCCTCCGGAGGATTATAAGCTCTCTGGTTGTTGGCAGCCAGCTGAGTCTTCAGACTGAACAGGTGAGCTTCGATCGCCCCTCGCTCCTAAAGACCAAGAAAGAGTTCTTTGCTGTAATTACTTTACACCGATTGGATCAACATCTACTGGATAAACAAAAAGGATTTTTTTTAAACATGTGGTTTTGGTGATAAATACTTATCAGACTCCAAATGAGGGATGTGTTAAGTTGATAGGTGAACAAGTTTTTTTCTCTCATGATGTCATCTCACCTGGTATTTTGGAGGTTTCTCCACCGTCCTGTAGGTCTTAAAAGCCGTCATCAGCTTCTGCATCTCCCTCACAGAGTTGGGGAACCCTCTGTCATTCAGCTGCACCACCTTCGGTCAAAATCAGTCAGTTCGGCTCCGACAAACCTTTTTTTCTCTGTCTCCTCAAATTCAGAGTGTATAAATAATGGTTGATACCTTTGTTTTGATCCAGTGAAGCAGATCTGAGACCATCCTCTCATACTGGACCTTCATGGCGTCCAGCTCCATCAGCATCCCGACAATCTGAGGACAACATGGGACGGAAGCTTAAATATTTCTGAACATGAGGAACCAAGAACCCTTGAATAAAACCAATGTCTCATTTTTGTATGTAGTTTTTATTTCCAACTCAATTCCTCCTTTTTGAATTTATCTGTTGGTTATTTGTCCTTCTTTGAATTTTTAAATGGTTGAAGGATAAAGATAAATATCATCAGCAAAGAGAAAAAACAGCAACAGAGAACAAAATGTAATAATAAAAATTAAGTGACCCAAGGATTGATCCTTGAGGAACCTCACCTGTGATCTAAAATTCTTTTAATAAACACTATCAAAAATCACACAAATAGAAATCATGACGCCTTAAAACTATAAAGAGGTGATTAAATTGAAGATCTTGGCTGACAGGCCATGCAAACTGAGGTTTTGTTTTGTTTTTTATTCAAATCAATTTTGTAAAGAGTGTATTAAAAATATGATACACCATAAAACACAGGACAGAACGCTGTGGAGACAAACCTTGTGGTAGGACATGGCTGAGGAGTCAGTCCTGTACTGTTTCTTTACCCACTGACCACTCAGACTCCCTCCAAATGACATCCTGTTAACCCACAAGCATACACACCTACAGCATGACACACAGCTGAACACCTGTGAACTTCTACCTACATGCTTGGAAACACCTGATCTAAATGCTCCAAATGCACATAGAAACCTCTAAAGTGCAAAATCAAAATTATGTGACATTATCACACGTTATGAAGAAAAAAACTACAAGGCTACACAAAGAACACGCCTTCATTAGCTCAAATTTAAGCATTTTAAAAATCGACTTATACTTTCACTTACATAAAAAAACATTGACATATTCCTGAATCCTAACTACCAAGTTCACAATCATTATGTGACTCCAGGTACATCACTTGAGCTGAGCATACCAAGTTTTTCTGATGAATATACATAAACAGCCAACATTTCTGAGATCCAACCATCAGAAAGTCAGGAGGTGAACACTTCTGACCATTTAAATACACAAGAGTATCTGCTTTTGGCTTCTCTTATTAATAAACCAGTTAAAAATGAAGGTACTTCATGTCAGTGGTGCTAAAAATCGTGTAATGATGTAATTCCTCCATGAGCCCAGAAATGCTGATGTAATTCTATCCAAACTCGTCTTCAAAGAAAGAAATTAAAGGCACATCACAATTCAACAAACATCTGGAACTGCTGGCTCAAAGCTCTCAATAACAAATCAATAACAAAACCAAGAGAGCAGAAGAGCTAATACAACTGCAGCTCTGTGAGCATAAACAGTAGCACCTGTACTCCTTTAGTATCACCTGACATCAACATTGAAGTATCTTTTAGAAATCCTCAATAGTTTAGTCTCCACTGAACCGAAACAACTCAAAGCTTTCCCCTCATCCGTTCTCTCTGTGCAGGTGCAGACAGCAGGTGCAGGTGTGTAGCTCCATGTTAGCTTAGTAGCTGTTTGCCCGGTGAATGACTGCCCTGACTGTTCTCAATGTGATCTACTCTGATTAGCTTAGCATCCGCAGCCCCGCCCACTTTCACCTGCACAGTGCAGCTATGTGACTGTAGCAGCTGACATGAAACATCCCCGACAGCAATCCATTTAACTTCACAACTCATGAGTCAGCCCTGAATGAAAACAGTTCATGTGCTGGTTAAACTGTCTGGTTTTATTCTTCACAGCTTCCTTGTTGCTGTGCTCTCTGAACATTCGTGTGGTTTCTCCTTGAAGTCATCTGCTAAGATTCAGTTATAAAGTCAGGCACGGTGTTGATGTGTGTGTGTTCTGTGTATTCCAGCTCTATCAGCAGGAAGCTTCCTCTCCTCTCAGTCCTGAATCTAATCCAGCAGTAATCCACTCTGACTGACAGGCAGAAGGAGGAACCTGGAGGATTACAGGCAGTGAGTGTGTGAGAGTGTGTTAGAGTGTGTGATCCAGCAGAGGGGAAACAGGAGGTGAAGGTTTCTGCAGGAACCTGAAGTGTGCAGACCATGCATGCTTTTAACTGACTGTTGCTGTAGTCCCTAAAGCAGCCTGCAGAGGGCGCAAGAGACCACTGTTTAGATCATTAACGTGTCCAACAGTCAGGCTTCAGTTCAGCAACTTTTTTTTTTTTTTCGAATCGAATTATAATCTATTCACAATTCTGCAAACAAATTCCCAACCAGGTCCCAACCACCATTTGAAAATACCATATCTGATTTGATGTGATTTGATTTCTGAATTCCTGTTTTCATGGGTTTTACACGCTGGAAGCCCAAATTATGTAAAAAAATAAACAAATAAATACTTGAAATTGTTGAAATTGTGGGCCCTGAATTTATAAAACATATGAAAGTTTAACTTGTTGAATGGAATTATGGAAATAAATAAACTTTCCATGATGTTCTAATTATTTTGGAAAGGGTCTGTATCTACACTGCCCTACATTTAATGTGTGACCTGTGTGCTGGTGTATCAGTGCTGCCCCCTGGTGGTGATTCAGACCTTAGCGAGCCTCTTCTGGATGGTCTG
This sequence comes from Labroides dimidiatus, assembly GCA_030710495.1. Taxonomy (NCBI): domain Eukaryota; kingdom Metazoa; phylum Chordata; class Actinopteri; order Labriformes; family Labridae; genus Labroides; species Labroides dimidiatus. The sequence goes on along the minus strand of CM061156.1, from coordinate 5,225,040 downwards.
TCCCTGCTTCATCTTAGAGAAGTAGTGGTAGTACAAGGACACGTAGGTCATGATGGACTTCTCATCAGGATGAGGGACCACCATGTCGTCCACCTCCAGCAGCTGCATGATGCTGAACTCCCGCTCGGCCAAAGAGAAGGCGTGCTCCAGGTTACGGCGGGGGTCGTCGTTGAGCAGACGGCGGTAGTCAAACAAGTCTGGCCTGGGATGGAGAGAGAGAGAGAGAGAGAGAGGATGGAGAAATATGAGGATGGAGAGCTGAAAATGTGTGTGCGTGTTGAGTTACCTGTGTGCATGGATAAGAGCGTTGAAGGCAAGTCCGCTCCTCCAGCTCGATGAGAAATCATGAACGTCAACGCCATCGTAACCTGAAGTTTTCCTCTGACACCAGATCAGTAGAGCCTCCTTTGCCGAGCGATGAGCCACGCTACCTCCACCCCCTGCTCCCTAAACGAAGGATCCATAGATAAAGAAAATTAGTAGTTTAAAGCCTTCGTATTTTCACAACAGCAAAACCAAAAATAGGGTAAAGGTTGCTGGTTTGAGTGCCTACCTCATCCAGGTTTATGGGTCCGATCTGGAACCTGAGGATGATGATCCATAGCAGACCCAGAATCAATGTACGGTCTCCATCTACCACATTTTCTGGACCAATCAGATCCACCCGAATCTGACAGGAAAACGAGTGACAAGATTGAGTGAGATACAAATTAGATTTTAGACTTTGAATGGCATGGAGTTTCTTTTGTTCTAGACTTTAAATGACTTGTGCAGGCGAGGTTTAGACCATTTTTACCCTACAAATAATCTTGAACTGGTGAACTACCTTTGTCTTGAGGAAGCTGATGGCGATGCCGTTGTTCTCCAGACAGTGGACTCGCAGTTTTCGGCGGCTGGGCGTGGGCAGAGTCTCCCTGGATATGAGCTCCAGCAGACGAATCAGAGCGACACCAGTCTTTAGCTCGGTGTAAACATCTGTTAGCTCCACATGCTCCTGCAGGAGGTGAAGAAAGTCAAAGACTTTTCTTTGGGATCTATAATTATCGTTGTAATTACAGATACAGGAAGTAGGAATATGCCGAACAACTTAATTTTGACACAAAAGTATTTTTTATAGAAATGTACGAGTGCGTGATTTATAGGTAAATCATTTGACAATCTTTGCTCTATATGTTATACAACATGAGCCATAAACGTATACAGAGACCTCTGACTGAACTTTGATCTGCGTGTGTGTGTGGTGGGAAGTTCACTGTTAGAAAAGCTAATTTCTCATAAATCATTCCCGGAGTCGAGGGCTTCTTCCCCCTGAAGTGTGTTACATAACATCTCCATCCACTCTGCTTCAGGACATCCTGCTTATCTGCAGGTCAGGTAACACCCTCACTACAGCTACATCATCAAGTGGAGACGTTTTTGGACATAAGACAAACATCATCCTAATTTTGGACATGTTTTGATTTAGATTGTACATTCTGAGGGAATGTCTCCTGATTAAAGATGCCTCTGAGCAAGCCCACCAGATTTTCAACATGACTCCACAGTAAATGTATTTAGTTTGCATCAAAGATAAAAATTTATAGTCTGGTTTGAAGTCTGGACAAGGGTCCTGTTTTTTAACCCCTAAGGAAGAGTTATCTTTGAAAGTTTAGTTTAGACACACAGGGGTGTATCTTGGGTTTTTACCAAAACACAATAAAAAAAATGTCTAAACTTAAGTTGAGTGATGTGTTAGGGTGTAACTGCACTTTATGACTTCTGTTTCTGAGAACTGTGCTGCTGACAGAGTGCCTCCCAAATGGAAAAGGAAGCAGAGTTATCAAATCAGGTTTTTAAGGGATCACTTTTGTTTGATTTCCTGTAAACATGAAAACACAAGAGTTTATCACATGCAGAGCAAAATATGACATAACATTACTTTAAGATAACAAAAGACTGAGATATATTTTAAAAACAATGTTGGAAGCTTTAATGGTGGGTAATTTCTGGCATTGCTGAAGAAAATGTTCACCTATTTTAAATTTTAGAGATGTATAATTTAATGATGATGAAATTATAAAGATCATCTTCTCCACAAATGTATCACACATCTAAATTTATATTGAACTAAAAAAAATGTGAGTACTTACATAACCTTAGGTGGTTGAAACCATTATTTATATCTTTTTTAAAAAATACAGTCAAATATGTTAAATGATAAATACAGGACTATCATTAAATTTCAAAAAGTAGTACTTAGCTGTAAAGTAAACTAAGTTAGGGTTGAAGTATTGATTCTGACTTCAGTTTTATAAATATGTGGGTATAATTAGACGTATGTCATTCTTCAATAAAGCTGAGTACAAAAGTTACATTAAATCATGAAATCCCCCCTGGCAAAGCTTGAATATATCACCAAAGTATCACAAATGACATTAAAGTTGTACCGAGAGCTGGTTAATAATACGAATCCGACGATTCTGCTTCGGTTGCGTCAGAGCACGTACGGCCGTTAATCACCAAATCACAACGTTTGGTCACCAAAGTATTCATATAAGGAAACCTCACACTCACCAGGGGTAAATAAACATCTGTACGAACTCATAACGTTAGTAAAAGGTGAATTTAGGTGAGTATACAGGGACAAAAACACAATTCACCAACTAGGGTGTTTCCTTTCATTAGAACGCAGGTAAATTCAAATTCTTCTTCTTCTTTGGTGTTTTTTGGCGGTTGCCGGTTGGCAAAAGACGATTAAATGCACTACCGCCACCTATTTGTGTTTCATGAAACCATCTTCCTGTTCTCTCTTCTTCCCACATCTTTTTGTCATTTTTGCCCCATCTTACCGTTAGTTGATTTAATTTCGTTTTCACGGTATAGCACTTTTACTTCAATTCTGTTTTGTTCTTTTGTTTGTTTGTTTGTTTTTTTTTTGTGACTCTCTATGCAAATCTGTCTGCTGCTTCATTCCCTTCTTCCCCAAGCTGAACTGGTTCCCACATAAACTCCACATTAAGTAACTTAAAACTTAAAAATGGGAAGATTTTTTTCTTGTTGACATAAAATGTATGATTTGGTCCAAGTAATATCTCAGCTTAAAAAAAGAATAAGTGTTTATGTATTACGTTAATTATTTATGTTCTCCAACTTTTTGCACAGTTATTATCTGTTTTTTCCCTCTGTTTTGATGTCTAAATGTAATGTCAATTATGTCCATTATTCCTGAAATAAATCACTTCTGTGATCAGGTCATAAAAATTACTGTACTAGATAAACGTAACACAGAGCATGACCGCAGGGAAAAATAGAAAACAAACTACGTCAGACTTTCTGCAGGACAAGTATGTAAAGTAAGTACGTGTTAAAGCTTTGCTGCATTTTTTCCCCATGCTGCCATCCTGCAGAAATCCCTGAGGAATTCTGGGAATGAGAAGCAGCAGCATGTTCAGCCAGAGCTTCATCAGTCATCCAGTTATCAGAGAAAAGACACGAAATCAAACCCAGATCTACAAGAACCGGCTGGAACCTCACTGCTGTCCACAGAACATGAGACAGAACTACGCTTATATTTATACTCTGTGTGCTGTTTCTGTGTGTGTGTGTGTGTGTGACTGATGATTAATGTGTGTTTTGAGGTGTGTTACCAGCAGGACTGCAGGTTATCAGGGAGGAACGTGATTGATAACAGTGAGAATGAGGCTGACACCAAGTCTGGAGATATGAAACTTTCTCATTTGTCTGAATCATAAAGAGCTGAGAGCGATGAAGCAGACAGTAACACAGTAATGATCATAAATCTTTCTGTGAATAGTGGTGAGAGCAGAATTCAGATCCTTTATTCTGAGTAAAAATCTCACCCATATACTTTAAACACACTTCTCTGGTAGTTTAGGTCCTGCATTTAAATCTTATATGGCGTGCTGAGTCACTGTTAACTGCAGAAATGTTGGTTACAGTCAAAATAACACAGAAGAAGCCGCCTGCCCGTCTGTCTGCAGACTCAACAACAAACACAGACAGACAGACAGACAGACAGACAGACAGACAGACAGACAGACAGACAGGAGAGCCCGCATGGAAACACAGCTGGACTGAACACACTGAACACTGTGTTCAGGACATTTAAAGTGGTGACACATCAGAATATGATCACTGTGGTACTACTCTGTGGTTTGAATGCAGGGTTTCTACTTGTAGTGGAGTACAGCTTTGTCCTGCAGTAATTATTCTCCATTCTGATGTTAAACTTACCATACATCCTACACTGAGAACTTTAAATGTTATACTCCATAACTCCCTTCCAATCTCACCCCATTTTTGTGGAAGACGCTGTTCATCCACTTGGTGAATGTTTTCTTCTGGACTGCCATCCTCTGCTCCTGCAGCTCCCTGACCCGCCCGATCCCGTCCTCGTCGGCCTCCATCCTAAAAAAAAAAAAAAAACACACACATAAAGAAATATTTGAAGTACCAGTTTGAGTTTAAGAAACTCAGGTGAGAACACACCCATTCATATTTGCTTGACTCATGACAGATAAGAGAGCAAAGCAAGCATTAACATGCAGGAAATGTCTGATCAGATAGCAGATACAAGAAAATAAATATGTGAAGCGCAGTCTATAAAAGTACTCATTTGGGTTTTTTTTTCTTATGAGCCTATTTTTGGATCAGGCTGAACTGTTTTTGTTTTCTGAGATGGTCTGTGTCAGATCATACGGTCTAAAACTCGTCAGCTCACAGACCAATCAGAGTAATTTTTGGATTTGTCCTCAAAGGACAGACTTTTTTTCACCTCCACAATATCAAGAAAAACAAAAGAAGAAAAAAATAGGTACATCCTTACTCAAAACAATGCAGGACAATGATCACTGTAATTCCCTTTGTTAATAATCTAACGTGAGCAGGACTTCACCTGAAGAGTCTCATGATAACTTTGTTGTGATTTGGTGCTTTATGAATAAGACCGAAAGACTGATTCAAGTTGCATCACTGAAAGAACTTCATTATTGAGGACCAGAACTGACAGAATTAAAAACAAATAAATAAAAAAAATGAATATAAATACAAATATTAAAAAAATAAATTAAAAAATCAAATACAAAAAGAAATGAAAATAAAAACAAAAATGAAAAATGTACACATAAATATAATAATTTGTATATTTGTTTTTATATTCATTTTTATTTATTTATTTTTAATTCTGTCAGTTTTGGTCCTCCATACTTCATACCCTAAAGCGGGTAAATATGCGCATTAACAGACTGAATGATTTGATTAATGTTTTATATCAAATTCCTGAATCGACAACTTTCAAGATACATCTTTAAAAAAATACTCAACATTCAATTTCATTTAACACAGAAATGCACAAATTGAATGAACTCTGGTGTGTCATTGTAATCCTGACACCATTAGCCTCTGTAGCTTTAAAAATAAGTGCTGCTGTGTGATGGCTTTATGTGCTTCTGACACTTTGTGTTGATGCCACTTTCTGCTGCTCCATCATGAGCGTTTTCTCTAAACCTTGTAAAAATAACGAGTCTGAAGTGACAAAGTACGGATAAGTTTTATGACATTTAGTGTGTACTTGAATTTTTCTTTCCTTGCATTTTAATGAGGATCAAGAAAACAGGACTTAGCAGTCTCAGCTGCGTGGCGTGAGAAATTAAAATCTTAAGGTTAATTCAAAATATTTAAAAGGATATAAGGTGAGTCCTGAGAATGTTTAGATATGATAAATATGAAGTCGTCTGCTGTAAGCTCACTGAGTCCGTACTAAAATGTGTCTTCATGCTGACATAAGCAAACACCTTCGGTAAAATGATGCTGTAAAAATTCCTCTGCTGTCATAACCCGTGTGTGTGTGTGTGTATGTGTGTGTTCAAACTTCATTCTGCTTCAGTTTTCTTTTTATTGGACGGCTGAAAGTACTTTACATGGACGGTTGGATGAATGTATGTAGTAATGGATGGACGGGTGGATCTTTTGAATGCAAAGTCTTAATTTTGAGAGAGAGTTAAAAGCACTGTTACATCTTAAATATCAACAGGAGTAACAGTATTCGGGCTTGCCAAGTCGAAACGCTCAACATAACCAGGACTTAATCAAAGAAACAACATATAATCAAATTATCAGGCTAATCCAGCTCACATTTCAAGCTGTTTTGTTATGCTAAGCTAAGCCGCAGCAGCTCCATTGTCCCTGCTGATCTGCACATTTCAAACACGTCGGTGAACTTTAGATAGCACCACTTTCTGACACAATACAAACACTTCAAACAGACTATACATCCTCCTGCATCCATACATCATGTAAGGAGCAGGAAACAGAGGTTCAGAGTCACACACGACTAAAATAACCTGAAGACAATAAATCTCTCCTAGTTAAAATGTGTAAGAGGAGAGAACAAACTTCACGTGAACACTCAGAGAGAGAACAGAAGACACATGACGGAGAAAAAAAGAAGAGAGTAGTGACACACCAACAGGAGATACACAGATAATTTTTTCTTACCTACTACTTTCTCCTCTATTTCTTTAGTTGCAGAATTCAAGACAGAGTGAGAGGTCCAGAGATGGGTTAAAACTAAAAATCCACCTGTGATCAAACATTGAGTCTGAGGGACCAGATGAGGTCTGAGCGGAGTGTCACCACAAAGAGAAAAAGGTGTTTTCATGTGGTATGTGTGTGAGTGAGTTTGTGTGTGTGAACTTTGAAGCCATTGGATTTACAGCATGAACAGCTCTGCTCACCTGACAGCAGGTGCAGGGGTCAAAGTTCACACTGACACACACTGACACACACACAGAGTCAGCTAAATTAGGTGATACAGCAGGTCAAGTATCAGAGTTTGGGATTTTTGCAAAAGTTAAGTTCACTTTCTGTAGGAAATATCAGCGTCGCTTGAGTTATAAAATTGAAACCGTAAACTCATGAGGGTCTCCAGCTGCAGCCAACTGGTGTTAATACATTTTTATAAAGCACATGCTCCACGCTGGGTTAGACAGATGTCAGTAAATGATGTATCCATTGTTTGTTTTCACAGGAAGGTAATATAGAAGTGAAAACAAAGCTGCAGGAGAGGAGAGGAGAGGAAGGAGGAAACAGTTCAAGATACAATGAAAACAGAGAGAAGTGTGTGTTTGCGAGTGTGTGTTTCCTGTGTAATGACACAAGTCCATCCTTCGTCCTGCCAGCACCACTTGACCGCAGCTCTGAGGAGAACAGGACATTATGTAACAAGCTCACTGGAGGCGCTTCACTGAAAAATAGTTCCTGTTTTTATTTTTTTAATAAGAGTCATATTTGTGAAGTGATTTTTTTGACACATTACAATTTTTAAATTCTAGTCTTCAGTTCGATTTGGTGGATGTACTCTGACTAATCTGTTTGGTTAATATCTAATTTTTACTTCCACTAAACTTTGGTAATTCTCGCTCTATTAAGTTTTGTCTCTTCAAAATGTAATGCTTAACTCTGCTCTGTTCGCTACTGACGCCTTCATTTAAGTGGAGACTGTTTAATTTCTCTTTTTTTAAAGGGATGGGGTTGAATATGTTTCCCAGGCGGATGGATACAGAGTTATTCATAAAGAAATAGTCCCAGCAGCTGATTACCCCTAGACAAAATTCACTATTGGGTTTTTTTTTTTTTAAATCTAAATTGAGTTTTAAAAAAAAGTTTCTCAGCAAGTGTTTTTATATGGCTGTGTGTAAGGGTGATCATTTGCTGGAACCAGCCATTTTCATTCTTTATGCTATGCAAATGATCTGGAAGAAAAGGAACAAACTGTATTGTTTTAAATTATTATTTTTTATTTTTTTAATCATTATAAAGGGAAAGAAAAATATCTCCTATAATTTAACACACTCCGTCCATCAGAACATGAAGATTACGTCTGATAAATGTAATAAACTTTATTAGTCTCCACATCTAATGGCAGAAAAAAAGAGTATCAGACTTTTTAGCAGTAAGAAGTTTAAACAGTACAAAGAATACAAAATACTAAAAAAAAAAAAAAAACTTTTACATTGATAAATGGAGATTTAATTAAAACCTTATCATTCAATTCACAGAGTGACTGCCAATGTTCCTCAACCTAACAGACAAATGACTGTAAATGAATCCAGTATGACTCACAGATGGGGAACAATAACTTTAATTTTTGGAGAGATGAAATACATCAACATTTTGACCTGTAATGTTTCAGTTTGATAGTTAAATATCATGTTAATATCTTTCTTTGCAGTTTCAAAGGCACTGAACAGAAGCCGCCCAGCTGCTGACTCCTCAAGCACAACAATCGTCCCGTCATAGGAACAGAGGGCGTCAGAAACACATCTGATGAAGGCGTGTTGAAATAGAAAGGCACTACTTTGAGCATTTTTAGCCACACTCAACCTTAAAGAAGCTTATCCACTTCTAAAAGCTGAAATGAAACAGACACTGACGGAGGATAAGTGGAAATGTAGCGACAAAATCTGAGCATTTTTGGAAGCTAATGCAGCATTAGCATTATTGGTTATTGTTACTGATTTTGACGCTATAGTTTGGTTAAAGCTGGGATTGCATACATTGAAAATGTTTTAAAGATTTAGATTTATTATACAGACAGAACAAAAAGAAAAAAAAAATCTGACAATTTATCAAGAACATGAATAAGAATAGCATAGTTAGTGTCGTGCTAGCTTCCATAGCAAGCTACAGCTAACATCCCAACTGCTAAAGTTTGGGTTGAATAAACCCAGGTCCTGAATAAAAAAAAAAAAAATCAAATTATGCTTCAGACTTTGTCTCAATATGACTTGGTGTTCGTTATATCTGTACATTTTTAGAAAAATTTTGAAAATTAGAAATTTTATCCTTTATTGTTGCTCCTATAACAGTACCTGTCTGAACAGCTTAGCGACACTAACAAGTAGTAGCACGTTCGTTAGCCTGCAGGACTTGCCACCAGTTTGCAGAAGATTAATCTAACCCTATGTGTTAAAACATAGGCAGACAATGTTAGCATTTCCAGCTAACTAGCTAACAATATACAGAATCAACTATGAAGTTTCTTCTCAGGCTGCGTGTTAGCACATCACAGGCTAACGGAGCAACTAAAGATGAACATCCACTGTGCTGGATTCTATCTGAGGTAAGGCAAATGTCTGCTGCTTTTTTCTACTCTTAGCTTCACAGTTTTCTCTTTGTTAGCCAACATTTTGGTCAAAATAAAGCTAATATTTGTAGCATTTAAGCTACAGCTGAATAAATCCACTGGTAAAAGTTAAGTTTGCCCCTGAAGTTCTGCTAAGTAAAATTGTTTTGTATTACGTGGTAAATAAATGGCGCAGAGCACATTTTTTTAGTACTTACTTGATTGTTTAACTGTTGAAACAACAGTTCAATGCCTGTGGATTTTGAATGGTCGCATGTCCTCCTCATTTTTTTTTTTTACTTTTGAGACCATGCTGGGAAAAAATGCTAACTCTAACATGTTCTTTGTGCTGGTTTTTAGCTCCATAAAAACAAACTAGCAAAAAAGCTTGTACAGTTTTCATAAGGAAGAAAGTGTGCAGTCAGCAAGGTCAAAGGTCACCGTCTCTCCTTCTCTCTGCTGCTGTTTACAATGCGAGGAAACTGAAGGTAACGGACACTGACTGTCCATTGCAACATGTTTCAGGACGTCGCCCATCCCAGAGGACACGTTAACACTGAGCGGCAGCAGCAGAGCAAGCAGTCATTTCCACTGTCATCTCCTCCTGACTGTGGGCTGTTTAAACAGGACAGACTCTGACCTTTGACCTCTGAGTAGTCTACGAAAAAAAAAAAAAAAAACTGCTTCCTGGTTTTAGAAGTAAGTCTGCAGAGGATAAAAAGTAGCTGCTTCCTTATCTAGGTATTAAGACAGATGTTTTGAGTTTCTGAGCTCCTGATGTCAGGGTTATTAGGGTTCAAAGAGTTAGCACACCTGCAGAAGCAAAGCTGATCTTTTTTTTTTTTTTTTTTTACAAGGACATAACGTTAAATAATGAAATTTACAGCAGAGAAATGTGTAAGAAGGTGTGAATGAAACCACAAAGGAAAACTATCAGACAATAACAACCTGAGCCTGTAAGGGACAAAACGGAGAGCTTTTAGACACTGATAACTCACGTCTAAGAATTACCGTAATATCTCTAATAGAAGCATTTCCTAATTAAAGGATGGGCTTCATTTCTTCTTTATATGTTTTGAAAATTTCATCCTTCTTGGAGTGAAACTTAGTTTCAGGTGTGGTTCAGGCTATACACAGTGAGATAACAGTAAAGCTATCGGTTTCTATCTGCAGTTTATCTCACATATTCCCATCAATAGTTAGATATACAGAGAAGTAGCACAGTATAACAGATATTAAGGCAGGAAGCTGGTTAAATATAAAGACACTTTATCCAACACTTTGTTCTCTTTCAGAATAAAAGTGTTCAAATCAAGGCAGTAAAATAAGAAGCTGAATTATCATCTGTCTTCTTTGGTGATTTGAGATCAGCTGTGATATGTAAAATAAATGCATATATAAAATCTAGTATAAAATAAAAGCGTAATATCTTGACTTCCCTTCAGTCAGTTCAGTCTGCTGTCCTGATACTTAGATGTGTGGCATTAGAAATGTTTGGAGATGGTGGCGAGCTCCTCTTTAAATTTAACCTTCTACAGCTGATTGGTTCTTAGTCTGAACGTCTGCAGCAGGAATCCCGACCTTCAGTTGTTATTTTTTACATTTGGTCTTCCTCTCGGCTCAGACAGTCTCTCTGGCGGCCCTGCTGGGGGTCTAGTCCTCGCTGTGGTTGTATAGAGTTTCAGCGGTGGGGTCTTTGCGATGAGACGGGGGCACCAGGTGGTCAGGCAGCTCAGTTGGCAGCTCGTAACCTTCCAGTTTGATCCTGATGAGGTGCTGGGCGAGTGCAAACTCCTCATCATCCAGCATGCCGTCTTTGTCGCAGTCTGCCAGCTTCCAGATCTTTCCGAGCACGGTGTTGGGCAGCCGTGAGTTCATCATCTCCTTCTTGGCGTTGACACCGGTGATCTTTCCATTGACGGGCATCAGCATGTAAAAGATCTCGTCGTAACGGTGTTTCTCACGGCTGACGATCCAGTCCTCGGTGTCAGCTCCGGCGCTGATACCTTCACCGTAGCCGTGGCCGAAGGGTCCGTCCTGGGAACCCTCGAAGGCACCGCCTGACACCATCGCAGGTGGCTGCTTGGACTCCTCCTCTCTGATCATAGCCATCAGGACGGCGATCTTTGTGGCCAACATCTTATCCACCGACTCAATCAGCTTCATCTTTAGAGACGGGAACTTGCTGAAGTCGTAGTGCTGCAGCATGTCCTGCAGGGGGAGACATACAAAGACTTCACAGTTAAAAAACTTTACTGTTCCTTTTTCTACATCTGAAGTAAGTCTGCAAAACTTACGCCTCTTACATTTTTGCCAAATAGGGCTATGCATGTCCAAGAATTTTCATCAACTGAATAAAGCTAGTGCTTACTCAGTATTTGTGACACTTAAACCTTCAAATGAATAAAGAATATGTTTTTATACTAATGGTAGAGAATAAAAATCAGCCCCCTCTAAACTCTGGGACTCTTAAGACTCACTAAAACTAGCAGAAAAAAAAACACTAAACCTTTTCCTCACTAATTTATGGAGTTAAAAAATAAAGTTTAGAAAATTCTATAGATTTCAACTACTTTTTTTCTGTTTGTCACCAACAGGGGGCGACAAAAAACAAAGATAAGACAAAAACCAGAGAGATGTTGATGTTCGTTAAAAAAGCCTCACAGCTGGATGAACCTGAGCGATTATGTGATCAGATCTAAGAGTGTATAACCTCTCTGCAGCTGGACTCAGTGTCCTCTGTGACCTCTGACCTCTGAGCAGGAACAATGCTCACAGAGGAGCACACACACACACTACACAGCACGTGTGGCGTGTGTGTGTCCTCGGAGTGCAGATCTCACCGGGGAACTCAAGAATCTCAAACATCTTCCTCTCGTCACTGGTCCAATAAATACTAGTGTAGCTGGGGAAACCACACACACACACACACACACACACACACACACACACACACCTGCAGTGCAGCATCTCTGCAGGCCTCTCAGCAGCTGCAGAGTGTTTTCAATCTGTGATAGAGTTCAGTCACCTTTTTAAAACTCTTGCACATCAGTAAACCTTCCAAAATGTGTTTGCAGTTGTCTTCATTCACAGTTTGTTCTCAGACGTACAAATGTGACGCAAGTCGGCACGACTTGATGAAGTTTGAACATTTCTGTCTGAGTGCATCATGGGAGAATATCCTCTCCAACGTCACGCAGCTGTTATGTCACTCCGTTTGTACCTGCATCTTGGAGACGTTGGGGAAGTCTCCGGGGCTGATGTGGTGCTCTCTCTGCAGGGTGGTGTAGATCTCCGGCAGCCTCATGATCAGCTCCTCCTTCTTCTTCTCCCTGCCGAACAGAGACGGCATCTCCTTCTTCAGGTAGCTGATGATGTAAGCGTGCACCTTGAGGGGGACAGACAGACAGAAAGCTTTACGCTGGAGTCACACAAACAACATTCAAGGTTCATGTTTTTGGAAGAGTCCACCAGTCTGACAAAAGGGTTCTTCCTGAGCCCCCCTGCAGTCAGACCTCAGCTGAGCTGCGTCCAACAACATCGGTGTTTATGTAACAGTTTCCTCGATCACAGACTGAAACAGGAAAACCTCTGTGCACACTGAACCCCGACAGAGAAAGAGGACAAACAAACTACAGTACAGTAACGTAAACTTAACATGTATTTGTTTACAGTGGGTATAAAAAGTCTACATACCCCTGTTTAAATGCTAGGTTTTTGTCATGTAGAGGTGGTACATGGATATAAATACCTAGGTGTCTTGATTGATGACCTCCTCACTTTCAAGCAGCATAAAGAGACACTTGTGAAGAAGCTGAGGATAAAACTGGGTTTTTACTTTCGAAACAAGCTCTGTTTTTCTTTTGATGTTAAGAAACGACTTGTTGCTGCTACCTTTCTTCCAGTGCTTGATTACGGAGATATTTTATATATGATTGCAGCTGCTAAATGTCTTCCTATGCTTGATACTCCATATTTTGCTTCTCTGAGGTTCATTACAAACTGTAAACCATTGACGCACCACTGCCATTTATACTCTAGGGTTGGATGGTCCTCTCTGGCCACCCAAAGGCTCAGTCACTGGTACACTTTTATATATAAGGCACTGCTTGGTCTGCTGCCTTCCTACATTTGCTCTTTGATTGTACAGAGAAGTCCTGTTCTGGTCCAGGTCTCTGCTCCTTCAGCCTGGAACACGTTGCAAAAGGACTGGAAGCTAAATGGGCTCATTTCTTTAAGGACTTTTAAATCTAAATTGAAAATACTTGAGGCCTCCTCCTCTTAATTTATTCAAATTGTATTTTATCTGTTGAGGTTTTATATGTGTCATTTGTAACTATGTGTTGTACTTGCTGCTGCCTATTTTGGCCAGGTCTCCCTTGAAAAAAGAGGTTCTTAATCTCAATGGGCTCTTCCTGGTTAAATAAAGGTTAAAAAAATAAAATAAAAAAATGTAAAGAAAAATTACATCAAGATAAATAATTTCACAACTCTTTCCACCTTTAATGTGGCCTCTAAACTGTACAACGCAACTGAAAAATAAACAGAAATCTTTCAGAAAAACAACACTGCTCATCACCAAAAGAACAGCATACCTACAGTGAAGCATGGTGGTGGCAGCATTATGCTTTGGGGTTGTTTTTCTTCAGCTGGAATTGGGGCCTTAGTCAGGGTGGAGGGAATTATGAACAGTTCCAAATACCAGTCAGTGTTGGTACAAAACCTTCAGCCTTCAGTTAAAAGCTGAAGATGAAAGGAACTTCATCTTTCAGCACGACACTGATCCAAAGCACACATCTAAATCAACAAAAGAATGGCTTCACCAGGATAAGATTGAGGCTTTGGAATGGCCCAGCCAGAGTTTAGACCTGAATCCCATCGGACATCTTTGGGGTGATCTGAAGAGGGCTGTGCAAAGGAGATGCCCTCGCAATCTGTCAGATTTGGAGCCGTTTTGCAAAAAAGAGTGGGCAAATATTGCCACATCAAGATGATGGGCTCCTACCCCAAAAGACTGAGTGCTGTAATAAAAGCAAAAGTGCTGCAACAACGTATTAGTTTAAGGGTGTGCATATTTATGCAACCAGGTTATTTTAAGTTTTTTATTTTATATTTTTCCCCTTTAAAGGTTTCAGTTTGTTTTTCAATTGTGTTGTACAGGTCATAGGTCACATTAAAGCTGGAAAAAAGTTGTGAAATTATTTGTCTTGCTGTAATTTTTTTATATATCATGAAAACCTGGCATTTGAACAGGGGTGTGTAGACTTTTTATATCCACTGTATGTTCTCAGGATCTCCATTTATCCCTCCATCAGTCAGAAATCCTCTGTCAGATTGATTTTCATCATTACAGTTACTGTCACCAATAAAAGACAAATCAAACCCCCCAGGAGGTAAATCCATAGACCATAAAGAAGAAGACAAAATACTGTTTAAGTCGAGTTATGTCGACACTGTTGAAAGGAAGCAGACGTTTTCCTTCCTATAAGACGTAAACAGCCTGAAACAGCTCAGCGCAGAGATTCTGATCTGTTGTTATGAATGGGCGCTCCTGCTGTCATGTAGAGGTTGTAATACATCTGTTTATTAACTATTATTATTAATATTAATGGTTTCTGAAAGTGTGAGCTCTGCTGGATGAATGAGCCGTCTCACTGCAGCTTTTATCATCTGTTGCAGAGTGTTCCTCCTCCTCCTCCTCCTCCTCCTCGTTGATAAATGGCTCTAATGCACTCAGAAATACACTGACCTCACTCCCTTCTCTGTGCGCTCTTCCTCCCTTCCTCCCTTCCTTCCTTCCACCCCCCATAATGCTTTTGGCGAGTGTGAAGGATTGACGCCTCTCTGCCCTCCTGCATACCTTCCTCCTCCTTCTCCCCATCTTCATCCCTCAGCAGAGGTGTAGTTCATCCCCTGACCCGGCGCCGGTCAGTCTCCTGTTTCGCACTTTTACCCCCTTCATTCCTCAGTTCATCTTGACTTTGACATTCTTTTAATAAAAACGCTGACACCCAACCAATCAATACTTTTTTTTTTAAGCGCCAGTTCAGAACAGAAAGTCAGAGGACACTTCCCGCTGAGGCAGGTCCATATTTTGTCCTCAGAGTTACAGAGTGACAACTCTGATCCTCCAAGAGACAGAAAAACAAACATCAACCCCTCAAGCAGAACCTGACATCTGCAAAGCGAGGATGCTAACAGCTGATAACGGACACAAAACAAGAGCAAACTGCACAGAGCTGCAGAGCTTTGTAGCCGTTTTTGTGCTTGAATATTATCAGGATGCTATTAACAACTGCAATCCGTTCTCAGTGAATTTACCTGAAAAACCTCCAGCAGTTGAGTCCATTTTTCTCTTAACTATCCAGGATTAAACTGAGAAGCTGAGAGTTAAAAGGAGCAGAGGTCACTAAGGGTCATTCAGCTAGGAATGCTGGGTAATCCCACATGACCAGGTGTGTGAAAGTGAGAGTTTGCAAATTCCTGTTCACTCCAGTGGATATAAATCTGCCATCATGAGTTTTCAACCTTTGCTGACCAATAACTGTCAGATTAATGATGTAATCTTCTTTTCTTTTCACTTGACATCACAAAAAGATCCTGTTTCCAGCGTCATGGCCCAGCTTAAATATTTCTGCTTTAACTATAACTGGCTCCATCTCTCATTCCATAAATGTATTTATTTCCAAACAGCTAAAGTGACGCCAATGCTGACCGTCAGGCCTATGTTTGTGTTTCCTGAAGAGGACGACTTCCTGTCTCTACAGAAACATGTAGCGCTGCCGTAAAAACTTCAAACACATCAACGACCTCCAAACTGACGGAGGATCTTCAGCTTTCACACTAACAACTCTTCAAACTTCTGATATATTTTTTGAAACCTCACAGGAAGTTTCCCTCCTTCAAGGTTTCTTCAGCTCAGTGATGTTCAAGGTCCAAAATAGGATCCAGTTTGAGTCTGAGTCAGGGGTTTTCCTCTGCTTCAGCTGTGAATTTAGTCTCACTTCTGCTTTCTTATTCTTAGGAAGAAAAAACTGCTCCGTGCCTGTTCAGTTTCCCTTTCAAAATAAAACAGTAGCTAAAGTCTCCATTGACTTTAAGTCTTTTTGTGAAGCTAAATGCATTCAGAACCTGAAGGTGAAACTGATCTTTCTAAATGTTTCTCTTAAATTTCCTGACGCTTTGTGCCTGAAGAAACACCACCAAACATCCCAGGATATTCCCAAAGTTCCTGCACAAACAGACGTCTGCAAAGCTGAGAGGTTTAAACCATGAGGTCAACTCCAATCATAACGTGTCATTTCCTGTCTCACCTTGGCGAGCCGAGCTCTCTTGATGAGGTCGTTGAGTTTACGGAGCGCTGCGTTCCTCGGGAGACTCTGGATGTCCCTGAAGAGGTCCTGAGACTCCGCCTCGAACAGACGCCTGGGATGGGATCAGGGAATGGGAGAATGAATGAATGAATGAATGAATGTCACCACAGCTGTTCTATGTCTGTTCTATGTCTTCTTCAATGGTTTGGATAAATAAAATGACTGGATGAATGACTAACTAGTACCCACCTGTTCTCTGTGTTCTGTAGAGGTTTGGCCCAGAATGACCCCAGGTAAACCCTCACCACTTCTGGAGTGTTGATCACTTTCCCCAATGACCACATGAGGGCGCCGTATACCCTCATCAGCTGCTGCGTGTCCACCTAAGTGCACAGGTGAAGAAGAGGAGAGGTTCAGCGTACCTTCCTGAGAGTCCTGAAGGTGTTCGCTCTGAACTCGTCTCACCTGGTCAGCCTTGTTGAGGACGACTCGGATCTTGTCGTCTTGTCCTTTGAAGGCTCTGATGGCCTCTGAGAACTCATCAGAGATGTCGAGTTTGTGGGCGTCGAAGAGCAGAATGATTCGGTCCACGCGCTCTCCGAACCACCGCAGGACCTCCGCGAAGTCATAACCTACAAACACACATAGGAGCATCATGTTATACTAACTCATAACTGAAAAAACTGTATCGACAGTCAACATCGCCCCCCCATCCTAAAGTCAGCCTCCTCCGTGTTAACAGATGGGCCCGACTGTAAAATCTAAACCCTTAAGCCTTTCCTTGTTTACAAGCAAGCAAACTGGATATTTGCGAGTTCGAAACCAGACATTGGCTGACATCAGTCTTGATAATAAGTTGTTTGTCGCTGGTTAAGCTCACTTGCCTGTAGGCTAAAAGCGATGTTTGTTTTATCAACTGACAGTTACTGTTAATGTTTATTTTTGTATCACATAACAGCCCTTTCTACTTAAGAAATGAAACAGAGCAGAGAGACAGTTGTTACATTTCTGAGTGCTGTTGGTAATTTTGTGTCCATCTTTGGTGCTTATAAGGAAGGTGAGTCTCAATTTTTGAATAATTGGGTAAAAGTTGAATA
The DNA here is from genome assembly GCA_030710495.1 of Labroides dimidiatus. Taxonomy (NCBI): domain Eukaryota; kingdom Metazoa; phylum Chordata; class Actinopteri; order Labriformes; family Labridae; genus Labroides; species Labroides dimidiatus. Next base: position 5,207,506 of record CM061156.1, on the reverse strand, counting down.
GTTCATGCGACTATTATCATCTAACAAAATGCTTTTTTCCATGCTTTAACCAGATCTGAAATTAGTTAGCAGTGATTATCAAATAGTAATTTTGCCTGAAATGCCCGTCCCAGCTCTTATTAGCTTTACTTTAACAAACAGGCCCAGTTTAACATAAACGGGATCATTGGTCATAATGTACCGCTATGGAATGGCCAAGAGGCAACTTCCGGTAAAGAAAAATGAAGCCTATGCGGAAGTGCTAAAAGTTGCTGTTCGTTGAGAATCCACTAGAGGCTGACTGCAAAAAGACAAGAAGTCACGTACACATCAAGCCAAAAAAACAGACTTTTAAAGCATTAAAAAGCAGATTTATAGCCAGGTTAAAAAAATGGCTTGGGTCTGAAACGTAAATTTCGCTTTCGGCTTACACTGTACGGTGAGTGAATTTCTTTCTAACCCCGCGGTTTAGAAGATATTAGAATTACAAGTTCGTCCAATCAGAGACTCAGCTCAGCTCACGTGACTAACAGACACCTTATAGCTGTTAGAAAGGAAGCTCAAAGTCCGCTCAAAGTCATTTACAGTATGGACCCTGTCCAATGATTGGCTTCATTTGACTGTATCAGTAACAGACGTGTGACGTAGCGGAGACTGTGTCCATATTTCATACAGTCTATGCGTCAGCCACATGCATAACTGACCAAATTGGCCAATTAAATGTCATATGTCTGGGGAACTTCCTGGAAAACCCATATCCAACAAATTTAAATTGCACATGCTTATGTTGTACTCCGTATAAACAGTGATAAATATAAAATGTTGTCTCTCCTCAATTTAAATTTGCTGTGGATCTCAACATCATACTTTTCAAAAGGATTCCTTTGATCCATAAATATATTGTCCTAGCATATTTCATCTTAAATGATAAGCCATTAGTATGGCGTCCGCCATCTTTAAAACAGCTCAACAGGTGCAGTAATCCTGCCATTAAATTTCATACTCTTTTGGGGTTTCACCTGGGTCATGCATACCAGGAATGATTTTTTTTTCTCCATCGGTACAGCTGGTCTGTTTTCATGGCTAATGACTGGACGTGCACACGTGCCCAGCTTTTATCCCATTTCCTCATGTTGACCAAGAAGAGTACCTAGTTTTGGCTGAGTTAGCTAAAAAAAAAAAAAAAAAAAAAGCCTTGCACCAAATATGCATCAACAGAGAAATTGAACAAGTACAAGTTCAAAAGCTTTCCTGGAATATTTCGTCACATTTTCAGTAACATGTTTTATCTTCTGTGTTGTGTAAATTGAAAACAGCCCTCTCACAGATGAACTCATCTTAACCCTACATCTGAACAAGAAAAACCTCAGAGTGAAACATCCCTGCCTTTGGTTTCTGTTGTGTTAAAAGAGGATCTGATCCCTGTGGAGGATTAATCTGAGCTTGAAAATAAAGTCCAAATGGTGCATTTGTATCTGATATTTTCAGCTCCAAGGAATCTGTTTCAGAGAGAACCGCTGTGACGTCTCTGAATGTGTGTAAAATGATCTGTGAGGGTGTGGGCCCCTGTAAAGCTGGGTGACACTCTGAGCTGAGACAAAAGCTTTTACGCTTCCACAGAAAAACTGCAGATTGAGGCGGGATTGGACCTAAATTTGTCCCTTGTATAAAAAGAAGAAAGAGCTCAAATTCAGCCGCTCGTTTTAGAAACCAATTAAACACTGAAGCGTTAAATACTCTGACGCACCAATTTATTTAATTAGCTCTTAAAAAAATGCAGTAAACACCACACACACACACACACCTGTCTGCATAGATGTTCATTCACCTCTTCCTCGCTCTCTCTCTGTTACTGCACTGGTTTATCTCCTGGATCAGGTTTCAACCTTTACTGAGGAGGCGCTGCTGTCCACATACACAACATCACAGCAGGGCAACACACACTTCTGTTTGTGGACACAACACACACCTAAACACACCTAAACACACATGCTGACTCTGAATACGAAGGCGCCAAACTCAGAAGGCCTTCCTCCTGAGCACCTACCCTTACGGCTAAGCTATGAAACCAGAATTCTTTTACATGTCCAGCAGGGGGCGACTTCTCAGACTGTATCCAAATATGTCCAATATATCCAAATGTGTTTATATCCAAATCTATGGGAAAACGTTCGTCCTTCTCAGCTGATTTTTCCTCAGTAAACCTTTTTTCTGATGAGTTTATGGTCTCAGTGAGCATGATGTTCATTTAGTAAATTATGGACTCAATTAGAGTCACACGGACCAGGAAGAAGAGGAGGAGTTAGGGTGGAGCTACCTGTGATCAGGCTCCAAAACAAGATGAAAAAGCCAAAAGAAGCAAGGCTGCAAAATAAAATCTTCACTAAGACTACATCCACCTTTTAAAAACACACAGAATCCACTGCGTTAACGCTTCTAAAGCCTTTAATTGTCTCCTCATGAATAAATGATGTGATGGTCTGATGGTGTGAGCACCGGGAACAAGGCCAGTCCTCACGGTTTCAGGTTACACCTCCAGGCTCAGGTGGTTTGTCCCTGGAGACGTAACACCACGTGGGTTAGAGGTAAATAAAGTCTGACATGATCTTTGTAAAAGAAAAAGCAGAGAGAAATACAGACAGAAAGACTCTCTCTCTCTCTCTCTCTGCTGGTTTAACACGAGGAGTTGCTCTGACATGAGGCGGTACTGTTCTCTCCTGGTTCTATTACAGGTCAACAGATGACCTCACATGTTCCACCTCCTGTTAAAGAGGAAACGCCTTCAGTCTAACAATACTACTTCCTCTGAGGTGTCATTACTTATTGTATTTAGATCGTGGAAAAATGTGTTCATCGAGGAAACATTAAAAGGAATGAATGGAGGCTGGAGTGAATGTGTGGCTTACATGGCAGAGAGTAATTATACCTACTGAAATACCAAAAACAGCTGCATGCTCTGTTAGAGAGAAACATTCAGGCTGTGAAGCTAGTGAAGCTAAGCTAACTGTTTAACTCTGGTACATTTCTGCTGAACTGGTTTATAAACAAAGGACAGAGATGGGAAGCAGAAATGTTGAACTGCTCCTTTAAAAACACAAACGATTCACACGTTTTGGAAACAAATATCAGCCCTGATGGAGCAGACGTCATCCTGCTGTGATGTAATGTCGGTCACCGGGTTCAAGACTGAATCAGGACTGATGAAACCAGATACCAGGACCAGCCTGGACCAGACTGGTGGACTTGGTGGGACCAAGAAGAAGGGAGTGATTATTGGGAGGACGCCCAGGAGGACAAGCGGACGGATTAAGGAATTAAAGTAAGGCTCGGAGCCAATGGTGAGTCACTGAAATTTTGACATTTCAAGAAGAAGAAGAAGAAGAAGACATGCAACTTTGCTATTTTTCTTGAAACTCAGCAGATTATAAAAACTTTTCAACAGCTCAGAGATTCAGCTGCACAACAAACATGATTCTTTATTCGTCCACAAGACAAAAAACAACACAGCTGATGAATAAAGCAGGTTTTTGACTTGTCTGCACCTCAAACTGGATTTGTAAAAACACACATCAGCGCTGTAATATTTCATCTACGTGAACTTTTCAAACTTGGTCCGAGTATCAAACAAGCCGCTGATCTGTAAGCAGAATTTCTTCCAGATTCTGATGTAATGTCCAACGTTTGGTCCAAAGCAGCATTCCTAACAGCCTCAGTACGGCCAAAGGTCCACAAGAAACCAGAATATGACAAAGTCATGACAGGATACAAACACCTGCAGAAACAGAGAACACTGAGGGGTCGTAGCTGCTAATGGCACCAAGAATTGAGCATCAAGGTCTGTTTTATGAACTCCTCTTATGACATTAAAGGGCAAAAGCACCCAGAAAGTTCTGCAGCTTTGTGCAGTTTGTTCTTGATTTGTGTCTGATTGTGGCAGAGATGAGCTGTTAGCATCTCCACTCGGGGCAGCTCTGTGTGTTCTCATCCTGACGGCGCTAAATGCTAAATCCACATGTGATCCATCCTCTCTCCCTACACGCTTCAACCTCCATCCCCATATCTACAGAATCCATCCTGCATGTGCTGACCACTTTATTTCTGTCAATATTCACTCATCCAAACCTTTTATAAACCTCAAAGTTGACCACCGTCATCTGGGGTTGAAAAACTCTGGTATCGATGCAAATGCTGTGATGGGAGCTTTGGAGCTTTGAACGGGCTTCAGGCAGATTCATTCCTGGCCCTCTAAACTGAAAAAAATGCAAAAAAGTTACACAAAACATTCCCGCTCTGCAGCTTGTGCATATTTACCAAAAAAACATGTTGGTCAACACTTTCGCACAGCAGTTGGTGTGTGTGTTTGTAAAGAAGCCGCAGGATAAATATTAAACACACATTCAGGCCCAAACTGCTGAATGGTAATGAAGGTGGAGTGTGTCAGGAGCTGTGATCTGACTGAACACTCAGAGTGTGTGTGATGGAGTTTAAACTGTCAGAGATGCTGCTGACGTCAGCCTGCGTCTCCGTGTGTGTGAATGCAAGTATGTGCATATATGTGTGTGTGTGTGTGTGTGTTGTGGCCTGTTAAATGTCTTCAGGAGGAATTCAGGCTCAGCTGAGCAGCTCTAAACACTTCCAGATGGAGGGAACGCCCCATCACTGCTTCCTGTGGCTCTACGTCCCTCTCTATAATCCTCCCTCCTTCTCTCTCAATCTCCTTCACTCCTTCTCTTCTTCCACCCGTCCGTTCAGCTGATGCTGTCATCCCGGCTGACTCAACACAGGAGCAACAAAGACCCAGTTCAGCAGGAAAACTAGCTTTGGGTTTGAATAGTTTAGTTTTTGTACCGCATAACGTAACCTGCTGCACCTGTCTTTTCCTCTGCAGGATGTTCAGGGGTTAAGAAAGTCACGCTCAGTATCAAAAGTACTTAATGACATCCCTAAAAGCTGCTAAACTTATAATAATGATAGATAACGTCTGTTAAGGACAGTGTCGTCTGCATAACGAGTGAATCTGCACAGGATGCATGTTGTGCCTGCATGCTGAACTCATTTTGAATTTGGGTCTGTTTCTTTGGTGATACTTTTTGTGCATCTTTGGAGAACAGGATGTTTTTTTAGACTATTTTGCCCTGAAAATTTTTTTTTAGCCCCAAATACTTATTATTTTGCATTCGAACAATTTATGAGCACCATTTTTTGTCTTTTCTGCACCATTTCATAACTTAAACCTTATCTTGTGTCCTCTAAATTGTTTTTTAAGCTCTCACATTTTCACATCATGATAAATGTGTTCAGTTAAAGCCATCAGCTGTAAGAGTTGTTGGGTTTCTGCAGAATGTACAAAGCTTTATATCTATTCAAGTAGCCTGTGCGACATTGCTAGAGGGAATTTGGTTTTGTTTGTGAGGCAGAATTTAAAACATGATTAATTTTGGTTCCATAATAAATACATTGTGAGAAGAAAGCTGGAGGCCGCCCTCTTGTCTTCAGGTTGAGATGTGGATAAATAACTGATACTGCAGCTCACCACAGATGTGAAACCGTTGGGTTCTCTAGAAGCAGCCTTTGGTTTGTGTGTGAAAATCATTCCTCAGTTTCAGATCTGCCTTTAAACCCTCTGTGGTTAAAAAATCTGCAGCGATGATTCATCAGAGGAAACAGACTGACAGCTGAACGGGAAGTGAGAGAAAATAGTTTCACAAGAAACAGTCGGACGCGTTATTGTGCTGAAGTTCGACCTGAGGGGTTCATCCTCTGGAGGGCTGGCCTGACATCAGGACATTCAGAGTAATGGTCTTCTTTTCATATTGTTTGAGGATTTGTTCAGTAGTCTGTTACAGGATGCTGTGACCTTTGACCTCTGCTGTCTGTGAGTGTTTGAATGAAGACAGCGAGCGTTGGTTCTGCTGGAGTCCAGTGTGAGGAAGTCAGAGAAGCTCAAGGACAACGATGAAACAACAGCAGGCTAGCTTAGTCAGCTAGCTAACACACACACGCACACACACACACACACAGAGAGCTCATACCTCTGCTGATTCGTTGTTTCTCTCCCGACAGGATACCGGGTGTGTCGATGATACTGATGCTCTGAAGGACCTGATTGGGCATCTGGGAGCAGATAAACCTGCACACACACACACACACACAGAAGAAAAGGAGGCAGGTTTCAGGAAGCTTATTCTACATTTTTCAGATGTTGAGATGTATTTTAGCTTCACATTTCAACCCACCTGTTATGAGGATAAATTCAACGTCTCTATTTTAACACATCTGCTCTTCTACACGATGACACGGCTAAAGTAAAAGTCTTCCACGGCCGTCATCATCCAGAATCTTCTTATACTCTCACACATACTCCATATTTTGAGTGCAAATATCCTCAGCAAACAGAAAGCAGTCATTTGTTTATTTGCTCTTTTATGTGTTGTGTGTTTCTGGTGATTACAGCTGAGGAACATCTGATCAGCACCAGTATTTATGGATTAGAGCTGCAGTTAAGTGGTGTTATGCTGTTTTCCGTGACGTCCCAACGCGTCATGTTTTGTCAACAACCTGGAAAACTCAGTTTATCGTCACAGAGGAGAAACAAATGTATAACTTTCCTTCATTGTTGCACTGAAGATCTGCTTTGAACTCAGCCTTGAGCACTGACTGCATCAGGACTCACAGGATGGAAGACTACAGAAGTCTGTTTCATTGTTTTCTTACTCTTTTATGTGTCGCTGTCCCAGTTTGTTCACCTACATGCTCACTCACGTCATCTTGTTCTGAAAAGTTAACTAAAGATGCACCATGAATTCTGTATTTGCTTTCATTAAGTTTGCAGCAAATGAATTAATGAGGGAGCGTTACAAAATTAAAATTTAACGTTGACAAACATCGGTTTGAAAGCAAACATTAACGATAGCTTCATTTGAGACTCCACTGCTAGGTGCAAGATGTTTAATTTGTTAAAATCCTGAACAAAAACGGCTGGGCTGCAGGTATTTATGAGTTTATTTAACACCTGATGCAGAATCCCTGAGTTTGACAGTGTGACAGACAGTATCCTGTCTGAGTGACGGCTGAAATACACCAGCTGCAGCTCCGCTCCGTCACAGCGCCGGATCAAATTCAAGTTCAGGTTCAGCTGTGCTGCTGGTCCAACAAGTCGCAGCTAATCTGCAGCCATCCTATTTTTGCTAGATGCCGGAGCTTTGACGCATCAATTCAGAGGAAAGAAGATCGAACAGGACAGGAAGTAAAGCACAGAAACGACCTAAAAAGAGCCTGAGACTTTCAAAATAAAACAAAATGTGTCATAACTAGATCATATTTAGATTTACCAATGCAAAATAAAATGTCACAATGAGCGAAAACACGCCAGGAATCAACAGGTTTGAGGTTTAACAACAAATTCCTCGGTCTCACAACTCCAGCTGTCCGTCAGTCCTGCGGCTTGTCGGACTGAACACGCAGCGGAGCGGAGCTGCAACGCAGACGCAGCCGGTGTATTTGAGGCGTAAGCTTCAGACGGGACACTGCAAGAAATGAAGTCTGAGCAAGTGTTTCATATAAGCCATGTTTACCAGACAAATCCAGAAAAAAAATGTGTCATTTCAAGATTTTCGAGACAAAAACGATGCCTGGATTCCCTTTGAAGAAATCTGCCAATTTGGGTACAAAAATGTTCTTGTTCAGTTTCTTTGTTTTAAGAAACTTGACAAGTACAAGTTTCTTTCCCCATTGGCAGATATTTTTACTCTTTACAAACAATTTCGACTTCACTTTTACTTTCCTTTTTAAATTAAATAATAGTATTAATCCCGAGGACTCGATTCAGACTCGGATGCTGAGGTCTGGAGTCTCTTCAGTAGAAGATGACCAACCATGAGAGCTGGGATGTTCTAGTGCTGGACTGTGTCACTCCTGCTGTTGCTCTCCATATCAGAGTATTTATATTTGAGTCATCAGAGTCTGACCTCTCTAAATTTACATCATACTCTAGCAGTGTTGTGTTTGTGACCTGGTGATGTGATTAATGCTGCTGCTCTCTCTGCCAGCTCTATTGTTCCAGGCAGGAAGGATCCGGGTTGTTTAACATCTGTCAGAGCATACATGCTGTTGTGTAATAAAATGAACTGGGTGTGATCCCAGTGTGTGTTTAAGCGGAGACACACTTCTTACTCTCTGAGAAACACAGAGGAGGAAACTTTCCCAAAGGTTGAGCTTCAAGTGATGCTGGTCTGTTTTCATGATTTGTGTTCGGACTGTAAAAAAACATCAGAGTGAGACCTCCTAGCTGTCACCTCGTGATAGATAAACGTGAGGGGGTTAAATTTAGCGGAGAGTCCTCTGAGCAGCTACGGGCGGGAAAAAACAAACTGCCATGCCGGCACGTGGTGACGCACGCACACTTCCCCTGGAAACAATAACTTATTTTGGTTCCTCCATCACATCGAGACGAGATTCCTGGTTAAAGGAATGTCTCAGGTACACATTTACACACACACACAGAGTTTGAGGGTCGACTGTCTGTTCCTTTCCTGTTGCCGCTTTTAGAAATATCTCTGGACAGAGGAAATACGTTTGGAGGGCAGTGTTTTTAACTAAATTTAAACTGAGCTCTGAACTCTGACGGCCCAAAAAAAACGCGTCTCTTTGTGTCCGTTTATGTGTCAGTAAGGGGTGACAGGGTTGTTTCCCAGGTTGGGAATGTTTTGAGGAAAGCAGTGACAGCAGTGTGAGAAGCTGCCAAGATTTTTTTGTGCGAGTGTGTTTGTGTATGAATGTGCAGAGAGAGATCTGTCCAAAAAGCAGTTCTGCTGCTGTCTTCGTGCATCAGCGCAGCCTTCGCTTCAGTTGACTGATTTTTCAGTGTGAAATCCTGTCATCTGAACATGTGCAGCACTAAGAATATTTATTTAAGACTCTGGTATGATTTTTTGGGGGGTTTTGTTGTATCTGAAGTGGAACAGTTTGAAAATTTGGCACCAAATTGAGCATGCTTTGGGAGAAAGAAAAGGTTGCAGCCTCGTCTGGGAGAGAGGTTTTTGGGGTTGTGTGTGTTTGTGTGTGTTTGTGTGTGTCGTCACCTGTTGAGGAAGGAGTTTCCGAAGGCGTTGAGCTTCCTGAATGGCTTTTTAGGGTCAACTACCAAAGCGTTCCCGGGGACAACGCCTTCGTTCTCGCCGTACATCACTGCGATGAAGCCGTCCGTGGTTGGCTCCGGACCGATCCGCATCCCTGGAAAATCCTGCTCCAATAGATACCTGGGACGAGAGAGAAAAAGAGAGGATGAGAGAGAGCGAGGATTAAAGGATGACCTTCCAAACTTTCCTCCATCCTTTCATCTTCACAGTGACCCCGTCGACCTCTCACGCGGTTTCCCTCATTTAAGAAAAGTGAGAAAGGAAGGAAGGGACGGAAGACGGCTGCAGAGAGTCTCTGTCCACCGTCTTCCTGTTTGTCGCAGCCAGACGAGGACATCAAAGAGAGACGGAGACGGACACAGAGACTCAATGTCACACGTCAACACTCATCATGTTTGAGCTGAGTCTGGGATCCAGAGCTGCAACAATTAATCGAATAATCGATGACTAAATTAATCGACTTTAAGTAATTTTTTAAGAAAAAGAAGTCAAAATTCTCCAATTTCAGCTTCGTAAATGTGAATATTTTCTGGATTCTTTGCTTCTCTGTGACAGACCTGAATATCTTTGGTTTGCAAACAAGACATTTGAAGATGTCCTCTTGGACTCCAAGAAACATCAACATTTTTCACTATTTTTGGACGTTTTATAGACCAAACAACTACTAGATTAATCCAGAGAACAATAGATAGATTAATCGATTAGTTGCAGCCCTACTAGGATCCAGGAGGAGAATCTAAATCATCGTCTGTGTTCGAAAGATGAATAAGAAAGATGCAACAAAAAAGTGAAGCAGAAGACGACAAAGGTGAGAAAACATGAAAATTAGAAAAAAAAAAAAACAAGACAAGGAAGATATAGAGCTGAATCCTTCGAGGGGCACATTTTAAAAACCAACTGTATCAAGCAAATATCAACATTTAGATTCAACTCCATGAAACCGCATGTTAGAAAATGTTAAACCAGACAGCTTCAAACTTGAAATAATCCTTAAAATGAGTGTGATGGTTAATGAGGTAAGCCACTCCGAGTCCATCCAAAGATACCACCCTGAATTTAGACACAGAAACGTTTAAAAAAAGAGAAGAAGAAAGAAAGAAATGTGTCGATTCTGCATTTCACTGGCAACCTGCTCCCATGATTCATAGCATTCTTTTTAGTTCCCATGATTCATAGCATTCCTCGGGGCAGGGTGGGTCTGAAGTAGTGGAACACACACACACACACGCACACACACACATATATATTCACACAGCAGCAGCAGCAGCAGCAAGAATCATTCTGCAGCTTGTGTTGGATGTAAACTGATTGCAGGTCAGTTCTGCCGGTGTGCTGCCAAAACCTGTGACAGTTTGTACTCAACACACACACACAAACACACACACAGAGACACACAAACACAGAGTCTGCAGACAGGAGATAAGCTCAATGAACTGTTAGTGAAGTGTAATGACCTCAGCCCAAAGTCAGTCAGACCGTTGCTCTTTTGTTTTTCCCTCCAGGCCACCATACAGCCCAGGTTTATATTTTATCCAACCCTCTCACAGACAATCCAGCATTACTGTAGATCAATGACCAGTTGAAATCTACATTACATCACTTTAATATCCCTGTAACTTCAACTCTGCAACTCAATCTCTTTTCTGTGTTCAGGAAAACTCAGAGAAATGCGTCAGCAGAGACACTTCTCCCGCATTTTGAATGTTCTGCAAGTAACCTAGTTTAGCTACAACTATTACCTCCGCTCCTTCTCGTACCTGAGGCTGTCGCGGCTCAGAGCTGCAGACTGACACAGTGTGCAGGTCTCAGCTCGTCTCTCTGAGATCTAGGTCAAAAATTCACTGTTAATGCACCTTCCCCTTACACCGGCGATATGCAGCTGTGGATCCTGACACACCGTCACCTGTAGTTTTGGCGGTCTTTCCGACAGGTGTGGGGAGCTACCAGCAGCTTCGGATGAAAAAACGCAGGCAGCGTTAAAATAGCTGCACTGATAAGAAAAGCAACCTGCTCGATTTGTTCTCCATCAGCCAAATTCACCAAGAGCCTTTATTTATTTGTTTGACATTTTCGATTAATCTTTGTGGGCTGTGTTTTCCTTATGAGTAAGTTTGAAATAATCTGATTTTTTTTATTAGGTCTGGTGTTACTTTCAGCCAATACAGCCCAACACAGTGAGATAATCAGTTTACAAAGGTCTGAAACAAAGAACAGCACCACCCCTCGTTTCATAAGCTGGAAGCTGCTTGTTAAAACACATCAGTGATTAGAGGATTACAGCTCACAATGTTAAGACCTTTACCGAAAGCCACGCCAAACTCCTTTAGTTCGGAATAGATTCAGGTCCTTAAATTTCTATTAATTTCACAGCTAACTTCAGGTTTTACATGGAACCATGAGGAAGTCTTGAGGACCAAATTAAAAATAGTAGTAACAGTAGTTTTACATGGTTTACAGTTAAAAAAAAATCACCCTGGTTTCTCACACTGGTGTTTTAGAAGACCCCTGTTTCTGCTTCTGTCTCTTTAAGAGCTCACCACTCCACAAACCCCCTTCTCTCTGACTGGCCAGCCCTCTAGAGGCCTGTTGGCAGGTGAGCTTTTTTGATTGGTTTAATAAATTGGACCCTAATCACTAGGATTGGTTGGTGTTTTCCCAGGTTTACTCCTGATGTAGACAACGGACATTTTTCACTCTATTTTCAGAACACATCATGTATTGACTGACATAAGGACATAAAGATCATTTTAACCAGTATGACAAAAAGTCTATCCAAACCTGATTACCAACCCTGACTTTAAGCACAAGATGTACTGGGAGTTTTTTTCAGCACTTCAGCAAATAAGGCAGGCCCTGACAACATTGAGGGAAAATAATTTGAATAGATTTAAATATGGAGTCCGGCATTGACTTTCTATAAGGTGTAATCCATAAAAAAACCTGAGTTATTTTGTTATTAGAGCCACTTAGAAATAAATATTGTTAAATGAGCTTCTTTTCCCCAATTTAACCTGATAATTTAACTTATTTGACTCTTAGCGCTGATCCTGGTTGCATGCATGAATTATAAATAACATGGAGTGCATCTTATTTGTCCTCCTCAACTCATCAGCTCCTGCAGTCTAATCACATCACAACAGGAAGTGATGTCACATGTCTGATTGCGGTAACGAAGAGTTATTGAGCTTTATGCAAACAGTAACTGGGAGGGACGCTGCTGAACACAACAGTGATTAAACACATGCAGGATTAAAGAGTACGTTCATGACCTATGTGAGTGTTTATGGGATTTGTCTGCATTTCTGTGAAGGTTTCAATGAGTTTATGTGTATGTTGAGCAGCTTTAGTAGGGTGTTTATGTGTGTTTGCGAAATGTGTGTGTATGAGAGTGGTATCTACCAGTGTGAGTATCAGCTTCTAACCTTGTGACAATCTCCCAGCCTTCAGGGTAAAAAATAAAAAACTGAGCTCACGAGTTCAACACGAGACATTTAGACTTTTACAGATCAAATATGAGCCATTTTTTAGAGTTTATATGTTTAAACTATTCTACAAGTGCTCAGATTTCTCTCTTGATTCAAGGAGGCAAAAGCAAAATAATGTTCATTTTCATTAGCATGCTAAATTGATAGGCTAATATAGGATCCTGTCCTGCAATCCAGGCAACAACAGCAGATTTGGTGAGTGGACCTTGACAAGTTTCTCCAGATTGAGGACAGACAAAATGAATAGCTTTAGAAGTAATGTCCAGCCAGCTTCAGGTCAGACTTTCAACGCTGATTCAACAACAACAAAAACTCAGGAAACATTACGTCTCTCCGGGGGGGCTACAGAATAAAAGGGACACACCGCCAGGTTACACACAACAATGGGGAATAAATTACACAAAGAAACACAAACATGAAGCTTTGATCCCTATGTATCTGACAGGCTGAGGTCATTATTACCAGGACTACATTACCCATAAGCCTCAGCTGATGCCCACTGATGTGCCAACCCAAGCAGTCTGAGTCACAGCACATTTACACACACCACACATGAAGTCAGGGTGGAGCTGATGTAGCCTGAGAGCGGCAGGAATGTGTCACACAAGTTACTGGTTCGATTCCCAGATGACTGGTGAGGTTAAAACCAGTAAATCCTCATGTCCCAGTTTAAATCAGCAGAAGGAACACTTGTTTTAAACTAATTCCACTGTAATCTGACACTTGCTGTTGTAACAGGATTTCACAATAAATGAGAGACAGCTGCACTGTTTCCCAGCAGCAAAATGCATTTAAAAAGCAGCATTCCTTCCTATCGTCCAAGTTTAAACAATTTCCAAAATCTAAAAGGAGCCACTGTCCAAACTCCATTCAAAATTTGTTGAATTTAGCTCTCTTTGCTGCTTGGCAAGTTTTCACATATCACAGTAAAATCCCAGAAGCCTTTTATAATCACAGAAGGAGATAGCTAAAATTCGGTGTTGAAATGATCCCCAAAACAGGACATCTTTCAGTAAAATTTGAAGTATTGTGCTTTGCTTTGACGAAAGTATTGAAACAGAGTGCACTGATGAGACCTTAAACTAGTACTTCAAGCCAAATCTCATTTCTGGTCTTTTTCTACACATCACATCAGCTGTGGTAGGTTTTGTTTGAGCCGAATTTGCCTTTGAACATAAATTCTTTGCTTGACTTCTTAAAATAGACGCTTTCACTTCTGTATGCAAGTGTGTATACAAGATAGCTTCAATGACGCAGATATCCCTTTGAGGTTTGGTACAGATAAAGTAAAGTGGGTTTAATCGGATCTAACACCTGATAAAGGTGACTCTGCCACATGTGGAGTGACTCCCTACCCTCAGGAATGACTTCTAATGGATACTTTAGCGAGTTCAGCCCACTCAGGCAGGTCTTCACGGACATGGGTCGTACCTGATGAAGGTGGTCTTCCCGGTGGAGTACTGGCCGACCAGCAGCACCATAGGCTTGCTCTGGAAGTCGGCGGCCTCCAGCGCCGGAGAGTGGAAGTCATGGAAGAGGTAGTGTTCCTCCAGAGGCAGCAGCTTCTTGGTGTATAGGGTTTGAAGCCCCTCGGTCACAGTCTGGTACATCTCTCCCTCTTTGTTGCGGCCTCCCTGCTCCTGTTTGACCCAGGTGAACATGCCGACGAGCGGTTCTCTTTCCACACTCACGCGCTCCTCTCCAACTTCCCTGTTTCGATATTTCCAAATGTTCCGGCTGCTCCGCGCTTCTGCTCACTCACTTCGCCCTTCAACGTGTGCGTGTGTGTGTGTAAAAGTGTAAGTGTGTGAGGAGTGTGTGTGCGTGTTTGGCACCGGGGAGTCTCTGTGGCTGTTTGCACACTGCCTCCTCTGTGTGACTGTTAGTGCTTGTGATGATGTGACCGCTGATGGTGAGCCTACCTGGGGGCACCGCCCTTCCCCCTGTGACGCAGCAAGGACAGAAAACACACTGGAACACACTCAACACTCGACACACACATTACTTTATCATTAGAAACACACAGTAGCTTATAAAAACAGTAATGTATTTCTGTGTGTGAAAAACTTCATGATCAACTCAAGATGAAGACTGAAAAACGTTTGTTTACATTTTAAGAATACAAAACCTCTCAAGAAATTTATTTCAGCCGAACATGAAAAGTAGCATTTAATATTGATTTTTGTTTAACTTTTATATTTTTATATAATCTTGAGACAGCAACTGAGTCCAAGACAGATTTCCCCAAGAGGAAAAAAAAATATTAGCATACAAGAAATATCATAAATAATTTCATATTAGCTACTGCATCTTATTGCAGGAAATCATATCCTATTAAATCCTTATTGCATCGTATCATACATTATCACAAAGCTGGGTTTTGTATCCTGTTCTACTCTATGATATTCCTTATCGTCCTTTATTGACTGGTAGTGTATTGTAAAGGATCATATCATAAGTTAGTTATTGTATCATAAATCAATAATATCAATATCACTTATCGTACTGTGACAGAGATCACACTGAATTATATCATACCGTTATCTGAACTATCACGTATCATCCTGCATCGTATCTTAAGTAGGGGAGAACGGGGTTAGTTGTCACACTTTTTACTCTAGTGTGAACTGCTCATCATCAAAACATCTTTCAGTAGCCATTCCTACATTAAACTGAGGCTCAAGGTGGTAGTTTGAAATGTGTATCCATCCCATTTTTCCAACTTGTAACAAAGAGGTAATTAACTATCAGAGGCACTCTGACACATTGAGACAACCAACACCTTCACAGGGATGGTTCTCACACACACTATGGGGTTGTTTGTCCCAATGTTAATTTAATGGGAGAAATGTTTTTAAAGAAGGCAAAAATTTTAAAGCTTAATTGCTCTGAAAAGTTGACAAATACATAGCTTAATGCAGAAACACGAACAGGAGACACAAGGCTAAAAACAACTAGTGTGCTAGCTAGTAACAATCTAAACTATAGCTTTATTTTCACACCTTCAAGGGAAAAATGTTTCATTATAAAGCCATTATGTAAAAGCCTTGAAGAAAAATATGGAGGAGCTGAATATTTACAATTTGATATGAACAAATAAAAACACAAAAAGTCTTCCCACCTCTACATACCATAATTTGAGAGACAGCGCCCTCTGGTGGCATGACAACCAACCGTTCTCCCCTAATGGATCTCTTTGTACCCTATACCACGATCGTGTAATGTCACGTAATGTGTCGTATCATGTTGTTGTATCGTAATGTATCTATAATATACTGCATCGTATGCAATAGCGTCATATATCGTCTTATATTGTATCATATCATATCATATCATATTGTTGTATAGTATTGTATTGTATTGTACTGTATTGTATCACATTATATTGGATCACATTGTCTAATAACATATCTTGTTGGGTATGATCACTTTGTAACATATCACATCTTATCATTAGTATCATATCTTATCTCATCATGTCATATTGTACTGACTGTTTAAACATCCTTACAAAGCTTATTTCAGGATTGTATTGGTTCTGGTGGCTTTTATTCAGTGGAAGTGTGTGTAGGATGTTAAATAAAAAAGGTCAATCATTATTTTCTAGTGAAAAGTTAACTTAAAGCTAATGAAGCCTACATCTCACAGTCATCAGTTCGTTAAAGAATCATCATTTCACTGAGTAAATTAATCAAAAATGAAGAAATACTTATATCAAACAAATCAATTAAAACGTTACCTACTTGAAGTCACTCAGAGTTAGATCAACCATCTTCATGTCTCTCTCTGTCCTATAGGGCCCCCTGTTGGTCAAGGATGAGAGTTACATTATCTGAATCTGAATAGGTTTTGGTAAAGATCAGTGATACAATAAGGTATTGTATGATAACATTTGAAAGGATAGGTAACAATCCACGAACGTAAGAAAATTAAGTAATCTTTGTGTAAAGAAGGAAATCTACAGCCTTTGAGGCTCAGTTTTGCAAGGGATATCTTTTTTTTTTTAAGAAAAAGAGAGACAGCTTAAAAAAAAAAAAGGAAATGAAAATCAAAATAAAATAAAAATGATGCTGCTTCATGTAAATTTTAGTTTTCTAAAACAAAACTGTAAAATAAAAAGAAATTCAAGGGATTGACACTGTGAAAACTGGATCTACTGGAGAAACTGATGTACAAAACTGGAGTTTGATTATATTTATTTTCACAGAAACTAAACAATGTGGACACAGACACTGAGGTCAAGCTAACAGCTAAAGACATTACAGGGACAAGCTAACGTCAAAGTTGAAACAGACAGAGAGCTTGCAGCTAATACAACAGAGGACAAGGTAATTGCTAAAGCTAGCATGGGAGACAAGTTAATATCTAAACACACCAAGAATAATGCTTTGCAGAACTGCTGTCTGTGAACACAGTTTATTTCATTTACAAGGTTAAGATGGACTGAGAGGAAGTGGAAAACTCTTCTGTGAATACACATAAATAGATTTCTTACCTTACAGTCTGCAGTTTGAACAGCAGGTGGCACCAAGTCCCTGTTTAGTGTTTGTTCCATGAACACACATCAATAGAGAAGGTGTAAAAATAACTATTCTTTATTGAGACATGAAGGAAACAAGTAATAAATACAGAAAAGGACAGATCATCATTTTACATCCAATTGCATAGAAAGTTTCATTCACACACAGATAAAAACTTTATTTATTAATGCTTACAATGACAGACTGACTCCTCACATCAGGGCAAATGGCAAAGGAACACTCTGATTGTGTTTTTCAGTTATTTATCTAAAAATGCAGCTGTCTGTAGATAACTTAATTAATGTTTTGGTAAGCTGTCACTCAACGCAGCCAATGTTTTTAACTAGTTTCTGTGAAAACAAACTTTGAAAGATAGTACGCTTTTCTCCCACTGAAATCCAAACAAAAGATCGCATACAAATCTCCATATCTAATTTTGTTGCAGTTTGGGGGATAGAATTATGTTTGCTCTGTGACAGAAATATTAGCACATCTTTTTAGACACGCATTCCAGCTGTGCATTTACCCTCAGTCTCTCTGTAAAATGAACTATAAGAAAACTGTTTCCATGACAGTACAAATGTAGTTTTTTCCAGCTGCAGCTCCGTCCTCATGGCACAGGAAACGTTACAAAGAACAATACAGAGAAGCCGACAGGTTTGACAAATGTACATCAGGGTTATTACAACATGAACAAGGGAGAAGCTTAAAGCTACAGTTCAACAAAAGAGATACAGATCTTGTGTTTCAGGATTAAATCTGAATAAAAAAGTAAATGTAAGAGGAAAGAAAGGTTTGGAGGGATTTCAGTGCATTTCCTTTTTTAATTGCAGAATAATCCTTTATTGAAAACAAACTAGTTTCTTTTTTTTTATTTAGGACTCCATGAGGTTTGAATGTTGAGTTTCTCAAAACTTTCTGTGTTGGAAAATGAATTTCTATATCTCTATTTCTGCCAAGAGGGGCAAATAACCTTCAGAGGTTTCTTTGATTAATCCTTTTGACACCTTTGAGAGTCAGGAAAAAATCAATTTTTCAAAAAAAACCCTCTTTTATTGATCTTAAGAGAGTAATTAAAAGAATTATATACTTTAGGTACATAATACTCAACTGGAATTGTGCACTCTCTTGCTGAAGTCTATGTAGAGTTCTGTTTTCTCTCCTGTGACTCAGACAGATCACTTATAAGAAAATAAAATTTAGACTCAAAGCATTTATTTTGTAATAAAAGATCTGTGTCCATACTGTGACTCAGATATCAAAAGATCCTGACAATTAAGTGAGTTATCTTAGAAATACAACAGTGTAAGAGCCTGGCTCCATTTAGGTTGTTTTTTGCGCTGGCAGAACTTATTTTCTGTACAAAAGCAGCTCAGCTCAGAGTACAAAAAAAGCTTGTGGCATCAGGTTATCTTTGACACCGCACCATCAGTTAAATAATAAAAAAAAAAAGTTTGAGGATTTCTGCTGCTTCTGTCAATGTTATTGTTTTGTCACCAACCAATCAAAATCAAGCAGGGGTGGGGCTTCAGATATTGGCTAGTTAATCAATAATGTTAGCCAAATCTTTTACAAGTTGTTAATGATGTTACTTTTACTGTACACACAATTTTTTTTGTTTGTTTTCTGTTGCTGATGATGAAGATGATTGGTTAATATCCTGATGCCTCCACCTTTAAATAGAAAAATGTTTTTGGTATATATGAATGGTTTCTATGTTTAATGTCTTTATTTACAGTTTAAATGTGCTTCCAAGTGTACGCGTTAGTTCAGTTGCAGGTCAGTATATTTGAAGTGTGTTTGTGTTCAGGTTTTTCAGCGATGTGAGGACAAGTGCGTGGTTCTATTTGTTTACCTTCAAAGTTAGGACATTATATACATTACTAATATTCCAGACTTTATGATGTAGGTTTGGCCTTTGAATAGGAAGTAAAGAAATATTACTACATGTAGTTTAGTATGTGTGTGTGTGTGTGTGTGTGTGTGTGTGTGTGTGTGTGTGTGTGTGTGTGTGTGTGTGTGTGTGTGTGTGTGTATTTGTATGTTCTCAGTTATTGTCTGTGAAGTCCCGGCAGATCCCTCGGACCAGTTGCGGGATGAACTCGCCGAGGCCGGTGAACTCTCTTGTGAAAAGGGTGTGGCTGTCTTTCGGCTCTGATGACATCGATTTGAGGTCATCCAGAGGTGCCCAGGCCACGCCCACTGAGTAAATGGTAACTCCTGAAAGTTTGATTGTAGAAATAAGAATGAATAATAATTTTAATGTTTGTCATCAAGATTTTTTCTTTCATATATTCAAAGCACACATACCTTGTTTGTGGGCAGCCATTGCTGGTCCTCTGACATCATCATATGATTGGCCGTCTGTCACTACAATGAGGAAGTTGCGGCCTGGTCCTGTCCGCCTGCAGGAAAACAAGAAATTTGTATAAAATCTAATTTAGGAGATTTGTGAGATGAAGTGAATTCTTGTTCCACCTGTAAGATTGACAATCCAAAAATACATAACTAACTAACTAACTTAATAAATAAATAAGAGAATTTATATGGAAAAGCAGAGTAGACGTGCAAGCACACACTTTACCTCCTGTTCTTGTGATGGAAGTAATTTCAAGTCGTGTTTTCAAGATCTCAACTAATTTATCTTACAATTCAGACTGTGTTGGTCTTCCTATGAAGAAAAAACCTGGTTTGGCTTTTTTAAATCAAAACAATACCCGATACCAAAATCGGACTGGTGTGTCCCCAATCCAGCCACCGGTTATTAAAATGTTTTGCTCAAGCCTTGTCTTAAATTCAAAGCCACTGCAGAAGCGCTTGAAACTGCAGTTCCTCAAGTGTCCACCTGAGGCTGACCCCAGAAGAATGTACACACACATCCAAAAAGCACACCTGCCTGAAGCTTGGTCAACAGGAGTGAGGTTGAGTCTGCATTTCCAACATGGTACCAAGGTTATTAATAAAAACTAACAAATTAATTCAAATAAGGGGTGAAAAAAACATTTTCATTAACTGAAATAAAAATGGAAACATGGCTTTGAAAAACAAAAAAAACTCAAAAATCATCAACTGTGAGTTTTCAAAACTAACTAAATAAACTAAAATTAAAGAGAAAATGTCATGTTTGTAATACTACACAAAACACACAGGTATGATGTTACCTGAACAGGTTTTGGGTGGCGTAGGTGATGGCTGCTCCAGTGGCGGTTCCTCCACTCATGTAGGGGATCCTCCTCAGAGCATTGATGGATTCGTCTTTGTTGTGATAATCAAACAAGCCAAACTCCAGCCTCTGATCGTATGTGAACTGCACCGCACCTGGACATCACACGCGTGCACAAACAATCAGCCTGTCGACTCATCGTCTAAACTATGAAACCATTTTTTGTTTTCATCCTGTGAGCTCACCGATTCGAGCGCCCACGTCTGAGATGTCAAAGCTTCTTGCAATTCCTGCCAGGAAGTCCAGAACTAGCCGGAAGTTTCCATCACCAACGCTGGATGAACCGTCAATCAGGAAGCCAATATTCACTGAGTTGTAGCAGGTTTTACCTGAAAAATAAACATTTCTTTTTTTTTTAAATGATCATAATCTATCAATCAATCATTATCAGCTGATTTAATTGACACTTTTTATCTGCATATTTTTATACTTGAAAATTTCTCTGTTTTAAAGTTAAACAAATACTAAAGGACAAAGTATTGTAAAACAGTAAAATGTTCTTCCTGTAATTCATATCTTTGTTTTTGTCTGCATTATGGGACCAAAAAAGAAGTTAATTTTATTCATTATATATATTTTTAAAATCAATCTGCCGAGTAATCAGTTATTGGATTTTTTTTCCTGCCAAATATCCCGATGCAGTAACAAAATAATTTGTGTTTAAAAATGAAAAGCATGTTAAATACATAGATTTTTATCTTTTTTTCCATCTAAGAAGTAGGCTGTGTGTGTATGGGATCAATATTAAAGGGAAGTCTTACTGCAGAGCAGGCCATCCAGTGAGCAGATTCTCTGGGTGAGCGGTTTGACATGTTTGGTGGTGCTGAACCAGCTAGGAATCAAATAACTGAAGAAACCGTTATCTTTACACACGGCCTGCAGGAAAAGGAAAAGATGCTCTGCTTTAATGATAACATGTCTTATTTAAATAGTCTTAAACCAATCAAAACTCCTTTTTTAAAGTTGAACCAATGATCGAAACTTAAAATAAAGTGTTCACCTTCTTCATGAACTCCTTGTCTCGCACCATGCTGAGCTCCTCAGGTGCTGGTTTAGCAACAGAAACCAGGAAAACATTGACGCCGGACTCTCTGGCCAACATGGCCGCCTGCTCCAGGTCATCAGAGGGCCAGCCGTCTATCAGCACCATCATGACCCGAGGATGACCTCGCCTGCCCCCGTTCTCCTGGGTGAAAAAGGACTCTGCTGTGTGCATGATGGCCTTACCTACACCAGATCAACAGGACACCAAAAAGAGTTTGATGTCACTTTAAAATGTAAATATGTGACATATTTACACTTTTCCCCATCAGTTTGTTTAATTATTAGTGTTGATAACATTTTTTTTCTTTATTTATGAGATGATGAAGTATTTCTAACCAATAAATGTGGACAGACTGTGTATGAGAAATGGACATGTGATGCCCTGAACCTGCACTCTTTCTAAGCACCAGCAGGGAGCATATCAACTGACTATAAGACAACTTCTCATGAACAAAACTCAAATTTTCAAAATGAATTTTCAATAAGCTTTAACCTTACTTTGAGGTTTTAGAAGAAAAGAAAGTTCAATAACGTGTTTATGCCCAAGACAAAAAGGTGGATCAATAACTGTCACATTTCTGTCTGTTTATAGGACGATGTGAGGACTATAATTTGGGAACTGGAGACTGAGGACACTCCCTGTCTTTACTTAAGATTGCTTTCAGGTAGCATTTCTAAAAGTGTTACCTGTTTTTACAGTGCTGTGTTATTAAAAATTTTCATGATTCATTTGAAAAAAACTGAATTGGAGTCATGTTCTGTTTTTAGATGGTATGTTTTCTTTGTTTTTGTTATCTATTTGTGTTTACATGTTCTCTTTTTTATTTGTGTTTGTGTGTCTGTTTTTGTTTTTTGTCTTTTTTCATACTTTCTATTTTTTTTTTTTTTCTTTTAGTGTCAGTATGTACAACCAAACAAACACACACTCACACTCACACACACACACATACACACACACACACACACACACACACACACACACACACACACACACACACACACACATACACACACACACGTACATCTTTCTTTAAATGTGTGTATTACCTGTGTTGGTGTCTCCTCCAAGGTAGGCCACCTCCTTGATAGCAAAGAGGAGTTCCTTTGGCTGAGTGTAGTTGGTCAGTAGAAACTCTGTCTTGGGAATATCACTGTACATGAACACACACACACACACACACACACACACACACACACACACACACACACACACACACACACACACAAAGTTGAGATTTATTTATGACAGTAGGTGGGTTCATGAACTAAATCTGTTTTTGATACTAATGATTGTGTGTGTGTGTGTGTGTGTGTGTGTGTGTGTGTGTGTGTGTGTGTGTGTGTGTGTGTGTCTGACCTGGCCTGTATCAGCCCCACATGAGGTCCCATTGGTCCAACTCTCAACATGGCCGCCAATTTGGTGACAAAGTTCTTCTGCAGATTGAATCGCCGTTGCCCGATATTGTTGCTGCTGTCGATCACAACAGCGATGTCCATCTGACAGTCTGTTTGTACACACACACACACACACACACACACACACACACACACACACACACACACACACACACACACACACATTAAAACCCCCAAACTTTCAATCTTGAATTTTTGTTTCTGAAATTACGAACCTTTGAACACTCCTTAACAAACATACTGCTCATCCTCTCCATGATGTCATTTATCTTTTCAGCTCTTTGGTGCTTTAACATCATTATCATGATTATTCTCACAGCAGATTCTATTTACATCCATGGTTTCAGACTTTAATTGTTGAAAAACACAAAGTGTACCTTTGTTTCCGCCCGTCAGGGCCTTCTTTACTGACGGCTTCTTCAGTGGCTTCTTCGCTGCAAAACACACAAACAAACACACAGGAGGGTGAGCTGGGGTAACACAGTCTGGTCGAAACATCAGACTCCTGTTGTGACTGGAAGCTCTGCAGGAAGAAAAACACCCGAAAGCAGCAGAAGAGTCTGTTTGTGTCTCTGTGTTGGTTCAATTCTTTAAATAAAGCTGCAGCACAATTAACTGAAGAATCACAACAACTGGCCGATGTGAGCAAATAAAGCTCCGGTTCAATTATTCCTGCCTCGACACTTCTTGCATGATTAATTCAGTTAAGTGTTAAGTTTAACACCTGAAGTTTCATTAAAGCTATCACACTCAGAAATGGAAACTTGAAGGACTGAAGTAAATCATCAACATTTTCTATGACACAGATTTTGTTGTAATTTTCATACTTTAAACTATAATATTGCTCATATAGGCTGAGGCTGGCCGCAGAAGCATCACAAACCAAATACACACCCAATCAATATAGCAAAACAACAACAATGAAAAACATTTCAGCACCCGCTGTAATTTTCTCTTATTTTTGAAGATGTTAAATATATGAGTTCTTTATAATTAGAGGCACTGATGACTTGACTGACAGGAAGGCACTCTGTAACTCTTAGCAAGGAGGCTAAAGGCTAAAGACAGATGGGTGACATCAAGAAGACTACATCCATTTTATAAAATCTACAAAACAAAAGTACAAAAAGAAAAAAAAATTGACTTTAGAGACCATTCCTCCCTCCATTTTTTTATCCTCTTTGGTACAATTTCCTATTACAACTCTGAGGATGTAAAACAGACATATCTAAAATAATCCAGGAAAAGAAAAGAAAAAAAATCTCACCAGGCTTCTAAGTAAGTAAAACTGAGCCATGGGTGCTCGAGTATAAAACATGAAACTGAATTTTTTAGACAACAAAAACTGAGAAAGTGTTTTAACGTTCTGGTATTCTCAACACCTGAGGTAAATAAAAGCATTAAGATTACGCACATAGTGTAAGTGATGATAATAGTGTGTTTATTTACCTGGCTGTGCGGCTGCAGGTAGAGCCGTGGTGCTGGTTTCACTGGTCAGCTCCAGTGGAGAACTAACCGGCTCTGATAGCAACAGAAGAAAGTAATTTATGACGCTGTAGTGATGGTGTTTAACAATATTATAGAGCTCTCTGACAGCTAATAAAGTAAGGGTTTATAGGTGTATTAGTGAGCAGGTAGTCATAAGATTAGAATACTGACAGGGTGAGCAGAACCCTGAGGGTTTGAGTTTTGGACTTTTTAAAAAATACTTCCAGGATGTTTATCTTGATTCTAAATGCATCAATATTTGGAGGAATTAAAAAAACAAACAAAAAAAAACGAGTACATAAAAAATAGTAATAAAAAACAGAATAATCAAAAACTGGCCAAAGTGGCTCCACCTACTGGTGAGGCTAAAAGATGCGGTCCAGCGGGACAAGGCCTGTGATTGGATGCCATTTGAGTAGGAGCTCAGGTAGTTGTACCGTCCATGCAGCTTGTGAACCCGAACCGGACCACCAGACGGACCCAAGACCCCTCTACGGAATAAAAAAAGAGGTTTGAGAGTCCAGAAGCTTTTAACAACAACTTTTTTCTATTTTGGTGTGTGTGTTAATGCTCAAGAATTATTAGTTTGCACTCTCCAAGGAAGAAAGTGAAACTTTATCCTGGTTTCTAATCTGTGTAATGGTCTGACTGATTTAATAAACTAAAGCTGTGAATACATTTTGTTCACTGGGCAGGATATCACTGTGCAAAGAGGATCACGATAAGACCCGAGCTGTAACGGAGTAAAATAATCCTTTAAGGCACTTAATAATATTAAGAAACTATAATTATGATTGATTAACGCTCAACTCTCCATGAAAGGAATGAAAGGATTCCAGTTACGCTGATTCAGATCTGATCACAGCGAGGTCCAAATTGAGATTAAAACAAAAAAATCATCTTAGAAAAGGAAGTTTTGTTAACTGAGTTGGAACATAGCGGAAAGAAAAATGAGATGAAGAATTGAATAAAGGATCCTGAGGGAACGGATTCAGTGCGGCTCCGAGTTTTTCCTCTTTGGGCCCCTGCAGAGGAAGGAGGAGGTCATGCAGGGTTGAACGCTTAATCCTGCACATTCCTTCATGGTGTTGGTGTTTTGTTGAGCCTCAGCACACAGTAGGACTCACGCTGATCATTATTATGTCACATCTGCAGCTGCTGTCAGTCACTGAGCGGTGTTTGTAGTTCTGTGGTGGATCTACAGGCACGTGGATCAGACTATTACTCAACCATCATTCAGATTCAGCCCAGCTATCGAGCAGAAATGTACTTTAAAGCATACGTTCAAAACATATGCCATAGGTCACATTAAAATTATGTGAACTTAAACTTCAGGAGGCCCTGGAATATTTATGTTTTGATTGTGAAATATGTTTTGTTTTAAGAAATGTGGTTGTTTTGTGAATGTTCTTAAAATATTGTTGGGTGATGGTGTTGACTCAAACAGAAAAAGTGAAAAACATTTAGTAATCAAAGGTTTCAGTATGGATAAAATCACGGAAAGACAAAAAGATGGAAGATACACAAAGTCAGGGGGTAGGGGTAAAAGGCACAATTTAAGCATCTTTTAAAGTTGTTAATGGTTTTAGTGATACTTTAAATAATAAGCAGTGTTGTGCAGCCCTTTGTATTGACCTGTCCAAGGCCTTTGACACAAGCTGCCTAAACAAAGACTGATTTTAACAGGACTGTCAGTCAGCTGGTTTGTACACTACCTCCAAGGTAGAACACAATGTATGCAGGTTGGTGGAAATATCCATGGTTCATTTTTACTTTCTAAAGGTGTGCCTCAAGGATCAGTTATGGGACCATTTTTGTTCATTATTTACATCAGCAATATAAATCATGATGTTTTTGATGCAAATTTCCACATTTATGCTGATGACAACATAATGTATTGCCCTGCAACTGCTCCAGACCAGGCTTAACAGTTACAAACTGCTTTTAATATATTTCAGCAGAATTTTCATGACCTAAAACTTGTTTGAAATGCAGACGGAACAAAACTCATGCCATTCTCTAGTAAAAAAAAAAGTCTCCAAATCTGCCATCAATCAGTACCCTTGAAAAGATGCAGATTGAACTCGTATCCCACTACAGATACCTTGGTATTTTAATTGACACTAACTGTGATTTCACACGTTCAGCAGCTTGTAAAAAGGTTGACTGTAATGTTGGGTTTTTATTTTAGAATCAGATCCTGCCTTTCTTCGAAGACAAAAAGGAACTAGTTGCTGCTACTTTTCTGTCAGTGCTTGATTATGGTGATGTTTTATATATGCACGCCTCTGCTCAATGTTTGCACGCTAGTTTTGATTCAACCACTCCTTAGTGCTTGCTCCATTCTTGTATAGAGTGGTCTTTGCTGTTGTCACACAGACTAAAAAATTGGTATCTTTTCATTTGTAAGTGTAGGCAGATTTATCTGTCTGCACATTTTTTCCAATCATATTAAACATCATTTACATAAAATTTATGTATACTTGTTGTTTGGAGTGTGATATGTGTATTTGTTTTTGTTGTAAATATGTTACTCTCTTTCTGCCTGTCTTAGCCAGGACACCCTTGGAAAAAAAGTTTTTCAATCTCAACGAGATTGAATAAAATAAGGTCTCACCTGTGTACAGCTGCTCCACAGACAGAGGAGATGGCAGCGTAGATTCCTGTTCCAAACACAGACACTCTCCATTGGGTGCAGTCTGGAGGACATAAAACCACCAGGCCGTCCTCTGCCAGGTCGGCTCCACGGGTCACACAGGTCACAGGGTATGGCACTGAACAATAAGTGACAAATTTAAGATAAGTAATAGATGATGGTGACTCACACCCTCAAAACAGATGCTAAATGTAACCTTTAAAGGGAATTAAACAGTTATGATAGATGGGTACCTCTAAAGAGGTAACGGACACTGGAGGGTACCTAAAAATGCGATGTACCTTAAAACGCATGATTATGTGACTTGAAAGTGGTACCTTGAAACCTTGATTTTTAATAAAAACCTTTACACACAAACTATCTTTAAATGAATGTTAAAGGATTACTCAAAAAAGTCAAAATTTGTCTTAAACAGAGATATCAGAAAAAAATCAGGTACATTTAAACGGATCCTTAAAGAGGCTGTGAGGACTATCTGTCTGAAGTGGATTACAGCGACACCTTTTGGCTGGAATCAAGCACACACTGTCATGATGACATGACTCTTAACAAAGGCGTGTGTTTGTTTTGGAAAATAATGGGGCTTAGATACTTTTCTTTGTTCACTCGCAGCCCAATGGTCTCAGATGTAACTGTAGGCTAACTTGTAGCATTAGCTAGTCCTAATGTCCTGCTCATCTACCATGCAGAGCTAACGTAATCTCACTCTTCATTTTACTGACAGACTCTTAAGTTTGATCAGATCACTGCAGTATAACTGCTGCATGTGGGTTAGAATGAACATTATCCCAAACAGTTCAGCCCGTGGTTTAGCCTTTAGCTTGTGGTTTAGCCTTTTGCCTCTATCATTCTCCCGTTTAGCTTTTATCTGCTCTGATGTCCTTTTTCTGTCTGATAGTTCAGCTCTAGTCTCCACCATCTCTACTAAATCAATCCCAGAAATCATTTTCAGCAGAGAAAAACACAGATCTCTCTTCTCACTTATAAACTTCGTCAACCAGCGGGGTGTTGTCATAGAGACTTCAAGGTGTTGTAAGTCAATCCGGTCCTGCTCGACCCGATCGGGAAGCTAAGAAACAGCATTTAGAAATAACCTGACTTGGTGCTGGTAATCTCATTTTGAGCTGTGGATTAGGATCAGGCAGATATCTAGAAGTGAGACTTTCTCAAAATCACTTAGAAGGTCCTGATAAGAACTTAAAGGAACAGACACAGGAGGGTACCTCAAACTACAATGTATCCTAAAACAGAAGCTAAGGGGAGCTTTGAACAGATGTCAAAGGGTCCTTTAAACTGTTGCAGATGTAAAAGAAAAAAAAAAGTCAGACTGCAAAAGGGTAACCTGAAAAAGCTTTAAAGGTACCTTAAAACAGACTACCAAATTTAATCTGTCAGCATTTATTGTTTTAAAAATAAAGTTTTCAGCAAGTTAAACCACAGTTATCTGTCAGTAATATATTGATAGTTATAAAAAAAAAACATTTAATGTCTTGAACTGAATTTGCAGAAGTGGACTGGATTCTCAACGGAAGAGAGAAAAGGTTCAGTGTTACATAATAATAATCCTGAGAGAGCCGGTCGTACATCAGCATACAGTCAAAATAAAATAAAAAAAGTGCTCTTTGAAAGACACTGGATAAAGGAATCTTTCATCTGTTTCATCTATTAGAGGAACTCAAATTTAAAATTCAGACATTTTTATGATTCAGGCTCAAAATAAACAGAGAAGAGTTCTGAGGATCAACAAAAAGTCAAACGGGGAAGTCTAAAGTTACCTCCAGAGACACAGCGGCAGTGTCTGAAAAGCACACAGTCATTTATCAAAGTGGAGACAGGAAGAAGAGGAGTCAAGAGCTTTTCCACTGGCACACCATAAAAGTCACATTTAAGGATGAAATACAAGGAGACTTCTCATTATTATGTCAGTTAGAAAGGCTTTCTGTTAATATGGTGTAAAATATGTCAACCACTTTTTTTCTAGTGAGCCTAAATTATTCTGATTGGAAAGAACAAACTATCGTTTCACCAGGAAAGATGCCAGACAGTCTGTTCTGATTGGAATGAAGTCTTTAAAATTTGTATGGGTACACTCTAATTATTTAATGTGGAAAATATTTGAGTTTAGTCTGTTTAAGTTCTTTGTAAAAGAAATGGTTTTTGTTACCGCTCAGAAAAAAAACTGACCCAAACGAGGATACTGAGAAACAGCATTAAGGAATGACCAATTATGGCAATGATAATCTCATTTTAAATCATCTGTTATGAACAGGCAGATATATAAAAGTGAGATTAGTGGAGTTTTATCTGGATATTTAAGAATGTATCTACCCTTCTCTAACCCTGAATCCTGCTCTGTCCCCTATTGTCCTCTCTGAATAAAAAAGGAAGTAGAAAGTAAACATCTCAAACATACCATTGGACTCTGAGCCAAGAGCTGAGGAGATCAGGAAAAAAAGACCTGCAAAGGAGGAGAGATAGCTCATTAATAGAGAAATAAAGATAAAGACAGAATAGAGTAGACTGTGATGGAGCAGTTTATATACCTGTGACAGGCAGCAGGTGAGACAGCTGAGTCATATCTGCACCTGTAACCCGAACATAACTCAGTTTGACATCAGTGATTTCTCTGTGCAGTCAGAAAACACACCAAACATGGTTAACCTGGTCAGTGAGTTTGTAAACTAGCTTAAAAGCAATCAGGGACCAATTTACCAGTTAATACCTGGTCAATAAATTAGAGCAAAAAAAAAAAATGGATGACTAGACTAATTAAACAACATGGTGAATACTAGTAAATACTGAGCGAACCAGTTAACTTAATAAACCAGTCAGCTGTTAACCATTTTCATAATATTTCGTAATCAACAGACAAAGTTAAACCACTCAACCAACTCATAATCAGTAATCAATTTCACTAAAGGAAACCATTATATTGATCAAGAAAAAAAAAGTCAGTTCCAGCCAGTTACCGATTAAATGTAATGCTACAACCAAAACCAAAATCAAATGACAGAGCAGTACAATGCTAACCTTGCCAGCTAAGACAAGAAGTAACCGCTAAACCAGTCACTGACATATCAAACCCTGTTTAAAAAAAAAAAAAACATGAGTTAAAAGACTAATTGTAAACAGACTTCAATCACTGAATTAGCTGAAAAGTTTAAACGTGGTCAAGTTTGGCGACCAAAACCCAGCCAAGAAAGTAGTTCACAGACATAATCACTGATAATGATGAAGTATTGAGTAAGACAGTTAAACCTTTTAACAAGAAAACAGATTAACATGTGGGTATGTCAATGTCTAAACCAGTCAGAAGAGTATTTACCATAACTAATAAAACAGAGATCTCTATTGAGAGATAAAAAAAAATCATCATGGATGTAAACCAGTTAAGCAGTCAGCAAACTACTTTAGAAAAAGAAATTTCTATCTGTAAACCAGATATTTGGCGTTAACAGAAAACATCAGCAATTTAAAAATAGTCCATCAGTTAGTAAATTAGTCAGCCACACCTAATGAGAAAACAACTCACTAACCAGCTGGTCATTTAAGCATTGAACCAGTCAGTAAGCAGGTAATCAGTTAGCATGCAAAAAGCTCGTTGGCTCAGGTTATCCGAAATGTTAACTCGGTTAACCAGCAAGCTGTTATTTAGTTAGAAAAAGACCAGTAAAAGAATTACTAAATGACTTTATATGTGTGGTGAAGTTTTAATCAACCAGTTAGTTAAAGAACTGCGACTTAAAAAGATGAGTTAAAAAGCGATTAGTAAAAAGCTAATTTAAGTTGAATATTAAGTTAGTATGACTGCATTTAAGGAATATGATAAACTTATGTCAACTGATTAGTTGAAGGCTGACAATCAACTAAATTAAGCTGACTCATGTTTGGTACATTATTTTTCTCCACTTGGTAATAAATCTGATCATAAGCTGTTTGGCATTGGCAGAGAAAATTTGGCAACTCTAAATAAAAAGAAATAATCTACCAAACACAAATTGTCTTATTTTTTGTGCTACGTTTAATGAGGCATTAAGTAAATCAATCAAAGTTGAATCAATCAACTATACAAGAAGTTGAGTTAAGACTATCTACCAAAGAAAAGAGTCTTAAAGTGTGAAATGATAAAATGATTCTCATCATTTTAATTTTAGTGAGTTACTCGTGAAAAACTGTCCCATCTGTAAGAATCTGTGCAAAGCAGGCAGCAAAATGAGTCGCCTTACTGACTGTTCCTCCAGCAGACGTCTGTCAGAAAGTTCAGAGTTTATTCCCTGGAAGCAGCAGGCGGTAAGCTGAGGATGCTGAGCCAGTGTCGATCGCCCAGTGAGAGAGAGTCAGCCCTTTAAATAAGCTCTCAAACGCGCGCGCACACACACACACACACACACATACACACACACATACACACACACCTTACAGTCGTGACATCAGAGGAGGGGGGAGGGGCTTCCCTGACAGGTCAACCTGAGAGAGAGAGAGAGAGGAGGGAAAAAGGAATGAAGAACCAAGAATGATGAAAAACTCTACAGATGGGAACTCTTAGTCATTTAAATCAACCAAATTTATTTTGGAAACTTATCATAATCTTTTAGTGTTACATAAAAGTACGTCAGGGAGAGTTTAACCATCATCATCCAATAAAACCACAACTTCTAGGTTCTGTACTGAAAGCAGGAAATCCCATCTAAAACCCAACCAACACCGCATCCATTTACATTTTTATAGATTCAACCTCAAGTCACAGGAGCTTTCCATCAGTTCAGCTACATCCATACTGAACAAAAAGACAAAAACTTGATTGATTTTCCTTCATCATGCACAGAGTTCTAATACTTTCAAAGTTATTTTCTTTCCATATTCACATTATTTTCATCTGTTGTTAAGCTCTCCATGAATCAAACCATCCACCATTTACTGATCTTTCAGCAACTCAAACCCCGGCCGAGCATAAATCTGATGTCTTGGAATGAGATATTATTGAACTATTCAGATAAGGTTGATAGTGTTTTTCTTGGGAAAAGACCACATTTCCCATAAGCACCATCGCCCACTGTAGTAAATATGTGGCTCATTGTTGTTGTTGAAGCAAATGGATGAAAACATACCTTGATTTTAACCTTTCTTCTGTTTTCACAGCTTTCATCAGGATGCAGAGTAATGATGTCATTTGTTTTGAGACCTCTGCAAACGTGACGAAGCCTGACTTGAGGGGGACACATGAGAGGACACAATGACACAAAGGAAGTGAGGGTAATAAGATGACTTGACACATATGTCACATATATCATCTTCTGTCACTGAATCCATGAGTTTTGTTGTTGTAGTTCTGTAGATTGACGTTGTTTTCATATCAGGAAAGCCTGAGGGCAGATCTAACGGGAAAAACATCTTAGAACCCAAACAAACATCTTTCCAACCCAAATCAGAATGGTACTCAGCGAAAAAGATGAGTATAAGCATTTTAGAATATAACAAAATCGAAGTTCTGTTGAAAAACAGAAGGCCTGTAAGTCAAAAGATCTGTTGGTCATTAATGGTCATGTGGCTTTTATGCTTTTTCACACTTCACGTGACGGTGTATCCCAAACGGACATCTACCACAGCAGTAAACAAAAGTAGAAGAAGTTGTTTACACTGTTAACAACACTTTTTCACGAATTCCTCTTCTCTGCCGAGTTTGGCTGCAATTTCATGCCAGGAATTGTTCATCACACTGTTATCATGGTGATCTCCATGTGATGATCATTTAAATGCCAGAATGTTTGGTACTTCAGACACAAGGAGCTCCTGTTCGTCTGCGCATCTCCATGCGGAAATTGAAAAAATTCTGAGGTGGGAAATGTGGAAATTTTCCATGTGAAAAGGACCGCGCAAGGGGGCGAGGCTGCTAAAATGCCGTCATTCATCCGCACGAAGCCGGAGACTCATCAAGCATAAACCAGGCTTTAGTCAGAGGGCTGTAAGTCATAAAATCATAAGGCATGTTAGTCAGAAAAGTATTTTGGATTTTGTTGATATTCTTAAATCCAGACTAATTTTCTGACTAACTGGCCCTTTGACTAATGAGCCTTCTGATTTTTTGACAAACGGGTGTTCTGACTAATGGGCCTTCTGACAATAATGTGGGCTCCATAGAGAATTGGGGAAGACATGCAACAAAACTTTTTTTAATTGAAGCTTTTGAAATGACCCTGTTCAACAGGGATGTGCAAAGACAAGGTCTCCAAGTGCTGCCGAGATATCAAATCTCTGATATTATAGAGTCCATACTGCATATCCACCTTTTTGCAGATGATGTGATGTTATTCATTGGTAAACAGAAAAAGTTTGTTAGCAGCAGCTGTAGTAATCCCGGCTCCAGACTTGTCTGTTGTTCTATTACCCAGCCCTCATGGGATCAGGGCTTGAGCTTTGCCTAAAAGAATAGTCTTGGAAACAAGAGGAAGATATTAGACTTTCCTGGGCTTACATGATGGTCAACTTTATCTTAAGAATCTGTATTTTAAACATGACATGTAGCATGATACTTCCCATCTTCTAATGTCTGTGTAGGTCCCTGTGATCCTCCATGTGCAGTCCCAACACGTCAGTCTACCGACAATGTGAACACCTCTTTGTGGCGTATCTGCACCTGATCCAGTCTCTCAAGTGCAAAAAAGGTGCTCAAGTACTCAAGGCCAAAATGCTTTTCATTTTGCAGGGTGTCTGATTTCACACTTAATCAGGGATCAAGTAATCACCTAATTAGCTCACTGTGTGAGATTAAATGATTAGTCTTAAATACCTGCTGCAATTTGGCCAATGACCACTGCAGATTAAACACTAGTTTCTAATCAAGGATGTGATCTTATGAAGTGGTTTGGAGGTACAACATCTGGATGTTTTGGTTTCCATTCCTGTTCCAGCAGGAGTGAAGCAATCGACAATCTGGGAATCCATCTGTGATCATACCAGAGATTTGGCGTTAAGATCATGACAGGAAGTCCTTAATCATTAACTGCTGATGACAGTCATGGGGACGTCTTGGCGTTGGAGAAATGAGCTATTCAGACTGAAGTTATATTTTGAACCAGGCTGTGAACAAGTTTATTTCTGCTGTAAAGTTCAGCTTCTTTAATGGGTGTGTATGCAGTTTCCAGTACTCCCAAAGGCAGCCTCAAGTGGACAGTGAAGGAACTGCAGTTTTCCACACTTTCGCATTGGCTTCATTTCAGGAGGTTGCTGCTTGCTTCTGCCGTGTCTCTTGTTTACATCTCTTGAAACCAGTAGTTACAAAGCCTGATCACATTCATGATGCAGCTGGTTGTGAATGCAGAAGCAAAGCTATACAGCAAGTATTCCAGCGACCATGGCCTCAGGACTCTTCATCCTGGCCTCGTTCCATCACCTCTGCAGCTCTGGTCATTGTTGGAGCTCAGGGTTGGCTTGGTTATGTTACCGCTCAAAGGATTGTACCTGTGTGCAGGTACACAGGTGGATCAGACAGCAGGAATCCAGCTTGGCTAGCTCCCAGTATGCAGCTGGTAAAATGAGGAGGGTGAGGATTGAGGGAGGAATGTAACCAGAGCGAGGTTGAACATTTTAAAAAGGCATCCATAGTATTAAATAATGATGTGAAACGTGCTCTCAGTCAGATCTCTGTGTGTGGTTCAGAGTTTATTTGTTTCACACAAACATTTTAAGATACATTTGTGAGAGTTTCGCTCCTCAGGCGTGGTTGTTGTTGCTCTGTGTCTGTTTTGTAATTCAGCTCTCAGTAACACTAATAATCTTCTCCCTGTGATTGAAGCATCAGTCAAAACATCCTTGTTGCCAGGCAGATTTCTCCCAGCTGATCTCTATCGGGAGCTCTTTGTCTGAGAGCTCGACAGCTCTGTGAAGCTCGGAGGTGCTGCCGTATGAGGATATTAGATGGAACATTGGATAATTATTATTTCTTAGGGGGTGATGTGAGCCACGCTGGCTTCTCTTCCTAGAAGAAAGGAAGTTATAATCTTTATTAAAAACATCCTGTGCTCTTCTTTGTAAGCCCGGGTTAAGGAATGTATGAAAGTCCGCACTGAACAACAGCAGTCTGTAGGAAGTAAACAAGATGCTAAAAAGTAAACAGTTAGCACTCTAAGTGTTAGCATGTTGATGCTACTCTTGAAGGCGCTTTGAAGATGACCCTTTAACCCTGATTGTAGTGACACCTGTCGCTGGATTGGGTAGTGTTTTTCTGGGATAAAGCTGTAACTTGTGTCAATTGAAAGTTTAGAGGTAAAAATCTGCAGACTTGGGAATAACAGGACGACAAACAACTGTCCAGTCCCTTTCTGCAGCACAGAAGGTTAAACAGAGCTTCTTACTCTGATTGAGCAAAGTTAATGGATGTTTTGCGTGTTTTGTGTGGACTGACATCTTCTCATTACCTTTATATAACTTGTTCTCAGCTTTCTAATTGAGACCCAGAGCAGATGTTTGGTTTCTTTGGACGTCTTTTATCAGATGGGCGTCCTGTGTGATGAGCAGGAATGTGATCTGTGGTGGGACGCTGATCTCCCACAGAGCTGCTCACACAGGCCGACGCTCATCTTAAGATGAAAGTTTGGTGTTTGATCGGACCAGCATGCCAGTGGACTATCTGCCTCTAAATCTGACACGTTTTGTCATTAATCAAGATATGATAGTGATATGGACCCGCCCAATTCTCAAAAGGCCTGTTAGTCAGTTGGCCTGAAAACTAATTTGGATTTAGTTCATATTCTTCATCCTCATTATATTTTTTGATTTAAGATTCATGTTTCAAATAAAGTTGAAGCTGTCACTCTTCGTTGCTATTATTGTAAAGGTTTTTCTACCATAAGGTGATGTTATTCTTTGATTGTTCACGTTATCTGTACCTGAGCAGTCTCAACAACATCACAGGCCCCCAAGAACCAAATAAATAAATAAAAACATTTGTTGTCAACGTGTGGGGCTCCCACACATCTGTACAAATTCTATATGATGCAAATTCACTGAAATACTGGTCCAAATGACAATGAAGAATATTGAATAAATCAAAACTGATTTGCTGACTGACAGACCCACCGACAATAAGGTGGGTTCCCCATAAGATACAATACAGCACTGTATAAGATACTTTTACCATTTAATATCATACTATATAATATAATACGATGTGAAATTATAAGTTATGCTGCAATACAACACAATAAGATATGATATGAGTGTGAATTTAACAGTATGCTTCAGTAGGATATTATGAATAGATGAATGTGATCGGCCATAATAGTATTTGGTATGTTAAAATACGGATTCAGTTATTAATGGGGAACAGTAGGATACAATATGAAGAAAAGTAGTGTTAAAAAGATCCAATCTCCATTCATTTGCTTCCAAAACAAACACACGCCTCGGTAAGAGTCAGTTCTTTATGATAGAGGGTGTTGGTGCTCATGGGAGATGGAGTCTTTATCCTAGATAAACCCTTCTTATTCCAGTAGAGGTTTTTTAAAACTTTGGTGTTTCATTTTTTTGATGCAATAGTTTAAAAAGTGTCTCCATTTTATTCATTTGTGTTTGTTTGTTTGTTTGTTTGTTTGTTTGTTTGTTTGTTTGTTTATTGATAAACAGTAAGAGACATTAAAGAAGAGATTCTACTCTTTATTTTTTTGGAAGTTTCTGAGTTTACATAGTCATAGAACATAATATTCTTTGGGTCTTGAAAGATCGATCAAAAGGCTCTGAAAATGGCGAATGAGTTAAAGGCAGGCTTGGTAATCAGGTTTAGACAGACTTTTTGTTATCCTGGTTAAAATGATCTTTATGTCCTGATGACAATTAAAGCATGATGTGTTCTCAAATATCTGCTGTCTACAGCCTGAGTAAACCTAGGAAAACACCAACCAATCCTAGCGTTTGGCAGCCAGTTTGTTAAACCAATCAAATCCTGTCCTGCGCATACATTTTGCCAGCAGCACTAGCCCTGATTCAATGTGCATAACCAAGAGGGATCCGAGTACGCTGGAGAACAGCAGAAAAACTACCTATACCCCGATTACCGGTAACGTAGTGCAAACAAAACAATGTGCTGCTGAGGGCCGGTTTGAGTCTGTGGTTTTAACTGTATGCTAATGTTTAGCACATATTCGTAATATTTCATAAAAAGATGTCCGTACTGGTTTAGTGCAACAGCCCTACAAACAAAACAGCTTCCAGTCAACACGTCTCTGGAATGAATAACTTTTCAACAGCCAAATCTCAAATCAAAACACAGTAATCGAGAGCAGCAAAAGAGACTGCAACTCTGTCAAGAGAAACCAGACGGGTTCACCTTCCCCACAGGTTGATGCTGAACTGAGACCTGAGACCAGCAGCTGCCTGTAGGGAAAGAAATCGACCTGATGGATTACTGAAGCTGGTCCCAGCATTTTTCTCAGAGTGAGACCTCTGAACACCTGTATCATCTTCCACCTGGATTAGTGTAAATGCTCCAAATATCTTCCCCTAATAGAAGAAGTCTCTTTCAGAGCTGCAGACACCTGATCGGTGTGTGTGTGTCACAGAATCCTCTCAGAACAATCCGCTCTTTGTGCGATCCTCCACAGGAGGACCGGACACCGTGTTATCTGGGTCCTGCAGAGACCGTGTACAGATGGGTCAGACTGCTGGGTCTCTGTGGGCTGTAACGCTGCACGCTGACATGGTTTCTGTGAGCCACCAGATCAGGACGACACGTTCAAGCATTTCAGATTTAACATCTGATGGTCAGCTGAGGTCACAGGATGGGAGCCAATCAGAGCTCTTATTTTACACAGGACACAGCTTGCTGACCTCGGATTAGAGCTTCTGACATCAGCGGTATGATCCCAGGAGAAGAAATATCTAAAAACTTCTAACTTCTGTATTTGTTGTGCTCTCTGTCATGTTACTATGATCCAAGAAAAATCTGAGGATAAACATCATCATTGTCTAAAATGTCTGGGTTTCTTTTATTATTCAGTGGCGCCTCGCTGACTGCAGAGGAACAACATAGGACAGGTTTTAAATGTCTCCTCTTTTCTCTCTGGTGTCTTGTCCTTTTCTTTCTGTCCTGCTTGTCTTCCTCTCTTTTACCTGAACCTCTCCTGAGAGCTTCAGACCTTGAGAAAACAAACACTTCAGAGGAAACAAGACATGGAGTTTCATGAAAAGTTTCCTTCTAGGTTAACTTTTCAAATCTTCCTGTACACACATTCAAAAACAGAATTCTAAAACCAAACATGTGACTTAAAAAAGTTCCTAAAAATACATTTTTTAGTTACTAAAGTGGGTTAAAGGTCACATGCTGATTATTATTTTGGGCTATGATTCATCCATTGGGAAGCAAATTTTCAGCTTCATACAAAATTTTGCAAAAATTTAAAGAAAAAACTAATAATTACAGAATCACGTTATACTTACCTGTAGCTTGTTTGCTTTATTTTAATGATAGATTGATGCATTGTTGTATTTTTTCCACTCTTTTTCGATGCTCTTCAAGCTGCAGCCTTCAGAAATTAAACAAAAGCAGATGCATTGCAGTTCCTCAAGTGTCCACATGGGGCTGGCTCCAAAAGCCTTGCAAATCACATACACACCCATGAAAAAAAGGAGATTTTTACAGCAAAAATCAACATGTTTGACATTGTTTTTCTTTCAGCGGTTTAAGGATATTAGCAGAGGTTGAGGTCTACAGGCTAGGGGCTTGAGAAAATGTGTCAGCCATGAAGAGCATCAGGTGGGATATTTAATGAAAAATAGCGGACACCATGAGGCAGGACTCAGGGCACCCAACAGTGGAGAAACTTTTCCGTGACCTCACAGGAAAGTCCTGGGAAGCTCCCACAGCGTTCCCGTTTACTGCCGCAGCCTTTTCTCAAAATTTAGAGAAAAGTGAAAAAGTGAAACCAGGAGTGATTTTACCGTCAAACACCTGAAGTTGATATAAAAGTACGGTGACCTCATCACATTAAAGAGGAAAGACGAGAGAGAAAAGCGACTCTGACCACATGGCTTATCGACGGGCTGAAGATGAAGGGGATCTGCCCTCAGGAGTAGGTCGACTGGGTTTCTCTAAGCCAGTCAGTGGTTAAAAGAACGTCATGTACCACGGAACCACCAAGAAGGCCACTCAGGCCATCAGGAATTCAGGATTTTGCCAGTCTGAAGACGGGATGCTCGGCCGTGGCGTCTACCTCGGCAGGGACCTGGAGAAAGCCAGCCACTTTCCCATTGGTCATCCTGAGAAAGACAAAGTGGTCATTAAGGTTGTAGCTGATGTGGGGAACGTTATCGCCATCAACAGCCAGAACCACCCATGTCAGAAGACCTGGCATGACTACAGATAGGGTGCCACCACCAAACTGTGGAATGGTGCCAAGTGGTCTGGAGGAGGATTGTGTTGGGGATCCCAATTGAATCCAGATCCTCAGCACCATCAAACCAAAAGCAGCCCGAGGCTGAGTCCAGCTCGGAGTGGAATCGAGTGTACGAGGCTACATGTGATTTCCAGGAGCTGTAACAATGCCACATTTTGTAACATCTTTGATGAAACTTTGAAAATAAATTGGTCCTGTTAAAATAAAAAAGAAGATATTAGATCACGAGTTTGTCCAATTAGAAGCGCAGTTCACATGATCGTCAGGTCTGGCGCTCTGTAGCCGTTAGTGCGGAGGCTAAATTCCCAACTCTTGAGTTAGCATTTCCAATATGGCCCCCACCAATGATTAGCTTCATTACTCAGGAACAGATGGCTGACGTCGCAGAGACTACTTCCATTTATTATACAGTCTATGATTGTGTTACACATCTTAGGAGGAGAGTATTTAGTCCCGCCCCTAGTTTTAAAGGTGTTAATTTATTGTCTCTGTATGTTTGTTAAAGGTGAAATATGAAGGATTCAGCCTGTAACTTTAAGTGTTCTTGGTCAGACTTACATCATTCAGCTGCCTCTCTAATAAAAACGGGCAAACAGTGAAGTTAAATGAGTGTTGATTTAAGATTATAATCTCATGTTGTTCCTCACAGAGAGCCAGATTAATGTTGTTCCAGCTAATGAAGGAGAAGAAGCATGAAAACATCCAGATCTGGTTTTAATCTGACAGGTTTGTTCTGTGAGGAGAAAACAAATGAAGCTGGATGTCTCGGAGCTGGAGGTAAATATTATCCTGAGGAAGACAAACTGTTCTTTGTGTTTTAGGCTGTAGTAGACATGTCAGCCTCCGGGGGCAGCACTGTGGCTTCAGACCCCGTGTTAATCTGTGTTTCTTTAACCCTAGGGGACCTTTTTTTTATAAATCTGTGTTACGTAAGAGAATTATGATTATCACAGTTAATTAACCCTGAACACTGGCAGCTTTAACGGGGAATTAAAGAGTTTCTGATTTTGTTCTCGGCTGAGCTGCAGCTTCAAGAGGCTGGAAGAAGAACATCAGAGTGTTCCTGAACACTTCCTCTCATCCTGCAGACAAAAATGAACCCCCCACATCGAGCAACGGGCGGCTGACTGTCACGAGAAGGAGGAAAACCTGGACTGATGTGTGTGTGTGTGTGTGTGTGTGTGTGTGTGTAAGCCTGTCTGCACGTGTAGACACCAGTGAGTGAGTGTAAGGAGACTTCTCTGTTTTCTGTCTTTACCCCAGTTCAGCACAAAGACTGGAAGCAGGTAGAAAGTGTTAGCATAGCTCTGTAAAAATAGAAATAATCCACCTGAGCCTGCACATGCATGATGGATTTCTGTTGTGAACACACAGAGAGGAGAGAAAGTGCGACTTTGACCCTCAGACCTCCTTCTAGGAACTCAGCGGGAGGAGATCTGCTCCTGGAGGCTCATCTGGTCCTCCCTCTGATACACGTGCTCTCACTGATATCACAGGGAAGACAGCAGAGATGTTCACAAGTCTTTTTTTTTGCAAGTCCAAGTCAAGTCTCTAAAAAGTAAATCTCTCGTCTCTTCTTGTTTTAATGAGCTTCTCTCATGAGATGACATATTTTAAGTGGAAACCCAGTGAAATGGTAACCTGGTAAACCTGCAACATTAACGTTATGTGGCCAACAATTAACCTGTAACCTGCCTTAAAGTGACAGTGTGACTTCTATGTTTAACATTGGCCAGTAGATGGTGGCAACGGCACGTAGATGAATAACATTACTCAATAAACGCCACATTAACGCCGCTCCATGTAAATAAGTGTGACAAGGAAACTAACATTCACTTATCTGTTCAAGTATTCAGCTATTACAAAGCTGGTAGCAAGCTAAGTTAAACATATAGGTGATGCTAAGCTAAACATGTTTGCTAACCGTCCAAATGCGCTAATGTGACTGACCTATCCAGGTGAGTTTTCAGGTGCCTGATAAAGTTTGATGTGGTTGATCCGGCGTCTTTAATCTTGGTACCACAGATTTTGCAATCAGAGCATCTTTTGTCGGTGCCGCCTTGGTTGCATAAACAAACATAATTACAAAGGGTACAGCAGCAGCTGCAGGTGTGTCCATGTGTCATAGTGTCACCTGAGGTATGCGTGGGGCCGTGGAGCTCGTCAGATGTTTCAGAGTTTGTTAACCCCATAGACTGTAAAAAAAAAATGGACGTCATCTCGTTCAGCTAAAACTGAGGTGGCCACGAAAAACTGCTCCCCCTGATGGCTGGCTGCAGTACAGGACAAAAACTCTGCCTCTCTATTCATTCCAGATGGGCTGTGGTCATAATTTAAAAAATTATTACACCTCGTAGAAACATTTTTCACATCCGTATGCTGTGGTGATATTTAGATATTGTTGGGCTGCTTTGTGTTCAGGTCGTCTTTTTTCTGAAATGTTTCGATTTTATTAGTTATTAGATGTTAAAAATGGGGTTTTACGTCTCATTTAATGATGATTAACAGCTGCCGTTCTTCTGTAGATTTTTCGGGAATAATGAAATACATCGGGAAGGAGAGTTAAGATGAGATTAGACTGTCAAAAGAAAAAAAAAATATATTTTTGTCACTCGCTTCCACTCAGATTTTCCCAGAGTTCCCCGTAAGTCTCTACTGCACAGACTCTGGCTGCACAATGGCGGCTCCTGTGATGGAGTTTTTTTGGCTTCAAATCTGTACAGTCTATGGTTAATGCACCAAAAAGAGAAAAGAAAGGGAAAAATAACCTATAATGATTGCACACGTGGGACTGCCCACTAATTAGACAGTTCTGGAGGGATTTTCATGGATCTCTGCAAGATATTTTCAAAAAATGGAGAAAAAAATGATAAGATTTAAGGACTTTGTTGGTTGCAAGTAAAAAATCTAAATGATAGATATCACGGGACATACTGACCCTATTAGAGTGGTGGAATATAACTTTTGACATTTATAAAATGGAACAGATGACAGCAATTGTAAATCAAAAAGTTTCAAGCATGTTAGGAATGCATTTGTAGTCCTTGTACTGGTCACTCCCTAAAGTTCTTTAATTTTCTTATGATTGTTTTTTTGTTGTTGTTGTTCTTCTTCTTCTTCTTCTCGATGGGAAAATTTTTTTCTTGAAAAGAGAAAATTTTTTTGCACATAGTCATAAGTGAATCACACCCATCACTGAAAATTGTAAAAAAAAAAAGATTAAGAATTATTAAAAAAAATATATTGTACGAGTCCCAAAACAGGAGTCCAAGTTGGGCCTGAAGTCTCTCTGTGTGCGATTTAAGTGTGACTCGAGTCCCAGTCGTAAATCTATGATCTGTGATCTATGAGCTGAGGTTTACAGAGTCTTGAGTTAATCTGGGTGTTTTTCGTCTTATTTTGGGGTCTGACGGACGATAAGGTTCCAAAAATGTTGGGCATGTTTTGGAACTCTTCAGCCTGCAGCAGTAAAACCAAACGATGACCTCCTGGACTGGCTTCATTTTTCAGCATTAGTCTGAAAACCTGCAGTTCCCTGAGTGTCCACTAGAGTCTGCTTCAAGACGTGTCAGCTCCTAAAGAGCACTGTGTTAAAATAAATCGCAATTATCTGAGTGTGTGTAGGTGTGTATGAAGAATTTTATGTTTGTATCTGAATCAGAGGACAGCGTTTCTTCGCGTCCCAAAGGGAAGAGAGTAAACCTTCACTCCTCCTCCTCTCCCTCCGTCCCCTCCCTCCTGTTTTTGCTCCTCATTATTTCAGCTCTCGGGTCATTAAGTCAACATAACAGAGTCGACATCAGCGACACTGAGCTGGGATTAACTGTGTGTGCCTGGGAGTGTGTGTGTGTGTATGTGTGTGTGAGAGAGAGAGGGCGGGTGGTCTCTGCAGTAGAAATAATAGAAACAGAAGCACGTGTTTTCTCACACAGAGCTGGACTGAGAAATAAAAGCACGCTGGTTTCATGTCACATTTTCTTCATCAGAGACAAAAAAAGAAAAAAATCTGATAGCTGATAGTCAGTCATGATTTCACATCCCCTCGTTCTATAACATCGGCTAATTCACTCAAAGTTTACATAAAGGAAAATAAAACGATGTATGAAAAACATTTATTTGACCTGTGGGGACGTTTTAGAGCTAAATGTCCATTAAACTAAAACAACTGTTACAGAATTAATTCTTTTATCACAAACCACTTAACTGTTATATTTCCCAGACTTGTCACCACACATAGACGCACGCACACACGCTCACACAGATTAAAATACCTTGATGACATAATCCTCAGGTAGTTCTCTTTCTTATTGGAGGAACACCGGAGCAGGTATCTCACTGTGCCAGCCGTACTTTAAAGTGATGGGTGATGTGTGTGTTTTGC
Organism: Labroides dimidiatus; assembly: GCA_030710495.1. Taxonomy (NCBI): domain Eukaryota; kingdom Metazoa; phylum Chordata; class Actinopteri; order Labriformes; family Labridae; genus Labroides; species Labroides dimidiatus. Next base: position 5,163,791 of record CM061156.1, on the reverse strand, counting down.
ACACACACTCCTCCTGCTCCTCTGATCTGATGGGAAACTTTCAGCTCTGCAGGACCACAGTAAAAATAATCATTCAAAGAGGAAATGTAACACAGCCATTTAAGTTCACAGGTTTTTGTTTTTAAATTATGATTTCTAAAGGAAAATACGATTAGAAAAATTAGAAAATAGAAAAGAAAAGATTAGAAAATTGTAAACATGTTGTTGACGTCCATCTTCAAACCATACTGAGGGTTTCAACTGAACCACCTCCCTCTGAGCAAATGTGACCCAGCTGTCTAAGAGGAAGCTCTCAGGTGTGTGGCAGCCCAGCAAGCATTCAGCAAGAAAAGACAAATATGACTTTAAATTTTTTTTTAAAAATTGTAAATGTTCCAGACCCCTGATGTAAGGTAATCTTTTTAATTATAATAATAATATTTTATTTTATTTATTTATTAAGAGTTTTAAACCACAAAAGTATGAACAAAGCAGTTTTTCATTACTGGATTTTACAGTGCGATTTCACTTCTGAGGTAAAAACAAAAAAATATATATATATTCAAGCAAAACAAAAATCTTACTGTAGAGAAATTAAGTGATTTTTTTTGTTTAGGAGTCAATAAATGAAGAGCGAGGACGCTGTGAGTTTAGAATTTAACTTTATTAGTGCTTTGAGACAGAAAGTACAGTGAAGACAGGAAATGTTTTAGTCCATTTACAGTTTCATATAAAACAACTGGAATAAAGAGATCGGCTAAGAGAGAGAGAGAGAGAGAGAGAGAGAGAGAGAGAGAGAGAGAGAGAGAGAGAGCAAGAGAGAGAGGGGTTCACATATTGTCGGTATCCTCTTCACTTTTGGCCGAGTTGGGAGAGCTGCAAAGAAAAATTCAACATGTTAACAAAAAAAAATAAAGGAACCGATGCAGATGAATTTCCAACCAGAAGAAGAGAGGAAGAGGAAGAGAGGAGGAGGAAGAGAGGAAGAGGAAGAGAGGAAGAGGAAGAGAGGAAGAGGAAGAAGGAGGAGGACAGGTGTTTGACCTCACCTGTTGGATGAATTGTGCAGCATTAAAGAGTTCACTGCATCCATAAATAATCTTCCTCCCCTGTTTAATCTGAAACACACACACACACACACGCACACACAGATGAAATAAAAAATACAGTTTGTGACCGTGAAAGAAACAGCAGCATCAGCGGTGTCAGAGTACCTTAGCGTAGTCCGCTAAGTTCTGATACTCGATGTAGTTTCCTCCTCCAACCACGAACACGATAGCCTGAAACACAGCATCAGTCACATGATCACACGCTCACATACTGGACCAGAGGATCTGGAAACAGGATCTGAGAAGTGCACCATCATTTCCTTTCCCTCCTGTGTTTCTGTTTGTTCTTGGAAAAACTCATCCATCAAAGTTTAGTTCAGAGAACCTCTGCTCACCTCCTGAAACGGGTTCTTGTTCCTGGGGATGGAGCTGAGGAGGAGAAAAAAAAAAGAGGAGAGGTGATGGTGAGACACTCCTGGTGCTTTCACTGAAGCTGGTACAGCTCGTGAGGTGATTAGAAATGTGCGTCAGAGTGATACCTCTCGCTGCCTCGCAGCATCTTTGGGTCGAAGTATCTGTAATCGTCTGTTTCCTGCAGGAGTCAAAGACAAACGGAGATCAGACAGCTGAAGCATCACTGAAACTTTACACTTTCATAAAAATTATTATCAGTTTAAATATTTGCTACTTTTTAAGCTAAGCTACGCTAACGACATGCTGACTGCAGCACAGATGTTCACACGGTAAGAGGTTCACTCCTCACGGACATGTTCAACTTTTCACTGAATCTCTGTGAAACCATCTCTTCAAATAACTCGACATCGTGCTCTGTCATACCTCCCTTACACACACACACACACACACACACACACACACACACACACACATACAGATCTGATCTAGGGAGAATGTGAATGTTTCTATTTCTTTCATCCTCGTCCCAGTCCTTCCTCCTCCTCCTCCTCCTCCCTCCAACTCACAACAGGATCTTTGTTTGTCGTCTGAAACTTCAGACGCTGAGAAACATGCAGAGTGTGTGTGTGTGTGTGTGTGTGTGTGTGTGTGTGTGTGTGTGTGTGTGTGTGTGTGTGTCAGCAGTCAAACGACTGCATGAGATGAAGAGCATTTTAACATTTTCACTCGTTCAACATCCTCACTGATCGGTGTGTGTTAAACTAAGCTTGACTTTACCTGTGTGTGTGTGTGTGTGTGTGTGTGTGTGTGTGTGTGTTATATAACCTTACACACACAGACACACACTGCCTTAACATTAGCCCCTCTGTGTGTTAATGTGATTTCCCAGAATGCACTGCAGTGTGTCAATCACAGCAGAGTTGACATACTGTTTAAAAAAAGTCACCTTAGGTTCACTAAGTTCTTCTCACGTCAGTATTCCTCCGCTACTGAAAATAGTCCCCTGAAACTTGTGTGCGTTTTTTCATGTTGGCTTAATTTCTCACCTTTTTGAGGAAGCTGCTGAACCTTTTTAATGTGAAATCTAAAATTAGGAGTTAACCTAAAGATCTATAGAGACAGTTTAAGATGAACTGGGTCCGAACACAAGATTTACAGAAAGAAGAGCTGTGAGTTTATAAATGTTTCTCACAGGAGGGTTTGCTGTCAGTGGAAAGTGCTTCATGTGTTTTTGAACTTACTCGATAGTGGCAACGTGACAAAACAAGGAGCAAAACTCACAGGATGAGACTTCATCTCCATCAGGTTGTCCAGGATCCGAGTGACGGGAAGGTTCTGGAAGAGACCAGAGAAGGAGAGACGGGAGGATTAAATCTGTGAATTTTTAAATAATTTGTCATCCTGGAGAAACTCAGACAAAAATGGCACCCGAATAAAGAAATACAGATAAAAGAAATCCAATGGGGTAAAAAAAATGCTCTTGTTGAGTTTCTTGTATATAAAACACTATTATTATTTTAAGAAACAAACATTTTTCTTTACCCAATTGTCAGATTTTTTAAACAATTCAGGCGTCATTTTACTATTTTAATATTTTGAAAAAACTTTTTTTGGGGACTTTTCAGGCGAATGTGGCTCAAATTAAGTCAAATAAGATAATTTCACTAAACACAAGACAAAAACACTTGCTTTTACACACCTGATCAAACTTTTAACCAGCTCAAAAAATTGCAAGAATTTAGATTTTGCACTGTTGGATCTTAAAAAGGTTCTAAGAAGAGTTTTAAAATGCAAAAAAGAAGAAAAAAAGATTAAACAGTTTGATAAAAAACAACAATTAAAGTGAAGTGGTCCGTTCATCAGCAGATCAACAGTTTTGAACCAAAGTAAGACAGTTATTTTGAATTTCTTATAACTGAGGGTTATGAAACAAAATATTTAAGTGGTGGACCCAAAAACATTTCACTGGTGCGAGCTGGATGATTCGACTGTCAGTCTGTCAAGATTCAGGAAAATCCTTGACTCAAATGAAGGCCGTTACTGGTGCCGCCTGCAGCCCAATAACCATCAGACGGCGTCTGAGAGAGAAGAACTTTAAGAAGAAGAAACCTCTTCAAAGGCCTCGTCTCCTTCAACGCCACAAAATTGCCAAACATGAGATATTGAAAGGTGGAACAAAGTTTTATTCTCTGAGGAGAAAAAGTTGAACCTCGACGGTCCGGATGGCGTCCAATGTTTCTGACATGACGAGGAGATCCCACTGGAGATGTTTACTAGGCGGCACAGTGGAGAGGGCGCCATCATGATCTGCTTTTTCCTTCAATGGAACAATGGAGCTTCAGGTTGTTCAGGGGCGTCCTTCATGACTGAGGGCCCTGGTCTGTGTGTTAATGACTGGGTTTTTCAACAGGACAACAATGGCCGCCTGACACAGGACTTCTTCAAGGCTTAAATTTTGATCAGGTGTGTATTTCAGTTTTTGGTGAACAGCAGATGTTCAGGTTTCAACCTTCCTTTAAGGGATAGAATTCATCAAACGTTGAACCTTAATAAACATGTAAATGTTGGTCGTATTTCAGCTGTTAAAATGATGATTAGTCATTTTTCATTTCAAAGAATAAAATCCACTGGATGGATTTTTTCCTTCTGAATATTCTCATAAAAGGTTTTAAAAAGAGAGACCTGTGTTTCGTGCCAAACTGTTTCAATCTCTCAGGTCTTCAGTTTTCTTTTCTAGAGTTTCTCTTTTAATCTTTTTGTTATTTTTGGACTCTCAGAAATTTGATGAAGATTTTATTTTTCCATCGCTGGAGCCGTGAGCGAGGAAGAAATCTGTAAATCTGTGTCATCGCCTCCATCCAGTCCACTAAGAGAGAGAGTTCGTGATGTTTTGACTTCAGCTCCTAGATGAAGAAAACAGGCTGTGTGTGTGTGTGTGTGTGTGTGTGAGAGAGAGAGAGAGGATTATAAATGACAGCAAGTTGGTGCCAGTTTCACCCTGAAACACCCCTTCATCATCCTCCTCGCTGTCATCATCACCGTCATAGCTGGAGTCCAGGAACGAAGGGTTTGCTGTCACATTAGGAGCGCTTGATTTAACCTCCTGGCAGACGCAGGCGGGTGGAGTGTGGTGTTGTGATGGAGAAGCAGGTTAAATAAAGCGTGCAGAGGAACAACCTGCTGCTACAGATGGAGTCAGCTTTGGAGTCGGCGTACAGCAGACATTTTTGATTTTCAAACGCAGGAAGAAAACCTGAGAGTTTTGATGGACCGTAATATCAAATCATCACCCTGATCAGAGCGGGTTTGTGGAGTTTAGAGGGTGTTTGCATGAACTGATGCGGCAGAACTCACATGCTGTTTGAGCACCAGGTTCTTCACTCCCTCCATCACAAACTGAGAGCCTGTGTTCATCACTCTGGAAAACAACCTGAGGGGAGGAGAGGAAGAGGGAGGGAGGGAGGGAGGAGGAGGAGGAGGAGGAGGAGGAGGAGGAGGACAGGGTTAGGCTGGTAATCTTTACCGGCGTATGAATTCACTCATATTTATCTCCAGGTTTTCCTGCTGTTGTGGAGAGGTTAGCAGCAGTTTTCTTGAGACGTAAAAGTTTTATTTTATTTTGTGACAAATAGAAACCGTTGGAAGCTCAACGTGTCACTTAAAAATTAAAGAACAGGTTTTTTTTGACACATTACCCCATTGGTTTGACTCCACTGTTGCCATAGTTTGCTGGGGTGGCAGCCATCTTTGTGAACGCCCTGCAAAGTGTGAGAGAAGAACAAACACGTGACGTCTTGTAGAATTTGCCTGTGGGCAGATATGATAAAGGATCAGAGAAACAGACTCACTTCCACTGCCTGATGTAGTTTAGAGGTGAAAGGTCGCAGCCTGCGTCCAACAGCGCCTTCTTATACTGCTCCAAGTCGGACTGAAACACACACAGCAAATCTGTTAGCACCGGACAGCTGGCGGTTAGCAAAGAAAACAAGCTTGTATGAATTTCAGTCAAAGTCCCCATGACGCCAAACACAGTTTTTATTTTATAGTCTGTGTAAAACGTGTGTAAAATTAAAATTAAATAGGTCACAGATGTATTTCCTTAAAAAATGTAAAGCCATTCAACCATTTAGGGTTTACTTGTGGAGCTCAGCTTCACAAACTGTGTTTCAAATTTCTGTGGGCGGATCCAAAATCATAGCTGCTTTATGTCATAGAGCCATCATTAGCATAACCACGCCCCCTGCTGTCAGCAGCAGCATTCAGCCGTATAGTTTGAAGGCAACCAGAAAGTGATAACTGCCAGCAGAAGTAGTTATCTTTCATAGCACCACCCAGTCTTCTGAAGAAACGGGTGGATTGATAGCCTAACTGTATTTGGCTAGGCTATAACGTTACTAGTCAGTAATCCATGTTGCTAAATGTCATAAATGGGAGAAATAAATGAGCATCCTGATGGAGACTGTGAGGAACGAGGCTGAGCTCTATCAGTGTCTGACTCAGAGTCAGTTTCTGGCTCTGATGGCTCAAACAGGTAGGGCCGGCTCCGACCCATGACGCTGCTAGCGCTAGCCTCCATTGTTAATGAAGGTAACGTCCTTGTGCAGTACACAGAGGTGGCTCCCCTCAGAGAGAAGTGCTTATTTTTCCATGATTTTGAGCACACAATTTCATATACATAGCAACTTTTTTAATCTCTCAAATTTGGCTGATTGGTCAACAAACTCATAACACAAATTTATTTCTGCTCTACATGGACTTTAAGCTTAAATTCGGCGTTTTGTCCGAAATATTGTAAATTTATAAGCATGCCACTTTCGCCAGCTGACCTTTATGCTCGTCAGATTATTTGTCTGATATTTACATTAAAAAACGACAAACAAAGTTGAATTCAGGGACTGGATTAGCTGGGGACACCTAGATGCTCCCACCTGTCAGTCTAAGAGGCCACGCCCCCAATTCTCCCTCTCTTTAATACTCAATCTGCTGTAATTGGGTGATTCTTTCATAAATTCAGCCGTACTGTTTTTTTCTACCACCCTGTGAATATTTTTATTTCTGCTCAGAAACTTTAACATGGGGCTCTACGGGGACTGACTCACTGCTGGAGGCAGCACCTAGTGGACACTCTGGGAACTGCAGTTTTTCGTATTTCTGCTTGTATTCTCTCGCTCTCTGATGTTAACTGTGGTGCTGCTCAAAGACTTCACCTCAGCTTTATTTCAGAAAAATCCCCCCTCCAATTGTTTCCTACCTACAGCTAGCAAAGGTGATGTAGCGTGTATTGTTTTCTCTTCAGCCGTCTCCTGACCGGACACTCGGTAGGACCAACTGAAAGATTACACAACAGCCGAGCCACGTGAGAGAGTGTCTGTGAGAGAGCGTGTGTGGTTGTTTTTCGTAGGACTGAAATCCCACCACATCGCTCAGAAACTCCCACAGCTCCCCGGAGACTCTGAAGCAGATACAGTGGGGAGAAAAGGGTGAGAGAGAGGTCTGATGGAGGGAGAGAGATCAAAGAGAGCGGAGGGAAAGGAACAGACAGGAGGCCAGGAGGGAGAGCAATGACCACAGATGACAGGAAGAGAGGGAGAGAAAGAGAGAGTGGGTGGTGATGAAGGGTGAGGAGGTAAATCCAGGGTGATCCATCATTCAGGTGGATGAAAAGAAACAGGGAGACTTATTTCTTGGCAGAGGGGAGAGCTGTCACACCGCCTGTCAGCAGGGAACAAGCTGAAACTCTGAACAAACGCTGAGAATCAGAGTTTACAGTGAGGGTCTCAGAGTGTCCGAAACATGTGTTCTCTTTACAGAATCAACCACCACCTGCCGGTCAACATCTGTCAGAGAATTCATACGGGTGGACGTGGGTGTTGAAGTAAACCGATTGAGAAGGGAGGTAAAATATTCTCAACTGACCTCAGCATAAGATACGATGCTGCTTATGAAGCCGAGTTCAGGATTTTTAGGGCAAAACTGCCTCAAAACACTTTTATTTGTGATTCCTTTATTTGTTTTTTGAGCACCTTAAATCTAAAAGTCATTTTTCAACCAGAAGTACCAATAACTTTAAGTACCAGGAACTTCTCTTCAAGGAACTAAATGGTTCTCCTGGCCCCCTGTTGTCTGGGTTTACACTTCATCTGAAGTCATGTGGAGAGTTTACGAGTCGGGTAAAGAGACGTCTGAAGGAGGCATAAAAGTCACTGCACTACACCGCCAGACCAGTGGAGGGCAGTAAGAAGACACTTTTCAAAAGAGACGGTGACATAGAAGGCGGAGACAGGCTGACATCATCATGTGTGACTTTCTGAAGTCGTGAAAATCAGCCTGTGCTTGTTTTGATCGTGATTTATTGCACCGGTGTTTCAGCTGAAAGAGCAACCCTGTTAACTGGAGACTTTTAGCCAAGTGCATCCCTCTCAAACGTCTCTAGATCATCATTAAATACTTACCTGATCAGGATATTTGAATCAAAAACTAAACGTGAATGCATTCCTGAGGTCTTCTTCTGTGTTTCACCAGCTGTTGTAAACTGGATACCCACTGACACGATCAGCTGAAAGTCTCCAGTTTACCGGGTCGCTCTTTAAACTGGAACACCGGGAGTGGACAGAGATTTATTCACACTATCAGGCTCAAAGAAAAGTTTTTAAACCACTTTCCTAAAGTTCCTGGACTTTTGGAAAGAACTACCCACCAAAAAAGGAAACTTTCACAAGGAGATCGCCTACACTGGAACTAAATTTGGACCCTGGTTCCTGCTGCCGTCTCACACACTACAGTTAGATCTCAAAATTCTTCATTGAAATTTGTGAAACTGAACCGCTTTGTCCTAGAACTCATAACCTCATCAGGTGATGTCATTGGAGAGGTTTAACAGCATCAGTACCTCTGCATGATCTATTTCTTAGTCATAGAGACAGATGTAAAAAGTAATTCTGCAGGTGTTTCAGCAGCGATCTCTGCCCACAGCAGCCGCTGGATGCCTGGACTCAGACACCGACCGACCAACTGCTCTGAACAGCATCTGATTCAAACTCTTCCTCTGAGACTTTTGAAACCTGCCGACTTCTTCAATGAACGAAGCCGATCATGATATATGTTTGATGGATGGAAAGAGCGAACTCCGGGTGTCTTTACGGTCACACTAAGACAAATAACAGTCACAGCCTCTGTCATTTCATGAAGGATGTGTTACCTTTGCTGCCAAACTAAACCTCATCCAGCTGTGTTCCTGTTACAGGGACTCTAACAGGCCTCTCTGTTCTTGGAGGAACTTGGCGCTGGCTGGGCTATACTATCTTTGTTCTACTTCTGGCTCATGATGGGATTATGGATGTTGAAGAGCCAAGATGATGCTTCTCATTAATAAAAATGAAGCCCCTGATTGGTATAATGTGGTTTCGGAGACCTGAGGGCACCGCAGGCTTGAACCCATCTCTAAAAACCATTTCTGCTGTCTGCCAATCCACAGTTGGTGATGTCAGCTTCCCCTGAGCTGTTCTGGTTTCAGTGTTGGTGAAGAAGCCAGGCTTGAATGATGGAACGAAATGAAGGACAGCCGTGTGGGACTCTGGTCTGGTTGAATTCGTCCAAAGATACAAATCTCATCTTCCTGCACAACCTGAACCAGTCACCACATCCTGCCAAGGAGATGCCACCAAAAACCTGATGTTCTGCTGCTAGCTGACACGGTGTTCTTGTTGGCTCTTCCTGTTTGCTCTTAATCCAACCGATCTATCCTGATGAAACCTTTTAGAAGTGCTGACCACCACGGAAATATATCTCTCAACTTGCTCCAATCTGTAGGGATGATTTTTGACTATTCTTAGCCGCTCCTCCACTTTTGACAGTGCTGGAGGTCTGTATTGTTCTTAGGAAGGTTGCTTCATTTCATCACTTCTGAAAAGAAAGAGGAGCTTTGTCTTGTCTCTAATTCCTCTGTCCCCACAGATCATCATCCATCCTCTGTGTCTCTGAACCACAGGAGAGTCACACAAAGTTCCCTCACCAGTCACAGTTTTATTCTTCAGTGTGAGGTTTTATCTTGGCAGCGCTGAGATGCAGCAAGACAGCGACCACAACCCTCAGGTCCCTGTATCATCTCTGCTTTTCATACAGCTCAGACAACTCTTGTCATCCACATTACGATACCTCGTCCCACTAGAGCCAAAGTCAGATTAATGACTGAAGCAACATGGACAAGAACTTGTTTTATCTCTTTTAAGCAAGGATATCAAAGTTATTGCTTTTGAAGTTAAAATTGGGGAATTTTTACCTTTATTAGCTGAAGAGAGAGAGAGGATGTGGGGCAGAGAGTGGAAGAGGACATGCAACAAATGGCTAAGTCAAGAAACCGAACCAACAACCCTCATGACAAGAAACCATCGCCTCTGCATTTGCCATAATTACCAGGCCAATGGCGCCACTCTGACAGTTGATTCTTTAATCTCAATGTTTTGTTGACATTCTTACCTGATCACAATTAACTGCACTTTTCATTGGGTGTAGAAAGTTTCACTATTTTGCATGCTGTGTTCAAACAATGTGAAGCAATTCATACTAGTGTCCTGATTTGGGAATCGAATGAATGAAATGTTCTTTATGATCTTGACGAACAACAAAAGCAAGAATTTAGACTGGAGGGAAAACCTTAATAAGTGTGACAAAGTGCTTCAAGGTTGATTGGTAGCAGGTGCTGCCATCTAGTGCCAGAAGGAGTACCAGTTTTTTTCCTTCTTTTAAATAAGGTTTTAAAGAGGTTTAAACGTACGCGCAGGGATGTCTGCTGAAAGAGACCAGCGCCTGTACCAGGAGCTGTGTGGCCTGTTGTGTCAGGTAGGGTCTGATCCTCCTGATGTTATAGAGGGCATATCAACAGGACTGAGCAATTGAGGCCACATGAACTTTAAAGGTCAGCTGGTCATCAATCGTGACACCCAGATTTCTGGCAAAGTTTGTGGACAGAAGCTGATTGGATTCAAGCAGGACACTGATCTGTGGTTGAACTGAGGAAGAGGATAGGCTGGAAAGACAATGAGCTCAAGTTCTGGACAGATTTAGCTGAAGGTGGAGATATCAGCCAGACATGCTGATTTTCAAGCTGAGACAGTTGTTTGGAAAAGACAGGAAAAACTGAGTGTCATCAGCATAGCAGTGGTATGAGAAACCATGGGAGCGAATCACTACACAAGAAGAGTAAAGGACCAACCACTGACCCCTGGGGTACTCCTGTCGATCTGATCTCTCTCTCTCACCTCCATTGATTCCTGGATAGTGCTCTGTCACATTTTGTGATGCGGTTGCACCTGTATGCTTAGCTCATAGGTGTTAGCTTAGACTTATCAGCTGAATGGTTGGAGAGTTTGTTTAGGAAAGGAAAGGTGTCTTCCAGAAGCGGAGTGGTGTTGCTGTTTTCCAACCACACTAGAAGTGATGGCTTAACTACGGTGTACCTAAAGGGACAAAGTAGCACTTGAGTAGCTTGAATTTCTGATCTTGATTGCATAGTAAAATTTTGAATCCCCAAAACAAAACGAAAGTCAAATTTTAGGATTTTAAATTGATTCTGCTTGTGTGGTTGGTTTGTGTAGTTGTCGTGTGTCAGGTTGAGTTTTGATCATCTCCTAAACTGATCTAAATCACATTCAACAGAACAATTGAGACATCAGAGCCAAGTGGTGACGGTTACGGTAAAACTGGTGCGGTGACTCATAATAAAATACGATGACAGCTCCAACAACACACATCTGAAGAGCACATCCATCAGAGCCGCGGCTTGGAAACCATCTTTTGTTTTTGAGTCTTTGGAGATGCAAAGTGGATCTGAAGTGAAAACATGTTCTTTAACTTGGAAAATATTTGAAGCTGTGTTCTGAAAGAGCCAGACTTTACTCATGGATGTTATTAGTTACACTTACTTAGCCTGCTGTGAAAGGAATCATTGTTTGGGCTGCACAATAGAAACCAAAAGCACCACCAGAACAGTCTGCAGGTCTTTCACTGCATCATGAAGTACGACACACCGGGGAAAACGTTCTCGACATCTCAAAGCTTCAACACGCAAGAGATTTGTTGGAGGCAACTGCGTTTGGGCAGAAATCCAGAGCTCTGATGGAGCAGTCGATGCACACATGATGCAACACATGTTGAAATCTGAGTTTGAAATCTTATCAGTGTTAAGCCATTTCGTGTAGGACTGTTGACCTGCAGCATGTGGGCAGAGGACAAGAGAAATAATGTAATTCATAACAGCCAAGGCAGTGTGTGTGTGTTTTACCTCTGAAGGAGCCTGTGGAGCAGTGATGTAGAAGATAAGGAAGAGTCTCATTTTGTCTTCTGGGGTACCGGCTGATAAACACAGACATTAGCTCACTTTAGTTTGATCTGTGAGTAGAAATGAGTCTGTGTGTGTATGTCTGTCTGTGTGTGTGTGTGTGTGTGTACCATCTGGGTCACTGATGATGTCCAAGAGTGATTTGTCTAAAGTCGACTTGCTCATTAGTTTCTCTTCATACTCAAAGTAAACGTCCAGTTTCCGGCTCTGAGGACAGAAAAAGCATCGAGTTGGTGGTTCAAACTTTATCATATCTATCCTATTATATCATAACATGCCCATCCTCAGCTCGAATTCCAGATTTGTGGCGTGTATCTGTACCTTGATGTGGTTGAGGACAGCTGTAGCGACATTGGTGTGCAGATCGATCAGTCTTTTCTTCTCCAGCAGCTCCGGCAGAGAGCTGCAGCAGACACATTCAACACTTTATGACTGAACAAATCCAGTTTGTTTGACGCTGATACCACAATCAGTTAGAGGCTGAGATGTTGTCGGTTCAATGGAGTTATGCAGACCTGACAGCAGAGGTGAGCTTGGCCGTGTTGTCTGACAGCATGCTGATGGCTCCTTCATCTTCTCCTTCTAAACCCTGCAGACACACAGAGCAGCGATAAACAAAAGCTACACGTTCACACCATCAGGCTCAACGAAGACAAATCAACTACCCCAGAGCCAAATTTAAGCCCTAGTTCCTGTATTTTAGTCACCAGGTTTCTGAGAAAGTTCCTGCTATTGACAAGACCTCTGACCTCTGTGGATGTCTCACCATGATACTCTTCAGGCGTTTGACTTCGTCTTCCTGGGCCCTGTACGTGTCCAGCTCCTCCTGGACCGACTCAGCCACCTCTGGGAAGGGACTGTAAAAATCACACACTATATTACTCTACACTTCAAACCAGTTAATGAACCTCTTAATTTTTATCTCATAATTAAAACAAAAACAATCACAACACAGGAAGCACAGGAGAATACATCTCAACCCAGTTGAATCATTTCCATTCTGGTTACATATATTAAAACATCATCAGCGTAGAGATGGATCCTGTGAAGTTATTATGTATGTTAACTGTATTTAACAGCGGTGTAGCCAGGAATTAACCAATGGCAGGACCTTAATAACAGTGGCCGGGCCACACCTTTTATTTCATAAGTAGCGCACTAGCATTTAGCGTTACAGGAAGCCTATAGATTCCCCTCTGCATGCCCTCATCTGCAGGGCTAAAACAAAGACTGACCAAATCATGATAATTAGCATGTGAAAAGAAACCCTGAGACCTATTCCACAGGTTTAATTATGACGATTCGTTGAACCACTCAGTACCGGCTACTGTTGGTCGTAACCACACAAAAATTTAACACTTAGCTCTCTGTTTAACTTGAATGAACTAAGATAGAAAAAAAACACAACACACTGGTGATTGTTGAACTGTCCATCCTGATGACGCCTTCAATGAACCTTGTAATTCTCAAACACACAATAACACATTCCCATTATTTAACACGAACAACCCACCCAGTTCGTTACAATAATAGCCGATTTATTAACAAAAACAAGAAGTGGGCAGACCTGGAGCGCAGATGGCCTACTGGTTAAGGTCATGCTCCATATGGCAAAAAGCCCTTGAGCGGGCAGCCTGGGTTCAAGTACAACCTGTGCCGACTTTCCCGCATGTCACTCCCTACTCTCACCCTGTTTTCTACTCTACCCACTGTCCTGTACTCTCAAAAATAAAGGCAAAGCCCAAAAAAATAACTTTCAAAAAGAAAGAAGTGGGCAGACCTTGACCTAGCCAGTTGCTTGTCGTTGAACGGCTGCTTTGTAATGCGGTTGATCTAGTCTTCAATTAATACAAATGCAAATTTAGGAGGGTGATGTATGAAACTTTTTGTGTTTTATAAGATGAGTACTTGAGGCTAAAGGTTCCTGGTACCAAGGCTAAAAGCTTGAGTTATGGTAAAAATTTGATGTTGATGGTTTGCATGTTTCCCATGAGCACCATCACCCACTGTTTTAAAGATGTGACTCTTGTCAAGGCATGAATTTGTTTTGGAGAGCAGATCTTCCTTTAAACACTACTTTACTTTGTAACGTCTTTATTTGCAGTTATGTACCGCTGTTGTTTGAAACGTGACAACAAGCAAACTTTGAGATCGTCATGCACAAAACTAAATAGAAAATGGATTCATGGCAGGATAAATGTTTATAGTGACTCAACATAAAAACCTGGACCAAATCTCTGGAGTGTAAAATTGTCTAAAAATAAACAGTGTCTGTTTCTCTGACCTGCCCTTGTGCTTCTGCCAGAACCTGTCAGCGGCGGTCAGGTCGTAAGTCTTTCTGTTCTTCTTCTTTGGTCTGGCACCGGCAGGAGATGGCTCAGTCCCCTCAACCTCCTCCATCATCACCCTGTTGAGTTGAAAGTCCTGAAGGAGAAATTTGCACAAACATGGTCTTTGATATGAGATGTCTCACGCAGGATGTTGGTTGTTTTGGTGAGTAAAACTGTCCATATCTGCTTGTACCAGCGAGCCGCTCATCATAAATCACAAAGATGATGCCATTTCCTGTCAAATAAATTGATTTTCCTGTAAGTCAACACTTAAAATCTTGAAATACTTATGCTTCTAATTTTCCAAAGTAAATTCTGATTAATGAAGATGAAGTCTGATCTGAGACCAGCAGAGGGCGCACACTCAGGGCTAACGCTTCTGGGACAACTGGGATGGAGCCCAGAACAAAAACAGGCGGAACAACAGCTCATTGCTGTGAATACCACCAAAGTGAAGCCCAACAGAAGCCAGAAGGGAGCAGAAACCTGAATCATAATATTAGTGTTGCTATAGTAACAGAAGACGGATGAGGACTGAGATTTAGTGCTGGGATCCTGTACCCTGCTGAGTTTGTGCTGGCCGTGCTTTACCGACATATTTGAAGAAAAGAGAGGAGAAAGATGAAGAGAGTGAAGCCAGTGCTTGGCCGCAGTGCTGTTTGGACTGACATCACCACAACAAAAAAACTAGATCCTGATCGAGATTCTGGATCAGGACGTTTTTTCGATCTGTCACTTGGGAGAAAATGAAAATGGAGAAGGATTCGCTGCTGTTTCCAAGAGAAACCAACAAATTTGAAGTCTTTCTTCTTACTTTCTTAATGTGTTGACATTAAGCGAGTCAAACTATGAACTGGGCAGGGCGATGTTGGTGTGATTTCACTTCATTTCAAAGAATCCTCATCACTTAAAGGTCTATAAATCCCTCACAAGAAATTGTCATTTCTTTATCAGAGAGAAAAAATTCAGGACCTTGTGTTTCGGCAAAACTGAGCGTCACTTCAGATGTTAAATTACAGAATATCAAATGATCAGCTGTCAGTAATTAATGTTCATTTGAAAAGAAGCAATAACAGGACTGAACTGAAGTTACGTGATGTCACGTTCAAGCGCTGTCTCCATCAAAGATCCTCAGTGAAAGAGGACGCTCTACTCTGTTACGCTAAACCTGAGTGGACGGATCTTAAAAGTTTTTGAGGAAGCGGAGTCAGTTTTGTCTGATTTTGTGTCTACAGCTTTTATTTCAGTGAAGCAGATTTTCTCCATCATAACTCAGGCTGTAGATAAACCTCAACACAGTCTGAATTTAACTTTACCGAAGAATTAAAATCACGATTGAACAATACATAACAGCTTTATGGACTTTAGAGGAGACTAGTTTTTTTAAACTGGATTTGCCAGGTGTTATGGTGGCAGTGTGTGTGTATGTGTGTGTGTGTGTGTGTGTGTGTGTGTGTTGATGATGTATTACATAACACATCCATGTGGCTCTACATTCCAGTGCTGTCAGTATTAATCTCAGTACCCCAGTAGCTGACAGCATCCTGGCTCTGCATGAATAAATGTGAGTAGGTGTGTGTGTGTAAATATGCAGGAGTGTACCCTGGGAATCCCTGAGGCACACACACACACATACACACAGATGCTATTGACCAGAGAGAACACTAAACGAAAGGTTAGACTCTTTTTTTTTTGTGTGATGTAAAGGTTGTTTTCCTCATAGAGGATCTTTGCAGGTTTTCTTCTCTGTTATGAAAATCTTTCCCGATCATAAAAAACTCCAAATGAAGCTTTTTAAAGAAATATTTCAGTCTTTTTAACAGAAAAAATTTGTGACAGGGACGGATAAAGAGTGTCAGAATTTTAAACTTTCATAAGAGGCTTACTGTATGAATTTTTGGACACCCAAAATCAGGTCAAACCACATCAAGCTTTTGCCGTTTTACGTGGAGATTTTAAAAAAAAAAAAACTTTAATAAACTGTTTAAAAATCAGAAAATACCGTCATTTTTCTGTTTCGTTGTTTTGTTTGCATTAGCAGTGCTCGCTCACTTCGCTTCCGTTCTATGTCTCTCAGCCACAGCTCCCTCTCTCTTTTACTTGCTTCAGCTTTAGGCTGCAGAGCTTTGTTTTGTTTTGATTCACTCCCAGGTAAAAGAAAAAAGTTTCACAGCCTTGTCTGTGAGCTGATTTTTAGTTTTTAGTGTGCAACAGCTCCACGTGAAAAGGATAACTGTCAGCTCACCAGGACGTCGTGGATCAGCGCCTGATAGGTCCAGGTGTGGTGGAGGGGCGTGGCCATGTCCACGTTACGATCAGCCAGAACAAACAGAGGCCTCTGGAAGCTTCAGAGAAAGACGGACTTTAAATCAAATAATGACTCTGACAACACAGGGAGTCCACATCAGACCTTGTCTTTGCTCCTCAAACAGCTGCACTGCATTGTGGTAAAATGAGTCTGATATCACATTAAGTGAGTCTGTTCACCTGAACTGCCCGGCTGCCATGTTGTCTCCTGTGAACAGACTGTTTCTGGCATCCCGAAGGTTCTCACGAAGCTTCTTATCCAACTTCTGCAACAGAATGCGAGAGTGGCATGAGGTACAGTGAGCAAAGAATGGAGGTGAGCGTGTTGGCGTGAAGGGCGTGTTGAAAAGGAACTTACCACAGCAACCATTTCGGCAGCATTTCCTCGGGGACAGCGAATAATCGGCACGGCACCTGTTCAACAATAACAGCAACAAAAACAGTTTAAAAAACTGATCTGTGTGTCATCGTGTAGAGAACAGTTCAGAGAATCAGTCTGATCCAAAAGAGCAACACTCTGGATCTTCATTCTGAGGGTTTGCTTAGGTGTTTATCTGAATGCTTCCATCTAGTGGACAGAAACAGAACAACACCGCCTCAGTGAGGAGCTTCACAGACACATGACGAGCAGGGTGCGTCCACGGATCCATCAGTGGACTGGGAACACACGCAGACTCACCGAGTGTGACGAAGAAACAGAAGAGAGAGTCCACGATGGTGTCCATGATGGCCTCCATGTCTGTGTCCTTGATGTCTGCTCTGTTGATGGCTGCAGGGAGACACAAACAGATTGAACACTTCTTGTTTCATACACAAAACACTTCATTTTCAGCCTTTTAGTGCATTTTTTATGTGTGTGTGTGTTACCGTGGTAGGAGATGAGCTCCTTGTTTTGATGGCAGAGCACAAACATGTCGTCTTCCAGGGTGATGAAGTTCAGGTACTGATCGTACACCTAAAAACAAAAACACACACATTCATTGTTAGTTTTCTGAATGTCTTCTTCTGCTGACGTGTTAAATATGAATTCAGTATCGGAGGAAACCCGTGTTCACTACTGAATGAACTATTAACAACCTTGGTGACTTGGCTAACGGCGTTAGCAGCCAGAGCAGCGTTGGCGATGTCCTCCAGTTTACTTCTACTGATGGCAGAGATGAAGTTCAGATAATACGACTCATAGAGCTGGCTCCTCAGGTCCTACACACACACACACATGCACAAATCCATCATGCATCTATTATAAATATTCAAAGAAAAAACAAGCTCATTGCATGGACGTTGTTGCGATTCAATCAGGCTGTTAAGGATGTTTCATGTAAACAGTATCAGTGTGTGCGGTGCACAGGTGTGTGTGAGTACCTGACATATCCTGCTGATGTTCTCCTCTGTGGGCATGACGAAGTAGATGGCTGGAACGTCTGGGATAGCATCTCTGTCTGAGCCAAGCAGACTAAAAAAATGAAACTGATGTTAAACTTTGATTCACTAAGAGCTCCTACACATGGTGTCTGTCTGTGTGTGTGTTCACATGTTTGTGTCTGTGAATCAGGGCAGAGGAGTTGTGAACACTTAACCATCCAAATGAGATAAATCACATAAAGCTGTTTAGTCTGTTAAATAAAGAACAGTGTATAGATCTGATCAATAAGAGAGGATCCCCCTTCATCTGGTTCAGAACGACGAGTCCTTTTTTCTGCACTCTGCTCTCTCTCTCTCTCTCCTGCACTTCTCCCTCTCCAAACAGGTTCTCTGCAGTCATCACAGCCTGGATCATTTGGTGTGCACGCATAACACGCTTTACAAATCACTATCTGTGGGTCTTTCTCATATATTTTGAAGTACGTCAGCCCTTATCCAGACAAGAGCGTGCTGGCTGCGGTTTTAGCTTGCGTGATCACGACATAATATTTCAGCTGTGTTTTTCAGTGATAAAAGTCTTTTGGCCAAAAAAACAAAAATGCACTTTTGGCCGAAAATTTCCAGAGGCCGAAATGTCTGTGAACCTCTAGTTATATTTCTGAATAGTGAAGGAGGGAAGGAGGGAAGGAGCATAGCAGTATGTGTCACTTACAGGTGTAGGGTGATGCCCATGTCTCTCAGCTCTTTGACAGACAGCAGCGGGGAGATGATGTCCTGGCCAAACCGGTCGTATACCAACACCTGGACACACAGAAAAAACCCACAACATTAAATATTTAATCAGAGATGAGAGAAATGATTCTGCAACTCCAGCCCGTATTTGGTTGCCAAAGTAGATTTTCATCGGCCAAAACTGAAGCTTAAAGACAAAGCTGTAATTAACTTTGTGGGGTGTTAATGTGTTATAAGGACAAAATATAAAAACGGCAAAGCAGGAAACAAACACAAATCTCTGACATTCAGAGAAAACTCTGAGATCAAGATACTGACATTTGCAGTACATTACAGATTTACTTTTGTTCACAAAATCCAGTTTGGACAAACATTAAGTGTGTGTTTGAGTGTGCATTTTACCTTCCATACTGGCTCAGCTGTTGAGTTCTTCAGAGGAGGAGCGTTGAAGTCAAGCATTCGCTTCAGAGCGACTGCAGGAGCAAACACACAAGCGATTCAACGAATAGTTTCCCTCTTTTTACACATAAAGGTAGAGACTCAGTGACTCATTTACCGAATGAGTGCTAAGTTATTGCAGGCTGGTTGAATATTATATTCTGGTTTCATTATTTGTTTATTTTTTGTTGACATTCCACCCAGAATTCTTTGGTGTTATTTAGATCTTATTACAACATTAAGTAAGTTAAGTAAACAGTGAAGTACTATGTAACCACTCGGACATATTGTATGTTCACTGAAGACTGAGTACACTTACCGAAGATGTTCTGCCTCTCAGAATAATTACCAAATTATTTGTAATATTTTAATAAATTTTAAGAAAATAAACTATTAATTCTACTTTTTCTTCACATATGGCGCCGGTTGCTTCCTCCTCAGTTTTTATGGTAAATAAGTAAATAATTCAGTACTGATAGTAGATTTATCACAACAATGACAGCTCAATCTGAAACGACACACATCTATAAATTTAATGAAGGTATGAATAGGGTAGCATTTCATGTGTTTAGGTTGAGAAACATCGATATCGATCAGATATTTAAGGACTTCTTCACTTGTAGCAGCATGCTAGCTTCACCTAGCCAATTCAGCCATTAGAAAGCTAGCAGTATCATTAGCTAATGAGCCCAACAGCTGGTTAATTCTTAAGTTAAGCTGTTAACACCTTGATTAGTTCATTATTCTCCATACGGAAGACAAGTATAAACAGTTTCTGTTATCTGTACTGAAACTGAAACGTCAGCTCATCACTTCAACTGACGGTTGCTTGAACTGAAGATTGGTTAGTTAGTTGGTTGGTTAGATACATGGCGGTCTTAAATAAATCGCTGCTGTCATACTGCGGGTACTTCTAGAACCAAACAGTCCGTTAGCACAGCTGTCTTTCGCGAAAATGAACCTTTACTGAAGAAAAGAAGAGTTTGACTAACCGATCTGCTTCTCCCGGACGGAGGCCGCCATGTTTGATGTTGTTGGTGATGACGGAGCGTCCGATGACGTGGCAACAGTCCGACGTGAGCAGAACGTCAAAGAGGAGCTAAACAGTAAGACGTCTTACTCTAACTTTTCTCAACACATCAAAGTCTTTTTCGAGTTTGATTTTACATATAATTAACGATCACGGAAAGTTTTGCAGAATGTAAAAACAAAACAACACTTTACGCTGAATAAGCAGAGTAATATGATTGTACTTTAGCATTACACGAAAATAAGAAAAAAGTACAGCTTTCAGAGAAATTAACAACTATTGACGTCTCACTCTGCTGAGTTTTTGAACGATAAAAAGAAAGAAACGCAAATTGACTTTTTTATCTTGATTCTGAGCAACTTTTGCAACAAACCAACAAATTTTCTCATGATCCAAATAAACCTTTTCTAAATCTTGAACCAGAGACAGTTGAATTCCTACTTTAGCTAACAGGTTGATTACTATATGCAATGCACCATTAAACATACATTGATTTTTATTTCTTTTTTTTTTACAAAAGTTTGCTCATTTTAAACTCCCTTGTAATTTTGATATTGAGTTTGTTAATGTATGTTGTACAGAAATCAACTGTTTTCTCTCAGAAGATACTTGATGAATAAAGGGGATCCTGGCTCCGGGGGCCTGATACAGGTGTTCCAAACGTTGTTAAAAAAAGATTAATAATGTTCCGAAATATGGGTGATGCAAATGAAAAAAATACAAGGCAAATAAAAACTGCAGGAGAGTGCTTCTGTGTTTTTATAATTCACAAGAACAAAGTAGAAACGTGATATACAGCACAAATCTGCAGCAAGCAGAAAAAAACGATAAATATCAACAAAGTAGAATGAAAGTAAAAGGTCAACGCAGAATCATCAATTCAGAAAGAAATAATCTGATAAACGGTAGCTGAAAATTCATGAAGGATGATGTGTTGTGAGTAACAAATCCATTAATAATGCTACTGAAGAGGACCTGAACTCGCAACCTTACTGCATAATTTGATTAATTTAATGAACAAATCGTGAGATCCCTTTTAATCTTTGTTCAGTTAATCATTTCAGAATGAAAACTGTCATCTTATTTTTAAACATTTTCAATTTTTTCATTGACTAAATAGATTAAAAAAAAAAACAAGAAACAGGAAACACAAAAACAGAAAACCTCAGGGTAATCAACTATGTTCAGGTCCTTCTCAAAAAATTAGCATATTGTGATAAAGTTCATTATTTTCTGTAATGTACTGATAAACATTAGACTTTCATATATTTTAGATTCATTACACACAACTGGAGTAGTTCAAGCCTTTTATTGTTTTAATATTGATGATTTTGGCAAAAAAGTAAAGAAAAACCAAAAAATTAGCATATCATGAAAAGGTACTCTAAACGAGCATTCAACCTAATCATCTGCATCAACAAATCAACTCTAAACACCTGCAAAAGATTCCTGAGGCTTTTAAAAACTCCCAGCCTGGTTCATTACTCAAAACCGCAATCATGGGTAAGACTGCCGACCTGACTGCTGTCCAGAAGGCCATCATTGACACCCTCAAGCAAGAGGGTAAGACACAGAAAGAAATTTCTCAGCGAATAGGCTGTTCCCAGAGTGCTGTATCAAGGCACCTCAGTGGGAAGTCTGTGGGAAGGAAAAAGTGTGGCAGAAAACGCTGCACAACCAGAAGAGGTGACCAGACCCTGAGGAAGATTGTGGAGAAGGGCCGATTCCAGACCTTGGGGGACCTGCGGAAGCGGTGGGCTGGGTCTGGAGTAGAAACATCCAGAGCCACCGTGCACAGGCGTGTGCAGGAAATGGGCTACAGGTGCCGCATTCCCCAGGTCAAGCCACTTTTGAACCAAAAACAGCGGCAGAAGCACTTGACCTGGGCTACAGAGAAGCAGCACTGGACTGTTGCTCAGGGGTCCAAAGTACTTTTTTCGGATGAAAGCAAATTTTGCATGTCATTCGGAAATCAAGGTGCCAGAGTCTGGAGGAAGATTGGGGAGAAGGAAATGCCAAAATGCCTGAAGTCCAGTGTCAAGTACCCACAGTCAGTGATGGTCTGGGGTGCCATGTCAGCTGCTGGTGGTGGTGGTCCACTGTGTTTTATCAAGGGCAGGGTCAATGCAGCAAGCTATCAGGAGATTTTGGAGCACTTCATGCTTCCATCTGCTGAAAAGCTTTATGGAGATGAAGATTTCATTTTTCAGCACGACCTGGCACCTGCTCACAGTGCCAAAACCACTGGTAAACAGTTTACTGACCATGGTATTACTGTGCTCAATTGGCCTGCCAACACTCCTGACCTGAACCCCAACACTGTGGATGAGCTTAAGGCCGCTATCGAAGCATCCTGGGCCTCCATAACACCTCAGCAGTGCCACAGGCTGATTGCCTCCATGCCACGCCGCATTGAAGCAATCATTCCTGCAAAAGGATTCCCGACCAAGTATTGAGTGCATAACTGAACACAATTATTTGAAGGTTGACTTTTATTGTATTAAAAACACTTTTCTTTTATTGGTCGGATGAAATATGCTAATTTCTTTAGATAGGGATTTTTGGTTTTTCTTTACTATTTTGCCAAAATCATCAATATTAAAAAAATAAAAGGCTTGAACTACTTCAGTTGTGTGTAATGAATCTAAAATATATGAAAGTCTAATGTTCATCAGTACATTACAGAAAATAATGAACTTTATCACAATATGCTAATTTTTTGCGAAGGACCTGAACAATAAGAACAAAACAAAGCAGCTTTTAAGGCAAAGTTAAAGAATCAGCACCATTACTTTGAGCAAAAAATATCAAAGATATGAAGTGGAGGAAATAGTTTAGGGTTAAAGGAAAACTGCAAATAATACAGAAGGAGTTTATCCTTAATGCATTATTCTGTATCTGTTCCTGAACCAGACTCCTCCTGCCCCTCCTCTAACTTTCTGTTGGGAGGAGGTACATGTGGTGGCTGACCGCCTGCTCCATGGAGCTCTTGAAAGCCTGGTATGAGGAGGCGACAGGCAGTAGGAGGTGTTTGGAGTCAGACTCGCTCTGAGGGAAGAGCCAACCATCTCTCAACACTGTCTCCTCCTCTTCAGCTCCTGGTGAGGAGGAGGAGGAGGAGGAGGAGGAGATGGGGTGAAGGAAAGAGATGGAGGGGGCAGGGAGGAGGCCAGCGGCTGGGAGCTCCTCAGCTCCTGTGGCAAAACGGAAGAGGTCCTGCAGGGAGATGGAAGTCCTCCCAACTGAGGAGGAGAGGAGAATGAGAAAGCAGGAAAAGAAAAGAAAGCAAAAGGAGTACAAAAGTGAGGAGGGAAAAGGAGAGAAGAAAGAGGGAAGGAGAGGGCAATAGGATGCAAGGTAGGAGAGAAGGATACATGCAGGAGGAAACAATGAAAGGGGCGAGCACAGGAGGAATCAAGAGAGGATATACAAAAAGAAAAAGACGAGTGGAGAAGAGAAATACAAGAGGAAGAAAAACAAGGAATTGTGAGAAGGAAATGAGAATTAGGAAAGGAGAGAGAAAAGAAGGAAGTAGGAGAGGAGAGAAGGGCACAAGGGAGAAGAAAAATGTGGGAACAGAAAAAAATGAAGGACACAGAAGAGGAGAGATGAGTTCGAGTTTAGAATTCATTACATATCTCCTCCGGCAGATTGTTTGATGACTGCGTACCTTCACACTCAAGCAGAAAGTGCCTCCAGAAGGTGATAACAGGTTTCTCCATGTTCAGTTTCTCCTTCTCTGTGGAGAACCTGACGGTGAACAGCTGACGGAGCGTCCGAGCCGTGAGCTGAACCGTCGCTTCACAAAAAACGGCGCAGAACACCGACGGGAAGAGCTGCACCTGGATCAGAGAACGAGGACTCTCACTGTGAGAGCAGTTCACAAAACCCTGTCTCCAGTAAGACGTTAAAGTTTTACTCTGCTGAACAAACCTGCTCAAAGATGCCTAAAGTCTGCAGGCCCTCCCGGAACCTGTGGAGGACACACAAGCAGGTGATGGTCAAAGAAGTGAAGGAATGGAGCTGTTGCTGTGCAGGTTGATATGTTTTCTCTGTACCTCTGCAGTGGCAGCTGCATCCTGGTGATCATCGTGAAGCTCACCAGATTCTCCACCAGAGCCTCCCTCTCCTCCAGGCTGCTGATTGGTCGATTGCAGCCGGCCAGCTCCAGGTACTCCCAGCTCTCCCCCATCACTGCTTTCAGCTCATATAAAGACTCCGCCTCCTCCATCTGAAATCATCCAACCACTCATTTTATTTAATATTGCTGCTAGTAGAGTTAAAACTGTAAAAGTGCAGTTTTTTGGTTTACTCACTCTGCTGACTTGGTGGGTGAAGTGTGTGTCAGGGGTCATGTGTGTGACAGTGAGCGGGCGGTTGGCGGGGTAGTTGAATAGACACTGGTAGAGAGCGGGGGAGAAGAAGCCGACAGAAAGACCGCCGTGAACTAGAGAGAGAGCCAGCAGGCAGCCAACGTCAAAGTAGACGTCGTCACGCAGAGCTGCAAACACACAAACACACACAGGGTTGGAGAGTCTGTTGGAGAGTTAAATGATTTAACCAGAAACAGATTGCATATCCCTCTCTCTAAAGCCACCAGGCTTCTTTGAGATAATCACTTATTTTAGCTACAGAACACAGAAGTTGTTGGTCCACCTCTGCCTCTTCTGGTTTGTTTTTTGTGCTTCTGTGTCACAGAAATATAATGTTGGATAAGAAACACTCACTGTTTAAACTTGATGAGCAACAAAAGCCACCAAAGAAATTGACAAATCTGTGCAGCAGTAGATCAGCAGTTAAAAAGTTACGTTCCTCATTTTGTCAAAGGAGTTTTGTGGCTTTAAAGAGAGCAACAGAGCAGCGGTTTGTGGTTCAGCACCCTCCTCTACTGTAACAACAAGCTCACTCTCTGTAGGCCCCCTTTAAACGACATCATTTCACAGAGTTTCACTCAAAAATGCAGAGAAAAAAATCTGTGTTTACACGGAAACACTGAGGGAATGAAAACGCTGTAGTGTGTATGCCAGGCCTGTAGGCGGCGACATAACTGTAGAGTCTTTCGTAGCACAAAAGACTCCAGCTTGCCATTTACACGGCAACAGTGTCTGCAGTGTTTCAGAAAAATTCCACCCTGGAGGGCGTTTAAAAAAAACACGTCTTAGGTCAGTTAAAACGCCATATCTGTGTAAACAAGAGGCCAAAACGCAACAATACTTTTGCATTTCACCCTAAAACGGTTGTTGTGTAAACGGCCCTTCAGAATAACAGCCTCAACAAACACAAGACCTTCAAGTGGACACACTTGTAAGATGTTGAACATTTTGTTCTAAATATAGATTGATTCAAAAATAAGCAATGATTCCTACCTCGGGAATCCAGTGCCAGGTTCTTGGATCCCTCTGGTCCCTCAAACACCACAGAGTCCTGGATCTGCTGCACCAGGAGCTTAAAGAAGTACTGCCTCGCTATATCGCTGTCCTGGAGGCTGCTGGAAAACACGGTCTGCTGGTCGTTTCTGAACCTGGATCAAGATGGCGAGGAGGTGAAAATACAGTCATCTGTAGATTTTTAAGTTTTCATATTCCTTCGTTTGAGGGTGAAGAGAAATCTCCGCACATTCAGGACCTTCTTACCTCACAGTCAGAGTGTGTGTGGGGTCGAAGTCAGCCCTTCTCACCAGCTCCAAACCTGCAGACAGAGCCTGGTCCCCGTCCACCTCCACATGGACTGTTGTGGTGCTGAGATGAGGGGTCGACGCTCGCAGGAGGTCCTCAGGTGATCCACATCCAACAGGTAGAGACAGTCTAAGAGATACAAGGGAGGGAAATATCTTAACAACACTTCTCTATAAACACCTATGAACACATGGGAGAGGTGTGCTTGTTTTAAGTACCTCTTACAGCTGATGGAGGACTGGATTGAGGACATGTGACGTTTGGACATTAGACTCCTTCTCTGACCCAGCTGAGGAGATGCAACTAATGAAGCTGCAGGAAAGAAGCACATTTTTACATTAAAAAAAGATAAAAACAGATGCTAATTAAGACTTCAATTACTGAAATATGATTTCTCTTAACAGGAAACCAACACTGAGACGCCACACATATTTCAGCAGCGTGTCTTGATCTGTCAAAGAATATCTGCGGGTTTTCTGTCTGACTATTTGAAAGTAAATATCTGCGTTTTTGGTCCATCAGAGACTCTCATTCGAACCTCTCCCGTCAGTATTCTGAGTGCAGTCTCTGCAGGTCCAGTCTGTGGTGTCCAACCTCAGCCCCGAACATTTCCTGTGAGTCCCTCCTGATCCACACTGTCTGCAGCGGATCACCTTGAACCAACTGACAAACAGACAACAACAGCGAGGTCAAAGGAGGGAAAAAAACGAAGAGGCCGGGGATTCAGTGCATTACAGTGAAGTGTTTTAACTACCCATTCTTTGCGGAGTGTGTGCGTCCATTGTCGCACAGACAGGTGAGAGCGTCGCAGCGTGTGTAAACCTCCAGCAGCTCTGAAAATGCATTTGCCTCCAGCTCCCATGATGCATCCCTGCAGATGAAATAACAGTTATAAAAAAAAAGCCCAATTGTCTGTCCTTACACCCACTGCTTGTTACGTCACCTCTCTGGGATGTAGATTCCCATCCGCAGCATCTCCTCCTGGAAGTTTTCTTTGTTGTTGCACAGAGTGCATCTGAAGAAGAAGAGGCCGGCACTGTGGGCCTGACGCTGACACACACACACACACGGATAATGAAGGATCAGTTGGCAAAGGTAGCAAATTAAAAAAAGCTGATTGTTGAAGCTCTTCAGACTGAAGAAGCATCCCGATAAAGATTCAGGATGAAATAAAACACACAGATTGATGATACCTGCACACAGTCCCGGTGGAACCAGCTGGTATGGCAGGACGGACATTTGAGGATGGAGTAGCCCAGGACTGGCTCGATGGAGTCCAGACAGATGGAGCAGGACTGAGGCAAACTGAGGTCTGAGCCCACACACACAGACTGTGAGGGACTGTGATCCAGACAGTACGACCTGAACATAAACACAGCACCAAAATGATGATGACAGAGAATAAACTGAGTTCTGAAACTGAATTCTAAAATAAAACCTGGTTAATGTTCGGCCAGCACTCACGGGAACTCTCCGGTAAACTGTGAGATGAAGCCCTGTTTCTTCCCACAGGGAAAGTGGATCATCTTCCTGCAGCTTACAACGTTACAGCCGACACACGCGCCCTTCCTCTTACAGTAGTAACACGTCTGAAACACAGCAGCAACACGGTGAATACACACAAGAGTGACAGAAATGGAGCGCCATGAGTTTCCTCTCGGCTCTGAAAGTAAAAGCAAAATGTCTGACCAGTCGAGACGCACGGCGGATCTCCTGTTTGATGTCATCGATCAGGAAACCAAAGACGCCCTCGTTCTCCTCTCCTCGCTGGTAAACTCCACATGATGTCAGCTAAAATGCAAAATACACCAAAGATTATTAACACAGACACCCATCCAACAAAACACACTTTAAAGAAAACTTTCCCCAAAGGGATTCTGAGAACAGAAAAGTTGTACATCTTTAAAATCATAAACCCTTCAGTGCATGACCACGAGAACACACACACACAGACTCACCAAGCAGAAGTAATGAACAGAGAGTTTGTGCTCTTTCAGAGTGACTTTTTCTCCAAACATGGCCGGGTCATCATCACTCAGCCTGCAGAGAGCACAACCTGCACAAAGAAAACCAACAACAACGAAAAAAATAATTATATTTTAAGTATTGGCTGAATGTGTGAGGTAACGTCATTTTTCCAAGAGCTGATGAGAAATCGAAAACATCAACAATCTGCTGAAAAAAACATCATCCCTGACGAGATGTGACTTCAGGATTAACACTTTGTAATCCCAACTTTTGCTACCTTTATAGAGAATAATATTGATATTCATGACAGTAAAATATCAGTCAGATGTAGATCTGTGTGTTTCACTCACACTCCTGTTCGCTGCCAGCGTTTTCACCCTGCAGCCTCCTCCTCGTCTTCTTCTTCATGTCAGTGTGAAATGAGCCTGCAGGGATATAAACAAACCAGCAGGGTCAGAGGTCAAACAGTTGGACTGTGCATAGACGACTAGTAGAAAGCTAAAGCTCTGTCCATTTTGCAGAAACTCCAGAACTCTTAGAGATATCTTGTCTAAATGAATATATTCACTGGGATTTGAACATGTCCTCCGTGAACATCAAGAGTTCTGAAAACATAAGAGGATGTACAACTAGATTTAAATTATGAAACAGTGCAGAAAAGGGAAAAAATGTGCAGAACAATTGTTTAGAATGCAGGATAAGATTAGAAATATTTGGTGCAAAAAATGTTGTTTGCAGATTGTCATACTCATATAAACATCTGGAAAAAATCCAGATCCTGACATATTTTTCACCAGATACAATTGAGTGACAGGTGAGGTTTGATTTTATAAATGTATGTTGATGGTACAAGTATGTTTGACCATACCTAGTGACTGATCATTGTTAACAAATAGAGCATTTGTATGTTACTTTTATGGTTAATAAATATGTCAGTAAGAGCTACTGTAAGGGCCTTTGGTTCGAAAAATCAGTCCCATAGAGAAGACTAGATCCAGTGTTGAGTTTTTGTTTTCACAAAGAACAGGGTGTCGCAAATCTGACAGTGTTTTGAGTAGTTAGACTCTTAGAGTTCACAGAAGTCTATGATTAATTTGCTAAACTGCATAAACTCAGGATGTAAGAACAAAATATGTATAAATATATATATTTTTATATATTGTATTTATAACTGCAGAAATAACACATAGCATTTATTGCGAAGTACAATTTTGAAGGCTTGGTTGGCACAGAGAAGACGTTAAATAACACAATGACTTTTAACCAGGTAAGCGATAAAGTGTTTAAAGGAAAGCTTTAAATGAAACCTACTTTACATTCGGGGTCGAAGAATGTCAGAATGTGATCATTTTCGTTTCGTTATAAGAGTTTATTCCGCTGTTTTGTGTTAATGTCTGTCTGACGCCGTTGAGATTTAAATTTCCCTCGTTCAAAAGTCTTCTTCGCGGTCTTTCTCCACCTGGTGCGCAGTTTACTGCCACAGCGCCCCCACGCGGCAAGTTGGATACAAGTTCCCAGATAAATTAGCGTCACTGATATTAACTCAACCCATTGTGGCGTGTTTTTTTTTTTTTTTTTTTTTTTTTTTTTTTATCATAGACTGTATATTTTTATTTTATTTTTAATTATTTTTAAATAGTTTTTATGCTCATTTGAATTTATTTCGTAACTCCATGTCCCATGAAGATTTGTATCAGGGAAAAAGCAAATATCCGTGGATAAGTTATGATAAATCAAACTATAAATTCTAGCTGACAGGTTACGAAAAAGCCTACAATATGGATTATTCTTTATTAGCTAGGGTTAGGGTCACTTTTTGTTTCAGTGTGTTTGTTAAGGAAAACAAGAGCTGACCAAAGCATTCACAGAGATTTTTTATTCATGAGAAAGATCGAATTAAATAAAATAAAATACAAAAAAAAAGGATATTGCTGTGAGATCAGGTTGTTGTTATAGAGATCCTTGTGTGTAAAAATGACATCGGCATTCCTGTTAATCTGTGTGTGTAAATGTGTAAATGTGTGTTAAGGACAGCGTTCCTCCTTATACAGTCTATGGCGGCACTACTTCCCCTCTAGCATAAATCACCCCACTCTCTCCTAATAGTTAATAGTTACCACTGACTGTAAATAATGGTAATCTGTATGCAGTCTACCACAGATACATACGACATAGCCAAAACACGTCACAGCTTGTCCGTTGTAGCATCATAGTTCAGAAAAATCCATTAAAAAAAGGAACGTTTCCGGTTTCCCCTCAGAGACGCCCCGCCCCTAAATATGAGCCCGACCGTATCCATGGAGACGGGACTCTCCAAGTAATGGAAACATTAAAAGCCGGCTGTTGTGGACGTAAAAGCTAATTTTGAGGTCATTTCTCCAAAGTTTTACAGGTCAGCTGCATGTATTTTATTGAAAACATCATACAGTTGATGTCTGACCTTGATGAATATTTTCGTTATTTAATAGACTGTTGCTAAATTTAGGTTAGCAAACGGTGAGATTATTATGGGTTCAGTGTACGTGAAGGGAAGCTTAAATCTCACAGGCCTGGTTCCATTTCTGGCACTATAGACATAAAATTGACATGAGTCAAGGGATGTATCTGAATCTAAGTCTCTTTATCGTCCCGTGAAAGGAAATTAGTGCTGCAGCAGGAACACACAAAACACAAGGTACACAATGACAGTATCAGCAGTGAGAATAAGACCCAATTAAAAGTCTAAAGTTGGACATAATGAAAAAAAAACTATAAGAAAGATTGAGTTCTGAGTGCCGCCTTGCATTTTAGGTAGCTCAAATGAGGAAAGGTCTGTTGGTTGGAAAAGTGAAGCAGAGATTAAAAAAAGAAGAAGAAGAAGACTATAGCTGTAAATATGAGCTGATCAGGCTTTGAATTTAACCTCTTATCTGAAAACATCATTACAGAGTCATACTGTATCATAACGTTTACACGCCGATGGGTAATACATTTATTCTGATGTTTTCCTTTTCTGTGTCAGATACTCCAGCAGAGTGAGGAGGAAGAGGAGTGATGCCGAAGACAGGGAAGAAAGCTGGAGGAGGTGGAGGAAAGAAAGGGGAAGACGGGTCGTTGAGTGTGCAGCAGAAAGCTGGAACATGGGAGACGAACAGGAAGGAGGCGCTTTTGAAGGAAGTTCACCAAAGAGCTCAGGCAGAGGAAGAGCGAGCGAGACAGAAGGAGAAGATTCTGAAGGTAATTCAGGTTTAAATTATCAGTGAAGATCAGTATTCAATATTTCTGCATTTGTATCTACCCTGCTGCTCTCTCCCTGTGAACATGTGTGTTGCTTCCTGTGTGTGTGAATCAGGACAAGCTACAGAAGGAGGAGAGGAACAGTGCAAAGAATAAGTTCAAGATCATCCAATGCTGGGTGACGAACCTCAGACAGGCGCAATCTGCCGAGCGGAAAGAAGACATGGCAGTGATGAATGCGACGTTTGAGAGGGAGGTGGAAGAGCTGGACAGCATCGCCACGGTGAACTTTTTCTATTTAACTTTATTTAAAGTGTTTTTTTCTTTAATTCCTATTTTTCTCAGACTGTCTTTTTAGGAAACCTTTATTTTAGCTTCTATCTGAAATGCTGTCTCTTTAAGACTCTCGGCTCCACAAACCCTCTTCCCTCTGATTGGCCAGCTCTGTGAAGGCCTATTAGGGGTGGAGCTATAAGCAGACTTTTGTGTTTGAGGCCCGACTTTCCAACATGTTCTGAACCATTTAGGAGATCCTTACGTTATGACCTTGACATTTCAGCAAGTCTCGTGAAGATCTTTTGTTCGTTTGTTTTTGAGCTGCTCAATCAAATAATTGATGATTAATTGATTAATAAATTAATCGTCAAATATTTTGATAATCGATCAATTGGTTTAAGCTTCATAAATCTAATTTCAGCTTCATAAATGTGAATATTTTCTGGTTTCTTTGCTTCTTTATGACAGTCCTGAATATCTTTGATTTGCAAACAAGACATCTGATGATGTCATCTTGGACTTCAAAAAACACAGACATTTTTCACCATTTCCTGACATTTTATGGACCAAACAACTACTCGATTAATCGAGAGAATCATCGATAGATTAATCGATTATGAAAATAATCCTTGCAGCCCTAGTTTGTTTGTTTGTTTTTAAAACAGAGCATATTTAGTAGTTCACAGACACATTTAGGGATTTCTACGACAAATTAAAATCTACATACTGTTCTCCAACTCAAACAGTTTCCTTTGCATCATACAGCAGCAAATCTCTAAGAGTCACAAACTGCATCAAACTCTTACCTCCACCCTGAAAGTGCACCCTTGCTGTCTCCTCCGGGGTTGCAGGACCTGGAGCGTGAACAGCAGGAGCAGGAGCGTCAGTCGGCTCTTGTGCAGCATGATCACCAGCAGCAGATGGAGCGTCTGTGTGATCTACATGAAAAGCATATGATGCTGGAGCATCAACAGTGGGAGAGCTGCATGCTCTACTTACACAGGTGAGTGTTTGTCATCTTTATTTATTTTCTTTACCGAGAAAACGTCTCCTTTTAAAGCTTTAAGGTGAAAAAGTTATTTGTGGTCAAGCAATATGAGCAGGATGTGTCTAAAGTCAGTGGATGTTAGGATTCAGCTCCTCTTGTTGATGTTTGATGAGGTTATCAAAATTGTTTGTGTCCGTTTTGCACTTGGGGGTTTTGTTTTCAGGGTGCAGAGGATGGGACACTCTCAGCTGCAGCATGCTGAGCTGGACGACGCTCTGTTCGCCATGCAAGAGGAGCATAAAGGAGTGATGGCTGACTTGCATGACGCGTACCAGGAGGCTCTGAAATTTTGCAATGAGTGGCTCGAACCCCAGGTACCTCACAGACACGGACACAGACACGCCTCTCTCTCCTCAGTCCCTGTCTTTGAGTCTCCTCTCTCTTTCTGTGCAGTTAGTAAGTGAGACTTCATACTTGAAAAAGTTGGAGGAGGACAGAAAGAAGCACCTGGAGCAGCAGAGAGCGATGCTCAATCCCAGCAGGCAGAAGGGGGACATGAAGACAAAACAGAAGGTCAGAGGGCAGACAGTTTAATTAGTGGAGGAGATTCAGCATCACAAATATCAGTTCATGAGTTTGTAACTGTTTTAAAAAAAAAACTCCCAGGAAGCTGTCAACCGGAAGGACATGCTGATCTCTAAAAGGTCAGAGCAGGAGCAGCAGGAGCAGGAGCAGCAGGTGCAGGAGCTGATCGCAGCTTGCGACCAGGTTCACCGCAATACCCTCAAGCTCAAGGATCAGCTGTCCAAGAACCAGACCGCAGCGAGGAAGAAGCTCACCGACCTCACAGTCCACAGCGACGCCACCTCCAAAAAACTGAAGGCTCTCATAGCCAAGGTGACACACCTCCCATCCGGAGTAACGCTCAGATCGTCTCAGTTCGTCCTCTCACTCTGGTTTCTCTCTGATGCTGCAGGGCGAAAGGATTGTACAAAAAGGTAACATCTGTGAGAAGCTGGAGAGCGAAGTCCTGTTGCTGCCTCCTCCTGAGACTGCTGCCCTGGGTGGAGATGTAGAGGAAGTTACTGGTCAGGTAAGACAGGATCCAGGTCCTCATTTTGTCAAGAATTCTCAGTAATCTAACTTTAATCTCAGGGCTCTGAGATTTTCAGAATACTGACACAGCTGTCACACAAATTAGGAATGATCTTGATATGAAACCAGAGCTGGTAACAAACCTCTGAACTCTGCGTCTCTTACAGTTCCCTGAGCTGCAGAATCTCATGCGACGCACCAACACCGCAGTGCTGCAGGGAGACGCTCTCAAGAAATGCAAACAGGACCTCATCAGAGAAAACCAGGAGCTGGAGCGTCAACTGCACGAGGGCGACTCACCGCAGCTCAAACTCTTCATAGGGCCCGTCCTGCTCGGCATGGGGACCGACTCCACTTCCAAGGCCTGGGCGAAAACCCAGACAGGCCGCACCGCCAGTCAAGGTGTTCGACTCGAGACCGTGGAAGTAGGACTAATGCAGTGAGGAGAGTGATTATAAAAATAAAAGACATTATATGATTCAACAATTTACCTGATTTCTATTCTTGAAATTTACAACCAAAGGAATGCTCAAAAAAAAAACACCTGTTTGGAACATTCCACAGGTGAACAAGTTAACTGAAAACAGGTGAGTGTCATGATTGGGTATAAAATGAGCATCCCTGAAAGGCTCAGCCGTTCACAAGTAAGGATCGGACAAGGTTAACCATTTTGTAAAAAACTGCGTGAGCAAATAGTCCAACAGTTTAAGAACAATGTTTCTCAATGTACAATGTCAAAGAATTGATGGATTTGATCATCTATAGTCCATAATATCATCAAAAGATTCAGAGAATCTGGAGAAATCTCTGCACGCAATGCCCGTGACCTTTGACCCCTCAGACAGTACTGCATTGTGTAAAGGATATTACCACGTGGGCTCAGGAAGACTTCAGAAAACCATTGTCAGTTAACACAGTTCATCACTACATCTACAAGTGACAGTTCAAACTCTACCATGCAAAGACAAAGACATATATCAACAACACCCAGAAACACCGCCGGCTTCTCTGGACCCGAGCTCATCTGAGATGGACTGACACAAAGTGGAAAAGTCTGCTGTGGTCTGACGAGTCCACATTTCAAATCTTTTTTGGAAATCATGGACGTGGTGTCCTCCAGGCCAGAGAGGAAAAGGACAATCTGGATTGTTCTCAGGTCAAAGTCTCAAAGCCAGCATCTGTGATGGTATGGGGGTGTGTTAGTGCCCATGGCATGGCTAACTTGACCATCTGTGAAGGCTCCATTAATGCTGAAAGGTACATACAGGTTTTGGAGCAACATATGCTGCCATCCAAGCCACGTCTTTTTCAGGGACGTCCCTGCTTATTTCAGCAAGACAATGACAAGACACATTCTGCACGTGTTACAACAGCGTGGCTTCGTAGTAAAAGAGTGCAGGTACGAGACTGGCCTGCCTGCAGTCCAGACCTGTCTCCCATTGAAAATGTATGGGGAATTATGAAGCACAAAACATGAAAACACAGACCCAAAATTGTTGAGTAACTGAAGTTGTTCATCAATCAAGAATGGTAAAGAATTCCACCTCCAAAGCTTCAACAATTAGTGTCCTCAGTTCACAAACGCTTATTGAGTGTTGTTAAAAGGAAAGGTGATGGAACACAGTGGAAACATGAGCCTGTCCCAGCTTTATAGGAACGTGTCGCAGCCATCAAATTCAAAATGAGCGAATATTTGCAGAAAACAATAAAGTTTATCAGTTTGAAGAATAAATATCTTGATTTTGTAGCGTATTCAGTTGAATATAGGTTAAACGGGATTTGCAAATCATTGTATTCCGTTTTTATTTAGGTTTTACACAACGTCCTAACTTCATTAGAATTGTGGTTGTACAATGAATGACTAAAAGATGGCTCTATAGCTTAGCTTTTATTTTGAAAGTGCTTTTCCTGGTTGAGTGAGGTGAGTGTGTGGACAGAATGAGCAGCGGAGCAGCAGCCTCTGTACAGGTACACCATTTAATAGTTATTATAGACATTTTATATACAGTTGTATTCTGCTATGTGGTACAATCTTTAAAATCTGCTGTTTCATAGTTTGTAAATCAATAAACAAACAAAAAAACTTACAAAACTCATCAAAACTTGCAAACTGATCAGAACTTTTTTTTTTCCATTTTTTGGAAGACTAGAAAAAATACTTTTATTGTATTAATCATGCATTACACAAACAGAATAGTTACACAGGAGGAGGTGAAAGAAAAAAAACAGGTTTGTGGTGATCGATCAGGAGCCCCCCCTGCTTTTACAAATCCCTTCAGTTAAAAAATTAAATTAAAACAAACAAACAAGAGCAGGTCGAGATGTTCAGCCAATCAGACGGCAGCTGTGTGTTTCAAACCAGGCTTCCGATTGGAGAGTGTCTCCTGGAGCTTGAACAGACTAAAAACACGTTCAGTGATTAAAAAATAACTTTACCTTCTGCTTGTTGAGGCTGAGGAAAGAGAGTGAAATGTACTCAAACTCACACAGTGATTTATGAGGAAGAGGAGGAGGAGGAGGAAGAGGAGCGGTGAAGACTCCAGCTGAACATGGAGGGTTTCCTGCAGCTTTAATCTGAATGGGAGCGTCTGTAGAGGATTTCCTGTGTCAAAGACTCAGCCACACAGCCAGATCCAGGTGCCCTGTGTTGAGTCTACTGACCAATCAGAAGCTAAGATTCAAACTCTCCACCAATCAGAGACTCTGTGACAAAAACATGTAGATCACTTTTCATGCATTATTATTTTTCTTTATTGACGGATTTGTTTTAGGGATTATTTTGACAGCTGATGAGTGACGTGTCAGGAAAAGCCTCAAAACATTTCAACTTTTCGATCGCCAAGCTGCTGCAAAAGGAATCCTGGCGGGACTGATTCATCCTGATTTCCTCCTCCTCCTCTTCCCTCCTTTAAGTCTACATCATATGAAATCCTCTCTTCGATCCAGAACCTGAACCAGATCCTCACCACCTTCATGTTTAAGACAAAGAAGGTCAAGACTCATCATGTGACTGCATAAAGAAGAGGATGGGCGGGGCCTGTGAGTGTCATGACGTCAGGACTGGACGGGGCTGAGGGACCAGGGTCCTCCTCGCGTCTCCACGTTTATAAAAACGATTATAAAAACTAGATTTATTTTACACAAACAGAAAATGTCCATGAGGAACTACAGTAACGCTAAACGTCCCAATCCTTCGCTCCGTAATGCAGGGCTCTGATTGGCCCACCAGGGGCTGAGGTGGGGGTGAACTATCCACTTCACGCGAAGTTTAATAAAGGACGTCCAATCAGCTCAGAGAGAATAAACAGAAGCATGATTTTTTCACCCGGCGTGGTCGGTCATGAAGTCTAATTCCACGTCTTTGTTTCCTTTTTACATTTTTAAATCATCTGATTTTCTCTTCGTGAGGACTTTAAGATAAAAACTACAAACCAACACACGCTGGGCTAAAACATCAAACCATCTGTTCCTCACTGAGAGCAGCTCTTCTTCTCTGACTGCTACAGCTCGAGGTCGGCACTTTAAAGGAAAAAAAAATCCCCCTTCTGGTGTTCTTCTTCTGTGGTTTTGTTCAGACTGTGGTTAGTTTCCAGGTCTCAGACTAACAGAAGATCATCTCTGCACCATCCCTGTCAAAATCACACAAGCTCCCAAAGATTCATCAGGACAGCCGCAAACAGAAACCACTCAAACCTGTAACCTCTGCGAACAAAAACAACAGAAGAAGAAATAAAACTACTAAACCGAGGACCTAGAAGCAGCTGATTCAGGGGATTTTTCCTTTAAGTGCGCCCTCTGCTCCTTTGGGGGTCAGGAGGTGAGGCTAGTGTTATACCGAGGGGAGGTGTGGTGGAGGAGGACGAGGGGGAGGGGCTTATGTATTGTCATCACGATCCTGCAGATGGGGTGATGACATCACAGGACAAGTGAGCTGCTCAGTGTCAATCTTCAAAAAACAACCGCTGAACATGTCTCAGTGTCTTCAGTCAGAGCTGTGTGTGTGTGTGTGTGTGTGTGTGTGTGTGTGTGTGTGTGTGTGTGTGTGTCATCCTCTACTCTCTGTCATGAATATCTTCTATGTTCTGAGCTGAACAGACCTGCATACTGTTCATGTCACAGAACAGCCTGTCTCTCTCTCTCTCTCCCCATTTGTCTCTGAGTGTCTGTGTCTCTCGCCCTGCCGTCGTCTTCTTCTTCTCCTCCTTCTCGTCTACACGTAGACCCTGGCGAGGGCGTCGGCTCCTGCTGAAGCGATGTAAGCCTTGGAGGGGTGGAAGGCCACGTCGTAGATCGCCTCCTCGCTCTTCTTTCTGTGAGCCGTGATCTCCTGGACGCACGTTTTACTGTCCAGGTTCCACAGGCGCAGGGAGCAGTCGTGACCTGAGGGGGAGGAAGAAAACAATTAGAGGGGAAAGAGAGGAAGAAGGAAAAGAAAGAGAGGAAAGAAGAGGAGGAGAGGATGGGGGAGAGAGAAAGCAGGTGACAGAGGAGGTGACTGAAAAAAACAACAACAACACTCACTGCCGGACATCAGGTAGATCCCGTTTGGATCCACAGCCAGACTGGTCACTGCGTCCAGGTGAGCCACCATGGCATGGATCACTTTACCTACAGAGAGAGAGAGAGAGAGAGAGAGAGAGAGAGAGAGAGAGAGAGCATGTAAAAACTTGTACTCAAACCTTGAAAAAACGGACTGTCCATGAGTTTCAAATCCAGAATGATCTTCTACAGATTCCTCAGGAAGTCGCTGTGGACCTGTGAGGCTCACCTTGAAACAGCTGCTGATTCATTTAGAATAAGAAAAACTTTCTCTGAGCAATGCAGTAAAAATATTTACCCATTAATACTCACCAAACATCTAAAACCTCAAAAAAACAAATGTGAACCTCTGAAAGCACGCCAGCAATTCCCTCACAGCCCACCAGGGGGCCACAGCCCACACTTATAGAATTACTGATTTATAGAAGACATTCGAGTCCTGAGGAGGGGACAGACTAAGACCAGTGCTGGGTGGTATGAGAAAAGATTCATATCAGTATTTTTTTAAATTTCTAAATTTTGAATTTTTAAAAGTCAGAATTTATCTGGTCGCGTTTGTGCGAGTGCATCGTTTAATGCTCCCTTTAACAAACACTCCTCATCCTGCACCTGCTCATTCTCCTGTTCTGAAAAGAGCGCTGACATGTACACCCGCGGCGCAAATGAAGCGGTCTATCACTGATTACTTAAAAAAAAAAATGAGAGAGGAGGAGGAGGAGGCTGGTGATGAGGAAGAGCCAGCAAAAAGTGACGTATAGTCTATATTTTCACACATTCACAGATCACAATAAGTGTTTGGAACTTTACTCATGAAATGTGACACAGCTCTGCACATAACGTCATTTTGAAAAATGAACACTGGAGTTTCAACTTCTTCACGGCTCTACTGCGGCTCGCGAAATAAAACCTTATGAATCCAGGATTTAAAGCTCTGATTCATCAGACGTGATGTTTCGTTGAACGTCCTCGGCTTGTTTTTGAACTCTTGAAACAGACGAGTGTGAGGACGACGAGGCAACAGCAGCGCGCTCACCTGACTTGTTATCGTAGAATTTGATGTGTCGGTCTTCATGAGCTGTGATGGTGACTGGCAGCGTAGGATGACTCACCACCTTATTGATATGATTGGACCCTGGAAGGGCTGAGAAGAGGAGGAACACGAAGGAGGAGAGAAGAGAAGGAAACTCAGTACGAAGAACAAAAACACATTACTAAAAGTATCTGAGTTTGTTTGTGTAACTTACTGCCTTCTCCCTGCCCTTTCAGCACCAGTGCATTCTGGGAAGTCTCCAGGTCATACACTACTACATCTCCGCTGTTAAAGGATGCCACCATGTGGGCGGGGTCACAACCGTTGAAGTCCACCGATGTTGGGACGCCGTGCTCTGTGAACGCACATAAAGACGGAGATCAAGAGGTGGCACACACTCTCTCTCACCCTCTCTCTCTCTCTCTCTCTCCCCGTGGCCACGCCCTCCTCACCTTTGTTTGTGTTGAAAGTGCTGATGCAGGGGTTCTTCTCCGTCGGGTTCCACAGTTTGACCGTTCCATCCGCCGAGCAGGACAGGAGGCGGTTTTTGATGCCGCTGTACGCCAATCCCCACACGGCGTCTGTGTGACCGTGCCACGACCCCGCCAGGACACTGGGATCTGATTGGATGTGAAGAAACAGAGCGGGGTTTATCTATGACTTAAACTGCTTTAGCTTCAGCTCCTGTCCCTGAAGTGTTCACTGTCAGAGGAGTGTGAACATTTTTATTTTCACATCCTGACTGTTCGTGTACCGTAGGTATCGTAGGGGTCGACGTTGGAGCTCGGGATGTTCCACCACTGGATGGTTGAGTCGATGCCGCCACTGAAACACTGTTCCCCGCTGGAGGTCATCGCCAGTGACAACACTGGACCCCTGGAGAGAAAAGACCAGACTTTCTCAACTTCTAACAAGTTGCATGTTCCCTTTAAGGCATCACAAACTTTCTGCAGCCGGAGGGGTTCCACCGTTTTGTTAACAGCTTTGTGTGTGTGTGTGTGAAGATACGTACTCGTGGGCTCTGAATGTGTAGATGGGTTCCACGTCAAAGGAGGCACTTCTGTAAAACAAAACGAGAGAAAACCCTGAAATCCAAACTGTCCTTGAACACATCAGCAGCAGTAGCAGCAGCAGCTGAGCTCCGCTGTGATGAAGTAAATCCTGAGGGGAGTTTAGAGCGGGGATTTGAAGCGGCACGCTTAAGGGAGTGTTTGAAGTTCAGAAGAATAGTGTCAGAAATGCTGCTGCGAGGAGAAAATGAGATGTAAATGCTGACGGATCCATCGGGTCTTTGGAGAGAAAGAGAGAGAAAGAGAGAGGAGAGGAGAGCAGAAGAGGAAAAATAAAAGGAGAGTAGAGGAGTAGCACCATGTTAGCATGTTAGCTTCCTCCAGCACAGACTCAGTGCAGTGTTGTTTTTGGCAGCTGTCTCAGTTTTAGTCTTTTGGATAAAAATGCTCATTAGTATTAGTCACATTATAGTCATTTCATTAGTTTTAGTCCAGTTCTAGTCAACGAAAATGAAAAAAGGTTTTAGTCTAATTTGAGTCATTTTCAGTAAGAAAGAAAGAAAGAAAGAAAGAAAGAAAGAAAGAAAGAAAGAAAGAAAGAAAGAAAGAAAGAGAGAGAAAGAAAGAAAGGAGGGGAAGGAGGGAAAGAAAGAAAGAAAGAAAGAAAGAAAGAAAGAAAGAAAGAAAGAAGGAGGGAAAGAAAGAAAGAAAGAAAGAAGAAGGGAAAGAAAGAAAGAAAGAAAGAAAGAAAGAAAGAAAGAAAGAAAGAGGGAAAGAAAGAAAGAAAGAAAGAAAGAAAGAAAGAAAGAAAGAAAGAAAGAAAGAAGGAGGGAAAGAAAGAAAGAAAGAAAGAAAGAAGGAGGGAAAGAAAGAAAGAAAGAAGGAGGGAAAGAAAGAGAGAAGGAGGGAAAGAAAGAAAGGAGGGAAAGAAGGAGGGAAAGAAAGAGAGAAAGAGAGAAAGAAAGCAAGAAAGCAAGAAAGAAAGCAAGAAGGAAAGAAAGAAAGAAAGAAAGAAAGAAAGAAAGAAAGAAAGCAAGAAAGAAAGAGTCAGTCTTTTGAAAAATTAAGTGGACAGATGTTTTTTGTGGAAAAATCCAGCGTGTATCCCAGAGAAGAGTTTAAACACACAAGTCACTCCATGCTTATGAGTTATTACTGACCAGACTGTGAAATATAAAGGCATGAACTTAGGCTGAGACCTGCGTCATAATAAAGGGTCAAGAAAACTACAACCAGACAGAAAACTGCTCCAAATCTATCCGAGTATTAATGCTTTGATATTTTCAGACACAAATGTGAAATGCTGAGACTCTGATCAGACATCCTTACCAGCCTAATCCAAAGACTCATTAAAAAGATTTTTAATTGGGATGTTTCTGCTCGTCACTGTCATCCCTGGGCCAAAAAACTGAAATCTGTCTTTAAAATGGACCAGCACTTATATAAATGGACCAGTGCTTATTTAAATGGACCAGTACTTATATAAATGGACCAGTGCTTATATAAATGGACCAGTGCTTATTTAAATGGACCAATGCTTATATAAATGGACCAGTGCTTATTTAAATGGACCAGTGCTTATTTAAATGGACCAGTGCTTATTTAAATGGACCAGTACTTATATAAATGGACCAGTACTTATATAAATGGACCAGTACTTATTTAAATGGACCAGTACTTATTTAAATGGACCAGTGCTTATATATCGCTTTTCTAGTCTTACCAACCACTCAAAGCCTCATTTACCCAATCACACCACATTCACACACTAATGGCAGACTGAAACTAATGCAGAAGCCATCAGCTATATCTAACACATTCACACGACATTCATACACCACTGAACAACAGTGGGAGCAACTTGGGTTAGTGTCTTGCTCAAGGACACATGGGCATGTGACTGCAGGAGCTGGAATCCAACCCCTTCTGATTGTGGGGCGACAACTCTACCACTGCTCCACAGCCACCCCAGCTGTGGCTCATTGAAATAAGTTACCATGTGACATTCAGGACACTAAGAGGTCTCTGTTTACTAAACACAGACAAAAAAGATCTGTGAATATATGGTGTAACCAAAACTACAAAGGTTTTGTCTTATGAAGAACTGTTATGATGCAGAGTCTGATCCATGTTGGGGGATCTTAAACCCACTGAGGGGTTCAGACAGAGTTTGTGGACTGCTGGAGCGTTCAGTCGTTAAGAGGTTTGTTTTCTCTGTCAGAGTGTGGACGTACTTTTTGGCAGGGACGGTCTTGGTGAGGTTCCACAGTTTGAGCGTGTGGTCCTCGGACACGGTGACCAGGCAGGGCTCGACGGGGTGGAAGGCCAACGCTCGCACACCGTCAAAGTGGCTCCGCAGCGTGTACTTAGGGTTCCACGTCTTCCTAAACGAAGACTCCTTATTGGACGGCAGCTGAGGGTCAATAATGATAAATCACAGTGAGTGTGATTGTTAATGATGTTTGTTTTTTGTTATTCTGTGTCTTAGATGTCTTACGTCGTAGCTGTAGTCTGTTTCGTCGTTGGTGACGGTGAGGTCAGCGAGGTCGCCCAAACCCAAGACGCTCTCCAACACGTCGTCTGACCCCCCTAACAGGAAGGACTTCCCCCCACCAGGAGGAAATGGAAGAGGCTCCGCTGCAGAGAGAGAAACTTTACTTTTACACAAAATCTTTGTTTTCATTTGAGCGTTTCTGAACCAGGATGTTTGTTTGTTTGTTTGAGGTCTAAACGACCGAAAGAAAAATGTAAAAAATAAAAATAACTGATGCACGTTCTCCTCACCCCACTCTGTCCCGTCTCCAGAGCTCCGCGCCTCGCCTGCTCCCTCTCCGTCCTCCGCCGTCACCAGGAAGTCAAACTCCTTCAGAGCCTCCTCTGTGTCTGCGTCGTCCTCTGATGCTAAACCTTCGTTCCCCACCTGCAGGAGGAGGAGGACAACACGTCAAGGAGAGGAAGGAAGGAAACAAATCGTTAGTTGGCGTATATGTGTGTGTGTGTGTGTACCTTGGTTTTGTGTTTCTTTGCTCTGTGGTGTTTGTCTGTGGTGATGTCATCCATCAGGTCTCCCTCCTCGTCCTCTTCTTCATCGCTGTCCTCGGCATTCTCTAGAAAGTTAAACGTCTCCAGTGCATCACCTGGACTCCTGGATGCACACACAAACACACACATTGATACTGTGAATGATTCCTAACACCACGGTAACTCTGTGTGTGGGGAAACGTGTATGTGTGTGTGTGTGTATACCTCTTGGTGTCTTTGCGGCGCTCTGTCCCGTTGATCAGGTGCTGGAGGTTTTTATTCTCCACGGATCCGTTCTGCTCGGAGCCCGAAAGGCCGAGCAGAGATCGAACCCTCTGAGTGCGGACGTCTAGGATGGTGTCTGTGTATCCAACCTCCTGTAGGTACCTGAGGACACACAGCACACACACACAATTAAATATGCGTTTCATCAGATTTTAAAGACACACACCCGAACTCGCAGCTTGGTGAGTGTGTAAAATTAAAGGCCTGCCGTTCAGGCCAAACA
Organism: Labroides dimidiatus; assembly: GCA_030710495.1. Taxonomy (NCBI): domain Eukaryota; kingdom Metazoa; phylum Chordata; class Actinopteri; order Labriformes; family Labridae; genus Labroides; species Labroides dimidiatus. The sequence goes on along the minus strand of CM061156.1, from coordinate 5,120,488 downwards.
ATCTTTTTTTTTTTTTTTTTTTTTTTTTTTTTTTATTTTCTAAAGTCACATATCTGATTATTTCCTCAAATTCTGAGATTAAATTACATTTTTTTTATTTTTTCAGTGTCCCTAATCCTCATCTGTTTATCACCTGATGTTTTTTTGTTTCACCATCAAAGACCTTAAAAAAAAGCAGCTTCTTCATGAAGGTAAAAACGTGCTCTTACTGTCTGAGTAGTTGTCTTCCTTGTTTCCAGGTGAGCTGACTGTTTGCAGGAACAGCAGAGACCTCGGAGTCTTTGGTGTCTAAAACAGAGCAGACCGTGAGAGCAGACACACACTTTTGGAGAAGGCTCCGGTGTTTCTTTATTCACAGCAGAGGGTCTGACTGCAGAAACAAACACGTCTGCTTCTTACCTGATTCAAAGCTTGGCATCTTCATCTCTCCTTGGTTCAACTCTGTTCCATATTTTAACTTGTGATATTTTGCTCTGGGGAGGAAACACAAGAAGATGCACTTCACCATCTGCTCACAGGTATGAACTATTTTTGACTGTTGAATCAAAGCTGTATGATTCTACATCTTAGCCGCACAGATTGGGAATGCACCGGTCTGATACTGGACTCAGGTTTCAGTTAGATATGGACACAAAAACCTGGATCAGGTAATGATGAAAACAAGCTAATCCACGGAGCAGGTCCGTTTAATCCAGCATATATGGCAACCATGTTTAAAACCTGAATCCCCAAAAAGTTGGGACATAAATTTAAATAAAACCAGAAAATAATGTTTTGAAAATCTCACAAACACGTATTTTAGTCACAATAGAAGACAGACAACATATCAGATGTTTAAAGTGAGACATTTTACTATTTCAGTCAAAATTTAAGCCCATTATGAATTTGACGGAAGCAACATCCCTAAATAAATTCAGACAGGGGCAATAAAACGCTAACACACAACATGTTCTACAGTAAATGAGAAATAACTCTTTAGTGGAAGTCACCGTATTTAAAAAAATAAACCTGACGCTATAGTGGGAGTCACCGTATCTAAAAAAATAGACATGACTCTTTAGTGGGAGTCACTATATTTAAAATCGGACATGACTCCATAGTGGAAATCACAGTATTTAAAAAATGGTCATGACCCTAAAGTGGAAGTCACTATATTTAAAAAAATGGTCATGACTCTAAAGTGGAAGTCACCATATTTAAAAAATAGTCATGACTCTAAAGTGGAAGTCACCATATTTAGGGGGTCAGAGGCAGTTAGCACTAAGTTTCTTACCTTTCCTGTTTTAAAGCGTATTCTAACATTTTTATTCTTCTAACCAGGTCGTTCTTCAGGTTCTCCTGACCTTTCCTCTCCCCCTGCAGGAATGCTATCCTTGCCTGGAGACACAAAAAGAAAGAGGGAGTGTAAATTCATGGTCTCATCCTGCAAAATAAACATTAATGTGACACGTCCAAGGTACTCCTGGTCCTCTTCAGTGTGTAGCAGCTGAATCACTCCAACCATGCCGGCCACTGAAGTTGCCTCAAACACTTGTGAACTCCAGATATTCACTGGAGCCGTTTGGCATCGGCAGAGAAGATTTGGCAAATTTTTCACAGGCGCAACCTATATAGAAAACTCTGCTGCTCGTCCCACGAATGCATGTTCCTTACAAATAAACCGACTTTAAAACAGTATACGATTAGCTGTGCAGAAGTGCTGTTGTTAAAAGCCGAGCATGATTTTCATTTTAAAAGTGTTGCATAACAGGTACAGCAGCAGCAGCAGCAGCATGTTGATTGTTCTGTTTATTAATGAAATAAGCTCAGACATCAGAATGAGACGCTTGTTTTCATCTTCAGTGTAAGCCCCCCCAGCAGGTGTCTGCACACCTGACGCTGAGCCCTGATTGGTCTTTGATTCTCGGGTTCAAACAGGGAAAAAATGATGCTAAAAAGACACAACTGGATTTTTTTTTTATTTTTCAGACACCGAGTATAAAAGCTTCCTCAAAGCTCCTGAAGTCATTCTGCAAGTCAAAATTTCACGCCCGATCTCTTCTTTGAAGGTGTTAAATCCAGCAGCGTGGATAAACTGCTTTCCAGCTGAGATTCTGAGATTATAAGTGCATCATTTCACTCTGCGGGAGTATCCGAGCTCTGCTGTTTTCCTGTTTGAAAACACCACAAAGAACAGAGTTCTTCCTGTAGATCATTTATCGTGACGGAGCTTTTCACCAGGCGGTTGCATACAGACGGGAAATTTACACCCTTGTTACTCCTTGTCTGCAAAGTCATTCCTCGTCTGATCCTCCCACAGAGGCAGAACAGCTCTGTGTGTGTGTGTGTGAAAGAGAGTGTGTATGTTGTGTTCCTGCTGTGTGTTTACAAGCTGTGCCTCTCACACTTCTGTAACCCTGTAATGCAATGTGTAATCACACACTGGGACACATCAATACAACGTCTTTTTGGGGTGCAGTGAATCCGTATAAAGGTGTAGTGATGGCAGGGTTGTGTTAAGGACTGATGTACGTGTTTTGGGTTTTAATAAAATCCACCAGCGTGCTTCTGATGTCAGGTTTATTAAAAGTACCATGATATATTTCAGATTATTTCCCCTGTGGAGCTAAGAAGTGAAGTATGCCATATTCTGAGAAAGCTTGTCTAGTAGTTCCCCGTTTAGTTATTTAATTTATAAATGTCTGAATTATTTACAGCTACTCTGAGTCAGATTTTTTATGTTTTTGGGATGATTTTATAACTATCAAAAAGCTGATAGAAAGCAGATAACAGGGGATGAGAAGAGAGAAAGTCGCTGAATGACGAACAGCTTAAAAACCTTGAATCAGGGATGCTACAGAAACACCAGGACGCCCAAAGAAAAGTTTAATCTAGGAATAACAGGGATAAAAAAGGATTGTTTACATTTTTTATGAGGGAAAATATATTTGAGGATTTAATTTATCATTTGGGCAAAGTTAAAATCTGTTTTTGATATCAAAAATGAGTGCTACATGCTTCTTTATCTCGGTGCAGTACTCCTCCGAAACACATGAGGGCAGTGCAGTCTGTCAGGTTTCCTGCTGTTTACTTTTCCTAAGAGACTGAACATTCTACGAAGCTGAAACAAGTTACCGTTTATGGTACAGTGACTATCACAAGGAAGGATAGAAAGAAGACATTGAAACAAAACATACGGTCGATGTGCAGCGATTCTAAAAATGTTGGAAATAAAGGAAGCGTGGTCCCACCCAGCGGACCAATCACAGGGCTTGCAGCCTTCATCGTTTTTGATGAACAGTTACATTTGAGAGGTGGTGCTGTTGGCTCACATGAAGGTTTCCACTTTGAAAACTGGCTACACAGACCTATGCTGAAAGGCAGCGTTCGCCAGGACTCACAAAAGTTTCCTTGACCTTCTTCCAGAGAAAATGGTCAAGCTAACGTTACTCTATTAATGAGGCTACAGGCAGAATCCTCATGTATCCGTGACTTAAGGCGGGAACAGTACAAAGAAACTCAAATGAGGAAGAGAAAACCTCTGACACTGGACAGGAGAAGGTGCAGCAGCTTCAGCTGCAGAGAGCACTGTGGACACGGTGGAAGCTAACGCTAACAGAGTGCATACATCAGATGCTTATCCAGGCTGTTGCTCTGGGGCTATTTAGCTAGGTGGTCAATGAGGTACTTTGTCTGAAACAATTTGAGAAACACTGCTGTAAGGTACGTAGGACTGGGTACAAAACTTTGGTTCTTTGAAGTACAGAGTATCAAAATTTCAAAAATCAAATTTTTGGTTGGTACCAAGCCCTAAAGGTATCCCATATAACCCAGGTCCTGCCTCTTTGCCTAATCCAAATTCAAATTGAGCTAGGTCGAGGCCCCTGTTGACAAAAAAAATTGGACACTAAGTCCATATGATATTATACAAACAATTGTCTACAGGGTTCTTTAACTCTGATATCAAAGTCAGAACGCCTGCTGTTGCTCTTCGTACAGCCTTTTTTTCCTGTTAACAGCCAATTGGTAAACAGTCCCGAGTCTACAAACAGAAACCAGAACAGTCCTCATACTAAAATCCAGACCCCCCTCCCCCCAAAGTATGGATTCCACATTATGCTGAGATCACAGCCTTGCAGTGAAAGTTATAAACAGAAGACAGAAAAAGTCAGATATCCCCACAGTCAGAAGCTCCAGACCCGACCCACCCTCCCCTCAACCTGCAGACCTCCTGTCTCTCTGACGGACAAATGGAAGAACAGTGAGACAGGTGGGGTCGGTCCATCTGTCTGTCTGTGAGCAGCTGCTCCTGAAACCCAATACTGATGGAGGCTGACGGCTATTTATACCCCAAACGCACTCTGCCAGGGTGTCCATGGCAACAGGGGGGGACCAGAGGCAAATTGCGGGTCGAGACTTCCTCAAGAAAAGGTCCCCCTTCCTGAACCCACACATACAACTAAAAGAGAGGACTGCGTAACAGACGCACTTTTTTTTTTGCTGTGCTCTGATTGGCTGATTTTGTGATTGACAGGCACAGCGACACATCCTCCTACATACCAAGGGCTGAGTTTAATAAGTAAGTCGGTTGTATCTCTTAAGGTGAGCTTGGTTACGACCGAGTCTTTAACCAGAACTCGCACCCATGTGCACCATCGTCTCATCATGCACGTTTACATCTACGTAAAGATTGGCTGAGTGGTCTGCGTTGTCACATCTATCCTCTCTGATCAAAATAACTCTAAAGGTTCAGATAATAGTGCTGTCACTTAAAAAAAAACCCAAGTTCGAACAAATTTAAAATTACCCATAATTCGTTTGAATATATACAAACAACCCCCCTGCTAAGTCCGACGTATGGTTACACCCAGGCGTACGCTTAGCGCGCTCAGTTTTCAGGGTCACTGCTGATGACAGATGCAGACTAGAGAGGCATTCATCCAAAGAGAGTTCCTGATGTATACTCTGAATGACCGTATATGGACCAGTGATGTCACTGCGAGTCAGAAACAGTTACAGGAAGTCAACGATGACACATAATTCTCCACCACCTTTTCCACCCTACATACAGTGTATTCTGTCAGACATACAGTGAGATTTACCAGCTGGTAACGGTGACCTTTGACCTCTCTAACAAGCTGACGCTGGGGGTAATTTTCCTCCTCCAGCTGTTTTTTAAATGTCAGCTGTCACTCTGTGTGTGGAGCAGCGTCAGTGAGTCTGACGTTGGGTTAATGTTTGCTGTGTCACTGCACTTTGAGCCAAAACTGCTGTACAATGTTATCCATCCGTGACGGCAACATGCAGCTATTTTTAAACATTATTAATATTTAATGTAGTTTCAATGAAGCGTGTTGTCCTCACTGTACGTTAAAGCACAGACGTATGACGCAGGCTCTAGAATATCAATCTGAGCCTTTGGGGCACAAAAACAAGAACTTTCAGTGGTCTCACTTTGATCCATTAAAGATTATGTTGCACACATTACATTCTGTTTTCCTGCTGCAGGATGAAGACATCAACTGGAAGAAATCCCAACAGGTGTTTCCTACACACAGGTGATTCTTAAATAGGCCACCCAAGAATAATGCAGATTATTTGTACAGTTTTCTTTTTCGAAATCAGCTTAATTGTGTCTCCTGGGCTTAAAGCTAAGGCACTGAAACAGACATCACCAGTACTAAAAATGTAGATTGTTTTTACTCTCAAGCCTTTCCTAAATTATCTTCAAGGTGCTGTGAGGACAATCCATTTGCATTGATTGCAGTAACACCTGTGGCCATGATTGGTAGGGTTTTACCAGGATGCAGACAACATTTCTCAATAACACCATCACCCACTGTCGTAAAGAGGTGACTCTTACAAATATGTAACTCTTACAAAGATGTGACAAAGTCTTTTTTTGTTATTTTTGAGGGTTTTTAAGCCTCTAATGTGAGAGGATAGGATAGTAGATAGAGTACGAAACAGGGGGAAAGTGGGAAATTACATGTGGGAAACAGGCCATGGGCTGGATTCAAACCTGGGCCACCTGCTTGAGGGCGAGCCTCATGGCACCCTCTGTACCCCACAAAGACGTGACTCTTAAAAACATACGACTCTTAAAAAACATACGACTCTTAAAAAACATACGACTCTTACAAAGACGCAACTGTTACGAAGAAGCGACTCTTAAGAAGAAGCGACTCTTACTAAGATGTGACTTAACTCTTACAAAGACTCGACTTACGAAGACGCGACTAACAAAGACATGACTCTTACAAAAACATGAACCTTACAAAGATGTTAAGTTACTTGGCTCTAATGAAGACGTGACTTTAATAAAGTTGTGATCCTTACGAAGATGTAACGTGTCTGGACTACAAAAACGAGACTAAAAAAGACTTGATGGGACTCAACTCTAACAAAGACGTGACTCTTACGAAGATGTAGCACGACTCTCACAACAATATGACTCAATTTCATGAAGACATGACCTGACTCTTACAAAGATGCGACCCTTACGAAGACGTGACCCTTACAAAGATGTTACGTGACTTGACTCTCATGAAGACGTGACTTTAATAAAGATGGGATTCTTACGAAGATGTAACGTGTCTCTACTACAAATACGAGACTAATAAAGTGATGGACTCAACCCAAACAAAGGCGTGACTCTTACGTAGACGTGGCACGACTCTCATAAAAACATGACTTAATTTCAGGAAGACATGACTCGACTCTTACGAAGACATGACCCTCCAGAGAAGTGACTGAGAGCCAATCTCTTTTTAACACTACTTTTCTTCGTTATCAACAACTTTTCCAGGATGTAACACGACAGAGTAATCTATTCATATTTGTCCATGGCACTTGTTTGCAACACGACAACAAGCAAACTTTTTAAACTCAATCTGCCGACCAGCGTTTTGCCATCAAACGGACTTTTGGTCTATAGGCCATGAATTGATTCGTCTTCTCCTGGAAAAAAACGAACTAGTTTGAAATATGGGTTATGATTCTGAACAGGCAAACGTATAAATTAGACTATTTAAAAAATCAGTTATACAGTTCTCACAGGGCTTTTAGGCTGAAAATCGTTTGTTCTGTAATTCTCCATCCGGACTGATCTCAGAGCAGCTGGAGGCGTCGCTCTGACTGTACACCTGTTGAATTTCAACAGCGTGAATTAGGACTAATGTGAATGTGATCCTGAGGTCTAAACACTGAGTGTCTGTCTCTTAGCAGGCCGTTCATTTAGAGCTGAAAAGCTCAGAGCTGAGGTCACAGAGCCCCTCCCGCCCAGTGCACCTGGTGAGCATGAATCAAGTGCTCCTCAGGGAGTGTGAGTGAGGTCAGAGAGCAGGGTGATGATGATGAAGACGAAGGGGAGGAGTGTGTGGAGTGAGCTCACTGGCCCAGATTTACCAGGATGACATATCAGGTTGGCTAAGCGGGGGTCTTGAGGGCCATTCCTCTGAACAACTGCATGATTAACACACACAGGCACGCTGACACACTACTAAAAAACAAAGTGCACAACCGTCTTTAAATTATCACTTTAATAACCATCAAGACAACAAAGTTTCAACGAGAGAAAATCACCTCAGTCATCGTTTCATTTACTGACAGCCAGTTGAACCTCGCTGCGTAGTTGACCGTGCGTGCCTGTGCATGTGTGTTGCGGTTATTTTGGGCTGGTCTACTTTTAGTGTCCAGCTGGGATCGGGCTGCCAGAGCATAGCCCAGTAGGCCAGGGCGCCTAATTACAGCCTGCCGCCCAAGAAGCCCCCCCATCCTCGTTAACAAAACACAGAGTCACTACGACACCGCTGATACGCGTTAGCTTCAGAGTTCATCACTGCTCAGCATCTTTCCTTTGGACCAAAGCAGGAAGTCAAGGCCCACGATGTCTCCTCACATCCTGCAGCTCACCTTAATGGCAGCAGACACACACTCAGCATCAGTGTTTAACAGCTAAGATCCTTTTAACAAAGTAGTGGTCATAAAACGCATCTGCTGCTGCTTCCTGTGGCGCTCCAACAGGAGAGAAGTCATCATCATCGCCGCTACGTTTACACAGTTCAATCATTTGTTTCGGCACGACATACGGCTCGGTGTGTACAGAAAGCTGAGGAGGAGTCTTCCTGATTAAACCATGTTCAATATGTGGGACGATCTGCTCATTTAACACGGAAAACACAGCAAATTGAACCTTAAGGCATGTCAGGATTCAACAGAAACACAACACAATCTCAGGTTTCAAAATTAAAACTCTTTTTTCTGGGACTGGACTCCATCTTCTTCCAGAGAGATCCTTTTTTTCTGAGTTTCCTCCTCAGATTAGGCAAATTAGACCAATCAGGGATTAGACAGTGTGAGATGTGATTTTGAACAACAGCACAGTCGTGATGGTATTTCTTTGGATTTAATATTGTGTAAAAGTGAAACACTTATTATGTCCTCTGCTCCTCATCTTACATTCAAACATCTCTATCATTTTAGGCTGTTGATACAAAATTTTTGAGAGGAAGTCTCAGATCAGCCCTGATCTAGATGCTTTTGATGACCGACTTCAAAATGAGACGTGTCAGAAGTTTACTTTACACCTCTGTCACAGTTCAGATGCTTCTGTACATAAATGACTCTATATGTGTTGACCTTTGACCCCTGTAAAATCATACAGGTTGGTGACATCTGTAAAAGTTGAGAAACTTTTTAACTTTCAGTGCAGTTTACAGATTGATGCTGCTTTCAAGGCCAATGTTTGTCTGGTTTATTATGTACCATGATTCTTTCACAATTTTACAAGGATGTAATGTATGCATGACCAGCTGGTTATATTTTGTGTTTAAAGAAGAAAATGTTCTTCTCTCATTATTGCACTGTTTCTCCTGAATTCACAGTATCTGAGGATATAAATGTACAATCAATCTGATGAAAGAGTTTGGTCGTGTGAGGCTGCAGAACAGCTGAGTAGACTCAAGTTGCTTTCACACCAACTTTGTTTTGCTCTCTTTGGACTTTCAGACTTTTCTGTTTGAGCCGAACCAAAATGATAGGTGTGAAACCTCCCCTGGACCTTGGTCCAAACCAAACAGTCTGACCTTGGTCTGACCAGGATTACACACTTTCTCCGACAATGATAAAGTTGTTGTCTAATTATATACCTCATAAGACGACCTCGGATCAGCATATGTACAACTCTTCAAGTTGTCAATGTTGGTGGTATAAAAACATCAATAACATGATGGTGATTTCATTCATTGTTGACAAAATTAAATTCACGCTCAACATGTTGACGTCAGACGGCCGCCGGCCAAATTACCAATCAATGTAAACTACGGTGACATGCAAAGTACGCAGTTGATGATATCACGGAAGTTCGTCATGTAAGTTTGGTTACTCCGTTTGCAATAATAACAGTGTGAAACCATATGTATACAATGTAAGAAAAACAGCGACTTTGAACCAGACTAAGGTCTGGACTTTCAGACACCCTAAATTTACATATTAATGTGAACCCAAAATGTTTCAAACCAAATTCCATAAAAAAAAAATTAAGTTGTTTTTTATCATCTTGTATTCAGACCTGACAAATCCTGAATTTAGACTTGACAAACCTGCATCATTGTGTAATCCTTTCAGAATCATTTTAGCCGACTGTCATTAAATCACAGCAACATCTGTTGATTTTGACTTCATGGAGCCACAATAAGATAGATTTCAGCTGGCTTTAACCCCTGATCCTAGCTAACAGGTCATCAAACTAGACCCTTCTCAGCCTCAGGTAGCTGGAAGCAGCAGTAGAGTTAATCCAGACACTTTTCATGGAAAAGGAAGAGCTGTTACCCTTAGCTGAGAGAGAGTCCTGGAGATGACATGAACTTAAACAGGGCCTAGTTTAGTTTACTGACTTATCTTAAAGGACAAATATTTGTGATTTATTTTTCAGTTCCACGACTGAACTCAACTGTATCTGCATTTATGATAAGGAGGGAAAAGCTGAGCAACATTAGGTGCAACCTTTAAGGGAATTAGGTCACAAAGGCAGCCTTTATCCTTGGATTGAAAGAGATTTGCTGGGGTAATATGAAGTTTAGACTAAACTTCAACATAAAAACAAACCCTACCCTCTTTGACTTGTTCTGAAAGTGAAAGCACACCAGCAGCTTTCTGTCCTGATGTATTGATAAAGCACTTCCTCAGAATTCACTGCCTCTGCTGTTTACAACTTCCACTCCTACAGTCAATGCAACAGGCTGGAATGTGGACACCTTGACGCATTTGTTCTCCAGCAGGAGTTTGTGTGTTCAACTCTTATCAGGAACTCTGATGGAGTCATGCTGAAGGCATCCAGTGTCACACTGCAACAAGTCAGAGCAGAGCAAACAGTGTGTTCTGAGAGCCTGTCATTACACAGATACACACAAACACACACACACACACAGCCAGCAGCCTCCTCTTCAGTCCGCCTGCTGAAGGGTGCGTTATGACAAAGACATGAACTTTTCAACATTTCACGCATTTCAACATTTCACTGCTACACACACATATATCATGGATCATTAAGTCAAATTCTCTACTTTATTAAAACTCATAAGATCTTAATTCCCCTGAATTTAATATGAGGACTAGTATTGGAAATGTTCTGGCAGGTGAATTTGTTAATGTTTGCCATTTCATTACCAAGGAGAGGTACCTATTTACCAAATTGCTGATGCTTTGATACAATAACAGTAGTTCTTCAGTACTCCTCAAGTCAAACCACTCTCAGTAGCAGACGATGAGACTGTCACATTCAGTAACCCGTTATAACCAAACTCACACGGTCTATGAGTGTCAAACCGACTCATAAATACAAAATAAAGACTTTTCGAGACTTTTCAAACACCAGTGCTTCAGTCTGAAACACGCTTGCTTTGTTGGGCCCAGCTGTTGATCGGGTAGCTACATTAGCAAGCAGTCAAGCTACCTGTGCTACAGTGACAAACAAAAATTGCTGAATACAGATAATAGCTGACAGTCAGATGTCTTAACTTCTTCATTATTCCCTCGTGACTTGGGTGCTGTTACGGCATGGCAGGAATATGGAGTTAAAAGCTGGAATATGGAGTTAAAAGCTGGAGTTAACTAACTGCTAGGTTACATTTGACAGCACTCCAAGCTAACAGCTAACGCCATTAGCGCATTCCGCTATTCAAGAGCTGACTTTGAAAACATTACGTGGACCCTTGAAGGCTTATAATAGGTTTAATTTCATTGTAAAAGTACTGTATACGTTGCTAGTAATGACAACCGTCGTGGACTTTGAGCAAAGTTGCATCTTGACAGCGCTGCGAAGGTACATGCTAGCTCCAGGCAAGCTAACGGTTACGTTCCGCTATTTCTGCTCGACCCATTAGCTTAGCCAGCTCTGTTATATGACACTGAAGTTAGCATCATATTCGTTACTTCGGCTTCAGCTATACTGGAAAGGTTGTGGAAACAAGGTAGTAATCCAAACCCCACAACACCTAGACTTAGATCTGGACCAGATTTTCTTAGAGAGTTTACAGGCTTCTTGAAACACAGTTTCAATTTAGTGAAACTTTCTGTTTACCATTTACCGAAACCCCGTGGGCCCTTGGGTATCACAATTTCAATAATCTGTATGTTACGCACATCGCAGAATTGACAATAAAGCTACCTTGTATTTTGTAATTTTAAAAAAAATACAAAAATGGTGTTTTCACCGTCTTTTTCTGTCGAGACCACATTACACCAGGTCCTGATCTATAACCCCAATATTTAAGATCATCAGAACTTGATCAAATTATTCAGGAAAGGCTCTGATCTTTTCATGACACATCTGAAATTTTCACACCTTTGTGAAAATGAAAGTAAAGGCATGAGACATTTCTTTCTTTTTATTTTACACACGAGCCAGGTCTAGAAACCCAACTATAGTACCTACACTTTTCACAACTAGACCATATTACTCTAGAACAGCTGCAGATCATTTAAACACTGTTCCAGATCTGCGAAACATGTAATGTATTTGTCGAATTAAAACAGGAAGCTACACTTTTTGAATCAGGACCTGGTACACATGGATATAGAAGTGCAAAAATCTGTTAAGAAATATTATCGCGGCTTTACAAATCTAAAACTATGCTTATACGAGTCTTTCTCTAGAATGAATTCATTTAGATTTGGAGAATCAATGTGTAGTAACTTTTAGATGAGGACCTCGTTTCTATAAAACCTTACCATAACAAACAAATCCGAAGCTCCAAATAACATACCAACTTCGGAGTCGTCATTAGGTTCTAACTAATCGTTAGCTTATATTACAACGCTTGTGAACTAATATTCAACTGCGCTAATAAAAGTTGAATAGCTAGAGTGTTCTCGTTACTATCACGGTTTGCTGGACAGCGTCCCTGATTGTTGTTGTTGTTGGCAGGGGACTAGGGGATTGGTATTCAGTGCTAAGCTAATTGTGCTAACCTGGAGCTCGGCCCTCTCCACTTCCCAGTGCGCCCTCTCCATCTCGAACCGGGCCCACTCATGCTGGATGTAGTGTAGGATGCCGGGGATGGTGTACTGCTGCTGCGGCCGGGGCAGCTCGTCTGGTTGGTGCGGCACCATGACTCCTCCGCCTCCGATCGGCTGATTAGCGTTGCTGTTGCTCCCCTGCTGCTGCGGCGGAGGCTGTCTCTGGGTGCCCGATCCAACCCCTCCTCCGCCGGGGTGCTCGTCCATTTTTTTCTTTTTTTTTTTTTTTTTCTTCCTTTTTTTCAGAAAAGTAGAAGGAAAGTCCCAGGCAGCAAAGGTCCGCTGAAGGATCCCCTTCCCCCCTGAAGCCCGTGTGTCCACTCCGTGTCTGTCACGCTGGTTCCGCCGCGGTGTGTGAGGCTGGCTGCCCCCGGAGGGCTGAGGTTAGTGCGGCTGATTGCGGACGCGGTGTTTGGATGTGGATCTATCCGGCCGCCATTACTGCTCTCTCGCTCTCCCTGGATGCAATGAGGGAGAACCCATCCGCGCTGCATGATGGGAAAACCTGCCTTTCCCCCTTGTCATCCAAATACACAATGTATGATTCAGGAAACAAGAAGAACGTGGGATATTATAACTCCGTGTGGATTCACAGTCCTTGATTGAGGACTGATTTCCATTATGTTACATTTTTTCTCCAAATTTAAAGTTATTTTTATTATATTTATGAAATAATAAATATGTTATAGAAATAACAATATCGGATTTCCATATATTTGTGTTTAGAACTTGACTAAACAGAAAACTATAGCAAATTGATGATACTGTGAATTATTGGTTCATTTTCACATAATATTTCTATACAGTAGGAGAAAAGAAGAATCTTACATAGAATGAAGCCACTTGATTTGATTACAGTGTAATCAAAATTGGAATTTTTGTAACAGTGATGCCACCCACTGGTCACTTCAACAAATCACAGTTGGCTGATTAAAACCCCAGCTGTAAACATGAACAGAGGCACTTCACAATTTCAAACATTATAAACACTGTTAAAAGCTGAAATTACCAGAGGTTAAGAGAAGTGAAGTGTTTATATTGTAAAGGTACAACTCAAATTCCTAAAAGTGTGGATTTTATGTAAAATAGTGAAAAAACAGAATTAAATGTTTTGGAAGTCATTTGATCCATATTTGAACCCCGTATTTTTGTGTGTATTGCTTTATTTTAAGACGTGCCGATGACATTGTTGGTAAACATAGACCTGAGCCAACTGTTTGAAACTTGTGAAAAACATATATTCATAAAACAAAAATAAAAAATTACACATTTACAAGTTTTTACACAGTGTCCTGACTTTTTTTTTTTAAAGGGTTGTTTGTATTTTTTTTTTACTTTTTAAATAGCTAAGTAATGATTCCAGTTCCAGGATTCAAAATGTTTGTCATGTTCACAGTAAAGAAACTTGTTTCCCTGTACAATGATATTTTAGCTATTTGTTCGGTTTACAGGTATACATTTGAAAAGTGCGCACATTAAATGTGATGACAATAAATATTTAAGGACTTTTTATGTATGGCTATCTAGTTGAACGACAATTCTCAAGAGTTGTAGAAGCTCCGATTCACCAGCCACGCTCTGAACGCACCCGTGGTAACCTCAACTGAGCATGCGTTAAAATGCTTACCATTCTAGCTAGCTTGTAAAGTGACACCTCCTGTTAGTTTTAATGTCATTTATCTGTAATACAGCTGTAATTTGATTAAGAGACTATGAATAGCTACCTCTCCTCGATTTTTCACAAACAAACTCTGTTGTTAAAATAAGATAATATCATCTATCTTGCGTTTGTTTGTTGTTGTCTTTAGCCTGTGTGATGGGATTCATGTAGCCAGTTCAGTTTAGCGGCTGGTAAGTCTGATAAAAAAAACTCCTTATTGTAACCGATATGTGACAGGTTTTAACGGAGAAGTCATTCATGTTTTTCAATGTGTAATTAACAGTTATTAACAGTTTGTTATGCGAGTACGAGAATATGCTGCCTTCAAGTACTGCTCGGACATTGCGTGATCTCAGAGAAGGAGACCGTGAAGTGAACTGCCATCATCGTGTTAAAAGATATTACTGCACATTAGAGTGAAAAGTAAAGAAAATTGAGGACAGAAACTTTAAAGTTGTTGCGTGATTGTGTCTTTACAGGCGGCTGATCTCAGGATGATAAAGTTCATACTGATGGTGAACCGGCAGGGTCAGACCAGACTGTCCAGGTATTACACACCTGTAGAGCTGAGCAGGAGAGCTCTGTTGGAGGCCGACGTGGTCCGCTGCTGCCTGAGCCGCAAGAAGGACCAGGTGAGTGTCTTTCTGCTGACCTGTGGGTCCTTTAAAGTGTATGATCATAGTGACATCAGTGTTGTGTTTGTTCCAGTGTTCGTTTGTGGAGTACAAAGACTTCAAGCTGGTGTACCGTCAGTATGCTGCTCTCTACATCGTAGTCGGAGTCACAGACAGCGAGGTGAGAGACACACCTGCACAGCTTCAAATATCACCATACAACAAAACTGCCTCTTAAAGGAACAGTGCAGAAATTTGATGAATGATCGATAGTATATTTGTGAATGTATTGTTTTCTTGTGTCTCTGTAGAACGAGCTGTCTGTCTACGAGCTGGTTCATAACTTTGTGGAAGTTTTGGATAAATATTTCAGCCGGGTGGTGAGTTAAAAATCAAACACTCAAGAATATAACAGATTCAGTAAATGAGCGTCGTGTCATTATTTATGTCTGTTTGTGTCCCTGCAGAGCGAGCTGGATGTATCCTTTTATCTGGTCTGTCTTCCACCATAAAATGTGTTGATGTGTCAGAGATAAAATTCACTTGTAGAAGCAGAAAAACACAAGAAAGAAACTTCCTACTGTGCACGTACTTACTGACATCCACACAAAAACAAATCAAGCAAAAACAGGCTGGCTTCTGTCTGGTATTATGTGTATTATGCCTATATAAGCAGCTTCACCAATTAGTGATGTCACAAATTGAGCAAATCTCGTGTCCCTCTCGCTGAATTCTCATGTAACCTTTAAAACATGTCTTCAGATCCGCCGGTTGTTGTTTCTTTGACTCTGCCCCCTCCTCAGATCATGTTCAACCTGGACCGAGTCCACATCATCCTGGACGAGATGATCCAGAATGGACACATCGTGGAGACCAACAAGAGTCGGATCCTCGCACCACTCACCGCCTTGGACAAGATGGCAGACAGCTGAGACTTAGAGACAGACAGGAAGTGATGTCACAGACTTCTTCACACAGACATCTATGGGCAAAGAGGCGCTGTAATGATTTGGTGTAAAGGTGCCAAAAAAAAAAGGGAACATCTGTTGAGCAATCAGGAGCAGAACGAGTTCCCCACGTCACAGCCTCAGCTTTAATCTGATGGACACATGAAGGAGCTTTTCCTACTTCATTATTATTGTTAAATAAATTAAGTCTGTATATAATCAGGATCAACTCATACAGCAATAAAAGTGGGTAACTAAAGCAAAACTTGTCAAACACCAAGATCAGCCAATCACTCGACCCCTGGCCAATCAGAGGGAAGGAGGTTTGAGGCGCAGGAACTCTAAAGGGACAGCAGCTAAAATGAAGCTTTTGGACAGACTGAAATAAAGGTTTTCTAACATACTAGTGTGGAAAAAATAGGGATTTACTGAAGCTGTAAATTATGCAAAGCTACTACAGGGGCACCAGAAGTACAGTTTAAAGCCTAAAAACAAGGTATATACCCTCTCTTTAAATTCCGTCTATGACAGCATTTTTTTTTCTAAAATGTCACTGGATTAGATATTAATGATTGTTTGGGTGTGCAGTTCTGCTTTATAGTGTATGACTGTAGTCATTTCTGATTGTTGAGGCCTCAATAATTAAATCTTAAATGAGGGAATTAAATCAAATACTAAAAATACTGTTTACATGTGACTGGTGCCTTCATGGATACTGATTCACATTAAATGTTGACAGTTTTGGTTAACTCTGGGAGTTTTGTAAATGAAAAAAACAGATAATGTTAAAATTCTCTGGGTTATCTCTGATTTGAATCATTTTCTTGAGGTGAAGGCAGTTTTTCTTGTCTGCCCTCCTCTGGCCATTTTCCACAGCTGAACCTCCTCCACACACCACAGGACTCGTCTTTACTTCATACTTTGCAAACATTTTAATGATTATTTTTTTGAAGCATACACATTTGAAAATATCTGTTTACCTCAAACTGCAACTTGAGTTAAATAAATGTTTATAATATACAAAGAAAATACAAGGAGAGCAGAGCTTTTACATTTGTTTTTCTTCTCTTCACATGTGCCTCGCACACAGCCAGTGTTTGTCTCTACAGCTTCATGTAAAAGAACACCAAATGCACTCCGACCTTTGACCTCTACAGCCGGTCTGAAACAACCCAAAAAACTGTCGCACACACACACGGAAACGAAAAGCAATAAAACAAAATAAAAACAAAAAGAGGAGGAGGGGAATGATTGTTTGAAACTGAAACAGAAGCTACGAGTCAAACCAGGCACTAAACTGAGGACAGACGGGAGGGGGAGGGGGAACACACACACACACGCACGCGCGCACACGCACAAACACGCGGCAGCTCATGTGAGGATGACGACGGAGATGAAGGAGACGAGGTAAGGAGGCAGCGGTTAAGGATGTGATTTTATTCTGCAACATAAATCCTCCTCTTCGTCCTCCAGCAGGCGGTCAGTCGCTCAATCAGTCAGTCAGCTGGCTTTTGATTGGCTGGCTGAACTGTCAATCACGCGGCGGCGGGTGGCGACACGGACTCTTGGAGCATGCTCAGTGTGGTGGGCGGTGGCGGCAAAGGAAGAGGAGGCGGTCAGTTGAGGTGGAAGCCTTTCTCCATGGTGGCGGCTAACAGACGCTCCCTCATGATGTCTTCAGAGGAATATTCTGGAAGCTTCAGGTAGTGAACGCATGTGTTGACTGACGGGTAGCTTGAGTCTGTGGCGTCCACCTGTGAGAGGAAAGAGGAGAGGGCACCAGCCAATCAGATTACAGAACGTTTGACGACATTTCTGCAGGGAGAAATCGAGCTCTGCTTTACCTTCCTGACGATGGTGAGGCGGGGGTGCAGGTTGGCGAGGCCACCAGGGGGCAGCGTGGAGCAACCGGTGGTGAACTGCAGGAAAGCTTTCCTCTCATCAGACGACATCCCGCAAAGGACTCTGACGAACCGCAGGAAGCCAGGACTGAGGGGGCGGAGTCAGAGTCAGCATCACACCAGGTTCAGACTGGATCTCTTGGTTATCAGGACACACCTGTCCATGTGACTCACCTGTCTCTGGTATAACCTAGCTTTGGCTCTGTGTAGTTGATGATGTCATCAGCAGTCCAGGAAGGTGATTGGTTACCGCAGAGGATCATCTGGACCTCCTTATGGCTGAAAGAGCTCAACTTCTCCATCGGGAACACTCGATTAAAACCCTCTGAGGAGAGGAAGCAAGGAAAGGAGAAAGGAGACAAGTGAGCAAACATTACAAGGACGCGAGGTTACAAAAGAAGAGGGGAGAGAACAACAGAGGAAAGGAAACAAGGAAAAGAAAAGGAGCAACAAAGGAGGAAACAAGGGTATAAAAAGAACAGCGAAACAACAATGGAGACATGAAAAAAGGGAAAGGAAGGAGGGAACAAGAGACAAAAGAGGAAGAGGGGATAAACGAGGAAATAGTTGAGGAGGAGATACAAGACAAGGAGACAAGGAGACAAGAATTGTGACAAAAGGAAAGTTTATCAGGAAAGAATGAAGGAAGCAAAGAGGAGAGAGGCAAGGACAAAGCACAGCACCCCCCTGTGGTGACTTTTATCAGTGCATCCAGAGAGGAAGGTGTGAGTGTGTTTGAGTGTGTGTGTTTACCTCTGAAGGCCTCCATCTGTTTCTGGATACCCGTGTGCATACACAAGTCAAACATCAGCTCCACATACTCCTCTGCGTTCTCCATGGTCACCATCTACACACACACACACACACACACACACACACACAAAACATTAGTCTAATAAATCTGAGATCTCTCTTCCCCACATTTCTCTCTTCTTCAAATAAAGACATTTTCCTGTAGCTCGGTGTGTGTGTCTTTTTTACCTCATCATCTCCGTTTGTTTTCAGATCCACAGCTGAGAAACCATGAACCTTAGAGGACGGACAGAACTGGAAGTTCAACCTGGAAACAAAAAAAAGAGAGAGAGAAAAAGAGAAGGAAAAAGACAGAAGAGGAAAAAAGAAAAACAGAGAGGGAGAAGAGTTTTAAAAAAAACTGTCTAAAGAGTTCAAAACCTGTCCTGTAAGAAGCCTGTGTTTTTAAAGAGGAATGAAAATAACTTTGTTCTGAGTGAAGCATTAAAAATCTTGAATGGGTGAGAGTCAGTTCTCTAAATTCAGGAGCTCTATTTTGTTCCTTAAACGCATCATCCAGCCTCTCCAGGAGTTCGAGCCAGAGGCTGTTGATGGGCTCTGAGTAAACACTGGAGCTTTGGGATGCTCACAGGGAAACTGTGTTGTTTTTGTGTGTGTGTGTGTGTGTGTGTCTTTGTGTGTGTTTTACCCCAGGTCCTCGATGCTGAGGGGGGGTCCAGAGCCCAGCGGGTTTCTCAGCATCAGGTCCTGCAGTCTGGTGTTCTTCTCGTCTTCACTTAAACTCTTACTGGACAGAATCTGCCTCCTCTTCACCGCCAGCTCCTTCACCTCCTTCAGGAAACTCGCCCTGCGTGACGACAAAGAGGAGGGAAAGAGGAAAGATTTAAAAAAGGAGGGTAGGAAATATGAAAGAGGAGGAAAAGAAGGCCAAGGAAACAGGAAAGGAGGGAGAGATAATAGGAGGTAGAAAGGACGATGTTGTCTCACCTGTGTGGGTTGACCAGCTGGAAGTCGTCCCAGGTGAGGATGCCGTGGTACCAGGCCGGGGGTTTTGGTTTAGGGGGGTCCATGATGAACTCAGACTTGGAGTCCTCATCAAAACTGCCCACAGAGTAAGTCTCCTGGCTCTCCTCAGTGGACGCCTCAGACTGGACCTCAGACAGCAGCAGGAAGGGGGTGAGGTGGGGGCGCTCAGGGTCGTGGGGGGAGCTGCGGGACTGGTACAGCAGCTTGCTCATGTTGGACTTGATGTCCCCCATGCAGAGCAGCTTGAAGAAGGGCTGGGAGATGGGCAGGTCCACCAGACGGTTGTCCTGGATGCACTTCGCCAAGAAGATGCCGAGGAAGTGGAAGAGCTTGGTGATGCGCTCCAGCTCCTCGCTGTCCTGAGGGAACGGGGCGGGGAACAGACCGCAGGAACGCTGGACGTAGAAGCCAGGCGGCTTCAAACCGCCACCCAGATCCACCTGAGACACAGGGACACAGAACCAGACTTCAGTGAACCAGTACAGACAGTATTTTCAAGTCTTCTTTAACGGTTTATACAGACCACGAAGAGAAACATCGTTTCATGTCTCACCTGTCGGGACTCATCGTCAGGGAAGTCGTCGTCACACAGCCAGATCCCGAGTGATGTTCTCTGAAACTCCGCGGCCACCAGAGCGTAAAACTCCAGAGTGGGACCAAGACCTGTTCCCTCCTCGCCCTGGAACTCCACCTGGAGAAAAACAAAACATCTGATGACGAACTGTGACGATAAAAGTCTGTAGCAGAAGATCAGAAATAGAAGTCGTTTTCTAAATCTGCGTATGTGCAGATGAATCAGGCTGACTTCTCACCTCCAGCACCGACTTCCTGTCAGCGTGCAGCTGCATGACCGACTCCGCCCACTCCATCATGGCTTCTCCTCGGGGGACTTTTACTCGCTCGTGTTTGAGTCGACCCACCCTGAATTCTCCGGGGTCGTCACGCCGCACCGTGGTGGACGGCCGAGATCGCTCCATAGTTGCCTCCCGCCGGTTCTGCAGCCACACGATCGCCCTGCAACAACACAGGTCAGAGGTCAGAGATCAGGGGCGTGTCCTTCTTTGTGCCTTAAAATCTGAAGCTTTGGATCTTCTTGATCCCTCAGACTCACCTGGATGCTCCAAACGCTGTGCAGGTGAAGTAGAGCTGTCGGGTCTCGAAGGGGATGAGGAAAGGACACTTAGAAGTGAGCTGTTCACACCAGTCGGGCAGAGCGCCGCTGGCCAGAGCGAGAGGCTCCTGAAAGCAAACACACACACACACCCAAACACACCGATGTGAGCTGCTGCTGCTAAAACAAAGAGAAGCCATATCATGAGAAATAAATGATCCAGAGCCTGACCTCGATCTGCTGCAGGATCTTTGTTGTGATCTTCTTGCTGGTGAATTCTTCTGGTGATGCGTTGAACTGCAGCTCATCGAAATCTGCAGTTTGAAAATCATCAGTGAGTTTTGATCACTTCAGTCATTTCATCTGATTTCTTTTTCCCGCTGTGCGTGTTCTTACCCTCCTGCAGCGTGCGCGGGTTGGAGGTGGCGTCTCCTCCGATGATGTAGAGGATACGCAGCAGCTGGAGGACGTCCTCGACCCCGCAGGCGTTCTGGCTGCAGCCTGCCTTCGCCTGCGCCACCTCTCTGGCCATGCACAGAATCTCACTGCTCTGATTGGCTGAGACCGAGCTTGGGCTGAGGCCGCCAGAGCGACCGCCCACGCCAATGCTGTGTTCACACAAGTCCTGCAGGATGGGAGGAAGCGTCATCAGAGGGTGTGGTAAAAAAATTGAGTTTGCACATTTGACTTTAAATGATTCTGATGCAGGACTTTAACGTGTTCCTCACCATCTTCCCGCTCTCCTTCTCCTTGTCTGCGTCCTTCAGCTCTCGGTACATTATCCTGCAGGAGAGAACAGCCGCAATGAAAACCAAACATCAAACCAACAGTTCACATCACTCTCAGACCGCGCTCTTCCTCTTACGTGTACGTGGGCTCCCAGATGCGTCTCAGTTTGTCCGTCTTCACGGCTCCGTTACAGGAGAGCTGCAGCAGCCGCTGGACGTAGTAGAAGATGGTGGATTTGTAGTTGGACAGAGGAAGCTCCACCTCTCGGGTCGTACCCAGACCTGCCACCTGGAAACACAAAATAACCAGATCTGAACTGAGAGCCAACTCTTAAATACTTTAAAAGTTCAAACATCGTTCGTATCACAGAGCTCGCTGTAGGATTTATTTTTGTGTGTGTGTGTGTGTGTGTTTGCTTCTAACCTTCAGCGTAAGAGCCAGGTGAGGGGATGGAGCACACTCCACCTCCTCCTGAACCTCCGTACGAGGAGTCCCTGAAGAGAAAAGAGCGATTAAAACCTTTAAACCTTGCATCACAAATTCAACAGTAAACTGTATTCCTGCTTAACGTGATTCTAGTTTTAAGAGATTTTTAAATTATTTTCTGTGTGTGTGTGTTTTTGGTACCTGGTGGGGGGATCTCAAGGTCGGTTGTCTGCTGGACGTTTGTTCTTCCTGGTCTGGGGTCAAATGCGGGGACAAGAGCGGAGAACTGTCTTTTCAACACAAAGTCATCGTCCCATGTCCTCCTGCGTCCTCCTTTGGTCTCGTACTCCTCCTCCTCCTGCAGGGGAGAGCACACACACACACACAGACACTTAGTACCTCCTCTTACGTCACTAAAACCTCACACTGCCTCTACAGACTAAACAGTGCATTACCAGGACCTCCTCGTACTCCTGGTCCTCCTGATTGTCGTCTTCGTTCTCATCATCGTCGTCGTCTGGCTCGGGGAGGTCC
The DNA here is from genome assembly GCA_030710495.1 of Labroides dimidiatus. Lineage (NCBI taxonomy): Eukaryota > Metazoa > Chordata > Actinopteri > Labriformes > Labridae > Labroides > Labroides dimidiatus. Next base: position 5,098,289 of record CM061156.1, on the reverse strand, counting down.
TCCTCGTCGTCCAGCTCGGCCAATAGCGTGTTGGCGCGACAGCTGTCCAGGAAGTCTGCAGGAAACAAAGAGTGAGGAGGTAACGTGATGTTTAGGGGGTCAACTGTTTGATGATGTTAGACAGCAGGTTAGTGAGAGCCGGCTCTGTGTGTGTGTGTGTGTGTGTCTGGTCACCAACCATAGAGCGAGAACTCGGCCTCCTGGCCTGTGTCGCTCTCGCTGGACGTGGACGTCAGGCTGGTCGTCAGTGTGTTGCTTAGCAACTGGCCCACCGACAGACCCGTGGTTGCCGTGGCTACATTATTGCTGCTGGTTACTATGGAGGTTGACATGGTAACGGTGGAGCTGGTGCCGGTGGTGGTGAGGTTAGGAAAGCTCTGAGCGCCCATGAGAGGAGAAGCTGCAAACAAACAAACAAACAAACAAACAAACAAAGGGAGGTTAGTCTGTCAGAAACTCAGCAGCAGGTGAAGCTCGATAAGCTGCAGTCAGCTGACAGGAAACAGCTGATGATTGGCTGCAGGAGCGGACTGGAGCATCAACCATGCAGGAGGTCTCGATCACACCTTGGTATCATGTGACCTCAGAGAGATGCTTTAGAACATAACTCTGTCAGTGTTAGAGCACTCAGTGTCAGGGAATATGCATTATGACGGTTATACTGCAACATTAGGTGCTTTCTGACAAGAAGTACCAGGAACTTTATGTTCCAGGAACTTCTCCTTCAGGAACTACATGGTTTCTTTGGCCTAAAGTTCCATGAAGTTGATCCAAATTAAACATGAAGAAAAATAAAATTAACTGCACTACGCCACCAGACCATTAGAGGGCAGTAAAACAGAGCGAAAGGCCAAAAAATAAAGATGATGCCACTGAAGGAGGCAGACAGGCTGGCACCATCATGTGTGACTCTACATGTACTAGCCATGGCACAGATTGACCGGTGTTTCAGTTGAAAGAGCGACCCTGTTAACTGGAGACTTTCAGTTGGACGCATCCCTCAGGTCTTTAAATTTGCTTGAATTTTTGAAAAAGTGACACATTCAGCTGAAGGTCGCCAGTTTACAGGGTCACCCTTTAAACTGGAACATCAGATGACTGAGCTGACACAGACACATTCAAACCGTTGGACTCATAAAAACTATTGTTTAGGAGTCATTTAACCAGGTCTGTCACAGCTCCACCAATCAGAAATGTTCATCCTCTTACGTTCCTAGGCCTTTGAAAGGTACACCCCAACAGGAACTTTTTGGAGGGGGATTAACTATGCAGGAAATATGAGCTGCTGGTGGCTGCTTCAGGTCCCTGAATGCAACACAACAAATAAAGAGATGAGAGAATTTTTTAAAAAAATATGCAGGAAATAAATTTAGATTCTGGTTCCTGCTGTTTGAGTTCCTAAAAGGTTCCTGGAGAAAGTTCCTGCAGTAGAAAAGCACTTTCTGTTGTCTGGTGCAGTAGTATAACAATACTCACTGGCATTGAGAGTGAAGTATTAGTGAAGGATTATTGTAGTAGTAATACTCACTGGCAGTGCTCATGACGTTCCTGCCCAGTGTGTTGGTGTTGTTGTCGCTGCTGCTGCGGCTCAGGTTCATGTTGTTAGTGGCGTTGGTTCGGGACATGTTGGGGGCTCGGCGAACGAAGGACTCCATGAGGCTGGCCTCTCGTGATGACAGGTTAGGCACGCTGGCGCTGGAGCTCATGGGAGCACCTGCAGCCAGCAGGGAGCTGACAGACAGCCGGGCGTTAGTGGCAGAGCACAGAGGCCTCTGGGAAGGTGCGTCTTTGCTGGAGGACTCCGACACAGAGCTGACGTCAGGGGAGCTCACGCTCACCAGCCCCATGGAGATCGCCGTCGCCGGGTCGGTGCCGGCTGCCGCTGAGTCTTTGTTCCTGGGGTCGTCTCCTGGGGCAGGGGTGTCAGCGGTTAGCGTGCCGGAGCTGGACGCTGAGCCAGACCCTCCCTCCACGGCAGAAGACAGCACCACGATCGGCTCATGCTGATGTCCATCTGGGCCAACCCCAACCCCCATCAGTCCGACTCCAGGGCCCTGATCCAGCAGCAGGCCCTCGGCCCTCCTCTCCAGACGCAGACCGCCAGCTCCAGGGAGCCCAATAGAGGAGCTCAGGCTGATGTCAGAGGAGGAGGCAACGCTGCAGACGGAGCTGCTGCTGCCCTTCCTGCTGGACGAGCTGCCTCCACCCAGCGACGTCGCCCCGCCTTTGTCGGGACAGTTATTTTTCACCAGGCTGCTCCACGTCTGCTGATACGACGAGGACGAGGTGGAGGAGGACGAGGAGGAAGTAGTGGTGGTGGTGCCGCTGCTGGCCGCTGGCGTCGCAGAGGGTCCCACCGTGGAGGAGGCGGGGCCTGAAACAGTGGATGAGACAGGTTTGGGTGACGGCGCTGTGGCAGCCGACTCAGGGTCGTACCCTGGAGCAAGCTTGAGGTCAAACTTCCCTTCAGCGCCCATACGGTAAGAGTTAGAGCCGCCAGCATCCCAGGTTACATCAATCCAGCCTGGATGGACAGAGAGATAGGAGGGAGACGGACGGATGGATGTCAGAGACCCGGCAGAGAGAGAGAGAGAGGAGAGAGAGAGGAGACAGACAAAGACAGAGAGATGGGAAGAGGGAGAGAGTGGTAGAGGGAGGTAGACAGACAGCAGAGAAGCAGCTTACAGTCAGAGCAGCTCCACATGGCTCCACACTGGACCAGATATGAGCCGTGAACTTTTCCATCGCTCTCTTTTTACTTCTCTAAAGTCAGTAGAGACCTAACGTTTGATAATTAAATAAATCAAACTTAGGATAATTATTGATTAGCAATCTGAAGATAATGATCATTAATGCTCTTTATCAAATTCCAAAACAGGCAGTTCTTTGTCTTTATTTTATTTGTTTTATACTTTTTAAAGCCTCTGTGAGGATTATTTGTTTGGTGCTGCTTACAGTGACACCTGTGGCCAGAATCGGTACCATTTCTTCTGGATGTTGCAAAGATGCAACTCTGAAAAAGGCCAAATCTTACTTCTCACTTGTCTCACTGAAAACACAAAAGAGTTTCCTATTCCTTTTTTCAGTTAAACAGTTAAAAGTCCATTTTGCATGTTGCTGTTTCACCGTCTTATTTTTTCGGTTTCTAAAGTAGCATTAACTGTTTTTTTTTGTTTGTTGTTTTTTTAAAATAAAGGTCCAGGTGGAGCAATGAGAGAGAAAAATATGAACACAGTCACAGAAAATGACAATCAAAGCAAAAGTAGAAAATATTTCTGCAAAAAGCATCAAAGCCACAAAGAAAGAAACCAAACTGAGGAACAACAATAATCCTGCTTCATGATTATTCAAGATTCAAAGATCAACAGATCTGTCGGTGGAGTCTCCCCGAGCACTCGGCTCACCAACAGAAAACATCTGATCTGAATTAAACACACGGAAACACAGAGAGGAGGACGAGGGAGAGGAGGTGGAGGAGGAACAGGAACAGGAGGAGGAGCAAGAAGAGGAGGAGGAGAAGCGTGAAGAAAAAGACAAACAGGTGCACGAGGAAGAAGAGAAGAGAGGAAAAGGACAAGAAGGAGAGAAATACAATGAGGTAAAGATTAGGATGAGAAGGAGGAAGAGGAGAGGAGGGATAAAAGGAGAAAGAAGTACAAAGAGAATGAAGAAGACATGAAGATGTAGACGAGAAGGAGGTGGAGAAGGATAGAGAAAAAGAGGTGAAGTAGAGGACAATGAACAGGAGAGAGTTGAAGAAGGAGGAGGAAGAAGATGATGAGGAGGAGGAACAGAAGAAGGAAAAGGAAGAAGAGAATAAAGAAAGCAGAGGAGGAAGGGAAGGAGAAAGTCAAGAGGAAAGAAGAGGAGAAGAAGCAGAGGGAAGAGGAGGAGGAGAAAGAGGTGGAAGAGCTGAAGGGAGGGGAAGAGGAGGAACAGGAGAAGGAGTAAGTGGAGGAGAAGATAAGGACAGAGAGGAGGAGGAGAGGAAAAGGATGATACAGAGGAGGGAAGAAGTGGAAGGATGGGAAGAGCATTCCTGATGATGTCTCCAGGTGGCCTGCTGGGATGCTAACATGCTAACATGCTAACAGTGTGCTCAGGCTAGAGTGACTTCCACAGACCTCTGAGCAACTTAAACACTTTTAATGAAGTCAGCTGATCCTCGAGTGTGTCATGAAGTGTCCACCTCTATCACATGACACTTTTTGTCTCTGCTAACTGCTGATGAGCAGTTTAATGTTTTAGTATCCATTATCATGATTTGATGTAATAAGATTCGCGTGATGCGGCAGGCTTTACTTGTTTACCCACAGATGTTTTGTCAAAGGTCACATTATGAAAAGTTCAGGTAGGAAACGGTTAAAACAGAAGTGTTCTGTTGTTTTAAACGGGAACCTGCAGAGTCTAGACCCTGTATCGGAGAATAAAGAGGATTAGCAAACATGAGTGTGAGCTTTGGGAAGATATCTGAATCAGCAGGTCGTGAATTTGTGTAGAACACTTTAAAAATCAGATTAAATGATAAGAAAGAGACATTTTTGTTAAAGTTTCTGTTACTAAAAGAGGAACAAAGACGGATTCAAATCTTTGTGTTTGTTCGCTGCTCTCTGTCTCTGTAGTAGCTTTCAGGTATTTCATCCGTATTGAATCGTCTGAGGCGCTTTAGACCCAAAGAAAACCTCCAATATTCACGTTATATGAACAGTTTTGACCTGCTGGCCAAAATATCTGCCGACATTTGACTCTGAGGTAACAAACAGGAGGCCAGGCACCTGTTGACCAAACCTTTAGTCAAAAGAAGAACATCGATTGAAAAAAAAAAACTGTCGAGTTAGTCCACCTGTGAATCCACAGTCGTCTGAGGCTTCTGGAGGAAAGAGAGGTTTACATTTTTTTAGTCCCTGTCTTACCGTTGTGAGCCTCTCCTGTGACTGTTCCCTCTCCAGCTGGGTTGCCGTCCTGGTCTCGCCACTTCCAGTCGATGCCGCGGACGACCCGCGCTCCTGGGACGATGTATTTCATCACCTGGGAGCGGAAGAGGCGGCGCTGTCGACGGAGGTTTGCTTCCGCCTCTTTCACCGCTTTACCTGAGGGAGGAGGACAGAGGTAAGGTTTGGGTTTAACACTGAAGTTATACATGAAATCCAGTTTGTTTCCTTCACCCAGTTTGTGGCACTGCAGAGTAGAAACTCTCCTACTTTTGATGAATATAAAACAAATCACGCAGGCGTACCGAGCTGGTCCTCGCAGACAGCAGTGACGGTTCCATACAGCTCGAGTCCAGACAGAGACAGGTAGTGAGTCTGACCGCTGGCGTTCTTCCCCATCTGCTTGATCCGGATGTGTCTCCAGCCCTGCTTCTCTTCTTTGGACGGGTCCAGAGGCCATGTCGCCGTTGACCTGTCACACGTGAAAACATGTAGAGTGACTATTTGTTTGCAGAGCTTCAAGCTGATGTCACATGGTGTTTTTGGATATTTATCTGTAGGGTGAAGTGGAAATTCTGGCTACTTCTGGTGTCAATTTCTCCCCCTCAGCCTACCAAACTGATTGTTGATTTATTGATCAGTGTGTGAGCAGAATGTGAAATGTTTACCCGGGTTCATTCAGGCTGCAGTCGTCCACATGCGTGTAGAGAGTCGTCCAGTTCTGACCATCCTTCGACACCTGAAACACCCAGTTCCTCAGTGCAGAACGACCATAACCCCTGCAGGAGGAGGAGGAGGAGAGAGAGTCGTCAAACAACCTGGAATCCACAGGTGTTTCATGAACGCACATGTTGTTTGTTTTCTCACCTGGCGTGTCTGAGTGTGTACGCTGAGGGAATGACCCAGAGGCCGAGGTCGACGGCGAACCAGGCGTTCTTGTCGTCATTAGTGTGACAGTTGAGGGCGGAGCTATCTCGGCTCAGGATGTCTTCCAACCGTCCATAGGGAAGGTTCCGCCCCTCTGATGATGTCACCACCACCAGGCCGTAGGCAGCAGGGTTTACCCACTCATAGGCAGTCCTAAGAGGAACACAGGAGGCGTCAATCTGGCAGCACATTTTCCTACTTCTGTCAGAAAGAATAACTAACCACTCTGACAAACATTTGGTTCTCCAGGACAGCAGATTCCTCGTCGAAATAACGTCATCTCTGATGTTTGTTTTTTTTAAGTACACATATTGTCTGCATGTAGAGGTTCTTACTTGGCGTTGGTTCCGACCCAGTAGATGATCCCGTTCTCGTCGAAGTCATGTTGGTGTCTGAAGGTGAACGTCTGTCCCTCCCTCAGCTTCCTCACAAAGACAAAAGATGAGCGCTCAAAGTCGTACCACTGCTTCGCCACCTGGAGGACGAAAAAATGAAAAAATACACTCAATGTAAGATACGATTCGTGACACTGGGTTCACAGTATGATTCTTTTCCAGTTTATGAGTTGTAAGTTGGAGAGATACCGCCGTGTAAAAATGTCACTTTACAAGCTTTTCTTTTGCCTTTTAACTGCCTAAAGCAGGGGTCCCCAAACTTTTTCCTGTGAGGGCCACAAAACTTTTCCCTCCTCTGATGGGGGGCCGGGGTCAGTTTGTAACAGAAAAAGTGTGACGATCACATTTATTGTTTTCCAGAAAGCCACACATAACCAAATATTGATAACCTTTTCAGGGATCTTCACAGAAAAAAAAGTCCATGGAACATTAACTTTCTGTCAATCTTAACAGGTAAAAGTTCATCTTTGTTGTCAGAGCAGAATCTCTTACTTAAATGACTCATATGAGCAGTCTCTCAAAGTTCTTGTGTTCCTTACTTAGGGGCACAGACTGAAGAAAGGTGGAATAAAATGTCACGTTCTATGCGTGTATTGGTCTCAATTGTGTAGCCAGACTGAAAAAATGATAATGCGTCTCTGGTATTGTTCAGGAGGGCCGGGCCAAATGTGGAGGCAGACCATATCTGTCCCGTGGGCCGTAGTTTGGGAACCACTGGCCTAAAGGCTTGATTATGCTTTCCAATCAAATGCACAGAAAATGAGACTCAAGAAACCAGCATGAGAGAACACGCGTGGCTTTAATACTTTTAACCCTCCGCACGGAGTTCGTTCACCAACCTGCAGGGGGCGATGTATCGCAAACACACATCTCCAACAGTTCTGAACCAGAGTAGAAGAAGTTGTTTACAACTTTTTTTGCCAATCACTCTTCTATGCTGAGCTTGGTCACAATTTCACGCCAGGAATTGTCAATCACACAGTTATCTCTATGTGAGGAATCATACAAGTATTTTTTGTACTTTGGACATGAGGAGCTCCACTTGGAAGTTAGAAATTATCAGATGTGTGCAACGTGGAAATTTCGGCTTGAAAAGGACAACACGAGGGGGCGAAGCTGCTAAGCTGAAGTCATTCATCTCCACAAAGTTGCGTGGAGCTTGCGGATGCGTCATGTTTATGTCTTGATTTAGGAGAAAAGTCTTTTAAGATGTCAAGGATCATTAGTAAAAATGTCAGATGAATTAGCGAGCCTGAATAGAAGAGGCGTTTTGACCAGCTGAAGGAGTGGAGGTGATGATAATCAAAAGGTTTCCTGTGACTCTCAGAGTAAGCTCTGTTTTCGTTCTCACCATCTTCAGCAGGTACTGCTCCAGAGACTCCACAGTAGCAAGCGGTTCCATCTTCAACATGCGTCCCGTCCTGTCGATCAGCGCCGTCTCACCAGGTGCTCGCTCCAGACGGAACCGCAACCTCCTCGTCAAGATCTGATAAAACCGAACAGGTGAGACGGTTGGATTTATCTATGAACGAACATGCACGGTTACAGAGAATCAGCACAGTGTGACCCACCTGCAGGTTGTATGAGGAGCCTGGAGTGTCGTACAGGTGCAGAGGTAGACGTTCTATCGACTCCAGGACAGCTATCAGTTTACGGATTAAGGCAACAGCGGGTCGGCTGCAGAAGAGAAAAAGGAAATGACGTGAAGAGGTATAATGTTTAACGACGGCGTAACATTTGAACATTACAGCCAGCGTTCAGGGTCATTACCTTTCATCGTCTTCATTCTCGCTGAAAGCCGCCTTAAAGACATTGATCCTCTCCATTAAAGGCTTACAATCATGTTTCAGGTCCAGTTCCACACTCTGCACACAAACAGACACGACAACACTTCAGATCACATGTGTGTGTGTGCTTGAAATAAGACAGAAAGAGAACAGGTGGTAAAATACACACATTGTTGAGGACGGTGAACAGAGCCTGGACCAGGCCACTGCTGCACATCTCATACGGAGAAATGGTGTTTTCATCCTTCAGAACGACGATCAGATTCTCCAGGGCTGTTTTCATCAGGTCCCTCCACGTGTTCTCCCCTTCAATACACTGGAAACAAACACACAAGGCATCAGACATCAGGAATACAAACTCCACTTGGAATCATACCGAGGGTTTGAGGAGAGTGTGTGTGTGTGTGTGTACCTGTCTGTTGGTGTGCAGCTCCCAGGAGGACTCCAGCTGTGTGGAGATGTTCCTCAGGGTGACCACCACTCCTCTGGGCATGCTCTCCACAGCTTTGAAGTGGTCGTCGTACAGTTCTCTCGCCATGCTCTTCACCTTCTGCTTCGTCTTCTCCAGCTTTGACTTCAGCTTCCTGCCTCGCTTCCCCGTCCAGCCCGTCACAAACTCTGAGCCTGGAAACACGTGCAGGAAAGGACGAGATCAGCACGAAGGAAGAGACAAATTTTTGTTCAACGTGATGAGAGCTGTTTTTTTAACTGACCCAGAGAGGTCTCTGCAGTGAACGAGTGTTTGGTTCCTCTGTTGGACTCGAAGACGAAGCCCGGCAGGTCCTCTTTCAGGATGGTGGCCTGCTGTCCGTCTGAGTTGTGGATGGCGATCTCTCCGTCCTTTAAGCAGGTCAGAGACCAGTTCCCTACCGTGAGCTTCGTCGGACCCACGCTGGACAGGATGGGCTGACTGGCTGTGACGGGTTTCACCTGACTCCTCGCACGCTGCAGCTTCTCCAGAAACTCACTGCGAGACTCTGGACACCATGAAGCAGAAAAATAGAAGAGTTCAGTCAGAGTGACAGAAAACCACAGATCGATAAGTGTCTGATGAGTGCGTTTTCATACCGGAGCTGTCTGATCCTCCCTCAGGACTCCCGCTGGAGTACATGGTTGCCAGTTTCCCATCCAGGATGAACCTGAACCAGCCGTTGGAGCCGTTTGATAGCTCGAGAGCAGCAGCGTCTGACCAAATGTAGAGACAGTCTCTCCCTCTGATGATTGACCAGTCCTTCCAGTGATAAGGCTTCCCCTGCTGGATCTCCCTCGCATCCTCCTGAACCTCTTCCTCCTGCACACATCGATGGGATTCTGCTTTAGTACTGGGACTTTTTTTTTTTTTCAAGCAACACCTCTTTAACTTCACTTACCTTCTCAGGTTTGGCTTCATCTTCGTTCTCGTCATCTGACGCCGGTCCGGCCAGAGTGGAAACCTTGTTGATGACTCCCAGTCGAGCCAGCTGGTCGAGGAAAACGTCACCACCTTTATCCACCAGATCTCTGATGATCTGCAGAGCCAGCAGGTGACCGTCGTCGTCGTCCTGAGACAAAAAGAGGAGAAGGTTTAGATTCTTCTGCAGTCACGAGCACAGCTGCGTCATCCCTCGGAAGCAGAAAAAAAAAAGCTGCAGTTTAGGAGTGTGTGTGTGTGTGTGTGTGTGTGTGTGTACCTCCTGGTCGAGCACGGTAGCTGTGATCTCCACCAGCACAGTGGGAAGGTTGTGTCCGGTCTCGCTGTCACACACCTCCTTCAGCAGGACTTCACTGCTGTAGTGAACCATCTTCCTGATCAGAGCCAGACTCGCTTTCCTAAACGCACAGCAACAAAAACGCTTTGTCAGGTGAAGAATCTTCAAAAAGAATGACTCAGAAAATGTTTCTTTTCCCCTCACACCCTCACTGTGTGTGGGTGTGTGTGTGTGTGTGTGTGTGTGTACCTAATAGAAGGCAGCATGGTTTGCTGAAAGGTTTGTGCAAAAACAGGCAGAAGTCTCCTCAGGTAGATCGGAGCCATTTCTGGGTCTCCTTTGGGCTCGCTGCCCTCCTCCTCCTCTTTGTTCACATCCTTCTTCTTTTTGTCGTCACCCTTATTCACAGGACACATCCAGTCTCCTGCATCAAACACACACACACACTCTAAAGGGTTAGTTTCATATCACCAGTCCTGTATTTTTATCCGCGTCATGTTTAATAATGTCTTATTTATCTTGGAGTGTCTCGATTTGCTGAGTCATGGTGGCAGCAGCGATATTAACAGACAGTTCACGTCAGTATATTGTGGTTACTAACCAGGCGACTGCAGTATCGCCACCACCTCCGTGTGTCCTCTCTCCCTCGCCTTATCAAGAGGGGTCTTCCCGTCCTCGTCCCTCAGGTCAGGGTTGGCTCCATGACGCAGCAGAGTCTACACACACACACAAACACACACACACATGTAAAAACAGTGAATCAGATGTTTATGAGGACACACGAGTGGAGGTAAGAGGGAGGCTGTGTTTAGGTCACCTTTGCTACTTGTGGGCGCCCGAAACAGGCAGCGTAGTGTAGTGATGATGACCTTTGACCTCTGTTGACATCTGCACCCCTCTCACATAGAAACTCCACCTGAAGAAACACAAAACAAGGAGTCAGTCAGGAGTTAAAGTAAAACGCAAAATGAAATGTTTTTGTCTTATTTAAAGTAAGAATTGTCTTCTTATACTTGATACGAGCCTCATTCAACAGAAAAGTCCAGGAACGCGTCTTATTTCAAGATATCGAAAGGCAAAAATAAGGTCTGAATTACCTGCAACAAGTAAAAAAAAATCTGCCAGTGGGGTCAGAAAAATTTACTTGTCAAGTTTAGAATAATGTCTAAATACAAGAAACTTTCACTTACTCCACTGGCAGATTTTTTTACTTGTTACAAATAGTTCAGAGCTGATTTTTGTCTTTAAATATCTTTAAATGAGACGTGTTTCTGGACTGGTCTGGTAAATGAGGCTCAGATTAAGTATGGAAAGACATTTTTACTAAAACAAGACAAAAGCACTTCCTAAGACTTCAGTTTTTTGCAGTGTAAAAAGTGTGTACCAAGCTAAATGTTTGTGTTAATCTTCAGGTGAGCTCAGTTTGACCAAAGACTTCCTGCAAATTTTCAGATCAAAGTTACCTGACTGTCAATCACTTCGCATACTTGTTGCCTCATGTTTTTCTACCTGTCTGCTCTTCTCTTTGCTAAATTATTTTTATAGATCTGTGTTAAAGCAATTTGAGATAAAACTTTAAATGTGCTGTACATCAATATTACGTCCTGTATTATTGCTGCTATTAGTCTCAAGGTAAAGATTTAGACTGGCATTGATTCTTTTTTTTTACCATTTCCTGTGTTCCAAAAGCTGAAGCCCAGTTGAGCAGCGTCTGACCAACATCGTCCATGAAGTTCACCTCAAACGCTGCACAAAAGAGAGCAGAGGGAGGGATATTTCATACAAGTGACAACAGAACTGACGACTTCTTTTTAACAGGACAAGCAGAAGGTGCTGTTTGGAGACTGAGTTTGTACCTCCGGTATCGATGGCGTCGATCAGAGCGTCCGTGTCCTTGCTGCGGATACAGTCGATAAGCTGTCGGTGCGATCTCTCCCCTGAACTGTCCAGGCGTCGCAGGCCGGGGATCCGACCCGTCGACCCTGCTGTGGATTTGGGCAGCGCCTTCCGTCCCTCAAACAGGAGCACGAGCAGGAGATCCACCAGCCGCATGGTGTCCAGCACGCAGCGCTCATCTCCTCCCAGAGCCGACTCCATCGAGTCGGGAAGCGCTGAACGTAACAGATCCTAAAGACGGGTGAAGAAAATCTTGATGGTTCACAGTTTTTAGTTAGAATGTAAGATACAAAGCGTGTTTGCAGCACTTAGAACCTACATGTGTGACCAGTGGTGACCCTCTGCACAGCGTGGACAGCAGGCTGACGATGGTCGACACCTGATTGCTCAGTTTGGAGTCGGGGGCAGAGGGGGCGGCGCCGGTTGAGGTTCTGCCGGGCTTACAGGAGGAGGCTGGGCCTGACACTGTGCCACCTGCAGCTGCCATACGGGACAGCAGCTCCTCTGTCAGGCCATGTTTGGCTAAAGGGGCGGGGTCCACGCCGCGGCGAGTGAACCTGTCGGCCAATGAGGCAAAGCAGCGTAGAGCTCCGTCTGACACCTGCAGAACGGAGAGAAGTTAGATCCACTGCATCAGAAAGCAGCTGGGAACACAAAGTGGATCTCCAACTCACCTGGTGGTCTTCGTGTTTGAGGAGGCTGGACAGGGACTCGACGCAGGTCTCCAGAGACGAGTCCTGAGGCTCCATCTTGCTGCAGAGTCGAGACACAACCGCCATGGCTGAGTGCAGAGTGTCTTTGTGAACCAGGTGACCGCTGTCTCTGATGAAACTCAGCACGCAGTTCAGACCGCCGGCCTCGAACACGGCGCCAGACTCCCTCGTGCATATCAGCTCGAGCACCTACACAACGATGAAACAAAGGTTGGACTTTAACATCAGGGCTTCAGAGATACTTTTCAAACCCGTCTGTAGTTGAAGTAAAAACTGTTTCATGCTTCTCCTCAAAGACACAAAGATGACATTTAATCCTGATATTTAGAGAATCAAACAGCACCCGATAAATAAAAATAGATAAACTGATCCGAGAGCAGCAGCATCTCTGTCTGTATCGGTAGATCACATCAGCAGCGAGACATGAGACACAGACAATCTGACGCCTGAACACACAGCACAACCATCCTGTGATTTTTATTAATAAACGTCTGGGAGCACATGGTTTTAGAGCTTCTATTTGTGGTGTGGCTCCGCTTCATGATAAAAACAAACACACACACACACACACCAACTGAGCATCAGATCAGTAGCTATCATTGTGTCCTGGCCTCCTCAGCCTCCCTGACACACTGCTCCTGTTCAGGATGATAACAGAGCAGCAGAGAGGGAAACTCAGCAGATAAAGGAAGACAAACAGACTCTGTGATGAGATATAACTGTACGAAAACAGACTCAGCTGATCACGGTAATGACATCAAACCTTCAAGGGAAAGACGACGAAACAGAAAACTGAAGAATGAAGCCTGAAACGGTTAAATCAGGATAAAACTTTTGTGCTCTGGGTTGCAGAGATTATTCTGATCCCAGACTCAAACGTCATCATTTTGTTGACGATGACGTCAGAAATCTTACTTTCACACACTGCTCGGCCAGATCTCTGCTGGTCCTGTTGTTGAGCTCCACCACGACCAGCCGATTGCACAGCGCCTTGATGGCCCCGTCCACTCCGACGATCCTGCGGGTGCACTCTGCTGACACGTCCAGGTAGTATGTGATGGCTCGGGCCGTGACCTCCAGCACGTTATCTGGAGCGCTCTCGTCCAGGAAGATCTTACAGAGCGCTGGGAGGAACGTCCGAGGAGGACAGCTGGAACGGTAAAGGGAAAGAGAGTGAGCGCTGTGATGAATACGCAGCTGACCTGAACTTCGATCGGAAAAAACGAGCGCTCACGTCTCGAAGCAGCGGTCCACGTTGTCAGACATGAGGAGCAGCATGCAGAGCTGCTCCAGAGCGATGAGCTGCATGTCCCGCTCATCGCCCTGACCCATCTGCAGCCACTCCAGCAGGGTGTCCGGGTCCACGTCCGCCATGATGGCTAGCCTACAGGGACAAAAAGATACATGAATCCAATCAGTGGAAAGTACTGAATATGACAAACGTAGTTTTTCACAAAGTGTTACAAAAGTAAGACTCTAATTAAGAACTTTCTCCTCACGCAGACCGTTCTGGAAGTTTAAGATTAAACTGACTCCCTCATGCATGCCGTCATCCCCTGACCTCTCACCTGGCTCCCCGTTGGCTACCCGCTCTGGCTCAGCGCCCAATCACTGCTCAAAGTTCTGTCGCTGTTTGGGACTCATCCAATCACCCGGATGGAGGGAGAGAGGAAACGAGGACAAGGAGGAGGAGGAAGAGGAGGAGGAGGAAGTCGCTCGCTCTCACTGGGGCTTCTGGGACATGTAGTCTCTTCACCTGCAGGCAGAACAATGGGAGGAAGTGGGGGGAGACATTTAAGAAACGAGGACGAGTCAGTTATACAACTTCCCTTATTCAAAGGGGGATTTTAAAAGCTGCTCAGCAGAATCTGTGCAGGCAGGGTGAGGGGTAGTTCTTGGGCGACTGCAGGCTGTCAGGAAACTGTTTCATCTGGGCACTGGATAATTCCTGGAGAACTGATGAGTGACGAGGGTGGACAATCGATAGCGGCTAATTCTTGCATACTGTTGCTTGTTTGTACTTTGTACGGTACTGAAAGGAGCAGCTGACACAACAGAACTTTGATACTAGTAGAACTAGTTAAATCAAACAATATCAAACTCCTGGGCACCAAAACGTATTTTTAATTTTAGTCATTTTACAGACATCAGTTGCAGGTTGAGACTCACAGAAACACAGAGGGACCAGGTGACATCTCTGCCTCGCTCCTCTGCTCTCTCTCTCAACTATTTATTATCTATCAAACCAGAAAAACCTCACAGAGATCAAAAAATCCCTTTTACAAGAATGTTCAAGCAAAGACTGTCAGCAGTCAGTGAGAAAAACAGTGCAGCTAACTAAGACACCCATTGAGTCTGAGTCTGTGATGGAAGGCGGAGCAGCGACACACACCAGAAAAAAAAAACAAAATCAGCTGCAGAAGCTTCCCCTACAATTTTGTGTAGGTGTGGAAATATTTGTGAGTTTTTCAGATCTGAGAAATGATTAGAAAACAACTTGTAACTTTTCAGTTTGGCTGCTTTGTTTAATTTACAGCTCACTCTTCACTCATGTCTCATTTTGTTGCTTCGTCCCCTGACTGCTGTTGCTCTCTTTTGGCTGCTTACATCAGATTGAAAAATGACTGTAGCTCTATTTCGTTTTTGGGTTTTTTTTGTAACAGGCTTTCGACTTTTACGATGCCATTGAGCATTAAACAACAGATATCATGTCATGTACTGCAGCCCTATGTAAAGATCAGAGCCCCAGTCTATCTACTGTCCAGTCTGGGGCTGGGTACCAAACTTTGGTTCGTTTATTGCACCAACCAAAATGCTTCGGTAGTATCGAGTATTAAAACATGTCTCGTCTTTCGGTGCCACGTTTCGGTACCCAAAGGTTTCGCCAAGTCAAATCACTTAATTTAGTGACTTTTCAGATCCCTCTAGCTTTTTTTTCTAATAAGCAACAAATCTAGAGACTTTTCTGGAGTTTGGGGACGGAGTGCTCATTGCAGAGCAGCCCCTCCCCAATCCAAAACACACAGACAGACTCCTCCGCATGCAGCAGTCCCTCCAAACTGCAGCCAGAGCAGACGAATCACGCTAGTGTTTGTCTCTTTTGGGTCACTTTGCTGGTCAAAGTCCAGATAAAGGAGGAGGGTTGATATTTAGACATAAATAAAACAAGACTGGACAGAAGAAAGTTCATTTATAGTTATAAACAAATTTACAGTGTACTCAGTCTATCAAGATTTGTACCATAATGTGTAATTTTCTTTCTTTTAGAATCGATATTATAAAACTAGTATCAAGAAAAGTATCATTCAGGAACTGGTATCGAAGTGAAGGTATTGGTATTGGTACAGGAATTGGTCATTTTTGATTGATACCCAGCCCTAGTCCTGTCCTCTGAATAAAGCATCAAAAAGACACAAAACTAGACTCCAAAATAAAAAAAAAAAAACAAAACAAAAAAGGCAGACTGGATAAATACAGGTCCTTTTAGGTCTGTCATACTTTATCAAATATCTAATCCAATCGTATCTTCATTGAAAACAATGATTTATTTATGTTTCAGACTTCTCAAATAATGGAATAGATGTCGTAAGATTTGATAATCCTCCAGGAACTCATGACTTCTCCTTGAAGATGACAGGCTGTCTCTTCAGGGCAGAGGATAGTTCTGGAACAACTGCAGCTTATTCTCATTTTGAAGAATGAAGGTGACAAATCCTGTTTGACGGAGACGGCGTGAGTTTAAAAGGCTGAAGCGAAGTGAATGACGTGCATCAAATGGAGGAACGGATGCAGTAAAAGAAGATCTAACCACAGTACGTGTGTGTTTTTGAGGAAGCTGGGATCTGACAAACTAATTTAACTCACACACACACAGGAGCTGGGCTCTGATGTGGTTTTCGGCCTCAAACAGATCTGAAGCATTTCCAAACCGACAAGTCTTTCAACCCTGCGTTCTGTCTGACAGGCAGGGAGTCGTTTGTGAGCAACATCACCATCACAGTCAAAAGACAAACAGGCAGGATGCAGAATCTGAGGCAGCGTGATATAAAAAGACAGAGTTTGACTGTCAGTCTGTTGTGAGATCTCTTTCAGAGGAACCGTTATAAAAACTATTATTTAACATCATAACAAAACAAAAGAAACAGGGAGGCAGTGCAGACGCCTCAGACGTTAAACCCTCCAGTAACAGCTGTTAAAGAACTAAAACAGGTCACATTAGTGTGCAACGGAGATACAGATCAGTTCAAAGGGTGAAACATCTTCACTGTCTGGGGTAATGTGGTTCGACGGGCTGCTTGAGTGAATAATTCCGCCGAGACTCTGCTGCAATCTCACGTTTCTGCGTTGGATTTATGTCAGAACGAAACATTTCAACAATCAGAAAGATTTAGCTTGTGAGTTCGGAGAAAAGCTTAATACAGCTGAAGCTGGAAGGACTCTTGAGTTTAAAGCAGCAGAAACACTCGACATGTGGAACTGCTGGCTCAGGAGGATTTGGGCAGCTAAAAAACAGGGTCAGAGTCCAGAGGAGGATGAAGATCATCTGAGTTCATCAGCATCTGTGTGAGCGAGTTTCTTGGCTCAAGCTCAACTTTAGTTTCATTAAAAATGTCATTTTGGTTGAGGATTTATTGCAGATTTCAGGCAAAAAATACTTGAATAGTTCTGTGTCTATCTTGAAAAGTTTGCACTTGATTTGATTTTTTTGGGTTAATTTTTTTTAAATGGTTCCTCCCAGAAGCTTTTGGCACTGAAGGAGTTTGTGTTTTTCACCAGTTATGAATCTCAGAGTGGAACTTATGCTTTGTCAGCTGATTTGGAACATAGTGTTATAACACATTATAACCAGGGGATGAGAAAAAAAAAAGAACGATGAGATACTAGTTCCATGACGTATTTGATTCTTAATAATTAAATGATTATTTAAATATTGAACTAGCACAACTCACCAGTGTTGATTTCGTTAACACAAAAAATATTCGTCAATGATCCATTTTCCATCATGATGAAGACCAGACAATGATGAGGTAAATTAATTCACAGGTGAGAAAGGAAAAAAAAAATTTCAGTTAACGAGACGAAAAAGTTTGTGGTAGACCATCAGATGTTCAAAATGTTAAGTTTCTAATCCGTCAGTATAAGTGATGCACTCCTATGACAGCTCACTGAATTAGCTGAGTTAGCAGTGCTAGCTTGGCACATAAGTGACATAGACTGCATGAAATGCATACGTAGTCTCTGCAACGTCACCCGTCTGTTCCTGATACAGTCAAAAGAAGCCAATCATTGGACAGGGTCATCTTGGATATGACGCAGACTTTGAACTTCCTGTCTAACAGCTATAGGGCGCCCGTCAGTCAAATGAGCTGAGCTGAGCCTCTGTTTGGACAACCCCATAATCCTAATATCTAATAAACCGCTGAGTTAGAAAAAAAAATCCCTCACCGTACACAGTGTCTCGATAGCGAAATTAGCGTTTCAGACCCAAATGTTTTGTGAATCAGGCTGTAAATCTGCTTTTTAATGCCGTAAAGTCTGTTGGGTTTTTTTTGGCTTGATGTGTTTGTGACTTCCAGTCTTTCTGCAGCCAGCCTCTAGCAGATTCTCCATGAACAGCAACTTTCAGCACTTCCACATAAGCTTCATTTTTCTCTTCCGGATGTTGCCCCTTGGTTAGTGACCAAACCACAATCAGCTGCTGGTTTGAGCTGAGATATGCGCCACAAACTGAGTTTGGAAAGCAGGATCTGAAATTGAATTGAATGTTTTGAAACTGATTTCATCTGCTTTGAAATAGTATTGAACCTACTTGAAATTCAACTCTCCATGTTCCTGAAGTTAAAAAATACAAAATCCAATTTTAGTTTGCATAATTCAGATTCAGTTTTACAATTCCATGTCAGGTGGAAAAGTAATTGAGCACAGATTCACAGAAATCCTTTTTATGTCTGTGAAAACTTCATTTTTAGGGAAACCTGGTTATTTAGTCCCTGGACCTCGGGCATCATGGAAATGTCACAATCGGAGCACAGCCACAGAACATAAAAGAGTTTTCATGGATGTGAAGAGGATTTTTGTGAATCTGTACTCGATAACTCTTCCTCACCGACATAGGTGGCAGAACTGAACGGTAATTGAAGTGTGCAAACTGAAATAAAATTTTATATTTTTAAATTTACAGGGGCTGTGAGGACTGTCTGTTTGAAGTGGATCACAGCGACACCTTTTGGCTGGAATCACATGCACACACTGTCGTGATGACATGACTCTTAACAAGACGTGTGTTTGTTTTGGAAATGAATGGAGATCAGATCTTCTTTCAAACACTACTTTTCTTTGTTTGTCAAGGCAACAGGGTAAGGTATTTACCAAGTTATGCAGGGCTGTTGTTTGAAACCTGACAATAAGTAAACTTTGTCAGTTTGTACTGTAGTTTAGTAGCTGGTTATTTAAGAGCCTCTTGCAGACCGGTGCTCTGAGATGTATCTGTAGGCTAACGAGTAACGTCAGCGAATCCTTATGTCCTGCTCATCTACCAGGCAAAGCTAACATAACCACACTCTTGATTTTATTAATAAACTCTGAAGTTTGATCAGATCACTGCAGAATAACTGCTGCATGTGGGTTGGAATGAACATTATCACAAACAGTTTAGCCTGTGGTTTAGCCTTTAGCCTGTGCTACCACCCTCCTATTTAGCGTTCTTCTTCTCTTCTCTCACCATCACTACAAAATAAAATCACAGAAATCGTTTTCAGCAGAGAAAAACAGCTCTCTCTTCTCACTACTAAACTTCATCAACCAATGTAGTGTTGTCATAGAGACTTCAACGTTCTGTCAATCAATCCGGTCTTGTTCGACTCAATTGGGAAGCTGAGAAATTATTTAGAAAGTCCTCACAGCCCCTTTAAGGAATACAGTGACTTGAATTTCCAAGTAGGTGAAAAAACAACTTCAAAGCAAAGAAATTTGTTTTTAAAACATTAAATCAAATTTCAGATCATGCTTTTCAAATTCAATATAATAGATTAAAAAGGTGACTGAAACTATATTTGGCAAAACTGACCAAAAAGTGACAGAAATGTTAAATCGCTGTTAAAATTGACAATGAACTCACCTCTAATATGTGACTGGATGCAGAATATTTTTTGGAAACCACTTTGTGCAGCTTGTTTTGTTCATCACAAGGTGGTGTTCATTATTTGCAGAATGTGACCAGAGCACGAGCACGGTATGCTGGGAGTCCAACGGGTTCAGGGTAAGTTGATTAGGTCCTAATTTGAAGCCCAGCAGCTGACTGTGAGTCTGTCTGGATGGAACCAGGCTGAGCGGGGCAGATCCTCTTATCAACAGATTAATCATCACAACTTGCCAGCTAGCGTCCCGTCCCGTCCTGTCCTCTCTCTTCCTCCCTCTCCTCCCCCCTCCAGCCTGAGGCCACCACAGCAGGACCGAGCGTCCAGCTTGCCCCTCGGTCACTCGCAGGGTTTAGTTTTCACCCCTTTGACCCTTCGTGGTGTTCTGTGTCTACATTCTACGTCAAAAATGAGGTCAGTGATCTCCTGAAGACAAACTTTTCTTTTTAGTCAGCTGTCTAAAATGTGTTCAGCGGGGTTCTTTCACAACACTGAAGCTTCTCCCAGAGACAGATTCACTCAAAATCAGACATCAACAACCCAGGCTGAGAGCAAAACCAGGTCTAATTAAGAATCCAACGCAGCACTTTAAAACAACACATCCAAAAGGATTCTGTCTCAGACTTCAGCCTCCTTCTGATTCCACAGACTGCAGGTTTGAAAAATATCGGATCTCAGACTTTTTCACAAACCATTATAAAGCAATTGAACCTTTTACTTCCAGAAGCAGCAGTTTTTCTGCTCACACAACATCAACACAATCAGAGCAAGCTTTGTCTCAGCTGCTGCAGCCTTAGAGGGAGCATTTGTCAACGAAATGCGTCAGAGAGGCACGACTAAAGCTCGGATGTGACCAAAAAGTGACATCTTCCTCCAGATTTACACGGGCTTCTGTTGGATCCTTCTCAGCCAAACCATCTAAACTGTGTTTCTCATGTGATTCTCTTAATGTATGGCACAGAATGAATCTCTGGTGACATCAGAGAACACATGCGAGACGACAGCTTCACAGGAGATGTCAGAGAATTTCAATTTCTTGTAACAACTGAAAAAATATAAGCTTAAATATTTTCCATATTGCATGCTGTGCACGAGGAACAGAAACTGCACACAGGGAATTTCATGTTGTGAACATGTTTATGTGCCAGATCAGCTGATGTAGCAGCAGCTGGATCAGCTAGCCTAGTTTAAACTCCAACCTATAGGTCTGTGTAGCCCTGTGCATCCTAAACCAATCATTGAGAGTTTTTACATGGGCCTGAGTAGCACTGTTTGGATCCTATTTTCATGCTTGTGCATGCAAACATCACATCGAAAAAAGTTTACACCGAGCCCTGTCAAGCATTAATGATTTCACGCGAGTTTTTTTGAGCTAGCTTGCCAGCGTCAGCAACCAGAAGTTGATAACCGCCAACAAAAGTCAATGCCCATCAGCTTCTGAAGAAACAGGTGGATTCTGCTACCTGGAAAACTTCTTAAGAGTATGCCAGGGATGAGTCGTGATTTCTGAAGCTTTGAATATTCATTACTTTACTAAAAGTCAAACGTTTACTACAAATATTATCTCATCAAAAAAAAAAGTTTTTCATTCCTTTGACCTGTCTGGTTGTAATACGGTATTCCCGCCACACAGTTAGCTGTTTGCTAACTGCATCACTGTCTTTAACAAAATGTGTATCTGTTGCTCCACTTCTGCACTCAGATAAGACGCATCTAATATATACACCTTTTTCTTCAGAAGTCTATGGGTGTTGACTTCTGCCTGTGGTTATCAACTTCCACTCACTGCCGCCGACAAGCTAGCTCAAAACAACTTGCGTGAAATCATTAATGCTCGACAGGGCTCCGTGTAAACTTTTTTAAAAACATCTGCACTATGACGCCACCTCCTATTTTTGTTCATTTTATCACATTCTTGCTTTTAAAAGCCGGTCATTAGAGCGAGTAGGACAGCTCGGCTAACATCATCAGCTTTGTGGTCTCCATGGCGACATAAACAAAACGTTCAACTGGAAGAGCAACATCGGCAATTGGGATGAACTATGGGTAGTCGGGAAAAAGGGAGTACACCAGATGATCAGACCACCTCTTCTTCAGCGGCAGACTACCAAAAGACTCTACAGTTATATCGCCACCTACAGGCCTGTAATGCACACTACAGCGTTCTCAGTCCATCTGCGTTTCCATATAAACAGATTTTTTTTCTCTGTTTTTGCATGTTTAACATTTCCTGTCTTCTTCTTCTTCTCTGGTTGCTGGAAATAAGTTAAATACATGTTGGCTAAGCCACATTGGTCTAATTTTCAAAGATTTCTACAGTTCTATGATTTTACGCCTGCACAAATAAGACGCAGTCATCAGAAAACTCATAACCAGGCTACTCAAGTCCATGTAGGAACGCTCACATTTAAAGCCCGTTCAGATAATTTAATTTCAGACTTTTACAGAGGTCTTAGACACCCTTTGTTTCTTTATCACCTGATTTGAATCAACAGCCAGTTGTGTTTGATATAAACAAAGCTCTACACAGATGTTACATCAGATCAACCTGAGGTTCAGCTGAGGTTTTGCAATCTATGAAATAAAAAAATAACTGATACATTTATCACTAGGATTACTTCACAGATGACACATAACAGTTATTAAGTCTGATTACTCATCAGTCAATGATAAGACAAACAAACCGATCAGGTCAGCTTAGTGAATCTTTGGGTATTTAAATCTAAAGGGAATGAGTGACCAACTAATAGCACATTATGCTGCATTAATTCAATCTATTTCAGTTTTAGTCTCTGGTTCAGAATAGATTTTTTTTTACATCTTACCTTTGTCAACATGACATCGATTTATTTCTAAAGTAATTATAGTAGGTGAAATGTTGCAGAAAGGCAAAAATTTGTGCATAAACATTGTTGAGAGTTCAGGATAAAAAATATTTTGAAATGTTTGCAGGTCAAAATAGTCTCAATACATCATGAAAAACAATCCAGATCCTGATCCTGACTCAAAAAGATCATGGCATATTTTCTTCATATCGCCCCCTAATGGTGAACATTTTCCTTAAGAGTCTTTAGTCTTATGTATGTGTGGGTTTTGTCACAATAATGTTTTAGTTGTTCTTGTGGAAAACTCCGAGTCACCTCTGTGTGTTTAAATTTGTTGTACAAACAGAGCTGCTTTTTCTTTTCTCTCTTCGATCTCCCTAAACTTGGGTCACTGCATCGAGTAGGGAGAAGTGTGATATGATAGAAAGCTCCAGAAGAGCAAAGAGGAAGACCACACGGAGAGAAAGTTTTGTGAACTTGTTATGGTTGTTTATAAATAAAAAAAAAATTGGAAAGGAGGGCTTTAAACAAAGTGTTCTGATGGTTTTTCCATATCGCCCTGCCTGAACAAACCTTCTTTGTTTGGTAGTTGAAACTTACACAATGCCATGAACTGAACAGTTAGGAGTTAACTAGAGAAATGTCATGGTTTCTCCATATCTGACAAAGCTGGCTGTGTGACCCAATGTTTCCTCATCTGTCTGAGCATAAGGAGCCTAATTATTTCATCAGACACAAATCAACATAAGAGGATAGAGCAGAGACATGTTTCAGGCAACGTTAAGCCCTCCAGCTAGCCTTCCAGCCGGGCACCCAGGGCCTTATGGCAAACTTACACCGAGCTGCTGCCAGGGTCTGAGAATTAGCTGTTAGCTTTACTAACACTCAGGGTTTGCTAAGTAATGCTGGTCAGCAACTGCGATGTTGTCAGGCCTTTGACACAAACTGTAACCCAAAAAATACCAGAAGTATATAACCAGAAACCCCAACTGTGTCAGACAAATGTATATCTCACTGTATTGTCCAACACTAAAGTTAACTACGAGCACGTAAACCTGGCTTATTACCTTACTGTATGGAGAATATTTACCGTTGATTAGGTCATTTATGGGTTTTCTATGGTACAGTTCAAATTAAGGTTGAATAGAGCATACATAAGATTATATAGAATACATGTAATACTCTGTAGGATATAAATGCTGTCAGACAATGTATAGTGTAAATACAGCGATTGTAGTGCCCCTATCCTACTGTAAAACGTGTACTTAAAGTCTACCTTCTCGTATAGTGAACTGAGGTGTCTCTGAAATGTAAATTTGGCTGTATGGTGAATATTTAATGAACATGGGATTGTATAGTGTGTACATATATAGGGTTGTACAGAGCATAGGATTATATGGTGTATTATAGATTATACAAAATATACAAAATGTATTTTCCGCCATTAAGATGTTTAAATATCTATATTAGACACTTTATTTCTATGTTAATATGTTAAACTGTGTTTTCACCGTCTCAAATTGTCTAAGTTCTGTGGTGTATATGTTGCTAGCCGGCTAGCACCACGCTAGCCAGTCTAATCGCTACCGTTGGCTTAAATAACTGCAGCGTCCTCGGGTTTTTGTGATAACATACGAATAAATACTGACAGGAAATCTTCACTGGTTTGTAACGAACGCCCGAAGTTATACCAGCGTATTTTTTTAGTTTACTGGTGACGACAACATGCAATTAACAAGACAGCTTTAACCGTGGCCTCTTTCTCAACTCCCGAGCAGCGGGGCTCGAGTTCCGAGAGAGCCGAAAGGCCGCAACGCCTACGCTGATAACCGCCACGAGCAACATCGGTCCAGGCTCGCTTGTAACAGCGATATCAGCTACTCACCGTTTATTCTCCCCGGCTCAGAGACGGTCGGCAGAGGTAGGATACACGATCCTTTAGGTCCAAATGATGAGTGAAGATCTGTTTTTGTTCGGGGTTTTAATCAAGGCTTTCCCATTTCTTCAAAACGGGTCTAAAAAGGTCAGAGTGGACGGCGAGGCGATAAACAGAACAACCGGACTGAAATGGAGAGCTGAGCTGACTGCTGCTGCTGCGTTCAGGAGCGCAACCTAAGCTCCGAATTATCAAACGCTACCACGCTCCTTATTTATTTAATATGATTTTATTGTTGTTGTTGTTGATGTTCACTTCTCCTGCTTTTCAAATCAGCTCTAAAATTATAGTAATAGTATTTCCCAGTCTTATGCTAGGGTGACCTGCTTAAAAATCTCAATAAACGAACGTCCTTTTCTTTCTTCCACTAACTGTACACACATCAGTTTTGTTTGTGATACCACAAGCTGGAGATGTGTGCGATTTATCAAACAAGAACAAAGAAATGTATGATTAATTCAAGATTTTATAATTAGTATAATTTTATTCAAATAAAACATGCTGACTGTTGTGTGTTTGGTGTTAAAGTCACATAAATTAATTGTTGGATTTTGTTTCAAAATATATAATATCATCTTAAAATTTCTTAACATCAAACCTATTTGAATAAATAGATAATAAAAATAAAATTAAAAAGCTTTTATGTGGCTAAAACCACATTGTACAAGCTTAAAAATTGATTACATATAGCCATCTTCTATTTTTCTTTTTTTGCAAGTTTAATAATTGCAGCTGTTAATTCATTTTATTTGATAAATTATTGAAGATAAGCGTTTAATACATTTGGATCTCATTTCAAAGGAGGTTAACCTTCATTAAAAGTACTTAATCACGCTCGATGTTGAATGTTCTGGATTTACGATAGGACCTGAAGGCAACACCTGGAGGTAAAGCAGCTGACGTCAGGGGGCGCTACAGCATCTTTGGTTTTGTGAGCACGTAAACTTTCTGAGGTGGTTGGAGTTGATTTAAACACAAAAACTAGCATTTTATCCATTTAAATACCTCACCTTTCAAATAAATTGTAATATAAATGTTCTTTCTATCTTTTAAATAATTCCATTGTATTAGCCTTCTACCACAGAATGTTGAATTAATATCAACCATAGTGCAGTTCCTCCAGCATGTTCTATCTCAACAGAAGGCTTCGGTGCATACCTTTTTCTTTTCTCTACCTGAAAATTGCATTTTGACCCAAGTAACTTCTCACCTCACATCATGAATGAGTTTGTTCACAAACTGAAACAATTCAAGAAAAGTTTAAACTGTGTGTGAAGAAAAACAGGTTTTTATTCAGTCACAGCCGTTAGAAAACAACATGTAAACCCAGTCACACCTGTACACAGAGGTTTATAATAAATCTTTAATGACTCTTTTGATATGAGATTATGAATTGTTTGAACATTCACATTTAAATTTCCTTCAAAGCGTACATTCCTTTCCCTCTCACACTGATGAAAAAGTTGTAACTGATGTGATGATGTAGTGTTTTTATACTAAAGTGCTGAACTGTCCCTCACAGGCCACCGTACCATGTGAATAAAAACAATCACAGTCTCCAACTTCGGTCCTTATAAAATCTGTTAAATCTGAACTTTACTACAAAAATAAAATACTTCCCAGGAGGCGTTCATGGTCTGAGTTCTTGTCAGTTTTTCACATTCACTCAATAGGGTCGCATGTAAACATGACCTTTGACCCGTGACCAGAATTCATTCACGTCTTTCTACGTTAATGATGATACTTTCTAAATGAATTGTCCTTCCGTCGTCAGACCTGAAAACAGAATGAGCTGCTTCTGGAGGAGTCCTGTGATTGGTCAAAGACTCTACATAGACTCTACATGCTTCTATTCGAACAAAAATATAGAAAAATTAGTCTTTAAAGAGGGGGTATTGTGGTTTTCTTACTCTTTTGGTCTTTGTACTGTCCCTCTGGTGCCTTGTAGTAGCTTTACGTGATTTACAGCAAAAAAAATTAAAAATATAAAAAATATTTATTTTTCTCACACTGGTGTTGTAGACAGGCCTCATTTAAACTGCTGTCTCTTTAAGGCTCCCTGCGCTACAAACCCCCTTCCCTCTGATTGGCCAGCCCTCTGGAGGCCTGTCAGGGCCAGAGCTTTGGCCCGACCTTGGTGTTTGAGGTCCACCTTTTAAACGTGTCATGAAGCAGTTCGGAGATCCTTGTGCTATAACATAATTTCAGCGAGTCTCGTGAAGACCTCATGCTATTTGAGGATGTTTTGAGCAGTTTACAGACCGACTCAGAGAATTCTACGAAATGTGAATATGTAGCAGTTTGAAAATCTGCACACATTCAGTATGAGCATCCAGCATTTTTACTTTATACCTATGTTTAAAACAAGGGAAAGCAGAATACCCCCTCTTTAAGTTGAGCTGATCTGTGTGTGAAACTTTGCATCACACTGCAAACACTTTAATCAGAGGTGGGCGTGGCTTTACTCAAGCATATGTCCGACTTCAAAGACAAGAAAGGTCCATAACCCTAATATCTCTGTGTATCTAACACCTACTTTAATCTCAGAGTGTTTGACTTCACAAAAACCCTTCTGATTCATTTCCATCAGATGATCTTACATCCTTCCAGACATGCTCAATTGATCAGATGATTGATGATTGAGACTCCCTTTTAGATAATCAATCTTAATCTGATCAGGAGGGTTGGAGGATGAACTGGATGTGTAGCTGATGGGATAAAACGCGTAAAAGCAGCAAGTCTTCTTCTTCAAAGTGACACTGTTTGATAATTAAGTGATTAATAGTTGTGTGATATGTGATTTAGTAACATGCTGCCTGTGTAGAAATGTGTCGAGTGTTTTAATCAAGGACGAAGCCGCCATGTTGGAACAGTCATTGTGGCTCAAAGAGAAGAGGAAATGATGTCACAGTATGGCTTTTTTTGCTGCTTCCTCTACTCTAACATGCCGAACACTGTGCTCACGTCTGTCAAACATTTTCTACATGTTACTGACAAAAACCCCGGAGGTCAGTGAAGGCATCATAATGCATTAGTGACGCGGAAGAAGTTGAACCTTCAGTGCTGCATTCGGGCACCTCACAGGAAGTTAGTTTTGAGCGTGATGCTGGGGGAAGACTTGGCGGCGCTACGGGGGTTAGCACTGCTAGCTTTCGCGTTCAGACTCTCCTGGTTTCCTTTGACGGCGGCTTCAAGACGAGACTTCAGGTGAGGCGAGGATGAGATGAGAGACCTGAGGAGCGGGGACAAACGTCAGGATGTAGAACTGAGAAATTCGGACATCTTTTACATCAGCGTGACGTTTTACACGCTCTGACTCTAGAAAAGTAAACAGTGCATTTTGTGTTACCTGAAGACGACTGAGTGTTGGGGGCCGAGACGCATCAGGTCTTTGAGCGCCGCCTCGTGCAGCGAGCGGGATGCAGCGGGGGCAGAGCCAAGAGCGTTCTCATCTAATAGGAATGAAATGAGTAGTGGGAGCAAGACAGCGACCAGCTGAGGACCTGCAGAGATAAAACAGAGTCACTCACAGAGGAAAGGAAACCATGCGAGGGATTTCAATGATTCTATCCTCTAATCGTCTTTCTGGCTCGACTGAACTGTTTCAGAAGCAGTCAGAGTTTAACTCGCTGTTGTTCTACTTGTGCCATGACTCACGCTGTGCCTCCTCTGCAGCCTGGATCAGAGCCTCCATGGCTCGGACTCCCTCCAAGACTCCCACCAGCTCCTCAGCACTCTGAGGACGACTCCTCTCCACCCTCTGAAACACAGGATGTAACGGCTACATCAGCTGATCAGTTTAAAGTTCCTGCTGCACAGATGGACTCAAATGGCAGGAGTATCTTTATCCAACAAAAGGAAGAAATCACTGTCAAGACATCAAGTTTCCTGCGAAAGAGAGGCTCACATTTTTTGGCCTCTCACCTTCGCCTTTTGCGACGGAGTCCAGTGAACGTGATGAACAAAGTCAGCATGGCAAAAAAATGAAAAACTGGCCCAAAATTTCAGGACAAACTAAAGCTCAGCTGTAACCAAATCCCTCAAATCAGTTTGCAAATCAGTACCTGAAGGAATCGAACCAGCGGCGGTCCAAGAGATTGAATGTACGGGATGGCCACCGTGGGCGGAGCCTGAAACACTGATGTCAACAGCTGATAACAGCGACATACAACCTGCAGCAGAGAGAAGGATAAAGAATTAAAATATCACATCTCAGAATAAATCAAGAAAACTTGATTCACACTTCCTCTGAGTCTTACTGACCAGCGGGTCTTTGGACTCCATGCTGGCTGTGAAGCGCTGCAGACTGAGCGTGTGCAAAGGCTCCACGGTGCAGACGTCCGGACCAGAGGAGAGCAGGAAGACGGTTAGTGCGGTGAGAAGACTGACCTGATCCACAACACGATCTCCTGGAAATACAAGTTTATTTATAGATATCATTGACTTAAAAAGTTAAGTGTAGTGTGTGTGTGTGTGTGGGTGTGTGTGTGTGTGTGCACGCACCAGCGTCCCAGAGTCCCAGCAGTGTGTTGAGTGCTGATCTCAGCAGAACATTCCAGGCTCCTCTGCTCTTTTCCTGTCGGCTCATCGGAGACGTCACAACGCATTTCAAGGCCTGAAGAGCCGCCTGGACCACCATCCCTAGATTGGCCCCGCCCACTGAACCCAACACCAATCAGAAGCAGGTGGGGGAAAAAAAAGACACAAGAACAGTGTTGACGGTGCTACATTTAGAGACGAACGTGCGTTTCTTTTTGTGTTTTTATTTCTGCAAGATAATATTTTACAAGGATGGAGTGTGTGTGAACACTATGTATGTGTGTGTGTTACCTGTGTGTGTGCTGGGCTGGTGAACAAGCTCTCTAAGGACCCCCAGCAGCAAGTAGAGGACAGTGGGAAGGATGGACACGCTGCCTAAAGAAGAAAAATCAAGTGAAACGTCGTCACTCTCTACACCAGACTCCATTGACAAAAACGCTGATTTTAGCTGACAGAACGAGGGAGTTGCTCATCCACCTTCACCTTTACCAACAACTCTGTTCTGTTACTGTGTGACTATGATGTTTAATATGATAAGTTCTGACTGATCATTATATTTCTGTAACTCAAAGTAATGGAAAAAACGTAGCAGATGACACGCAGCAGTAGAAGAGCTACAGAGGTGTAAAATAACTGTTTTTTTCAATGAAGTCTGGTGGCTTTAAGACAGTGGTTCAACAGCTTCTCTCATGTTGTCAGACACTTTGAATAACAAGCTGAGCCTGTCAGGGAAAAAACAAGAACTTATTCTCAGCTCTTACCCTCTGGAGAGCAGACGGACGGCAGCTCAGAGAGGACACACAGAGCCGAGGCCACCAGCCGACAGTCGCTGTCAGTCAAACTCCAGACTGAACCCTGAGGACCTAAACACACACACACACAAACAAAAAGACACACGTGAGGCGGCATTCTACTGACTTCCTTTACCTCCTCCTCTCTTCTTCTTCTTCTTCTTCTTACCTGTTGGACTGGTTCCAGCCAGTTTGGGGCTGAGCTGTGGAAGCTTCCGGACCAGGACACAGAGGCACAGCTCCAATGCTCCAAACACGAGAGAGCGGCCAGGAATCAATCCCCCCGTGTCCCGTCCCTCTCCGAACTCGGGGAGTGTCTCCTTTTCCGCTGCACCGTCATCCACTGAGGAACAATATAACATAATACAACACAATTAAGATTAAACTTGAAGAAAGAGTAACTTAAGAAATGGTTTCATACTCTTGAAAAGTGCAGGAAGTGACTTTGCAAACAAATCTATAAATAGTATCGTCTTAATTTTGGTCCCAAAGGGCATCCTTACAGAAACATAATGTATAAAAGTATGTGTTCACCCTCAGCGCTGTGCCGTTTCTCCCTGATGTGCTCCTGAGCCGCCGTCACAATCTGTCGCAGTAAATCCAACACGGCGAGTTGAACGCTCACCGACTCTCTGGTCACCATCAATCTGTGGAGCACGCTCAGTAGCTCCACACTCAGAGCCTGGAGACAGACAGAGAAACAGTGGGTCAGTGGGTTTTTGACTGATTTTCTGGTCTGGTTTTCATATCCGAGTCTGAGCCTGGATTCTGGTGCAGTAGTTAATCCTGAATCCAGACCAAACCTCGGATCAACTATTGATCCAAGCCCACTTTCTAGACTCTATCCTTGATTCCAGCCTAGATTAAAGTGTTCCGTGCTCCTGTAGTCTTACCTGATCATTTCCGATCTTAGCTCGGGGCCAAGAGACGTCGAGCAGCGCCTGCAGAGCTCGCAGACACGAGGTGATGTTCTCCATCTGGTCCTCAGAGTGCGGAGAACACAGGAACTCCACGCTGATCCCTGACAGAGGGACACAACCAAAAACCCCTGATCAATACTTTTTTTTGATCTCACATGTTGTCTAGGTTGAGTTCTGGGACCAGTTTCCTACCCAGGATTAGATGAAGTCGGTCTGAATTGATGTCCTCCGGGCTCTTGGCCCCGCCCACAGAGCTGGTTTGTCCCATGGAGGTGGGCGTAGCCGGTCTGGACAGGGTGGCAGGTGAGTCATCCGGCATTATAAAACCTGAAACACAAACAGCCATTTTTGTTTGCTTGGTCTAGTATATTAAAGATCAATAAGAGGGAGAAAGGAGGAGGAGCACTGACCGGTGCTGTGGAGCCAGAGGGAGGTGGCGTGGAGGATAGGAGCCCAGGAGGAGGTGTAATGAGCTCTTGCTTGTTTCAAAGTCTCTGCAGTGTAGAAAGAACCTCCTGCGGGAGACGAGGAGGAAGAACTTCTTGTTTTTATTATAAGTTTCACAACTTTAAATTGATTAAGATACTCTAACACCAGAACATCACACTGATTGGTTAATCCCTCCGACCTGTCGCAGGTAGTTGTGATGCGAACTCCTGTGGGAGGGTCAGGAGGGCGTAGTCCTGCAGCGCCGACAACCACAGGCGGCTCAGGGTCGACAAATCTGATTGGACTAACTTCAAAAGTCCCGCCCCTCCTGACTCAGAGCCTGAGCTGTCATTGGCCTGAGAGGAGAGTGACAGCTCAGGAGGCGTCTTCTGTCTGCTCCTCTCCACGGCTACAATGTAAACCTGAAAGACGAGGGAAAGGGTTAAACTTAAGATTGTTTTTGTAAATCAGAGTAAAAATCGATGTTCGATAAAAGATTTCTTCTTACACGCCAACATTTCACCCACCTCAGCCCAGGCCTTCAGCACAGCCAGGGTTTCCATGGTAGCGGTGGCCTCATTGTACAGGTAACAGGGCGTGTCCCTTCCTGCTTGGACTTTGACCAATGAAGAGGCAAGAAGCTGATGGACCCGCCGCAGATCACGGAGGTCACTGACCACACCGCTGGCGATCCAGGCGCTGCACACCTGAGAGAAGAGCACAGATTGAGAGCA
Organism: Labroides dimidiatus; assembly: GCA_030710495.1. Taxonomy (NCBI): domain Eukaryota; kingdom Metazoa; phylum Chordata; class Actinopteri; order Labriformes; family Labridae; genus Labroides; species Labroides dimidiatus. The sequence goes on along the minus strand of CM061156.1, from coordinate 5,066,642 downwards.
CATATTGGAGCTCTGGTGTTTGGTTTCCTGGAGCGCAGACTGATAAATCAAGATCATCAAAACAGCGATTGATGATCGATTACCTGACAGGCTTTCGCGGTGACATCAGGGGAAGCGTCAGCAGCGAAGGCCGGTCTGAGGGCAGCTCCAACCTTTATATCCACACAAACACGCACATTTAAAAAGCTTTAGATGAAAATCTTTCTTCTTCTTCACTTCTGCTTAAACATGAGATGGTAATGTCCTTACGTTAGCCTGGTACTGCTCCAGGATCACATGACCCGGGAACTCTGGCTCAGGGATGGCTGAGAAGCGTCTGATGATCACCAATAGCGTCTGCAGCCCCGCCAGTCGCAGCTGGTCACTGTGATCTGTCGCCGCCATGAACGCCATCCGGACCAGATCACCAAGATGGAGAACCAGAAAGTCTGCGTACGCACAGGTGAGAGGTCAGAGAAGTCTGCAGGCTCCGTGACACAAACTGACCTGAGCTGGAGGGTCTTACCTGTGGACTCATGCAGGCGTCTCTCCTGAGCCAGAGCCATGTCAAAGTGGGCGGGGTCAGCAGTCTCACACTGAGCGACGATGCGGCACACGCACTCCATGGCGAAGCGGCGTGTGGCCCAGCGCAGCGCCGTGAACGGGCCACTGGACTCAGAGCGAGCTCTGAACGCAGAGGAGTCGTCGTCTCTACCCGGGTCTGCTTCCTCTTCCTCCTGACTCGCCTCCACTGGAGCTGAACCATCTGTGGAAAGTCAGGGTCAAAGGTCATGAACTAATAATACGACATTTTCCTCTGAAGCGTTAAACTGCAGCTCAAACCTCTGAGGTAACAGACTGAACTCACCTGTGGTCGCAGACAGGACGTCTTTGCAGAGTTTGAGCCAGTGTCCCAGTTTCCCGCTCGTCGCGCTGGACGTCATCATGTGGACCAGAGTCTCATGGATGTCTCTCCTCAGACCTGGATCAGACTCCCGGTCAAGAAGAGTGAACAGAGCTCCCTCAAGACCCACCTCCTTTATGGTCACGTCTGCAGAGGAGGAGGAGAAAAATACGACGTGAGGAAAGAGAAGATTTAAGAAGTTCGATAAATATCTTTAAGACTGATTCGAGTCACACTGCAGCCACGTTTCACTACATTTACACTGCAAAAAAAGCTTTTTGAGAAAGTAAAAAAGGGCCTTGGTTTTTGGAAGATTTTCCTTATTTTTGGGCCTAAAAAATCTTAACAAGCAAGTTTTGCATTACTGAAAAAATACTCTTGTTTTAAGAGAATCCATCTACGTTTATCTTTTTAAGATACTGCCGCTAATATCAAGCTAGGATGACTGGTAACAAGGTACAAAAATGAGGTGCATGAAATCCCAGAAGAGGGACAAGATTATTTTACTTATTTTAAGAGTTAGACCATTACAGAAATTATTACTTTCAGAAATGTATAAAATTAGACAAATTAAAATAGAATTCATCAATTTTATTTCCTTCCATAAGTTTCACATTTTAATTTATTACAAATTGGATGAACTTGTTAAAACTACGATAAAATCCAGCATTGATGTCATAATTGGGGTTTTAATGTTGCTTGTAGATATGTCTGGTCGAGTATCCAGTATTGCATTCTAGACGTTATTACCTGTGATGGTTCATGTTGCAGTGTCTTAGTGAAGTTTGCTAACTAGCTAAACACAATGAAGGCACTCTTTCAGCAGTTTAAAAAAAAATTAATTCAATAAATAATTATTGACTGTGTTAATTCTGTTTGCTTGATTTATTTTGTGTTTTTAGTGTGAATTCTTTGTCTCATTTTAAGAAAGAAAAGCTCATCATGAGAATTCTTGAATGAAGAAGAATCATCTTGTTTAGTCGCTCTGGTTTTAACATCTTTTCACTCGAATTAACAAAGAAGCAAATAAGAATTGACAGTGAAAAAAAGTGCTTAGAACAAGCGTTTTTCTGCATATTTCAAGTCATTTCTCACTTCTCTAATACCGAAATATATTGTCTTATTTTAGGAAATCTTACTATGTTTAAATATTTTACTGCACTGGCAGATAATCTGACCTGTTTCTGGTCTTTTCTTCTCAGCTCCTTTAAATCCAGGTTGAAGACTCACCTTTTTACAGCTGCTTTTAACTGGAATATTTATACAAATAATTTGAATATCAATTTTCTTGCACATCTCTACACTCTGCACTGACTTTTATTCTTATATCTTAAAATCTGTTTTAATATATTTTAACCTTTTTTTGCCATTTTACCTGCTTTTATTTCTTTTTTGCTATTTTACAACCTTTTTAATTTTGCTTTCTATCTGCACTTTTAACTGTTATATTTGTTTTTCTGTTATATTTGATTGTATTTCTTTACTTTTTGCACATCTGTATTTCTATATTATCCTTAACCTTGTAAAATGTCTTTGAGAAGCGCTATATAAATAACATGTATTATTATTTATTTTAATTGTTTCTTTTAATATGTTTTTCTGACATTTTCTATATGAAGCACTTTGAATTGACTTGTTGCTGAAATTTGCTCTATAAATAAACTTGCCTTGCCTTTTCTTTCCCAAATTAAGTGTTTTTTTTTTTTTAATTTAGATGGTCAATTTTTGCAGTGTATGACATCATTTTGGTGAATTCCGCTGGATAACTGGTTACAGAGTTCCTGATCCTTCCCTGATGAGGATCCTGTGACTCCTGCGGACTCACCCAGCTGTGTGTTATCTCGTCGTGGCAGCTCTTTGACAAGAGTCACGGCGTGCTCGGAAACCTCCAGAGCCTCCCGCTGCACCAGCTGACGCAAACACGCCACCACCGCCCGGCGCAGACACAGGTAGGAGCTGCACAGGTGCGCCTGAGAAAAACGCATGGAGAGGAGTTAATGCATGAAACACAGCCCAGCTTTGTCAACTGGTTTTAATGAACATCAGAGGACGCATGCAGCTATGTTGTCGGGTTAGGTATGAAAGTGAGCAGCCATCAAAAAACTGAGAGAGTTAAAACAGCTTCAAACTTAGTGCAGAAACAGAGAACTGTGTTAGGGGTCACAATCCAAAGAAGAAAACAGTCCACATCAACAGAAAAGTGTTAAAAGCTGAAAGTAAAGTGAGTCAAACAGCAGCTTCAGGCTTTAGAGAGAACCTACCAACGTGGAATAATCCAACAAGATTTCCTGTAAGACACAAGACGGCATCAAAAACCCACAAACGGCTAACTGAGCGTGCAGCTTCTGCCAGTTTTCACTCTGTGCGTATTAAACAGTACAGTCAGAGGTCTGAACTCACACAGAGTGCAGGTACGAGGGAGGCCAGGTTGACGTGAGGCGGGGAGAACATGTGCAGCTGCTGCAGACAGGAGATGGATCGGGCCTGAACCAGACAGTCCGGACCGTCCTGCATCACTCCGCATCCCACCAGGCAGCTGGAGCGCAGACTGGAGACTGTTGCACCGTCACCTGAAACACACACACACACACACACACACACACACATAACTGCTGCACCTTTAACCGTCCTCATAACAAACAAACAGGCTAAAATTTGCATCCTCAGACGGTACCCTGCAGGTCAGGACCCAGGCAGGTGATGAGGGCGTGCAGGCAGCGTCCCAGGCTGTGATGCACCTCAGGGTGAGTGGGCGGGGCCGACAGCAGCAGCCGGAGCACCAAGGTGAAGGATGGCTCAGCGTGGGCGCGATACAGACCGCCGGACAGGTCGATCACTAGTGACAGACTGTGTAGAGACCAGGACTGAAAACACAAACGGGGACAGACGGGTCGTTGAAATGTTTCAGACGGAGAGTCAACTTTGAGTTTATCTGTGAATAAGGAGGTTGTGAGTACCTGGACCTCAGGTGAGGTGCTGTCCTGGCTCAGGGTGAACAGGACTCCCAGGCAGGTGGACAGGTGCTGAGGTGAGCTGATGCCTCCAGTGTAGCGGTACACAGCCCCCAAAGCCAGAGCGTAGCCACTGCGAGACGCCGCGTCCCGAGCCGTCTTCAGCCTGAAAGTCAGGATGAAAACTATCAGTGACGACAGACGGAGTCAAAAAGAAACGGGTGCGTTTAAACTCAGACACTCTGTAACGTGTGTTTTGAGCCCGTCTTTTGCCTTGTAGGAGATCTTGTTTGTAGATTCTCTCTGAGCCCTGAAGCTGCTTGCTGTCTTACTTTGGAGTCAACTCAAACACTTTCCTGCTGCTGTGCAGCTTTTGAAATAATTTCTGTCCCTGTTTGATGCTGAAGAGCGGCAGTGACTCACTAGATAAAACACACCCGGATATTTTTGGATCCTGCCTTCAGCTGAAAGGTATTTTAAGCTCTTCTGGACTATTTCTGGTTCTGTCAGAAAGAAATCGGAAATATTTTCAACCTGATTTGAGCTGAAAACAGATTCAAATGAATTATGTAATAATGTATGAAGACTCAAGTAATACAAACATCTTATAAACTCAGAATTCTAACTGAGTAATCCTCCTTCTGCAAGGAGAGCTCACTCCAATGCGTCATAAATAAACAGGTCTGTGTGTGAACTTGAACCTGCCTGTCGAAGCAGAGCAAGGAAATGGAGACGGTGAATCCAGGGTCTCCGACCACCTGAACCAGCCGAGCCAGACCTTCAGCAGCCAGACAGCGCAGCAGAGGACTGGCGCTCTCCAGCGCCCCCGTCAGGAGTGACAACGCCGGGGAGCGGATCTCCTCCGGGCCCAGGGAGCCTCGAACACCTCCCTGATGCTGAAGAGGAGGAGAGAGTTTAGTGAGCTAATCTTTGCAGCTTCCAAGAGGACAAAAAAGTGGACCAAAGATCGTACAAACTGACTCAAATCAAAGTCTTTTCCATGTATTTTGTAACCATGTCGACAGGTGTGATACCTTAAGAAGACTGCAGAGGGCAGCACACACATGTGTCTGTACGGTCTGCTGGCGTTGACCCTTCAGCTGGTTCACTGTTTCAACAAACTGCTCCAAAATCTTCACCCTTAGAGACACAAAGAGAGACAATCTGTCATCCAGAGTGTTGTTTAAAAAGCTTCTCTCTCCCTTTGATGAGGTTCTCACCCAATGTACGAATATAAACACTCGAACATCCTGCTCTATGCAGACGACACCGTGATGAGGATTCATTTACCTGATATAAACTCTGACATCATGAGCTCAAACCTACACAGAGTTTCTTCACATCCTCTCACCAGTTTGAAAAAGTTCTATTTTTCATCTAGTTGAATTCAAAGTCCAGGTTTAAGAGACTGAAGTAACCTGAGAGCAGGTGAGTTACCTCTGAGGGGGGATGATGTGGGGAAAGAGCGCACCGAAGAGACGGACAGTTGCAGCGGTCAGAGAGTTCTGAGGAGGAAGAGGAGAGGGAGCTTCATCACTCCTCTCACACAGACTGAAGGCGTCGTTGTCCAGAGATCCCCCTCCCACGCTGCTGCCGTGGAGCTGAGAAACAAACGCGTATTATAAACATGACAACGCGCTCTCGGTCGCGCCGATGTGCAGCAAAAATCCCAAACAAGTCACCTGTTCCTCGATGTATCTGTGGTCGGTGTCGTGGAGGGCGGGGCCAACCAGAGGCAGGTCGTCAAGGTGGCAGAGAGGAGGCAGCAAGGTGAGCTCTGAGCAGGATTGGTTTAGGTTCTCCTGACCTGACAGATCCGACACCAGCTGGTTCATCACCAGACCGAAACTTTCTGCAGGAGGAGGAGGAGGAGAGGGGGACACATCATCAGGTTAAAAATAAAAGTGGAGAAGTCTTTCTGCTCAGTGTTTTATGAGTATGCTGGCGCTTTGATGCTAAAAAAAATAAAATAAAATAAAATAAAAAAAACGAAACTGCAGTATTTATGAACACAAACAAGGACAAAAAATTGCAGGTTTTATAATAAAGTATTAAAACAAGGAAGGAGAGAAAAAGGATGCAGAGTCGACACATCGAGGAAAGAAAAATGCTACAAAAGTACGAAAAAATAGAGAAAAACAAGAAAGAAAGAAAAAAATGATCCAAAGAAATGAAGGATGATGCTGGAAGGAAAGAAGGAAGGATACAAGGAGGTAGTAAAGGAGGAGTGTTGTGACCTTTGTAGGTGTGTGGGGGCAGCAGAGCGAGCATCTCATAGACTCTCAGTCTGTAGACCACTGACCACACACGGACCGAGCTGCCGTAAGACCTGAGGAGAGCCGGCAGCCTGAAAACACACAAACATTCAGCACAGACACACAAACAACACAAACAACACACGAGTCAGGAGGTTTTCAGCTCAAGTGTTAAGTGTTAAGTTCGAGTTCATGAACATTGAGGGACTGACTTGGTGAGCAGGGCCACAGCGCAGGCCAACGGTGTGAGCAGACGGCTGATGATGTCATCAGTGACGAGCTCTCTGCAGTGCAGCAGCAGGTTCTTCATGGCTGCGCAGACGGAGACAAAGAGTCGGTCTCTGATGCATTTAAAGGTATTTTAAAGGTACAGTGTCGCTTTAAAATGAGTGCAGACTGACCGCAGAGCGCTCCTGCACGGCCCTCCAGCGTAACCTGCCACGTGAAGTAGTCCCCTCGCCGCAGCTCCATCTCCTGCTCCCTGAGGGACGCGGGAAACACACACCGCCATAGGAGGAGGAGACGGGGGAGGTGGTGCTCCACTACAGCAGGGCCTAAACACACACACACACACACACACACACACACACACACACACACACACACACACACACACACACACACACACACACACACACACACACACAAGAACAACCATATAGTTTTATCTTTACAACTAACACATTTAAAAAAAAACAAAAAAACGTTATTTCTGCTCTGAATTCAAGATTCGCTAAATTTGGTGTTCAGATGTACCGAGGGTGATGAGAGAGGAGACGAGCAGCCAGCCTGACTGAGTCCTCTGGAGAGAGATGCGACTGTTCTGAGAGGCTGAGCGCAGCAGGTCTTCAGCCAGACCCAGGACCACCTACAGGACACACAAACACACACGTAAACAGTATTTCATCATCGCCTGTCGTTAAATTAGATATAAAAGCTCCTCTCGTCTGCTACTCTAATCTCGTACTTCTCACATTTCTCTTTATGAAAAAAGTTTCTTATCATCATCATCATAATTATTATTATTATGCAGTGTATTTTACCCACCATGCCTTTGGTGTGTGGTATTCCCAGAGGGCAGTGCTGAACTGCAGACACCAGGGCGGCAACGGCTGCTCCGTATCCCGCCACAGCTTCAGGGGAAGACTTGAGCGACACCAGACGCTCTGCGCAGCGATCTAGCAGTAAAGAACCCTGGGAAGGCATGGCCATGGCGACACAGCGCAGACACCAGGCGGCAGCCAGAGAGGCGGAGGCGACGGGGTGGAGGAGCACAGAGATCACCGTGTCCAGGAGAGCTGCAGGAACAAACACCACTCTGTCAGCTAGAGAAAACACAGATCTTCTGCTCTCGCTCCTCTCTCGAATCTTTTATCGGCTGGTCCGGCGTGTCAGACCTGTGCTGCTGTCGGTGAGAAGGGGGCCGGCTGTGGATCCCAGTCCCTGTATGAGTCCTCCCAGCTCCAGCAGGCAGCAGACCAACACGTGCTGACTGGCTGAGACGTCTGCAGAAGAAACTCTGGTCTCTAGGTTCCCCTCAGTCAGAGCTGCATCTAAACACACACACACACACACTTGATTAACCAACTACAGAAAATAATTGCGTAATACACAAGCACAACTTGATCTAGATTTGTTCCCATATCTCCTCACCGATTGCTTTTTTCTGAGCCGCCACGGCGAGGCAGAGATGTTTGGCGGCGTTGGTCTGAGCCTTCTCCCCCAGCAGAGACCCCAGAGTGCTCCTCAGGATGAAAGACACGCAGCGGCGGGTAACCGCAGCATCTCCCGGGGTCTGTGTTGCTCTGCCGTGAGATGCCAGCTCCATCAGTAAGGACAGGAAGGCCGGGAAGTTCGTTTCCAACCAGGAGCCGCCCAGAGTGGAGACGAAAACCACGCAGGCCTGAGGAGGAGGAGGAGGAGGAGTGTTGTGTGTAAGCTGTTTCAGTCAGACCTTCTTCATTTGTTTGTCGTCTTTATGACCCACCTGTGTCACCCCGATCCTCACGTCCTTGCCGACAGAGCTCGTCCCCTTCAGCATGTCTCCACTGGCTCTAAGGAAGCCCGCTCCACCCCGCAGGAACCCCCCCAACAACAAATCCATCACCTCCTCCAAGGAGCTCCTGCCTCGTGCGCCCGGCCTGGGAACTGCTGTGATAAAACAAAAAAGGTCAAACACAAGAGAGTGACAGGTTACTATCCATCACTTCTGTCCTCAGTCAGCTGATCGTACCTGCCGTCTGTTTGGGCTCTGCTGCAGCAGCCAGCAGAGTTCCCAGCAGCTTAGAGACTGACATCCTGACGCTGTAGTTCGATCCCTCGAAGGCTCTGAAGCACAGCGTGGCCACGTTCTCCAACTCGCTGCTCCACAGGAACACCGCCTCCCTCTGCAGCTCCAGCAGACACTGACGCAAACACAGAACTACGTTAACTGCGCTGGCAGGAAACAGGTGGATCTGGAGGACGGTTTGTTAGATAATCAGCAGCATGGATTTGTTACCTTCGCGGCGGCGCAGCGTACGGCCATGGATCGGTCAGTCAGGCAGGCTCTTGCTGCTTTGTAGACGTCACGGTGACTCGACACGGCGCTGACACCCAAACCCCGCAGGATCTTCTCCAAACACAACATGATCTCATACCGACCCTGAGACTGACGAAGGAAGAGGAGGATGAACTTAAAAGCTGTTAAAACTGAGAACTCTAAACAGAAAAGAGGTCTTTGAGTCCGAGCAGGTGTTTCTTTCTTCTCTTGGATCACAACAACCTCAAAAAAAAACTTTCTGGAACACGTTAATTCTAAACCAAGCAGCAGACAAACCTCAGCGCTCTTCATCGCCTTCAACAGGTTGGTCAGAGTGTCCTTGAAGCATCCGGCGAGCAGCCGGCCGAGCTGCTCGAACAGAGCGCCGAGACACGCCACGGCTGCCCTGAAACACAAATCATCAAAAAACATCACTGCGGTGGATTTAACACGTCCTGTCAAATTTTTATTCAGTTTAAATGAACAAAAAAATATCTCTTCATTTCATTTTCTAAATGTAGCTAAAAGATGTTTCAATTCCCATTCCAAATTTTCCTACGCGCCCTGAACTCGTCCTGACTTACAGCCGAGTCGGGAGGCCCGACGGTGAGTCGTCTTTGCTGCGAATGATGTCATTGCATCTGTCCACCATTAAGCTGGCAGGCACAGGGTCTCCCAGGCGATACAGCAGGGCCAAGCAGTGGGCCAGCAGCCATCGAGTCGGCGGGCCGGGGGAGCCAATCAGAATCCCCGATAGCTGATCTATGAGGCGGCGCTGGTTGTGTTTGATATCAGCCTGAAGGGGAGAAGAGTGTTTACGTTTCTGATCTTCAGGTCGGGATTTTTTTAAACATGGAGGCAGAGCAGCGCTCACCCTGTCTGTAGCTGGGAGGAGCTTCTTCAGGTGGTTCAACCATTCGAAGATGAACTCCGCCCTCTGATGTTCCCCCAGCTGAGCGCACGCCTCCTCGTTCAGGAGGAGGCTGTGAGCTCGCTCCATCCTGGACCTCCTCCTCTTCTTCTTCTTTCAGTGGAGGTTAAACTTTTTTTGCTGCTCCATCATCTTCTTGAATCCTATCAGACACAGAGACACAGAAATACCAAGCTCTAAAAAGTTAGTTCAGGAACTCTCAGATTTATTCCAACTCAAAGAACACACTGGAAACTACATTTCCCATAATGCATATGCACCAATATTGTAATAAAGTTAAGATAACTGGTAACGGTGTTTATACAACGTCACTACAATGAATGCGAACTATCCCTTTAATGGGTCTGTATCTGGTTCACGTGCAGGAGAAACCACACGTCTGCAGCGTCCCTCTAGGTTTTTAAACACTTCAGCGTCACGTGTTCTGTGGGAAAACCTCGACCTGGAAGATAAACAGTGAACCAAACAAGCCGTGAAGAACTGACAGAGCTCCAAAACCGAGTCCCGAACAGACCTGCTCAGTGTGAGAGTCCCATTCAGAGCCAGCAGAGCGGATCAGACCGGAACAGGAGAGAGAGAGAGAGAGAGAGAGAGGAGCTCATCAATTATTCAACAGCGCAACTCTGTCTCCTCCAGTAACACACACACAGACATACACACACAGATCACAAAGATGCAATAAGACTCTATAAATAACCTCCTGTCCCACCGAATAAACAGATCTGATTCAAACAGACACTCGACTGCAGAACGCTTCAACATTTAATGAAGAAAGCAGCCCGACAAAGAGTGTGTGTGTGTGTGTTTGTGTGTGTGTGTTTGTGTGTGTGCTTATTCCAAAGTAACACAAATGATTTTGTTTTAGCGCTGCAGCTATCTTTACTTTATTCCATAACTACTGAATCTCAGTTGTGTGTTTTTTATTTCCTAATCACGACATAATTTACAGTTGACACAAAATGTGATGTCGTATCCGTTGGCAATTATTTTTTCTTTTTATTATAATGAGAAAAAATTCATAATTCAGATTTTATTCTCAGAATCTGGACATTGAAGTCTGACTTAATCTTTTTTAAGCATCAGAAAAAAAATTGCTGTTCTAAACCGTTGAAAAAAAATTAGAGTCCTCTTTTTTGCTTTTGATCAAACTATTAAAATTATTACTTTCCTTTCTGTTTAAAGCCGTTTTCAATTTTTCTTCATTTTTATTGAAGCGTCTTCTTTTATTGCTTTTTTTTTTAAAAGGTTTTCTTTCAGTGTGTTTTCTCTCTGACCTCTCTCAGGATTTGTCCCCGTCTTATGTGAAGCACTCTGAATTCCCTCGTTGCCAAAAAGTGTGAAATAAATCAGCCAGCAGTTAATGGAAGCCTGTATCTTCTTTTAATTCTTTTTATTTCTTGCTCAGTAGCTGATGTTGTGTTGGCACAGTTCAGTACTAATGACAGTACAGGATTAAACTAATATTAAAGAGCACAAACAGCCCTTGATCACAGTTAGGAGAGAAAATGTAACTTATTAGTCTCCACCTCCCTGACTGTAACCAGCAAATGTTTAATATATACTTTGAGTGATTCTGGGGTTCACCACAATTTATTCAAAGAGAATATTTGTGTCTCTTGCAACAGAAATGTGGGTTATTAAAAGTATATGAAACAGAGAAGTGCTGAAAGTATTTTATCATTTAAAGGCTAAATTAATGCTTGGTTCAGTTGCTTTAGACGTCTTTGTAATGATTAGATTTCATTTACTGAAAAGAATGGAGGATGTTACAACTGAAGAATGCAGGAAAAACACAGGCAGAAGACAGACTGATCCTTTCAGATCTTTGTGTATAACTGGAGATAAAACAATTAATCACACATCCGATCTGTCACTTAATAAAATATTTTAAAAAGTAAACACAAAGTCAAAGCAAGGGGTGCTTCCCCGTTTAACAGCCAAATGTGTCCACTTTGGCGTCCAACTATAGACGAGAAACATCGACCACCTTGCACATGCACACCTTGTTTCACCTGTAACCACACCAGCTGGTGATGCCACAGTGTACTGGCACACTCTGGAGTTTACCTGTGTACCACTGCAGGTGAGAAGTTCGACACAAGAGGTCAACAACAGCAATAACTAGACTTTTAGATGACATGAAGTTCATCCATTTTTTAAGGATCTCTTGTGTCGGACATTGTATCTTAAATTCAGAATCTTCAACTCTATACATATTTCAGGATGATTTTAGATGAATAGTGCCGTTTTCATTATTATCGGCTTAAAAAAATACAACAGCAACCTACACTTCAACACTATGAAACCCTGCAGCCTCCAGATGAATGTTCAGCATCTTAGCCCAGGACTTTCACTGATAAGTGACAGAAAAAAAACTTACAAATATGTCAATAAATCAGGAAACGTGTATAAAAGTGCGCTAGGACCTGGTCTACACACACAAACTGTCTCTGTCCTCCAAAAACAGGAGTAGACAGTTTACTATCTTCTTCATTCATCTTTTAAAACGACCGCAGGCTCTCAGGCTCCGTCGTTAGCATCGGGCGGCTAACCGGGTGAGCTAACAGACAAAAGTTTACAGAAAGACCGATATGACAACGGGAATAGTCACCTTTCAGAGTTCATCAAATCCTATTATCTTGTAGAAAAGTGTCAGTCCAGGGAATCCACGACAGAGAGTTTATTTTTGCTTATTTGGAAGCCCTTAGTGGCTACGTAGATGTTGCCGACCTGCCCGCGGCTGAGCGACCCGCTGATTATCACTCATCAAGCCAGAGGGACTTAAAGGGAACACATCCGGTTTTAATTTCCTTCAAAATAAAAAATAATGATAAAATTAAAAAAAAAAAAAAAATGAAAGAAAAAAAATGCTTAAAATGTAAGCATACAGCTTTATCTAAAACAACTTATTACAAAGGAGAAAACAATTATCAGATTAATCCAACACCAAGTGAAACACTATGTATCTACCTGCTCCTAAAACTAAAGTTTTGTTGCATTACTTTATTATGGAACAAATATTGTCATGCACAAACAAAAGAACTGTACTTAAGTATATGATTTCCATCGTTTTTTTAAGTTTCTCATCTAAATAGATGACCGTATCAAATAAACAGGTAATGGAAAAATGTAAAGTGGCAAGAAGGTAAATAGAGATCATGATTAATCCATGTGAGGAAAATTGTATTAACAGTCTGTGACACTCAACATTACAGAGACGATACAAGACAAATTCAAAACCAAAGCAAATTTGAAATAATAAAATACTTCTTGTTAAATAATAACACAAAAAAGTGTCAAGTATAAGTAATGTAGGAAAGAACATTCATAAAAAATTGTCAAGAAACTCATTTCCGGTCAGATACGTGCTAATTTCTGTTAGCTTTATTGCTCTGTTGGCAGTGATAAATCGATTAAGGAATAATCGAACATGCACACAGCCAACAACAAACCTTAAAAGTGACAATGTGCCCCGTTCAGAGTCTTACAGGCAGAACATTTTCATCACCCCTTTAAACCAGTAAACTTCTGTAGATCAGGTCTTAAGGGGAGAAGTTACTTCAAGGAAACCCCACACTTACAAAATTCCATGCTCTAAAAACAATAAAAGGAGATTATTGATTATAGATTCGATTTTGTCAAATTTGCGAGGTGGATTTTCGGAACAGTTTACACATAAAAAACTGCAATAAAGCACAAACTCCTTTCTATTTGAACTGAATTGAAGTTATAAACAGAGAATTACATGTTTATGTTACTTTGTTGATTTACGTGCTTTTTACTCCCTGGTATTGAAACATTGTGTTTAAGTTGTTAAAAGTAAATAAGGGGTGGTATAAAATAAGTGTAAACTTATTGAACTCTTTTTAAAACATGTACTGTTAGCTGTGTGCTGAAAGTGGGAACTTGTAATAGTGTTGCAGTAAAGTTTGTAAAAGTTTTAGAGCTGCTGCATGGTGGAGTGCTACAAAAGGAAAATAATAAAAGTAATAATGGTAAAACAAAAAAGTATCAAACAATAACTAAAGAGTAAAGCCATAAAAGAGAATAAGATGCTGCACCACAAATTAATAATAGAGTATCAAAGTAGTGATAACAGAATAGATAGATAGATAGATAGATAGATAGATAGATAGATAGATAGATAGATAGATAGATAGATAGATAGATAGATAGATAGATAGAATTATTAGTTCAGATAATGTATGTATGTGCATATGAAATACACTCATTTTAAAACTGATTAAAATTTCAACATGTTAAGTAAATAAAAAGGTAGACTAAAACTCAGTTAAAAGCCAGACAAAGGGGTAGTTCTTGCGTTAAGTTCAATTTCAAAAGAAGTTTTGTTTTTTAAAAAGATGGAGAAGGTTAACAGGAAAGTAAAACGATGTGCCTGTCAGACAAACTTCAGGGACCCAACCTCATCTTACTTCTCTAACCCAAAAGTGAATATGAGAGTCGAGCAATAGATGCGGGTGGGCAGTCTCACTATGATAGACTGTACTAGAAGTTTCTGTCAGCACATGACAGAAATCTTCATAAAGTTTATCAGAGGAAGCGAATGTTACTTTTTCAGAGTTTGCCGGAGTTTTCCGCTGACTGTTAGCAAGACGGGCTGTTGCTAACTTGCTAACAGTTGTTGGCGGGCTAAGCTAAAGCTATATTCTGTTTACATTACACAGAGCTGGCTAACAGCTAAGCTAGTTGTCAGCGGAGATGTTCGGCTGTTTAGTTGCCGGGAGGCTCGTGCAGACCGACGCAGTACAGGTCGCTTCGGACAAGTTCGTGTTCAACCTGCCGGACTATGAGAACGTGAACCACGTTGTGGTGTTTATGCTGGGAACGATGCCGTTCCCTGCTGGGATGGGCGGTGCTGTCTATTTCTCTTTCCCGGACCCAGCGAGTGGCGGCCCGGTGTGGCAGCTGCTCGGGTTCATCACAAACGACAAACCCAGCGCCATCTTCAAGATTTCTGGGCTGAAGTCTGGGGAGGGCGGCGCGCACCCCTTCGGTATGATGGCCTCGTCCCCGTCGCCCTCTGCTGCTCAGGTCGGGGTGTCAGTGGAGGCTCTGGAGCAGCTGTCTCAACAGGTCAGGAACGTGTCCGGCGGGGTGGCATAGACTCCACTCTAGGTGCCACATTAAAATAGTGCAGCTATCATTCCAAATGAAAAGTTGATAAATTGTGTAAAATGTTCCTAAAAATAGAATTGGATGGTTTCTTAAAATAATTTTAAGTCTATATTTAACTGAAAATAGTATGAAATCAATATATCAAATGTTATGAAAAACAGAGTTTACCTGAAAATGTTGTAAATTAAAAACAAGAAATGACACCCAGGACTTTCATTTATTTTTATCTTGTCAAAGTTTAATTCCTGGTCTCATGATAACTGCAGGTTCCAGTGTCCAGCGCCACCGTCTCCACCGTGGACTCCTTCCTCCAATTCACTCAGAAGATGCTGGACAGTCTCTACAACTTCGCTTCGTCCTTCGCCTTGACGCAGGCGCAGATGACACCAAACCCATCAGAGACCTTCATCCCATCCAGCTGCATCCTCAAGTGGTACGAGAACTTCCAGAGGAGGATGGCACAGAACCCGAACTTCTGGAAGAACTGATGAGAGCAGAGACACTGAAGAGAACTTTAAAGACTCATAGCAAAGAGCGGATCTCTCAGTGCCTGCAGATCATAATAAAAGTCTCATCCGGAGTTCTTCATCCAGCTCAGTCTCCCCCTTCATCTGTGCACCTGAGCTCATACAGAGAACACTTTTTAACTCCTGGTCACTGTTACACTTACATATGTGCAATAAAACAGGAAGGCCGTAGAAAACACTTTGATGGTTCATTTTTATCAGCTGAAACAAGACACATAACACACAAAAAACTCACCTTCTCATTTCTAAAATGTTCTGACTCATCCACTGAGGAAGTAAATTGACACAAAAAGATAAATTTCCCCTAAAACTTTATTCCTTTTGTGGATTTTACTTATTTATATAAATGAATTTATTCACATTTTAATGTAAATAGTATGTTTCTCTTCTGGTGCTGCAGTTACCACCTTTTTTCTGACTCATCTGAGTCACAAATTCAACATTTAGACAAAGCTTTAAAAGACAACAGCTTTGAATTAGAGATCAAGAGGGGGGAATGTGGAAGCAAATCCTTTCAAGTAAATAAATTGCTTAGCAAAAGGAATATTAGCCTTGATTGATGGAAAAACAAATCTGAAGTCATAACTGAGCAATAAATAATTTATTTTAAGATTTGACTTCATAATTAGGAGTTAAACAGTTGGATCCTTGTGTAGAGCACAAAAAAAATAAAGCAATACAAATACTGCCAACCCTTTTCAGTAAGTTTAAATGCTTGATTGAAAAAAATGCCTTTAAAGATGTCACTGGGCTGCTAATGTTACCAAAAGTATTAAACGAAGTCTCAGCTGCAAGAACTTCAACTCATTGTTAACATGTGTTGTTGTCTGTGTGAGCAGGTTGTGTTTGGATATTTTTGAAGTATCATGATTAAACTAAAATGAAATGTGACTAACTTCAACATCTCTGCTTAAAAGAAGTAAGAAAAAAAAAGATTTAAAAAAAAAATCCATCAGAATTATTTTTTTAATGGTGTAATACTTCTTCCAGCCACCAGGGGGAACTGCAGCATATATTTTATCATTCTACGTCTCTTAACGCAGCTGCAGTGCAAGAAATCACTCTTCTTCCCTAATTTCTCCTCTAGAGTCATAAATCATTCCTCCTTTGTTTTTTATTCTGACATGTTTTCTTGAAATGAATAACTAGTTTGTGAACTGTACTGAGAGCGGATGTCTCCAGCAGAGTTTTGGTGCCGAACACAGGAGGAAAAATGGATCACGTGGTTTTAAACTGGAAGTTGACTATAAGGGAAATAAAGGAGGGGACTACAGATAAGCTGTTACATTAATTAAGCTGTTACGCAAAGATTCACAGATAAAGGGTAGGGGGATTCATGTGAATAGCTCTTTTCTTCTTCATTTACTGACTCGTTTTCGGTGAATTTGCAGTCAGGATGCTGCTGCTGTGCGGGGCTGTGTTGCTCGGAGTTTATTTCCTTCTTCGCGTGACTGTTCTGAAAATGCCGAGGTGTAAAAGTGACGCTAAGCTGCATGGGAAAACTGTCATCGTCACAGGTGAGTTCACTGTCTACTGAGATAATGAGACTGAATACAGTCTGTTCACATGCAGGAGGTATGGCAAACACATGAGCAAAATACTACACATAGACGGGTTTTTAGAAGCCTGGGAGGTTTATCTACTAAGTTTATCAGTTTCTATTAAAACAATCTTTAAAAACTGCCGCTGTAATCTTGTACCCAGATACTGAAAACTCTGTCTGGGGGTTGACTGGTTTTTAGTCAGTCTGCAGGGTGTAACTTTGAATAATGCTAAACTGGATGTGTGTCTCAATCAGGTCCCTGGTGAAGTCAGAAAGTGTATAAAACCTGGCAAAGCAAAGAGAGATATTATTAAAGGATAATTCTGGTATTTTAACCCTGGACCCACTTTCTAAGCATACTTAAGGTCTTTATTTTACATTGAACTGCTGAGAGTATTATCAGCCAGTGTCCTTAATTAATACTGCAACCTCTGCCCCATGATCTAAGAGTCAGTTACATCAGAACAGAACTGTTACATCACTATCCACAATATGCAACTTCCTTTCATCTGGTTCTTGGAAAATCTTCCCACACAAAATCTTGGAACTGCTCAACTGATTATGGAAATTTCAAGTTATCAAAGTGTAACAGTTTCATACCATCTTACTCAATAACGAGTACTTTAACGCTCCTCAAACCCACCAAACCCCACTGAGAAAAACACCAATTTTGTCTCTAAGAACAGAGGAGTTGCCGCTCTACCTCCTCTTTGAATGTTGACAGAAAAACAATAAATTCATACCTATAAGAAGTGTAAACAAACACTTATATTTAAAAAAAACACAGCTACTATTTTTTACAAGCAGAAAAAATATCCCAAGTATCCAGGAATCCTCTTGGAGTCATAAATTTTAGAGGACCAATAAATGTATTTTTGTTGTGCTTAAGAAAAATCAGGTGGTCTGTGATGTCAGCAGGCATTATGATTAAATTATAGGCAGCTTTATTGACTGTTGATGATTAAAAACCAAGAAGATATTTTAGTTTTGTAACTCTTTATGACTATGTCCAACCCCTCCAGGAGCAAACACAGGCATAGGTAAAACCACAGCACTGGATCTGGCCAGGAGGGGAGCGAGGGTGATCATGGCCTGCAGAGACAGGGGAAGAGCTGAGGCCGCAATCAAGGACATCGTCCAGGTAAAGAACAAATACTTAAGAAGTGAATAGTTTCTTACCATACAGTTACAGATTAATTTGTTTCCCATGTTTCTCCAGAGATTTTAATGTGAAGTTTAATTTGGTGTACCACAGGGCTGTATACTAGGTCCTCTTTACTTCTTCATCCTAAAAGGTTGTATAACTTTTAGAATCTCCACTGTTTTGGGGATGATATGTTGTTTAGTTAATAGCAGTGTTTGCTTATGAATTTTTGATCTACAAACAGTACACATGGTAACAGAACAGTTTCAAGAACTGGTCCTGTAAACATTTAATGTTTTCTGATCACTGTTTGTTTTCCTGTCTTTAGGAGACAGGTAACAACCAGGTGGTCTTCATGCAGCTCGACCTGTCCAGTCTGCAGTCTGTTCACTCATTTGTAGAGAGCTACCTCAAATCTGAGTCCAGACTGGATCTGCTTATCAACAATGCTGGTCAGAGTTCAGACAAACATAAAAATAAGATATTTGTCATATCTTTCCTTTAAACCAACATATT
Organism: Labroides dimidiatus; assembly: GCA_030710495.1. Classification (NCBI taxonomy): domain Eukaryota; kingdom Metazoa; phylum Chordata; class Actinopteri; order Labriformes; family Labridae; genus Labroides; species Labroides dimidiatus. The sequence goes on along the minus strand of CM061156.1, from coordinate 5,048,235 downwards.
TCTTATTGTACTGAACATTTATTGTCTCTGTCTGTAGGTATCCTGTTAGGGGGAAAGACTGAAGAAGGCTTTGGGATGATCTTTGCTGTCAATCACTTGGGTCACTTCCTGCTGACGGTGTTGCTCCTGGACAGGCTGAAGGCGAGCGGGCCGAGCCGTGTTGTGACCGTGTCCTCTGAGGGCCACCGGGGGGGGAAGGTGGATTTTAACTGCCTGACTACTCACAGAGATTTAAGTTTGGGTGATAATGACTTCCAGCTCTTTCATAAATACTGCCACAGCAAACTGTGCAACATCCTGTTCACTACCGAGCTCGCCAAGAGGCTGGAAGGCACCAACGTCACCTGCTACAGCCTCCATCCAGGTAGGCAGACGTTGACTTTACTGAAGTATTTCTAATGGGTTTGTTGTTTCTGAAAAGAGTTGTTTTCTATCCTTTAGATAAATGTATCATCAATTTTAATTTAAATATTCAGCCCTCCATATTTGTTTTTTAATATACTAATTAGCTGAACTGAATATTTGATTGTTTTGACATCAGGAAATGTGACTCTATAGGTGTTTCAAATGACGTTAAAAATATATTGGATGAACTATTTGACTTATTAAAACCAGAGTTTTCACTTAACGTAACTATTTTTTAACATCCAGTTTTTATTTTTGCCAGATTGGTCTTCCGTACATACATAGATTGTTTAATCCCTTTCTCGTCTGTCCAGGAGTAATAAAAACAGAGCTCGGACGTTACGCCGGGTTGTTGTGGAAGTGTGTGGCTGCAACCATCGCCTCGCCTTTCTTCAGTGATGCTGAGTCTGGAGCTCAGACCACGCTCCACTGTGCCCTCGAGCCAGGCATCGAACATCTCAGCGGACACTACTTTTCCAGCTGTGCACCTCACACCAACCTCAAGGCGAGAGACGACGCCACCGCCAAGAAGCTGTGGGAGCTCAGCGAGAGTTTCTGCGGTTTATCCTGAAACCAAGTCATCTCCGAGTTATCTCTGAAATTGAAGAGTCTAATTGTCCTTGAACGCACGGTTCAAACCTGTCTAAGCTCTTCATGCTGATTCATTAATAATGTTTCTGTCATTGTTGTTGTTAATTTTTTTAACTAAAGTTTATCTAATTTTCTATCATGCGATCATGTGTATATTTTAGGTTTATTTTTATTCAGTATCTCTTCTCATAAAAATGTTTCGGCATGTTTCACATGCACCCACCATACCCGTCGCCATTATTCCTCATAATCCGATCTATTATGTGAGACGTGTGAAATTTTAAACGTCTACTTTTGGAAATGTTAGAGATAAATGTGACTTCTCATCTTTTAATTTTGGGGTGATGAAATCATGAAAAGTTTTGCAAAACATTTTAAATTTATTCTTTTCTTCTCTGCCTTTGAACAGATGTTCAGGATTATATTTATCTTTTATTTTTTTAAAAGTATAATGCCAACAAAAACAGAATCACAGCAAAGTAACAGGAAACAAAAAGCTATCTGTTTTCACAATTGCATTCCTTATTCTGTTTTCTTAAAGATAGGAATAACAATTCATCGAGCTTGTTTCAAACAGGCTGGGTGGAGTATATGCAATTAAAGATAATTGCAGCTGTATTATTTTCTGTTGAATATAAACAAAAAATGATGAAAGAAAAACAGCCTCGGGGTATTTTTTTTTTTATTTTAAGGTTTCAGCAGGAAGTTCACTCTGACCTCGGGGTTCAGAAGTATCAGTAGGTGAAAGGTCAATCGGCAGAGTTTCAGTTAAACGTCACGGCTGCACCTGAACCTGTCAAACAGGTCAAAGCTGAGACTATATCAGGGAGAACCGGCCTGACAGGTGAATCCTCGAGGGCTGCATGCATACTGCTTGGGTTTATCAGGGGGGCAATGAGCAATGCATGGGTGCACAAAGATCCCACATGAACACAGCACACAATATAGCATTACTTTTACTCATTATTTTCCATATTTGGGAAATCATTTTTCCTTGGATTTCTTGGATGGAAGAAATACCCAGAAAAATAAATAAATTAACAGTCTAACAGTATCTGTAAAATAACAAATAAAGTAAAGCTGACAAATTGTATTCATGAATTCGCAGGATTAAAATAAATAATTCATCTAACATTAGAAAACAATGTAAACAATGTAAAATACGAAGAATTTTAACACATACTCCCAGTAGTCAAGATAAATGTATTTCTTCACGTGCCTGACGCCATTCAGGCGTCAGATGCCAGTAAAGGTGATTTGCCTTGCTACACTTTTGGTGAGAGAACAAGCCCCGCCCATCACCGGGCATGTCGCCAATCACAGCGCAATGTAGTGGGACTCTACCTGAGCTCCTACAAGTGTTTAAGAATCAGTTCTCCGACTCAGCGACCATCAGGTGGTTAAATCAGGTGTTTGAACATGCTTCAGTTTCTCCTGCTGGCCGCTGTGCTGCTGGGAGGATACTTCGTCCTCACCAAGACTCTCTTCAAACGATCCATATGTAAAGGAAACGCAGCCATGGCGGGAAAAACCGTCGTTATCACAGGTGAGACTGGGATTTGCTGGAGTCACTGCTGAACTACAGAGGGAAATGTTTTATCAGTGATCCCGTTTCAGATCCGAAGACTGTCACATTGAATTTTCTTTATAAGCAACAATTTAAATCAGTTGTTATTGGAATGAGACATGCTGCTCATAAATCAGTCTTTAAAATTACGTCACGAGTACGTCAGCATAACATGGATTTATTATTCCTACAGTTAATGGAACAGAAATTAAATGTCCATCAACATAGTTTAAAAAAGAGAAGGAGAGAGAGTCTTCATATAGGTTATTTTTCTTTTGTCTACTTTTGTAAAATTTTGAGATCTCTTTTGGAATTTAAAGATGTTAACTTTTAATTTTTTTAACTAAAAATGTCCATTAATTAATGTTGTTATTTAGTGAATATTTTCCTCCTAAAAAGGACACAATGTGAACATTTTTCTTCTCGATTTACTTCCTTTTAGTTGGAAATCACTCACATTAGCCTCTGTATGAGCTATATAAATGATGAAATGTGTACATTTTTACTGTAGACAGAGGGTTTTACGATGCTAACTAACATAATTTAGTTTTGTTAAATTTTAAAGTAAATTTTTGCTTTGATGTCTATGTTTTGTATGCGTAATGCTAACCACAAGCTTAATTTTAAGTTACACCATGGCATTCTAACACACTCTTATTATTTATAACCGTTACCTACCACAATTTGGTGTGCTAGGATGCTAACATGCTAATATTCAACGAAAATAATGCAAACAGCTATATTATTTTAAAAGTTTTGCAATGCTAATATGCTAATATTTGTAGATTTTAGCGTGTAAGTATGCTAACATGTTATTTAGAGGGTATTACGATGCGTACATGCGTTTATTTTGGAAATGTGTAATGTAGCTTTTGTTTTGATGTTTATCACTATCTACGTTTAGCATGTTGATATGTTTCAACCACAGCTTTGATTACAAGTTACATACTGTTATGCAAACATGTTTTTTTAAATGATACTTATCATAGTTTAGCATGTTAGCATGCTAACATGTTATTAAGTGAGTACATTATGAGCTAAGCTACATGCTAACAAGCTGTTCATGAAAGGGAAATTATATGTAGTTTCACTTTTATTATTAGCAGTTTTGTCAATGCAAAAGTGCACTATGTAGTTACTGACTCTTTGGTTTTCCTGTTGCAGGAGGAAACACCGGCATTGGTAAAGCCACAGCTCTACACCTGGCCAGGAAAGGAGCCAGAGTGATCCTGGCTTGCAGAAACCGGGACAAAGCTGAGGCTGCTATCGAGGAGATTCAACAGGTAGGAGTGTCAGGAGCTCCTTCCAGTCTTCATAACTAACTCTGATGCCTGTTGCATGTGATCACTTGTTAAGTGGTGTGTTAGGACGACTTGCACAATGCCTCACAGTTTTTTATGAAACAGGTTTGTTGAGTGAGTGCAATTCACACAGGATGGGCAGTTTTATACCACACCTGAGTGTTAGACTGAAATGCTTTTATGTTTTCACTTCACCGAATCAGGCAGAAATACAATGTACAAAATTAAAACAGATAGAAAAAAAAGTTTATTTTGTGTTGCTGAAATTCATGTCTTTGTGATCTCTCATTAAGAGCTTATCTGAGCCCAGTTGTGAACAATCAGATTTAAATCAGGCTGATCCGTTTGGGTTAAAAGTTTTCAGTCTGACTGCTGGACAGGAACCAGTGGAAAAATATCAATGTTGTTTAGCCTGCTGAATTAGCATGCTAACAGAAACTAAATGGTTTCAATAAGCAGCCAAATGTGCTGAATGCATTTGCGTTGATTGATTTGACAATGAGGTGTGATGCGAGTCTGCCTCTGGTGTTGCTCATGTTAGTAAAAGCTATTAACTGTAAGGAAGGAGTTTTAACCAATCAGATTCAAGCATCCTGTATATCTGGAAGAAGGGTAAGAAAGCTAATGAGGGTAATAAGATGGTAATAATGACGATATTCTTCCAGAAAACAGGAAGCACAGATGTGGTCTACATGCAGTTGGACCTGGCGAGCTTGAAGTCCGTGCGCAGCTTCACGGAAACCGTCCTGAAAACTGAGTCCAGGCTGGATCTGCTCATCAACAACGCAGGTAAACAGAAACACAGATTGACAGTTTAGCATAAAAGAGTCACTTCTTTGGTTTTACTCTGACACGTCTCACTTCACCGAACTGAACCCTTAAACGTTTTAAATCTAAATCTGCAGGTCTGGTGGCTGACGGGCGGACCGAGGACGGGTTCGGGATCGAGTTTGGAGTAAATCACCTGGGTCACTTCCTGCTGACCTGCCTTCTGCTGGAGCGTCTGAAGGAGTCCGGGGGAGGACGGATCGTCACTCTGTCGTCCATGGCTCACCGCTGGGGACACGTCGACTTTGACGTGAGATATTTAACCAGTGATAAACAATAACGCACACATCAGCTGGCTGTAGAGCCCAACAGACTCTATTTTTTCATCAAATCTACTTTGGCAAAGTTTCACAGAACTTAAAAGGAGTTTTTTTGGCCTTATTTATCATTTCTGAGGTTTACCAATATTAAAAAGTGGAACTACGGCATGTTTCACTGCACGTCTCCGGCTCCACGTGTTTTTTACAGCCTGACACATGCAGGAACAGCGAGTGTCAGAACACGTTCTTCTGTCTCAGGTATTCTTTGTGCTCACAAGTGACATTAAGACATTCTTCCTCACACAAAGAGAAAAGAGTCTGCAGAGAACATTCCTCTGATGTCACTGCATTTTCTCCTGTCACCTGTGCTCACAAGTGATCCAGGTGAGTGCAGGTGTTAATGCAGCTGTGTGTTGTGTGCAGGCTCTGGCGGTGAACAAGGACCTGGGGACAGGCAAGTACAGCTGGCAGTTCTTCCAGGCGTACTGTAACAGCAAGCTGTGCAACGTGCTCTTCACACATGAGCTCGCCAAGAGGCTGAAAGGCACCAACGTCACTTGCTACAGCGTGCACCCAGGTAACACACTTCAGGTGCACTCACACTGCCTCTGGTTATTTGAAGAATTTGGGTTTTCAGTCCCTTTAGAGATTAACCCTTTGTGTCCCTCTGTCCTCTTGTCCTGCAGGTGTGGTTCGGACTGAGCTGTCCCGGAACGTCAGTTTGTGGCAGAAGGTCTTCATCGAGCCTGTGGCCAAGCTGCTGTTCTTGGACCCTGAGGCTGGAGCTCAGACCACGTTGCACTGCTGTCTGCAGGAAGGAATCGAACCTCTGAGTGGACGCTACTTCTCCTGCTGTGCCGTTCAGGACGTACACAGCCAGGCCAAAGACGACGCGGTGGCTCGTAAACTGTGGGAGGTGAGCGAGAGGCTCTGTGGACTCTGCTGAGGACTTACACGGATGGATGTTTCTGACTGATGAGGGTGTCATGATAAAGTTTATTCTGGTGTCACATGTTTAATTCGTTTCACGTGTCATAAAAGAGGATGTTTCTGTGAATGTGTGTGGAGTGTGTTATCAGTTGTTGAGGTTTCAAGGTGTGTAAATAAAGTTTTTCTGATGAGTCATCACCAATCACCGCTTCATGATTTTTCACAAACAAAAAAAAGTCTAAATGTCCCTTTAAACATTTTAAAACTTGGGCTCTGCTAGAAGTTTACCAGGACTTTTGATGTTTTGTTTGACATTTTCCTCAGTTTTTCTTTTTTCTCAGGCGAGGATTAAGAAACGGTGTCAGATATTTGATGTGAGTCTCACGTCTTTAATCTCAGAGACCCCCTGTGTGTTTTTTTTGTTTGTAGCCTCGGAGAATAAAGACGTCTTTTCTCAAAATATGTGATTTAAAGCTTCTGTGAGGAGTTTTAATCTGGAAGGAGACGAGACTGAAATTAATGCTGTTCCCTTTTTTATGCCCAACAAAAGCAAGTGAAACCATTTAAAAAAAAACATCATTTAATTATGTACGTGGTGGGTTTAATAAATGCCTGTAGCAGATGAGGCCTGATGCTGAAATAGTTTCTATAAAAACTTGACTGGGGCGTCAGAATCAACGCAATACAAGTTTCTCACATAGTATTTTAAGGCTTTGGTTCCCTAAAAATTATAACTTTTTTTTTTGTATGTATAAAAATGTTTGTTCTTCAAGGACATAACTGGTTAAGGTTCCTTTTGTCAAGTATATCTTTTTTTTTCTTTTATTTGATGTTTTAGCCTCTTACTTTAAAAGAATATATATATATATATATATATATATATATATATATATATATATATTTGTTTTTTTAAATTCAATAAAACAGTTGCTTCATCTGCTAGTCTGCATTTACAGGCACCCAGAGTAATACCCATTATCACCAACAGGTGGCAGCAGATGTTTATGTTTGTGTAACTGCATTTTTATCACTATGATGAGGCACCAACAACAAGAAAGCTACAAAAACTCATTGGTTTTTTTCAGTTTGATTTATAGCATGTTGGATTTATCTGGTTATATCAGATATATTATATCCGAGTGGTGAAAGAGAAAAGTCGGGTCTCTGTCCTTTCATAGTAAAATCCAGAATTAAGGGGGGAAAAATGAAAATTATGCAGCAGTAAAAGTACTAAAACCATACTGTAAAATATAATATATATAATCATATAAAATTTATGATTTTATTTGACACACATGGCTCTAATAAAAAAATAGTTGTCTTTATTTTTTCCTTAGAGTATATCTATGAGTGAGCAAAATTAAGAAACTGGTTATGTCATGGTTATGTTCGGTTATGTCTCATAGAATATAAAGATCCAAAGAGACCCTCAATAGTCTTTCTTTAAGATGTGTTACGTTTAAGTTTTCTACCTGTTCATTCATCTCCAGGCACCCAGAGAATCTCCTCCTCTCAGCCACTTCTGATTACTTTGGTGTCAAAAAAATCTGCAAAATCTGAGAATTTTTAAAAACATTTTGTGACCTAAAAAATACTACTGTAAGGACTTTAGTTTTTCTTTATTTTTGAAGCTTTTCTTCCCCTGAAATGGTACCAAAAATCCCCAAACCAACAAATGCTCCAAGAACTATTTATGGTCAGTTCAGGAAATAGTCCTACACTGATAAAAACATGAAACTAATGCATTTTTTACAGTGTCCAGGGGATGAAGCTTTATTAAGTACTGTGAAGGAACATGGTGATGCCTGCTGGCCACCCTGTGTATTACAGGTCTGTGTGTGTGTGTGTCTCCTCCTGCTCTGAAAGATTCAAACTGTGTTTTTTGTTTTGGCTTTTGCAAACTGACACCTACCGGCTACCGTAGATCTAGGAAGTCATTTTTTGTTAACTACTGGCTTCACCTGATGCAGAGTTAGGAAATACTTTACTATCAACATTTTTGGTTACCATTAGCATCACATGCTACTCATGTCTTTGATTCTTTATATCAAACATCTGCTGGTATTTTAGGACAGTAGAACTGTGTGTTTGGTCAACCTTCAAAACGGAAAGTTTTCAAATTCAAACTCTGAAACTGTGTGGGAGAGGATTTCAACCATTCATGTGAAATGTGCTGCTAGGTGAAAATGGCATTACATTTGCTTGAATGCAGTTTGATGCAGAAAACTTTTTGTATTAAAACTCGAAGAAAAGTTTGAATGCAGTTGTAATCACGACTTCTGCTCTGAAGAATAAGAGCGGAGCGCTTCCTGCTCTTTTGCTCAGGAGGTGATTCGGGGCGTTGAGCTGTTTTCGGTTTCCGTCTTTTCTGTCTCAGATTTAAATGAAGACATTTTGAGCAGCTGATCCTCTTTCAGTCTCACCTTTTTCCGTCTGATGAGGCGTCTGGTTCAATCAGGTGAGCCGTCGGATCAGAAAGCAGCTTTGTGTTCACATGACAGCTGAACGCTGCCGCCGTAAAAGCTTTTCTGATCCGAACAAGACGATGGAGACACCCCCTGCCTCCTCCTCCTCTTCCATATCGACTCAACTGGGAATTCAGGGAGAGCTGTCAACGCCATAAGGAGACGTGCTGCCGTTTGAACTCACAATTCAAAGAGAATAAAAGAAGGTGAAGACGATTGTTCCCACCCTCAGCACCGACTCAGACTCACTTTGGATTTTACTGTCAGCGGGGGGGAGCATCAAGGCGTCAGGAGCTGAACACATTATGCATCTAATAACCCAATACAGAAACAGGCCTGCAGTCTGTCCTGAAACATCTCAGCCATCAAAACCATTTCATATTTGAAAAGAAATAGTTTTAGAAATGGTGGGATTCCAAGCTCTATTTTTTGGCCGCAAGAAAAACTTCAGAATCTGTTCATTTCAAAACATTTCCTAAAAAAGTTAATCCTATAAATAAAACCATGAACTTGGGCAGAGCACAACATTTTAACATCAAGCAGCTCATAAAAGTCTCCACCCATCATAAACCTTCCAGTCTTCTCCTCTGGGCTTTAACTAACCCACTTATACCTACTCCAGGAAGAAGACTGACCCCACTATGATCCGCTTAGCGCTGAGCATTCCTACAATTGAAAATCAATTGGGAGATGATGAATGGTGGCCATTAGGCAACCATGGCGCCAGGCTGCGTTCAGTAAACAACGAGGCGGCGATAAACAAGGCAGTCTGAGAGCAACGCGGGCGTTCTGGCGTGTCAGTGCTGATGAATGAATCTTTCTCAGAGAAGACCTCCGCAGACTTTAAATTATATTTTCAGTGTTAACGTAATGGAGGGACACAAATCATCCGTGGTAGAGGCAGAGCAGAGAGAACCCACACCAGAGAGTCCTGGACTGGAGGAAGAAAGTTCATGTGCAAAAAAATCTTGAAAGACTCATTGAAGAGTTTTTAGTCAATGGTTAAGTTTTGTTTTTCGTTTCTTAACATCAGATGAAAGATTAAATGTACAATTTAAAAGAGTGCAAAAGTATAAAGTCCAAGGATTTTTACCTTTCTAGAGGTTGGTTGCACCGGTTTTGACATTAAGGTTTGAATAATGCCAGGAAAACACCAGATGCGTCTCCAGTCCATCTCCCTTCCGTCATGTGTTGACTGCTGCTCTCAGCTTGTATCAGCTGCATGTTCAGTCTGGCAAGTTGCAGGACATTATGTTGTGGTAGTCAAGTCAATTACGATGTGGTTTTGACATTGTTTGTATTATTTTGAAAGTCACTCAGCGTTTTAAGGCGGTTCCACTGCACAACTTCCTGTTTTGCTTGATTTGCTTTTGTGAAATTGACACGTCACAGCCCGCATCAAACAAAATTAGGAGGCTTGCACATCTGCTGCAACCTGCCGGAGCAGGGAGGCAGCCAGACTGCAATGAAGTGGATCCAGTGTGAGCTGACTCATTGAGTTGAATAGAAATCTGTCTGATCTTGCAACGGAGCAGAGCCGGACAAGAGACGCATCTGATGTATCTGGCTTATTAACCTGTCAAGTGCAAGGTCCCCTAAATGCCACTTTGTCTGTTTTTTTGACACACAAAACCCGTCATGTTATAACAATGCTTTGCTTTATATTTATCTGCGAGAGGCTGACTCAACCAAGTGTGTACCCAAAAAGTTTCATTTTAAACTCATGAGGGCTGACATAAATTAGTGTCCCCGCACATCCAAGCATGAACCAAGGCCAAGTCCCCATAATATGCTCAAAACAAACACAAATTAACACACTGTGCAGTTTGAAGACCATGACAGCTGAAATTTTACATTTGGAGTGTATTTATTAATGTTATAATTATAATAATAATAACGCAAGTTCAACTGATCTGATAATCTATTGCAGAGAATTTTCACAGTTATAAAAATATCTTTCTTTTTCATTTTTTTTTTTCAAAACTGTAATTATTGACCCCTCCCATCTGAAAAACAAAGAAAAACAAAAAAAAATAACATCTCTTTTTTGTCTGGGTTAAATTGCACAGAACCAAAGTAAAAAAAAAAGCTGCATTAATTTTAAAATTCCAATCTTGAACTATTGTTAATAATTAAGTTTTTTTTCCAGCGTTTGTGACACATGTTGATTTTCTTAGTTTCTTGGCTTCTGATGGTTTCCATACAAAGTGGCTCTGTTAATGGATGAGAAATGGAAGGATGGAGGGATAAAGAGGCGGTCGTTACTCTCCTTTTTTTTATGGAAACAGCAGCTCTTCTGTGTGACCGGACTGTAATCACTAAAACACACAACTCAGATCTGCACATTTTAAAAACATGAATAATTGAATAAAGAAAGCCGCTGGTGTTCATCAGCGGCAGACAATCACCTCCTGAGATCCCAGCAAAGTTAATGTGATAATGATGCAGTGAGGATAAACTGACACCCAGAGGAGCTTTAATAAAAATCTGATTATCAGCCGCAGTGGAAAAACACGCTGAGAGGAAAAGTGTTGCCACGGGGAGAGAAAAAGATCAACAAAACATTAAAGAGGAATGATATTTATCTGAGTTATCTAACACATCCTCTGCTGAATGTTTCTCATCAAAGATTTATGCAAGTGTGCGGCAGCGAGATGGAAATCAGCTTTTTTATCATTATGATGGAGAGAAAATCCAACATCTAATAAAAACACGTTTTATAATCCCGAAAGATGCTTCAAACGACACACTGGATCATATAAAGCTTTTTTTTTTCCTCTTTGTTTTGCTACTGTTCAGGGAGGACATGCTCACACACACTTCCAGTCAAATTCAATGCAAATTCAGTTTAATCCAATCCTGAAATGAGAGTTCACCCACAGATTCAGCTTTACTCAGAAGGTCAGCAAATAATAGGCCAAGAGGATGCTGGGACGGCCTTTCGGCTTCGACTTTAAATGAACTTTACATACAGGTGTGTAGAGATGTGATGCTGTCATGACGGCTCTGCTGAACTAAAAACATTTTGTGCTTTTTTTTTTAAACATGAGTTCAGTTTTTAGGGGGAACATTAAAGTTCAAAGTTACTTTATTTGCACCTGTAGGTAGATTTGGTTTGCAGAGAACGGCAGTGAGAGTTTGGCCTGTGTTGTGGTTCCTGTTGCTTCTTGTTGCTTACACTGGATGTCAACAAGGCTACCTGCAGAATGACACAAACAAGCTGCTACTTCATTTTGAGAAACCGTTGCAGAACTTTAATCCAGTGGTCCCCAAACTACGGCCCACGGGCCAGATATGGTCTGCCTCCACATTTGGCCCGGCCCCCTAAACAATACCAGAGACGCAGTATGATTTTTTTTTTTTTCAATCTGGCCATGCGATCGAGACTAATACACGCATAGAACGTGACATTCTATTTCATAAATAGCGTTATTTATTTCATTAATAATGTTATTTTTTACTTCCTGACTTTTTTTCTGTGAAGATCTCAGAAAGGGTTATTAATATTTGGTTATTTGTGGCTTTCTGGAAAACAATAAATGTTTACGTTTAGGCACCCCTGCGATCGTCACACTTTTTCTATTACAAACCGACCCCACCCCCCCCCCCCCCCCATCAGAGAAGGGAAAAGTTCTGTGGCCCTCACAGGAAAAAGTTTGGGGACCCCTGCTTTAACCGGAACAAAAGAGAGGAAAAGAAAGAAAAGGGTAAAACAAGGTGGTGTGAGTGAGACTGCGCCTGAGGAAAGATCGGCTAAATCGGATCCCCCCTTGCCTCAGTTACCCCGGGGAAGGTCCGGTCTCTGAGGAATAAAGTGAAAGATTTTAATCATTCCTCCTTTGAAAAGACACAACCCAACTTTTATCAGTACTCCTGCTCAACCAGGCGGGATAAAACTCTCGACCTTTGTTCTGGGTCACCAAAGAAGGCCTATAAATCCCTCTTTCTACCTCAACTTGGCTCACAATGTGTGAATTTACTGCCAACATCCAGGACTCTGTTAAAAGAAAGCCGACTCACTGCAAACCCAATCTACCTCCGAGAAAGTAACCTTGAAATGTTTCATCATCAGAGTGTGAAGTGTCTTTCCAACATAAAAACTGAACATGCCCATGTTTTATAAACTCATCGAAGGACCTTTGGATCTTTTTTTACTCATAAATAACCAAAATAAAGACCTAATAAAGTCCCGTCTTCTTTAATTAAGAAGAAACCAAAGAAAATGAGAGTGTTAAGATTTCCCCTGTCTTTATAATATAATAGGAACAATATAAGATTTGATTTACAATACATTATTGTTTCTTCTTCTTTAAAAGCTCCGTCTGTTTTTGTAGTTTAAGGTAACTGATGGTCTCAGGTAGCGTCAGAGTCTCTGCTTCCTCCTGAAACTCAAATACTAAAATAGTTCTGAGAGACCAAATACTCAAACCCAGAAAACGTCCCGGAGGAGGTCTGTTTTTCAAACGTCCAGCCACAGATCCTCACGTTATGATTGCATGTTGTTTAAATTTTTGAATGAAACCAAAGAGCTCCTGACTGGTTCAAGAGTCTGCTTTCTGTCCGTGGCGTCTTCGTCAATCCTTTTACCCAGAATCCTCTTCTTCATAAACTTTGAGTTTGAAAACCAAAAAGGAAAAAACTCTGTAGGAAATACCTCTCTGCATAATCAGACGAGAAGATGATTGTGTTCGTCACTTCCTCCTCGGCCTTTAAGACGTAAAGATGCCCGACAGTTTGTCTTTTCGTTTGTCCATGACGACGGCCGGTGGTCTTTTCCTCTGTGAGTCTGAAGGCACTTGATGTCATGGCAGAGGGTGGACTGTCCTCCTCAGGCGGACAGACAGACGTCGAAATTCGATCTAAAGTCTTCTTTAAAAATAGCGCCTGTCTGTCTGACGCGTGCTGTAAAAAGTTACCTTCCCCCCCCCAAAAAAGAGAGACTGCCGTTTGTCCGTCCAGCTCCGTGTACAGTACTGTTGATCTGTGGAGGCGGGGTCAGAGGGGTCATGAGTGGAGATGGAGGGATGGAGGGATGAAGAGATGAAGGGAGGCGACATTCAAGCTTTCACTTCGTCTTTGTTTTCTGACTGGAGCGCCCGTTTTCTCTGTGCTTTTTGGCGCTGAGTTGGAAACAAGAGGTCAAAGTTCACCAGAGGGAACTAAAAATATTTATTTATTAATTAATTTATTTATCTCCACCTGCAGCTGGTCCAAAATGCTGCTGCCAGGCTTCTGATTGGCTCTAGGATTTGGAACCACATGAGTCCATGTCTGTTTTCTCAACCTCCCATCAGTACGTACTGATCTGGTCTAAACTCTGTCTGAAACGCCTTGTCTCTTTAAGGCTCCCTGATCCATAAACCCCCTTTCTTCTCATTGGCCAGCCCTATGGAGGCCTGTTGGGGGTGGAGCTTTGAGCAAACCTTGGTGTTTGAGTTCCATCCTTTCAACATGTCACAAACTAGTCATGACTTCCTTAAGTGATGACCTCATCATTTCAGCAAGTCTCATGAAGATCTCATGTTTTTTTGAACTGGTTTACAGACAGTTTCAGGGATTTCTGCAACATGTGAACATGGTGGGATGTGAAAATCTGCACACGTTGAGTTTAAACATCCAGCAATGTTACTTTATATCCATGTTTAAAATATGGGAGGGCAGAACACCCCCTCTTTAATGTGTGACAATGATTCCAATCAATTCACTCTGGATCGAAACCTCCTAGTGAACTTTGACCTTTAGTGTCAGCCTTCTTGGCAGGAAGTCTCTCTGAAGCTCTCACAGAGTCTTTGGTAACTGGGGAGGAAGGGGTTAATGAAGGGGGATGATGAGATTTTGAGAGGGCAGGAGAGTCAAAAGTCATGGCGTCTCAAAATCAGGGGGGGTCACCTCTGCTGGCCAATCAGAGCTAGACTCAGAGTGACGCACAGCTGCCATATATGAGGTGAGGAGGGCGGGGCGAGCGACCTTAGATCTGAGAGAAAGAGAGAGAGAGAGAGAGAGAGAGAGAGAGAGAGAGAGAGAGAGAGAGAGAGAGAGAGAGGGGATATGTTAAAAGAGTCAGAAGAGAGAGTTTAATATTTAATAACAGTAAAAGCATTCATTAAATTCCTGCTGAATCAAGCAGCTGTGGTTCCCAATCTGAGGTTTGGGGTCTTGTTAGAGGTCACGAGATGATAAACAGAGACACGAAGAGATTTTTCTCTCTGGGCTGTTTCACTTCAGTGCTTCAGGACTTTACAGGGATAAACTGTCTCTTGTTTCATATTTAGAGAATTTGTGAAAAAAAACGAGGAGCAGCTGCAGACAGGAGTGACATCATCATCATGGTGGTGTACTAACTGTGACCTTTATTTATGAGTTAGACCAAAACTGAGCCAATAAAAGACCAGCTTCATGTGAATCAGGATGTTCTCACAACTTCAATTCAGAATTAAACAGTCACTCAAAAGAGCAAAAAATATAACCTTTAAACAAAAAACTTGGTAAAACAGAGATGAAATGGAAAAAAAACTAAGACTGAAAAAAGACGATGAATATACAAATAAAAACTCAAAATGGAAAAAATGAAATTGAAAAAAGAACTAAAAAATAGTATAGAGAAAAACTCAAAATAAAAAAGAAGAGAAAAGAAATGAAAAGAGAAAATTATAAATAAAAAATAAAGCTTTTTAATTTAGAGTGGGAAAAACTTAAAGAAAAATGGTGAAAAGACAAAAAAGTACTTAAAAGACTAAAAATGCCCAAAATAAAATAATAAAACCGAAAATAAAAATATACAATATGAGAAAGGAAAAAAGAAATTTAATTAAATGAAATTATTTTTAATTAAAAAAAAATGCAATAAAATAGAGCAAAAAATGAAAATTATACAAACAAAAAACTAACAAAATAATAAAATTATGAAGTTAAAATCTTGAAAGCAAAATATTTTTATTAACTTATA
Organism: Labroides dimidiatus; assembly: GCA_030710495.1. NCBI lineage: Eukaryota > Metazoa > Chordata > Actinopteri > Labriformes > Labridae > Labroides > Labroides dimidiatus. The sequence goes on along the minus strand of CM061156.1, from coordinate 5,032,942 downwards.
ATTTGAAATAATCTTTAAATTATTTCAAAATAAAAGGAAAAGTTTAAAGACGAAGGAAAAATATCATTTTTAATCAGAGTGCAGGTTCACTCACTGTTCGGGGGCGGGTCTTTACATTCACCCTCTTCAATGGTGACATCATCAATGGCGATGTCACCCTCAATTCCTGAACCTCGGACTCCCTCTATCACCAACTGACAGAGAGAGAGAGAGAGAGAGAGAGAGAGGGGGAGAGACTCAAAGGGTTTAAAACAAGACGTCACAAAATGATGATTTGTTGGTTTATGTGAAGTGTGTGTGTGTGTATGTGTGCGGTGTGTAGTCCGTACCTGGAAGGCTGCTGTTGGATGGATGTTGACCTTGGCTTGTCTCCAGCGGTCTCCTTGGTTGCCGGTCAGACTCCAGACTGAGGTGTCCGTCACAGTCTGACCTTTCTGACGCAGAAACACGTTCAGAGCTCCTGCAGACACAAACCAACAGGATCACATGTAAACTCTGACCACCATCACCCGTTATCCTTTATATTTATGGCCTTATTTTGAAGCTCCTCACGTACCGATGTGTTTCCCGTACATGTGGTAGTAGAAGGCGAAGCAGTAGGTGGGGCTGTTGGAGGAGGGGGCGGAGTTCTTAGTGTTCATGTTGAAGGTCGGAGACAGCAGACGGGCTTTGTCTCCCTCCAGCCGCGGCCTCGACGTCTCGATGTACATGTAGAAACCTAAGAGAGAGATAACATAGTCCAGGTCAGAGGTCAGAGGTCAGGGGTCAGAGGTTCATATCTCATGAGGTACATAAACACAACTTAAAACATGTTTTCTTTATTCATTTCTGTTCAGTTGGAGGTTTCATAGAAAACCCCTTAACAATCTGAGAGACGCACAAACACAAACACAACAAATTCTCCTCTGGTGTTTTCCTTTTCATTTAATTCCCCTCTCTGAGCCATGCAAGAAATTTAACCCGTAACCCCGCCTCCCCGAACCAGCACAGATTAACCCAGGAGGGCAGGAACACTAAAAGCTAATGTAAGAACAGGCTGCAGACACAGCAGCAGCAAAAAAAAAAAAAAAAAAAAAAAAAAAAAAAAGACAAATCCACCCCCGGCTCATCCAGCACAGAAACACTCCTCACAAATTAAATTGTACACGAGTGTAGAAAACAGCGAGTCACGCATGTTTCCTGTTTGACAGCAGATTTTAAACAGTTTACCCCGAGGCGCGCTTTAATGAGATTCCACTGCGGAGTGAGACGAGCTGCAGCAGGAGAAGAAGAGGAAGAAGAGGAGCGGGATGATTTCAGCGAGGAAACGAGGAGGAGGAGACGAGCAACAAACTGCAGCTGTCACACATCAACTGTGGAGTTATTTTAACCTTTGTTTACCGAGGATTACACGCAGCACGCTCTGATATGTTCCTCTGTTCCTCCATTAATCCGCCGCAGCCCGCGGTTTATATTTATCAGCAGAACATTTACACTTATAACAGCTGTAAGCTGAATAAGGACAGCTTAAACTCAAGCTTTATGACTTAACTCCATGAACAGTTTATTATTTAACGTTTGCTGAACTCAGACTGATCTTAAAATATAGAGAGTATGTCGAGGCTGTTTCAAGGTTTTCTACGGTGCCAGATTGAGGAACTTTTAGTGTCTGTTTGTTAATGTTCAGGAAATAAGAACAACATAAAAATATCTGGATTTGTTTATGCAAAAAGAATATTGGTAGATCTACATTTTGATTTTATTTGAGTCATAACAAGAATTAAAAGTAAAATAACAACAATAAATATCGATTTTCAACCAGTACCGAATATCTGAGTGTCGCCCTTAAGCAGTCAAAGCATTTTCAAAGTACCCTGTTTTAAGGTCCCCCTTCCTTTGCACACTGAGGGGGGAATTCATAAAGAATAGATTGCAATATTTAGGTGCAAAAAAAAGCCCACAAAGTTCTGCAGCTCTGTGCAGCTTGCTCCAGTTTTGCACCTGATTTTGACAGAGATGAGCTGCCACAACTCCAGTAAATTTTTAACCATCTGATGCATGAAACATGAGAGCCCGTGTCAAGATTTTTTGACTCAAGAGTTTTTGTTCTTCTTCAGGCGTGAAAAAAAAGTTTTCAATTTCTTTTTAAATATTTGATTCTTTTTTTCTAGAAAGTGAAATAAATTAGATTGTTTTTTTTTTTGCTCAACATTTGAACATGTTTAACACACATTCGAACTTTGTGTTGGAATAATAATACTTACGGTTGTATAATTTACTGCTTATTTCAAACAAAACATTAAAAAAATATAATAATACTATTACTCAGATGTTACTGTACAACACCATGTTGTTTTTTGTTTTACCTCTAGAGTTCTTTAGAAATAGAAGAACTGACAGGATATGCCAGAAAGGATTTTGGAGTCAGAGAAAATTTACTTGCAGTTACACAGACTGACCACTGAATGAAGCTCAATGGAGTGGAGCAGCAGAGAGCTCCCAAGAGCCACAAAAATTATGGTGGTACTACAAAGAGCCACATTATACATTATATGCTCATTGAGAAACAGTGGGTGCTGGAGATCAATACATGCCCTCACGTCAGTCTCCAAACTCCAGAAAAGTTGCAAGATTTGCTGTTTTAGTTGCATTTTTTTTTGAAGGAGTGGCTTGAGGTGTCTGAAAAGTTCCTAAATATAACAACAAAGTCGTTAAGTTTGCAACACTGCTCTCACCTGCCCATGTGCACTCCACTTCTCTCACTTCCTTTACTGCACTCAGCAATGAATCGATTTTTTTTCTTGTTTTGTTTTTTTGTTTTTTTGTTTGTTATGAATGGATCAATGAGCTGCACACTGATAGGCTAAGAGCCACATGCGGCTTGCGAGCCACCCCTGCTCTAGAGGCTGGTATGCAGTTCCACTATAGAGACTGTTACATTTAAATAGCTGTTCACTGCGGTCACCACGATGCACCAGAGGGTTAACATTTTATTTAGGAGTCGATTCATGACAGATGTGAGAAATTTCACTTCCGGAGTGAAAATTGCAAAAAGCAGCTTGTTTAAGTTTAATAAATAGAAAAATAAACAGTCTGTGGGTTTCTTCAGAAGCCGATGGGTGTTGACTTCTGCCTGCAGTTATCGACTTCCAGCTGCCGCTGCCAGCAAGCTAGCTCAAAACAACTCGTGTTAAATTATTAACTTTTTTAAAAACATCCGCACAATGACTCCACCTCTGAATTTTGTTCATTTGTCACTTTCTTGCTTTTAAAAGCCGGTTATTAGAACGAGTATGAGAGCTAGGCTAACATCGCCAGCTTTGTGGTCTCCATGGCGATATACACAAAACGTTTAACCGGATAAGCAAAACCGGCTATAGCAATGAACTATGGGTAGTCAAGAAAAAGGTGGATAAAACAGTAGCATTCCACAACCTTTATGTGCAGATGTGTGATTTTGAGCTCATCCGGATGTGATTTGTTGTTTTGATCTCGGGAAAATTTGAGCGTAACAACTCTTAGAACTCATTTACACAGATTTTACTGGCACAATGGTGAAATTGTCTAATAAGTGTATGTTTTTTTCTTTTTAAAGGATGAATTATCACATGATTTGAGCATTAAACTGTTTGGATTATTTTGTAGTGAAAGACAAAAGAATAAAATGTCTTAGTTTGACTTTTCCCGCAGAAAGGAGGAGGTAGATTGAGTCTGGAGGCTGAATTTGTGACAGTAAGACTTGATGTTATTACTGTCTCAGTGTTGGTGTAGAAGCGGTCTTTGTCTCTTTTTCTCCTCTTCAGGATTTCTTTTTATCATTCTGAAACATCTGTTTCAAAATGGCGCCTCAGAAGAAGTTCTTTGTCTCCATCACTAAAAGCCTGACGTGAGGTTTGAAGGTTTTTAGAGAGCTGAATAAAATAAAACAAAAAAAAAGAGCCGTCAGACCGATATCTGGACGTGACAGCTGACGGCTGGAGTAAAAAGTAAATGAACAAACAAAAGTCTCAACTCTGAACTGTCACTCTTCTCTGAAAACTATTTCTGCTCTGGGACAGAAGCTGAAGTTATCTTTATCGAAGTAAGAAGTGCTGGACAGTTTGACAGGCTGGCTTACTTACAGATCCAGAGTCAGCTGTGACAGGGTAAAGATAATTTGGTCAGGCGTTTCCTCGCTGTAATCAGCCAGTGAGAGTCACATGATTGTCAGTTTGTATTTGTAAGATGCTGCTTTTCTCTGATAACGTCCCTCTGCGTGCCAAACTCCATTAACAAAAGTGACGATTTAGCAGAAAGAGTTCAAACTCAAATGATCAGAGTAAAAACTGTCGTTAAACTTTTACTCTCAGCTCAGGTGTTTGCTGGCTAACCAAGAAAAAACATCTTCCCTTCTTTGAGCTCTCTCTTTCTTTTTTTTAACAGCACGTTTCTGTTATTTCGAACACGTTTCCTGCAGACGTGGTTCTCCCCTTTTTCACAGCAGAAACTTTACTGAAACTGAATCGGCAGCAGAACGGAGCGCTGCGGCGTGTCCGTCAAACTGCTCTCATTCAGTCAGCACAGACTTCACTCCCCCGGCTGCTCCTCTGCTGCTTTTTATGTTCAGCCTCTTATCGAGCTCAGAGTGGGCGTCACCCGTCCAGAACGTCACGAATCAGACAACGGTTCGAGTCCGGCAGGATGATTAACACTCAGTGTCAGTTCTAATCCCCTGCTCTCCTCCTACTGTCCCAGCTGCTGATACAAAAACACAAAAACATACCAACAAATGGACACACCATGGTCTCCTGTCTGCTCATATTTCACATTGCACTCTGACAGATCAGAGTTTATTTGAAGCCTGTGACTCAGTCTGACGCACAATTTATGGATTAAAGTAAGAATGTTTTATTTTTTAATCTCCCTCTTGCTGACATTTCAGGATTCAAACCGCTCTCACTCCAGTCCCCCAAATAGCCACAAAACCAGGTTTTTATACACTTTCAGGCTTTTTGTTACCTTTGAATAAAACCAGGCTTTCTGTTTCCTGCTGCTTTCCATTTCTGTGTTACGCTAAGCTAACCTGCAAATATAATAAATGAAAATGTGGGAATAAATCTGGTGTCTGGAGTCATTTCTCAGTGTTAGTGGAATTACTGGGGATGGAACTCAAAGTATTCCTTCTGATCTATATTTGGAAATGCTAAAGATTATTATTATTACCAGCTTCCTAACTGATGTTCAAGAGAGTTTAGCTTCATGCTTTTTGACCATGAAATGAGGTCAAAGTTAGCTTTCATTAGCGTTATACTGATAAACAGTACAGTAGTTAAAACCATTAGCCTCTGTTAGCATCATATTGCTAAATACTAGCTGAAACCATTAGCTTCCACTGGCATCATATTATTGAACAATGAAGTTAAAACTGTTAGCTTTAGTTAGCATCACATTTATAACAACAGAGATAAAACCATTAGCTTCTGTTAGCATAATATTTGTAAACAATGTAGTGAAAACTGTTGGCTTTAGTTAGCATCATATTTATAACGATGTGGCTAAAACTATTAGCTTGAACTGCCATCATATTGGTGAAAAATGTAGCTAAGCCGTTAGCTTCTGTTAGCATTATATTGCTTAATAATGTGGCTACAAAACTGTATGCTTCTGTTTTAATCCGCCTCATGTTGGTAAACATTGTGCCTTGAACAGTTAGCTTTCATTAGCATCATATTGGTAAACATTGTGGCTAAAACTATTAGCATTAATTACCGTCAATTTGGTAAACAATGTAGATAAAACCGTTAGCCTCAGTAAGCATCATACTGTTTAACAATGTACGTACCTGAAACAGCTAGCTTCCATTAGCATCATTTTGGTAAACAATGTGGCTAAAACCGTTAGCTTAATGGGGCTCTATGGAGACTGACTCACTGTTGGTGCAAGCCTCTAGTGGACAATAGAGACAGTGTAGTTTTTTTGTACTTCTTTGTTTCGACATTCTGTATGTTGCTTTCTATCTAGGTGTGTGTTAATGTGTGTTAGTGTGTGTGTGTGTGTGTGTATATACCCTGTTTGGAGCCGTTGTGGTCAGAGCTCGGGCCAGTGTTCGGAGTGTATTTGGTGTTTCGCGTGGCGGCGCTGTGACGTGTCCAGTCGAACACGTCCGATTTGTCCTGCGAGAATAGACACATGTTCTCGTCCTCGAAGCCACACTGGAACTCCCCTAAACACACACAGGCAGAGGCACATGTTAATAATGAGACACACACACACACACACACAGTTCTAATGTAACTTAAGGTGCTCTGTATGAGCTGAATGAGGTTTAAAGGTACTCACTGAGATGTGGGTTGACTGGAGCTGTGGAAGAGAAAAGTTCTCTGTTAGATTAAAGGACTGTTTCACACACTTTCATAAAAACACACTTACATTGAAACCTGAGCAGAACCTCCAGGATGTCTCAAACAAACATTTTATAAACAGATATTGCTCCATGCAACTCACTCCCCCAGGACTTTTTAAAATGTGTAAAATCTATCATTTAATTTCTAACATTTTGTACAGCTTGTTATGGAGTCTTTTTAAAGATCACTGTAGCTTTGAGGCTGGATAAAAACAAAACAAAAAAATATAGCATGCCTCATAAACTGAAGGGATGACCACAAGTTCTATTTCAAAGTAAAACAGGAAGCAAAAGTTTCCTTTCAGAGTAAAACAGAGTGAAGCAGAGAAGTTAAACGAGCAGCAGGTTTGACACAGTCAGCTGTTTTTTAATCTGATTTTCAGCGTGAAAGGTAATTACGCCACATGTCTGACAAACACGCGCGCGCATACACACACACACACAAACACTCACAGTGTGCAGCTGCTAGAGACTGAGAGTGTGAACAGCTGCTGCGTTATTTGGCAACAAGCTCATGCTTCATTATCAAGCAGCAGTAATTGATGAGCTCTGGGTGCTGTCTCAGTGTGTGTGTGTGTGTGTGTGTGTGTTTGTGTGTGTGTACTTGTACTTATCGATATGAGGTCCACTTCTGGGCTCTTCTCTCCTACCTCATATTTTCGTTTCATCCTTTACTTCCACTCTAATGTCCTTGCTTCATCCTTTCACTCCTCTCTAGTATCCTTCTTTCCTCCTTTTCTTCCACTTCAGTATCATGGTTTCCTCCTTCTCTCCTCTCTAGTATCCTTGTTTCTTCCTCTGCTTTCCTCTCAAGTATCCTTGATTTATTCCTTTCTCTCCTCTCTAGTATTCATGTTTCCTCCTTTCTTTTCAATCTAGTATTCTTGTTTTATTCCTTTCTCTCCTCTCTAGTATCCTTGTTTCTTCCTTTCCTCTCAAGTATCCTTGTTTTATTCATTTCTCTCCTCTCCAGTATCCTTATTCCCTCCTTTCTCTTTTCTCTAGTATTCACGTTTCCTCCTTTCTTTTCAATCTATTATCCTTGTTTACTCTTTTCTCCCCTCTCTAGTGTCCTTGTTTTATCCTCCTTCTCTCCTCTCTAGTAGCTTTTCTTTTTCCAGGGAGTGTTATGTTTGACTATTCCCTTTTGTTGTCAATTTGCATTTTTATTTTTGAAAATTTACTTTTCATCCTGGGATTATTTCGCTGCCAGGCTCTCTGAAAATTCCTGAAAGTTCTTTGTGGTTTGGGATATTTCCTTCTTACCTGCAAACATTTCCTCAGACTCCTCAGACTTTTTCTATTACCTCTGAATTTTAACACGGCTATAAATATCCCATATTTTGTGTTCTGGCTGCAGAGCTGAACTGCAAACTAGGGATGTTTGTGTGTGTGTGTGTGCGTGTGTGTGTATTGCTTCTTGTGTTTATGTAGCTCACACTGTCCCAGATATGTGGCGCTAACTCAAACTAGCACCGCTAACACACCGTGACATCACCCACCACACCTCGGCTGCACTGGAGAGAGGCTGAGCCTGCAGGACACACATACAGACACAAATACACACACTTGTATACACACACTTTCACACTAAGGGATAATTTTCAGGAAGAGTTCTGGCAAACCTGCAGAGAGAAAATCCATCACAGTCAGACTTTAATTTATTTTATCTTCTCTACTGAAGATGTTTGTGTTTGCGTATGTGTGTGTGTTTGAGTGTGTATGTGTGTGTGTGTGTTCACACTGAAGGCTGTGGTCTTCACACTGTAGTAAAAGGTCATGTCATCAGCACATTAACATTTTCTGAAGCTGTGAACTCTGATGAATATTTCTGCATCACTAAGTTAGTTCAGGTGAGGCAGAACAACAACTCCTGTTTTTAATGTGATAAAGCTTGTGTGTGTGTGTGTGTGTAGTGTGAGTGGTGTGTGTAGAGTAATGTAAGGTGCGTTTCTCTCTCTGAAGGGATCCTTTCTGTAAAGTTGTCAGACTCTTAGAAGAACAACCTGAATACTTCTAGAACATTCTGCACCTGTGGGCCATTTAGTTTCAAAAGTGTTTAAAAATAGGTCGCAGGTTTCAAAACACCAGACTGATCCTTTAAATTCCCACGGACACTTGAAGGCAGCATGTGCTCTCTTCGTTCTCTTTGTGTTTACTTTCACTGCCGATCAGATCAAACAGCTGAGCTGACGTGTGACAGATGTCAGGCGGTAACCTGCACGGGGTCACGTGACCCCGCTGAGCGCCGTCAGGTGGAGGTGTTTACCTTCCCAGCGTCAGCTGATGAGCCGTCTGAACTTCCTGTTTGAACCCTGGCTGCGTTTGCTGCGGGGAGTTAATGTGACGATCAGGGGGGGCGAGGCGTTCACAGACAGTCTGTCAAACTCGACATCACAGCGCAGACGGGTTCACGCTCAGACCGTCTCTTCTTCTCGCTGTTTTTTGTTTTCATTTCTCTTCTTCTTCTGTGGTGCTTTTTGTACTCTGCGTCTTTGACGTTTCTCTGAGATTTTTTTAGATTCCCGTCAGGATTTCGATGCCACATCTCGACAGTTTTTACTTTGTTTGTTCTCCTGTTGTTCTGTTTTATTATTTATTATTTTGTCATGTAAATAAAAAGTAGCAGCGCCAAAACAAACCACAGAACGCTGAAAAATATGTTTCAGCAGATAAAGAAGTAAAACATCTGAACTCAGGTATGAACGTTACAACAGATATAAATATATTCTTGCTCTTTATGAAGGAAAGGTCTGAAGGGGAAACTTCTTATTCTCGGTTTCTGCTGTTTTTATTCTTGAACTGATTTTTTATTTACTTATTTTTACCTGCTTCATTTTAAATTTGCTAGCCAAACAAAAAAAATCACTTTTCCTCATCTTTACAACTCTTATCAATTCTTTAAAGTTATTTACCACAGTAATAAAACCATCTGATTATCCCACCTTGCTCTGCTTCCAGCGGGCAGAGATTTTGTGTTGCTGCATTCCATTTTTTTTATTGGATCTAAACTAACCAATTAAATCCCTCTACTCACACAGGAACACAATCAAAACGCTTCTTTAGTTATTTAAACTGGAGATGCTTTCAAGGACAGGTACTTTCTCCAAGAACTAGGGACCTTTTAAGGAACTCTGAAAGCTGACAGGGTTGTACTCTAAACCGCGACACCAGTCGATCTCTGCCACGGCTTTTAAAATTGAAGTTGAGCATTTTAAATCCTTTTTGTCTCTGAGTTTGCCTCCTTCCAGCACGATCAAAACCAGCTCAGGCTGAATCTCCTCCATGCTAACAGGCTAACTGTAGCATCACACATGAAGCGGCTAGTCTAACTGAATTGGATTCATCTCTTACTTGCTGCCCTCTACTGGTCAAGTTGAGTAGTGCTTCTCCATATCCAACTAAAAGTTCCTGGTACTTGTGGTTAAAAAGCACATTTAAAAATTTGGCCAGTTTTCCCAAACACACTGACATGTTAGAAAATCAAGTTCTTGGAGTGGAGGTGGCGTCATACCGCTGTAAGTGATGATGCGTTCGGTGGCGTCGCCCTCTCCGTAGCGGGTGATAGGGGTGAGGCGGACCAGGTAGGACTCAGGTTTAATAAGTTCTGTGAGGTTGTAGGTCAAAAGCTCCCCTTTCTGGATGTTTCCTTCCATGGGGATCTCCTGCTCCCACCAGCGTGACTGACTCATCTGAAAGACAAAAATATGACGTTAAATTGAATCAGTTCAGCGTTACTGATCGCTGCGGAAGACTGAGCTTTGCATAACCAACCCCTCACAGCGTTATTATATACATTTTATTTCACATACGTGATCACACAGAAACCTCTCTGGGAGGTTTAAAGCTTTTCTGAGAGCAGCTCCAGCATTGCAGTTCAGCACCATGGACAGCGCACGACACAGGGGAGCATGTTTGCTGCTGGTTTCATTACTCAGGTATTTTTTAAAAAAAGTCAAAAATAAATATGCAGAGATGAAAAAAATAGTTAGGGAGCTGCATGAATTTTTTTATATCAGCCAGATATAATCTGACTGAGTTCTACCTTCCACAGCTAACACCAAACTGCAGAAACAAGCTGAGTTTATGACGGCAGCAGTTGAGCCTGCAGCTCTTGAACAAACTCTGATTTAGAAGATGAAACTCAATTCGTGGCTGGTTTTACTGCCCATAAATAATAAAAACTGATGTTTCTCAGAGCTGCTGGTTATAAATCTAAGCTATAATTACACCGAGATAAATAGTGTGAGCTCATACTTGATCACAGTGTTCCTCGACTGACGGAAGAACACCACACACTCCTGCGCTCTTTATGAAACTGATAAATAATAAAAAAGTGTTCCGCCGCTGTTTTGAGGAGTATCTGTAATTTAAATGTGAAATCACAGCAGCAGAGGAACTCGTCGTTCCTATTAAAGCTCAGGGAGGTCAGGCTGACAGCAAATTTAGAGGGTTTGTAAAACATTACACACTTCCTGGTGATAAAACACTCTCTTCTACTTTTTCTTCTTCTTCTTCTTCCTCTTTTCTCTACTCAGCAGAGCAGACTGAGACCTGGGGGAGCTGTTTTATTCATCAACCACACTGTCGTATTTTATACTCTGATTCACACTCCCTCTTCCTCTTCCTTCTTCTTCTTCTTCTTCTTCTTTCTTCATATCATCCTTTTCTGTCCCATCAGCACTTCCTCCCTGCTCCTTCTCTCTCTCTCTCTTTCTCTCTCCCTCTAGCTCTCTCTGCAGCACACTCGTCTGTATGAATGGAGAGACAGGTGGGTTGCCATAACAACAAGCCCTCCTCTTCCTCTTTCTTCTCTGAAGTCAGACTGATGCGGCAGGAGCATCAAGTACGATCTCAGCATCACATCACGGTGTGTTTCTTTTAAATCTGTGACTTTCTGAAGTTTTTCCTGGTAAAATCCTGACCTGTGGTTCCACCAGATGAAATCTGATCTATAAAAGAGAATCCGCTCACCATCGGACTGTAATAAAAGCAGCTCTGTGCTCCATCTTCAAACAGCAGAACCACCTAAACCAGAGGTGTCCAGACTTTATAGTGGGCCACATGTGGCCCACTATAAAGTCAGACCTCACCTGTCCCTCAGGTGTCTCTTAAAACCAGATGATCATTGGTCAGTTTTCTGCAGTGTTAACATGCTGCGTAAACATCAGCAAACTCTGCTTCTGACCAAGGAAAATGTTCTCCATTAGGGGGCGATACAGGGAAACTATGCCAGCATGTTTTTATGGCAGAATAATTTTTTTATAGGGATGGGTACCTTTCACATTTGAACCGATACGGTACCAATACCCAGTACCTGGGAATCGGTATCGGTACTCAACGGTACTTTTGTGTATATTTATGGTCATAAATGTTAATTTGTTTAATAATAAGATCTCAAAATTTTTCAATTGAACATTTATTTCTCAATAAATAAACTTTAACAGATTGATCAGAAGAACATTCAACTGTTTGTATTGTAACATCGCAGGTGTTTCAAAAATTTCTTCAACATGAAAACCCAAAATTAAAATGAACTATAACTAAATAAATCAACTACAGCTACGCAGTACTTCTACAATTCTACAATTTCATTTAGCAGACGCTTTTTTTAATTTATTTTTTTTTTAATGAATTCTATCTAAATATCAGCCACAACTAGAATTCAACATTCAGCAGAAATCAATATTCAATTCTTTCATTTGTTAAGAGCTCAGTCCGAGACCTTCGATTCTGACCCCTGAGGACAAAGAGGGAAGAGGTCAGATTAAGTGCCAAAGTGTTCCCTGAACAGGTGAGTCTTCAGACCTCTCTGCGGATCTTTATGAGTTGGGTAATTCATTCCACCATTTCGGTACAACAGAGGAGAAGAGTTAAATTTTAATTTAAAACCCAGCTCTTTGTACTCCTATTTCTTTCCTTTCCCCTCTGGAAAAATTTTGTGATGATAAATAAAAGTGTAATATTTTACAAACTGAAGTATTACAAACCACAGATGAAAGTGAAGCAAACTTTGCTGTGAACTACAGTTACTGTTTATCCGCTTCCTCCTTCTGCAGCTCTTTTTCGAGAACGCTAACATGTCGATTTTATCGGGCAAGAGCCGAGCCCGCTCCACACTGACTGTATCCTCTGCTGTGGAGAAAACTTGCTTGGAACAAGCATCTTCTGTATCGCATTTTATAAAGTGGAACCAAACTTTTGAGCACCTTCTATTAGCAAGGCTTGCTTTCAGTCTGGCGACTGATGTCATTACGCTCTTGCAGTGCTGTGTTCAAGACCAGTATGGAAAATCGCCTACTCTTCCTAATAGTATGCCCACTCGCTCTTCCACTCCCTCACAGTCACAAGGATGCATTTAGGTACCAAAACCTGGTACTGTTTGATTTTACATGAATCGGCACTCAGTAGTACCGAAAGAATTCGGTCCCCATCCCTATTTTTTTTTTTATTATTTTGACCCCTAAACAAATTTTTGAGCCCCAAATATTTCTTATCCTGCATTCTGAACTATTTCTGTGCACCAGTTTTTGCCTTTTCTGCACCATTTCATAACTTTAATCTAGTCTCATGTCGTCCTCTGCACAGTTCAAATCTAGTTTAGTGAGGTGTTACTAGTCATACTTTGCTTTTGTTTGTGCACTTGACAGAAATTGTAAATGTTCACATAGTTTAGAACATGATTGATTTTAGTGCCATGATTAATACACTAAGATGAGTCTGCTACAGATTGTTTTGTTCTGTCATTAACCTTTTCATAATTTGGTCACATGAAAAATTAAACTTGTTTCAAACAAACTCATTAGCTGATAAAACAAAAACAAACAGCGAATCACACCTCAGTTGGACACAAGTGTGAAGAAACATAATGGAAAAGGTTAAATTAAACTAATCAATAAACGTGTCAGAAAGAAAAGTGGTCTGGGTTTGTGAAACGTGAAAGAGCGTTTAAGGACAGCCGCACTGAACCTTGTTTGGAGGTTTGAATCCAAACTGTGCTCACTGAAGGTGATAAATTTCATCAGTGGGCTCGAGATAAAGCACGAGCGCCCTGATAACGAACGCTACGATCAAATTAAAATAAATTAAACCAAGAAAAGATTAAACTGCAAAACAAGTTAAAACACAGTTATAACCCAGAGCTGCTCCAGCGCCAGAGAGAGAGTCTCTGCCAATCAGATGTGATCATATTTCATTTAACACACACAAACACACACACACACACACAGTAGTCTGGAGGTTTAATCTGAATATTTTTACTGGGTCATAAACTCTCTGGATCAGTTTTACGGCCTCTTCAGCTTTTATGGTCCAAAACCGGCAACGTCAAAACAAAACAAAGATTTCACTCTCCAGTTTTGTCACATTTATGGCTCAAGGCTACAAACTGCTTCAGACAAAATATAAACACCAAAATAAGATTTAGAAGAGTCATAAAAACAGTTCTTCTTCAGATCCAGTTATAAACTTCATGTTTTAACATCTGAACAAAGATCAATCTGGAGGAGATCTTTGATGGTTTAAAGGCATCATGCGTCTCACTGGTGAGGAGACAGATTTATGCGGCGCTACGCTGAAGCTTTGATGCACACTGACCTGTCTGATCCCCAGTCTGTAGGCCAGGATCCGGTCCACGGCGTTGGGCTCCATTTGAGTCCACTGCAGCTTGAACCCGTAGACTCGGGGTCGGTTCTGCCACAGAGCGCTGTACGTGTCATAGTAAAACTCAGGAGGGTACGCCTTACCTGAGGACACACACACACACATATATACACACTGTTACAACCTGCTCACTGTCAGAGTCCAAATGTGAGTGTTTATAACTGTGACAGTGAATGTGTGTATGTGTGTGTGTTTGTCTGACGTCAGAGAAGAAGAAAAAATGATGAAAGAGCAGAAAGAAGAAGAAGAGCTGAAGAGTATTTTAATCTCACAGGCAGCGGGATTATGGAACTTGACTTAATATGACAGCGAACTGTGTCTGTGTGTGTGTGATTGTGTGTGTGTACACATGTGTGACAGCAGCCGGTGTGTCTGACAGCTCACACAGACTGTGTCAGCGTGTTCTTGCTGGAAGATTAAAGCACCAAAGAAGAAGAAGAAGAAGAAGAACTCACCTGACTGGACAAAAAAATCCAACACATACACCCTGACAAGACCGAGCTGAGTCCTGATGGGCCGAGTCAGCCGTCATCGCCACAGTGAAGTGGCGACTTATTATCTGAACATGAGTCTCAGGAGTGAGGCAAAACCATCCTCCACTGTAGAGTGTTGATGTAATATTACCAGAGCTAAACCCAGAGACAAACTCGGGTTTGACCAAAACCAGCCAGAAAAACTTATCAGAGAACCAAAACCAGCAGGAATTCAAACCCAAATGTTGGACTAAAAAAAGCTAAAACACACAAGAAAACAGAGCAAGGTAATGAGCCAAAAACTGAAAAAAAGAAAGACCAAAAGCTGGAAGACGTCTGAAGTAAGAAGAAAGGGAAGAAAGGGTTGTATTGGAAAGTTTATAGGCTATTCCTGAAAAAATTCTGGACCAAAGCAACACAAAAACAATGAAAATACAGGGAGAATTCATCAGTCAAACCAAAGCAAAGCCACCACACAAAACAAAAGCTGAAGAATAAAGGGAACAAAGCCAAATGAGAGCTGAGCCACCAAAGAACTGGCCCAAAATTCAAATATTACATAAAAACAGCCAGTTAATAGGACAGACGATAGAAAACAGACTTCAGGGCCAAATGTAAGACCAAACAAGAGCTTAAACCCTGGACTCAGACAACAGGACCACATAAATGAGCTAAACCATGAGAGACAGGAGCACTGGACAAAACCAGGCAGGAGAGGACCAGATACTGGGACCATTTAAAGCTGAATTATCTGGTATTCTGGGATAAAATGTTGGACCAAACCAGCACAAAAGAATTAAGAATCTAGAGAAAAATACTTGGCCAGATAAAACGAATGATTCGGTGAAAGCCAAAGCCCATTACACCATTTCCCCCCAAAAAAAGAAAATATAGGGTTAAATCTTGGACCAAACTAGAGCTTACACCATGAAAACACCAAGATTATCCAAACGCAGCCTAATACACTGGAAAAGACTTCGCAGGGACAAAACAAACAGAGAATTTAAACTGAAATATTGGACCAAAAGAAGCTGAAACACAAGAAAACAGAGCGAGGTAATGAGCCAAAAACTGAAGGACGTCTGAAGTAAACAGAAAGGGAATAAAGGGCCGTATGTTGGACAATTTCTAGTTTAATCAAGTTTAATCACAAGCCCACCAGAACAACTCACCAGAGCAACAAAATAAATAGAGTTAAATCTTAGACCAAACAGAAGGTAAACCATGAGAAAAAACCAGCAATGAAGACCCATGAACTAAAAACCATCTAATGCTTAATTACCAGGAGTCCAGTAGAAATACATCAGACAAAAAAGAGGAAGAAATTTAGATTATAAGGTCAAATGTTTGACAAACCCACTGCTGGGTTATGTACCAAAGCAGGACCTGAAAGAGGACCAAAAAAAAAACAAAAAGCAAGAGATAAAAGGGCCAAACAAAGTCAACCCAGCACCAACGTTTCATCAAACACTGGTCAAAACTAGAGCTAAACCTCCAGAGAGTTCAGGATCAACAGTTGGACCAAACAAAGATGAAACAGCCAAATATCAAGGCCAAATAGAGAAAGATGAAAACAGGACCAAATATGAGCCTAAACATGGGAGGATGCAGTTGAACCCTGAAGAACTGCTTCATTTTGGAGCTTTAACAAACAACTTCAGGGCCAATAACTGGACCATGAAAAGCTTAAAAACAAGTCAATGCATGAACGAGTTTTCAGGCTGAAACACGAGCCAATACAGGACCAAATGTTCCACCAAACCAGGGGCAAATGAATCTGTGTGATAGGGCGAATATTAGGCCCAACTACTAGAAACAACAACAGACCAGTGGGCCAAATATTGAACCAAACTAAGACTAAAATAAGTAAATACAGTTAAAGACTCAGTGGTTAAATTTAAAAGGTGTTTCACCAGACAAAGGTTCAAACAATCAGGACAAAGCCAGCATAAAAAAACTAGATAACATCGGGCAAAAAAGTGTCCCAAACCAAAGCTGGACAAGGTCTGAGCACTGTAAGGAACTGGCCCAAATAATGGACCAAACCTCTTTCAGACAGATCCAGGGCAGGGGTCCAGCTCTACAGGAGAAATACTGGACTGAGTTCAGAGAACTGTAGACGACAGGCACCAAGGAAAGAAATGTCAAAGTGAATAATATAGAGCACTAAAGAAGTCCTTCAGTCTGAACCTCAGTGACTCTGCTGGGATCTAAAGCTGATCCGATGGAAACATGAATAATGCAAACTCTCCAGATGCTCTGACCCTGAGAGACCCAGAAAACTACAGACGTTGGACTTAACTTCCTCGTCCTGTTGGAGTTTTGTCTCACAGAGTTTCACTTCTGAAGCTTTGCTGCTGTCTCAACAAGGTCAAAAACGCCACCAGTGTGTCCACACCTGATTAACAACACAAGCCTTACCTCAGCGGCGACAAGTCCGACATAATCGCCATCATTTTCCATCAGCGCTCCATCCTGAGCTTACAACTCTCCCTCTTTGACTGCTTTCTGCTGCTGCCTGCAGAACGTGCTGCAGCTCCGCGGCCGGCCGTGATAAGAGGCTTAACGCATCCCAGCGGTTTACAGGAAGAGTCTCGCAGCGCTGACAGGGCGTCTCTGCAGGGGAGGTTTTACTGGAGGAGGACGGTATTACGGAACTACTCAGCGAGCACTTCCTGTACTGGTGTTCACAGAGCTGCTTTGAGAGTTAAAACATCCATGTGACATCTTGGTGACGAGTCACATTTAAACCAGGCTTTTAAATCTGCAAAGGTACGGACGTGATTCACAGACCTCAGGGGATCAGCTCGTACTGAGGGACCAACCAATGGCAGTAATTCTTAACCAATTAAGACTGGACCAAGTATCCAACCAAACCAAGCTACAAAAAAAAAAACAGAGTACAGAGCTGAATACTGGAACAAACTAGATCTTAAAAACAAACATTAGAGCATCAAAATTGAGAATGTTGATCTGAACAAATCCAGAAAAAGGGGTAAGACTAAGGTGAAAACTGGACCCAATACTGGACCAAACAGCCAAAACACAGGATGACACAGGAGCAAATAAAGGTTCAAATAATAGACCAAACAAAACTAGAACACAGAGCAATACAGGCCCAAATACTGGATCAGTTACTGGACTAAACAAATCCAGTACACAGGATGAAACAGGGCCAAATACTGGACCCATTCCCAGACAAAACAAGTCCAGAACATAGGTTAAATGCTGGACTAAACCAAAGCCAAAAATACAGGACAACACATGAAAAACTGATCTATTCGACTCAAGAGGACTAGCCAATACAGGACAACTGGACCCATTACTGGACCAATCTGGGCCAGGACACAAGACAACACAGAACCAGAAACAGGACTAAACAAATCCAACACAGGATAAAAAAAGGGCCAAATACTGGCCCCTAAAACTTGACTAAACAAAGTCAAAACCCAGAGCATGGCAGGACCAAACACTGACAGTCCAATAATGGGCCAAACAAAACCAGAATACAAGAAGATAATAGACCAAATACTGGATAAACAAATCAATACAGGGCCAAATACTGGATCTAACAGAAACAGGACCAAACGAAGCAAAGAAAGCTGAGTAAAGGTTCACAAACTTACAGGCCCATTCCATGTTGGTCTTATGAAGTTCAAAGCTTTATAGTAGTTTTGATACCAGTTCTGGTTTCCAGACCCGTCCTGTTCTGTTGGACTTTACTTCATCCAGGAAATGTTTTCTAAAGCACAAAGCTCAGCTCACAGTGGGAAACTTTTTCGGTTCTACACACCGTGTCTCACATCCTCTGTATTAAAAATAACTCCATACTGTGCCACAAAGTTTGGCTCAGAGCAGTGCAGGTGGTGACCGACTTTTTCCTGTTTGTCCCTCGGGGCTTACTGTAGCTGTACGCACTCGCTGCTCTGGCCGCTTAGCTCTACAAACCTGAACACTCCACTTGGCTGCTGCTGACACCAGCTCTCACACACTCGCTGTCCTGAACGCTCGCAGAGACCACGTGGGAGCTTCAGGGCCCGACGCGTTAGTTCATGTACTCGAGTCACAGTGTTGATGTTATTTCTTCCAGACTCACTGCAGGGCTTTGTTCAAACTAATAGTGCCGGTTTGCATTAATGATGCTTCTGTGTTTTGAGTTCCACCTCTTTTTAGGGCGCTTTTTGGTCTTGATTGAGAGTACGGCTACAGCCACTACATTGGGCTCACTGTTAAACCACAAACCAGCTTCCCCATGATGTAGAACAAAACTGGACCAGAAATCTGCGGGCCTCGCCTGCGAGTGGTTTTGACGGCAAGTGTCTACATCTCATTATTCTGTTTTCAGAGACAACTTTGTAATCAAAATGTTTATGTCTTATATGACAGCTCAGACTTCTAAGGGCAGAAAATAAGGCTTAAAATACTGGACTGGGAACTTAACACTAACTGCGAGAGAAACAAATACTTCTCTAAACCAGACAAAATATTTAAATCAAGCTATAAAAAACAAGACTTAAAATCTAAAAACCTTGGCCCAAACCAGAGCTCAACCACCTGGTCATATGGAAACACACCAAGCTTTCATACCAGAGAGTGCAGGACAAGAATTGGACCAAAATCAAGCCTCAAAAGGAGAAGGTATCAGGAAAAGTATTCGACAAAGGCAGAACTCAAACACAGCAGACAGCAAGATTAAATATACCAACAAACATGGCTTGAACAAAGGAGAACTAGCAGCAAACAGAAGTTTGATTTGAGTGAACAAAGTTAATGTTTAGAAGACAGAATGCTCCTTTAAATAATGCAGAGAGGCCATCAACAAAACATCATGCAGCATAAAGTGCAAAGAGTAAAGATAAAGCTTTATTTTGATAGTCTCCTAACATTGATGTGTGTTATCGGAGAGCCCTGCAGACCTGCACTGTTAATTGAAGAACAGAGCGGAGCAGGTAGGTATTAAAGGCACAGGCTTTTCTAATCTAAGAGCAGACAGCAAAGTGTTTGTTGTCAGTGTGAGCTCAGAGGATGTGAAGCTTTCCTGAAGCTCTGCACATTATTTATGACGCGTTCAGGTCCCTCGGGGAAACTCGAACTGATTCTCCGCCTGTGTCTGCCAGAGCTCGCGATTTAAAGGCGAGATAAAGTCTAATTAATCGTCTTGTTCTCGTCCTCCAGATGTAAACAGTTTAAAACCAGCTCAGAGTTCCCATCAGGGCTCAGGGAGGGGAAGTCAAGGCGACTGTGAAGTGTTTATTAACAGAGCCATTACTGCCTAAATAACATGCTCAGGATCGAGTTATTTAAGTTGAAATCATATTTGTGTGATTAAAAACAGAATCAGTCACAGAAGAGAGACCGAATCTTTGCATGTCTGCGTGAACCAACTCACCTGTGACCAGGTAAGTGCAGCGCCCGGCGCCGGCCTCATTGGTGATGTCACAAGTGTACTCGCCGTAGCCCTCTCTGTTTAGAGCTTTGACCTGGTAGGTCGTGTCGTCACGCTGGTCGCTGAACTGTCCAACGGTGAGGAGGCGAGACCCCAGCTTCCACTCATACCTGAGGAGGCGGGCAGGGTGAGCACGCAGCAGGCGGCAGGTGAGGCTGAACGCCCGGCCGAGCGCCTGACGGATCTCTGTGTAGACCGGCTCCACGACAGGGGGGACTGTTAGACACGGAGAGAGGGGACACATCAGACGACAGCAAAATCAGAGTGAACAGCTCCTTATAAACTCTGATCTGAGAGAGTTTTAAAACAAAACTACACAAGAAACTTTGAAAATCTGTCAGGACTGAAGCTCCGGGCAAACACAGGGATCAGAAGAGCTTTTTCAAAATCCTTTAAATCAGGGAACAGATCTAAAGAGGATTTACTTTCATTATTGTACTTACATAAATCTAATTACTGAGTTTTTTACATTCAGCGTGCTTCGAGGCAGAAACAGGTGTTGAGTCCAAAGAGAGCTGAAATAAACCCAGAAAACTTGAGGACCAGACTGTGTTTAGTCCCACCTGAGACGAGGTAAAGACTCCAGTCAGTTAAGGTCAGATCAGGTTAAGATCTCACCAGATGAGATCAAGAGAACACGGACATGTCATCATAAGGTCGGGTCAATTTTAACGTCCCTTGAGACAAGCGAGCCGTAAAAATCAGAGTCATGTCTGGTCAGAGAAAAGTAAAAGTCATTCGTCAGATGGATCTAAGGCCAGCAGGAGACTGTCAGAGTTGAAGGAGCTGACTGTTCAGCACATAAACCCCAAAATCCAGCAGCAGCATCTGTTTGAACACTTGAATTATTTGTCCTCAAATATTCTGATGCACAGAACATTTCAGAGGAAACCAGATCTGTCAAGTTGAGAGCTCAGAGCAGAGGTTTAGTTCATTTTAACTTCATATAAAGGATCTTTTAAAAATCTATAGAGGGAGAGATTTATTGGATGTTAAATTAAGTTGTGGAAGCATCATGTAGATTCATATCCAATGGTACTGTCGTATCATCTTAAGTCTGATTGTATGCATTGTGTTATTGTCAAATTGTATTGTGACAAATCTGATGGTATCTTTTGTGTCATGACATAAATTTTTGTTTTGTATCATATATGTTATATATACTGTGTTGTATTGTGTCGTGACACATCTTATTGTATCTTTGTTTATTGAGTTGTATTGTCACATCATAGCATGTCATATTATCGTGTTGTCATGTCATGACATGTCATGACATGTTGTGTTGTATTGTATTGTATCTTGTCTTGTCATGTTGTGTCAAATCTACTGTACCATATTGAACGTATTTTGTCATATCGAATCATATTGTCCTGTGGTTGCCTATCCTTAAATATCATGTTGTATCATGTCATATGTTGTCATATCATGTCATTTTGCACTGTATCGTGACATGTTGTATCGTATTGTAAACCACTGTCATGTCATATTCGATCTTTCGTACCGTATAGGATACATAATAGTGTATTACATCGTATCAAATCATACTGTCATGTCGTATTGTAAGTTGCCGTATCGTGTCATGTCGCATCTATCGTGACATGTATTACAGTATAGTATCTTATCTTGTCAAGTTGTATCAAATTTTTCAAACGGTATCAAATGTATGACACGTCGTACTGAATGGCGCTATGTCGTATCATGCCATCTGGTATCATATCTTACCACGTCATGTGAAAATGTATCACAAATATTGTGCCAAGTCATGTCATGTCATGTCATGTCATGTCATGTCATGTCGTTTCGTGTAGTATCATATCATATAGTAACAATCATGTCATGTATCGTTTTTATATCGTGTTATGTCCCTTTGCATCGTTTCATATCACATTGTATCTTGATATATCGTATAAAAACATGTCTTGTCGTACTATGTGCCACGCTTCACCACTTTTGTAGGATCTCTTTTGGCCAGACAGTTGACTTCCTGTTTAACTGATGAGTTTAATAAATCCAGACTGCACGTACCTGAAACTTCTTCTTTCATCTCCTCTTTCTCCTCAAAATGTCTCCAAAATAAATTTAAACCTTTGAAATATTTAGAGTCAGTGTGCTGCTAAAGGGCACAAAGGCAGCGTCTGATCCTTACATTTAAATCCCTCCAGCAGAACTTCCTCTGAGGATTCAAACCACATTATACAGGTGTCACTTCACAGATTAATGTCCCCCTGTCAAACAAGCATCCGAGAACTAGCAGCTGCATGCCGCCAACCTTTGCCCTCTCTGCAGAGAGACAGACGGAAGAATCAGAATAATGGAGGGAGTACAAAGGCTGCCTGGCTGCAGGGACGAGGCAGAGACAAGATTCATTTAAGGAAAAGTGAGTGAGGAGATTTAATGTTTGAGCTCATTCAAGGGAAATAAATCCAATCGCTTTTCCACACAAAAACAGGTTGAAATATTTAGCAGAAGAAAATCCAGTCTGATGAATAAAATCGGCTTATTTATTCAGTCCAGATTCAATAACGGACAGACACACATGCACACACACACACACACACACACACACCCAGATAAAGGTCTGTGGTTCATCTCGACCCCCCCAGATATGTTTCCAGGAGCTGCCTCCTCTGAGGGACTGGGTCCAGGAACATCTAAAGGTCAGCTGGACGCCTTTGCTGGACGACGACCTTCAGCCGAGCTTTCCGATTGGTCAGAGAAGACTTCTGACAGTGCTGTTTAATTCCCACAATGCACTGCTGAGGCGGCTGTTCCAGCTCATTAAAGAGCTTTTTTTTTTTTTTTTTCTCCTACAGATTTCATCCTGATAACTTTCAAACTTTCTTTCTGACTGCAGTCTGAGAAGCTCTGCCAGACTCTGCAGGGCTCAGAGAGTTCATTTATAATCACCTGCAGGGGGCGACAGGACGAACGACAAACCTCATCATATAAAACCTATTGTTCCTTTCTTAATTAGAGTTTTGAAATCTTAATTTTACAGATTGCAAATGCTATTCAGGTACCACTAACATAGACAGACAACTACGAATACCACTAATGTGTCCATAATCTCATAGTGAAATAACTACCATGGTCACCATAATCCCAAATTCGACGTCTACAGACTTCTCTGCAATACTTTCACAGAAACAACTACAGAAGATATTTAATCCCTGAGGTTAAAAACTACCAACATACCTATAATCCACATTAAGAGATGAATAAATATCCACATAATCCCTGTTTAAATACAACTACCAGCCTCCCGTGTAATCTCTACAGAGGAACTACCACCAGTGTTTGCACAATCCTTCGACAGAAAACAAGTAACGCTTCTTGCGTAACCCTTTGAGAAAAAAAGAAAATAACTGATACCCTTATAATCCTTAAAAGAAACAACAACTCATATCTCTGTAGTCCCTTAAAATATGCATCCAAACATCCTCTTAATCTCTGTTTTCGTAACCCATGTTTAGAAAACAGTGAAGACCCCAATGAAGAAACTTTAGATGTTCCAGAAACGGCTGAAAGAAGTCCACAACTATTGACATCTTCGTCAATTTACCCATAATCCAGGAGAAACAACTAACTACATTTAAATTAACCAAACTACCAAAGTATCTGTCAAGGAAACATACTGATGTCTCTGTAATCCCTGATAGAACACCTCAATAATCCTTGAAAAGAAGCATCTGGAGTCCACTTGATCCCTGCAAGAGAACATCTACTGTAGTTCCTGTAATCTCTGAAAATAACCAAAACAACTGGTGACCCTGTAATCCCCAAAAGAAACATCCCCGAAATACTTGTAGAGGAACAACTCCTAAAGTCCACTTGATCCTTCCAAGAGAACAACTCGTCCTTGTAATCCCCGTGAAGAGACAACTGCAGACATCCTCATAATCCCTGTTTAGGAAGAACAATGGACACCCCAATAAATGAAGAGCAGATGTTCACAAATCCCTGGAAGAATGGAGTGTCTCTGAGTGTCCACAATGACGGACATTTTTTCAAACAGTTTGTTCACAAACACCTTCTTCGGGTTTCTGAGAGAAGTCTACGTCAGAGTCATGAACGGTTCCGTAACACCAGAACTGTTCTCACTATGAACAGAAGAATGACGTGTTTTCGTAAACTTGAAGTTGTGATTGATGTTCCCAACTCGTGAAGTTGTATGCCCAGTGACTACTGTGGATTTTCAAGAAGTGAAAGTGGAGATATTAGAGAAAAAGGGACAGAAAACTCTTTCTTGAGAAATGAACGATGCATCTGTTTCACCCAGCCATCTCCATGGAAATGAACTGTGACCACAATTATCTTGAACAATCCTTGACTTATCACCTGCATCCTGTCAAAACATTTATATAACTTCCAAATATAATCCCTGGGCAGGCTGACCTGAGTATCTGGTTCCTGAGAGTGTGAACTCCTGAACCTGTGCAAGTACCATCTCAGGACAAACTGAACAAACATCTGTGCAGTTTGTCCTTTTTAAAGAGGGGTAACGTTCCTTTTTTAGTCTTTATTCTGTCCCTCTGGTACCTTAATATTAGCTTTAATGATCTACAGTTAAATAAAATCCCTGTTTTTCTCCCACTGTTGTTTTAGAAAACCCGTTTTCAGCCTCTGCTTGAAACACATCATTTTAGCTGCTGCCTCTTTAAGGCTCCTTGCTCCAGAAAACCCCCTTCCCTCTGACTGGCCAGAGCTCTGGAGGCCTGTCAGGGGCAGAGCTAGAGGCAGACCTTGGTGTTTGAGGCCCATCCCTCCAACATGGTGTGAAATAATGAGGTGCTACCTGCCTTATGCGCTGACCTCATACTTTCATCAAGTCTCGTGAAAATCACACAAAGATCTTGTACTATTTTTAGAATAGACCGCAGTTTACAGACAGATTCAGGGATTTCTTCAAGATATCAATATGTAGCGGTTTATAAATCTGCATACGTTAATGATAGACATCCAGCATCATTACTTTATATCTGTTTTTGAAATATGGGAAAGCAGAATACCCCCTCTTTAAAGAACCGCTGATGTAACCCTGTAATCCCTGCAGAGAATAATATGGATGCTAACATGCATTTTTCTCTGTCCCCATAAAGAAACAAAAGAGGTTAAAGTGACAGTGACCACACAGTCAGCAGTTTACCTTTTCTCTGTTCTGAATCAGCAAACGTTCTTTGGATTAAATGTTTGCTAATCCCTGTTAATCTATAACCTCTGCAGGCCTTATGAAGCGGTATCAGTGTTGCGTTTCATGCTGGTGTCTGTTTCCGCTCCTCTAAAGGACACTTTTCAGTCAATTGTCTGGTTTCTCTGCAAACGCTCCGATTGTGTTTCTCGTGTTGACTCGTCACATCGCTGACGTCGCTGTAATCCATGTTCACAGACGACCTTGGGGGGATTTTGTACAACAGCTGCTGTCATCCGTTTCCCTCTCTGTTCCTCTGTGTGCTCACTTCTTTGAAGAGATCATTTTCAGCCGCGCATGTTGGTAACCCCAGAGGAGGATGTTCGTCAGAGGGATTGTGGGGACGTCACCTCTGCTCATCACTGTCATCCCATTAATCCAGAGGAAAAAAAACCCAACAGACTGTGAGGGATTATTGTCAAAGTAAAACCCTAAAAAAGGCCTAACAGCTCATTTGCAGTGTTGCTCAGAGCTTTTATCACGCAGCTTCATGTGGATTTGATCAGCGCGTTCATTAAATACTGAACGGGACACGGTCAATGAACACAGACACAAATATAAAAACTCTCTGCAGTGTGTCTGCAGTGTGTATTTCCTCTCTAACATGCTGTTGTGTGTGTTTGATTTCATGTTGAATTTTTCTCTTCCTTCCTGTGGCGTCAGCAGCTTCCCGCAAGGATTAGTTTGATTTCTTTGCTTAAACACAGTCGAAAGTTAAATCTGTGTCATTCACTTATTTCAAAGTAATCCACCTGTAATCTGTCCACTGCTACGTTAATCTGCTTAGGGCTGTTCCACTGTGAAAACAGCAAAACATGAAGCAGGAAGTTTAGAGAAGAGAATTTAAAAACAGAAGCAAAAAATGCAGCTTTTAAAACATTTCCTTAGAGAACTCAGTCCTGTGTGATCAACAAACAAACAAAACCGAGTGTAAACTGGCTTTACCTGTTAACATTTCTAAAGGGCTAAAGCCTTAGACTTCTAAAAGCTCAGCAGGAACTTTGGAGCTTTTGAGGAGCTCCATGTATCAGGAACCAGGATCTAAATTGAGTAGAACACTCAGAAAAGGTTTTTGTTTCACTGTCTGTTCAAAACACAGACGGAAAAAAACATGGATGTTGTGAAGTTCCCACAAGAACTGCTCCCCCTGGTGGTTGGCTGCAGTATAGGTCAAAAACTCCCAAAGTTCATCTGAGAGGGGCTGTGGTCAAACTTTAAAAAATTGATACACCTCTTAGAAATGTTTTTCACATCCTGAGGCTGTGGTGATATGAAGATATCATAGGGCTGCATTGCACGAGTTATCAGACGTTAAAAACAGTGTTTTATGTCTCGTTTCATGATGATTGACAGTTGCTGTTTCTTTGTCCTTGATTAGTAAAATATGTTGGGAAGGAGAGCCAAGAAGAGATGTTTTTGTAATGTGGCTCCACTCTGGCTGCATAATCGCTGTACACAGCTGTAACTTAGTTTACTAACTCCTAATCAATGGTCTTCTTTGAGCGCGATAGTGTGAATGTGTCTCTGTCAGCTCCAGGTGTTCCAGTTCAAAGAGTGACCCCGTAAACTGGAGACCTTCAGCTGAACGTGTCAGCGGATATCCAGTTTAAAAGAGTTGTTCAAACAAAAGAAGTCCTCGGGAATGCATCCGAGTTTACTTTTTTTATTCAAAACTCCTCATCAGATAAATATTCAATGATAATCTGAAGACATTTGAAAGCCTTTTTAAGCTGAAACACCGGTCGATCTCTGCCGCAGCTTTTATCAATGATCCAAACCAGCACAGACTGAATCTCCTCCATGCTAACCGCTAAGTGTAGCGTGACACATGACAATGCTGGTCTGTTCATCTCTTTGTGTGGCCCCATCTTTGTTGAATGGCTGTTGTCTTTTACTTACTGCCCTCTGCTGGTCTGGCGTTGTACTGCAGTAACTTTTTTTTCTTTTTTCCATACATCATTGGTCTGACTTGCTTAATCTTCATGGGACTTCTGGTCACGGTGGACACACAGATAACAATGGGGCACAGAGACCATTAAGTTCCTCAAAGAAAAGTTCCTGGAACTAAAAGTTCCTGGAGGAGTGTGTAGAGCGCTGAGCGGACGAAGCAAACCACTGCACCACCACCCACTTTGATCCATTAAGGATTATGTTGCAGACATTAGAGCCTCTCTGCCTGCTGCAGGATGAAGACGTGTACAACCCTCAGAAAAGTAATTCTCCTCTTATGTTTTCCTGAAAACCTGACATGTAAAGTGATTCAGCCCTTCATCAGTGCAGCAGCAGATTTGCAAAGAAATGAGTCAGCAAAAACCTCCCCCCTGTGCAAACACTGAAAAATCCATGCTCATATTCCCTGATGTTCTCTCTCTCTCTCTCTCTCTCTCTCTTTCTCATTTGCTCTGCACTTATGTTCCCCTTCACGCTGTTGTGTTGAGACGCTTCTCCTGGTGCACGGTTCAGATTGTAGCTCGTTTGTGCGTCTGTTTGGACAGGAGCATCTGCCGAATGAATACATGCAGAAGCAGCAGCAGCAGCAGCAGCAGCAAGGGCTGAGTGCAGCAGGCTGTGTGTTTATCTCTGCGAGGACAGTGAGTAAACTGTGAGGAGGATTCTCTGCAGGCAGTGACGAAGATGAGGACGCCGCCCCTCCCCCTCCTCCCCGACAGGCTGGTTGAGAAGAGGAGCATCCTCGGCCAAACACTGATACCCCCGAGGTGTTCCACCGAGCAGGAGGTCAGCGCTGCCCGCGGCCATCCCACTGTTTGACTCACCCGCTCTGTCACGACGTGGACATCAGCGGCAGGCAGGCTTTCTGTCAGAACTCGTGTTTCACTCCTGTTTTTGGCCGATTCTTTGACTCAGCCTCTGTCACTCTCTGCTCTGCTGACATTGTCTCCTACAGTCTAAAAACACTGAGGCTGGAAGTCTTCATATGTAAACAGTGAAGAGGGAGACAACAGCGCAGGTAGAGCCAGAGATCAAAACAGGAAGTGCAGAATTCAGAGATGCTGTGGAGACTCCAAGCAGCACGAAGCTCTGTTGAAAATATAATTGGATGCTATCTTTAGCAGGGTAGCTGTAGCCGTCGTTGCTCTGATTGTAGCATCTATAGCACATGTAATCTTTCACTCTCTTCTTACATTACCTCTTTCTCTCACTTTTAAGTTGTCCTGTCAAAAATATAGATCCAAAAATTCAAAACCAGAAAAGCCAAAAATGTCAAATAAACAAAGAAGAGCTAAAAACTAGCTTAAAAAGCAAAACGTTTATCTTTACAGATTCTTTTCTCATCGATGAATGAGCTAAAGGGTGTCAGCAGAGGTTGCCAGCCCAAGTTTCCTTCTAATATTCATCATAAGAGCTGAGCTCACCAGCGCCCCCTATGGGTAATACACACTCCCTATTTTTTAAATACCTCAACACTTTAACAAAAGCAAAGTGACCCTTTAAATTCAGCCCGTTTCATAACAGATAAAAACCCCTCACAGGAAATTTGAAGAAGATATATTTAGATTGGCGCCCCCTGTGGCGATCCGCTATAATAACAAGTGTTTTTTTTTCTCTGACAGGGATCCAAACAGCATCCACACTGATGTTTTTTATCTGAAGAAGTAATTTGTGTCTTTTTCTTGTTTCTGCTGAAGTTTCATCGTCTGAAGTGAGTTTACTCCGACGTCAGCAGAGAGCAGATAAAAAAAAAAAAAGTCGTCCTCCTCTCTCTGAAGAGCCGCACGCTGCAGGGGGTGGACGAGTTCATAACCCCAAAGAACGCTTTCATCAGCAGATCACAGGCTGGGAGTCTAACAGATCATAACTCAGTTTGAAAATAAAAGCACGTCTTCCATCCCGCATCCCGAGGACTAACTCAGAGCCCAGCCTTCACAAAGATCCTCCATGACGTCAGATGCTCCTCTCAGCCCTGATAAAACCATCTGCTGCAGCTGTAAACACCAGCCGGCAAAATGCTGCGCCTCCTTAGCCCGTTAAATACCCAGCATGCATTGTGACCAGTGATGCTGACCCTGAAGACAAAGTGCCTCATCATCCAATCAGAGATCATCTCGTCCATCAGAGCAGATCTACGAGAGCAAAATCACCTGAGAGGAGACACACACCAGCAGGTAATACAACATCTCTGCTCTAGGGCTCACTGGCAGGAAGCAAGCTCTCTCTCTCTCTCTCATTTTTCTGTGTGTGTGTGTGTGTGTGTGTGTGTGTGTGTGTGTGTGTGTGTGTGTGGACAGTGATCAAACACATGACCTTCCAGTCGCGCTCCATCAACCTGCAGGGGACCCCGTCGCACGAAATACCATCACAAGAGGTGACAGTAAGCCACATATACACACTTGAATACACTAACACACACACACACATATACACACACACACACACACGCTCCTGGCTTCCTGCAGCACTAAAAGGCTGTCAGAGTGAATCTCCTCTGCAGCTCGACTCGTTCTGATTCTCCGGAGAATTGAAGCAGAAACTGCAAGGAAATCTTCAGCCGAGCACTCTGAGGAGTCCGACCGGAGAGAGAGAGGAACTAAACATACCTGAACGCTACACACACACACACACGCACACACACGTACACACACTAACTGACTAACTAACGATGCTTCGAATGACCTTTACCTCTAGATCTCAAAATGCTCATCTTCACATATCTGAAAAAAAAAAAAAAAACTTCAGATGAAATGTATTTTGAAGCAAACTACCTCATCAGCGCAGGAAGTCTTTTCTAGAGCTCTTCGAAAAATATAAGGAGAACAGCATCCAAAGGGTAGAAAGAAAGAAGATATTTTGTACGGCCCACCCTGATTTTTTTTCACATGTAAACAAACTCCTTAAATGTTCCTGAAATGTTCAGATTCAGGTACATGTGTGAATGCAAACAGCATAATTTTTACTGTTTTTTGAGTCCAGATTAAAGTTCTCAGTAGATTTCTGTCTAAACCTGAAGGGAGCTTTTTATGAAAAACACCTGAAGCTTCAGTCTGACATTCGTTTTTAAGACCCATCAGTGTTTACTAATCTGACAGGATGTTTAACGCTCTCTGTTCACTTATTGTCGTCACTTCCTGGAGCTGCATTAATGCACAGCATGTAAAAGATGATGAAACTCTTTATCTCTGTGTGTGTTTTCCATGTGTGTGTATGGGTGTGTGTGTTACCCACACTGCACCACCAGCTGGATGAGCGCCTCTCGCGGCTTCACGTTGAACCCGTTGTACTGGCTGGTCTGGCAGCGGTACGTGCCGCTCATGTCCCTCGTCACGTTGTTCAGCCGCAGGACGCCGTCGTAGCTCTCGATCTGAGCCGAGCCGTCCGGCATCAGAGCCACCGACGCCGCTGCCGCCCCGCTCTCCTCCACCCGTGACCACAGGATGATGGGTTTGGGTTTCCCTGAGACCAGACACTGGAGGTCCACAGTGTCGCCCTCCTGAGCGATGAGGTGAGAGCGCCCCCTGGGGACAGTCAGCTCAGGAGGGACTACAGGAAGAGACACAGAGAGGAAGCGAAGTAAAGCAACAGCACAAGTTTGAAGCAGAAATAAAACGTTTTGTAAGTTGAAGCACTCCTCACTTGTAAACTTTTCATTAATTTCAGTTTTCACACAAATATCTGGTTTACTCTGCATGTACAGGTAAATCTGTACACTGTCTGAAAACTGCATCAGGAAGTCCCTCATGTCAAGCAAATAAAAACTGGAACCAAAATGACTAAAGACGATCATCTTTAAACATGAGATAAACAACTTTTGAGACATTCTGGTGAATCCAGCTGTGAGCCAAATTCAGCTTCTTTCCCATTCTTCCTTTTCTGTGCGCCAGAACATTAACAGTCCAGTTAGCAACTTATGTTGAGATGTTGAGAATCCATCATTTCTTGGCCGTTTTCATCCCTCCGAGTATTGTCCGTTCATCTGTTTGTGGTGAGTCTCAGCTTCACTGTAAATAGTGACTTCCACAGAGGCTTCACTCTGACTTCCTTCATCGGAATGGAAAGAAAAAGAAAACCAGGTTTCTTGGGATTACGCATAATTATTAAGTCTTCAACAATCCATGCTAATTTGTTTGTGGTGAGTCTCAGTTTCACTGTAAACAGAAAGTTACACAGAGGCTTGACTCTGGCTTGATAATGTCAGTATGAACCCAAAAAAGCAGTCTGATAATCCGGGTGCCAGTATAGTCTAGTAGTCTAGCCCTAAGAGGTCAGCCCTGAAGCAGGCAGCCATGTTTGAATCCTGCAACCTTGAATGAAAGCATAAAAAGCCAGAAAAAAAAAAAAAAAAAAACGAATCTGATTCTCTTGTGATCTACTTGTAAAAACAACGTCCTTTCATCTGTTTCTGTTAAGTCTCAGCTTCACTGTTAATAGTAACAGTAATAGTACAGTCTAAATTCTTTCACCTGCTGTTTGTCACTTTGGACAAAAGTGTCTGCTAAATGAAAATGTAGAATTGTAGTAAGTTCTACAGAGGGTTCACTCTGTCTTCCTTCAGCGCAATGAAGCTAAAAAAGAAATTGATCTTTTTTGGATCTCTGCTTTGTTAACAGGTCTTCAATAACACCCACTTTGAAAGTGAAAAAGAAACAGTTTTTTATACTAAAATCCAGATCCCTAAATAAATACCTGCGTTATTACATCGAATTTTCCTGTGAGGACTTTCATATTGTTCTTGAAAAAGTCTCATGTCTAGATATCTGCCTGATCCTAATCCACAACTTAAAATGAGATTATCAGCACCAGTATAAGTTATTTCTAAATGCTATTTCTTAACTTCCTGATCAGGTCAGGACACGACCGCACTTATTTACCGCATGCCGAGGTCTCTATGACAACAGCACGCTGATGATGAAGCCAAGTAGTGAGAAGAGAGGTCTGTGTTTTTCTCTGCTAAAAACTACTTCAGTGATTCATTCAGTAGTGATGGGGGAGACTGGAGCTGAACTGTCAGACAGAAAAAGGACAGAAGAGAAGAAGAAAGCTAAACTGGAGGGTGATAGCACGGGCTAAAGGCTAAAACATGAGCTAAAGGCTAAAACGCGCTACAGGCTAAACCATGGGCTAAAGGCTAAAACACGGGCTACATCAACTGTTTGTGATAATGTTCATTCCAGCCCACATGCAGCAGTTATTCTGCAGTGATCTGATCAAACTTTAGAGTCTGTCAATAAAATGAAGAGCGAGGTTACGTTAGTTAACAAAGTAGTAAACAGTAAACAAAGTTTACTTGTTGTCACGTTTCAAACAACAGCGCTGCGTAACTGTTGATAAATACCTTACCTTGTGGCATTGTAAAAAGTTGTCTTGAACAAAGAAAAGTAGTGTAAAAAGAAGATCTGATCTCCATTCATTTCCAAAACAAACGCACGCCTTGTTAAGAGTCATGTCATCATGACAGTGTGTGCACGATTCCAGCCAAAAGCTGTCGCTGTGATCCACTTCAAAGAGACCTCCTCACAGCCTCTTTTAGGAACAAACTTTTTGGCTCATTGGAATTCAGCTCACGGAACAAAAAACAAATGTCACCGGATTATACAAGATGATGACACATCTGTTTTTGATCAACAGTAGAAGCAGCTTTTAGTTTGAAACTCACGCTGCCGTCTGAGACTCAGAGGTTAAAGGTCACATTGGTCAGAATATCGAGTTTTCTATTTAAAGCCGGTTGACTGCAGAGAGGTGATGCTGCGAGCAGGAATGAAACAGTAGGAGGAAAAAGTAAAAGCAGTGTGATGTGGAGTTTGTCCTTCATTTATACGTACGGTGAGCGCTGCAGAGGGGGGAGGAGGAGGGGGGTGAGGCAGCTCCACTGTTTTAACATTTATTTTCCTTATGGGATCGACCCGAGCACGACCTTCTGTTTTAACACGAAACATCCGTCAGCAGGCGCTCAGACTGCAGCGACGCTTCCATTAAAAAACTCCTTACTTCCTCTCTTCCATCACTCCATCCCCCCCTTCCTCCTCCTCCTCCCAGGCTCTCTGACTGTTTCCTTCCGTCTGCCAAGGTCACAAACAAACAGGAAGTCAGCCGCCGCCAGCAGACGCTCATCTGCATGACGTGAGTCTGAAGGAAAAATTGTGTTTGTGTCCTCTCTGCAGAAAGTGAAAACAGTCGTCTCCTACGGAGCAGGAGCGCTGCAGGGTTTTCAGAAGAAGAAGAAGAAGAAGCGGTGCAGGTGCTGCTGCAGAGTCATGTTGTTTCAGAGACAGAGGAGGAGAAAAAGATGCCCATTTTAAGTTTGAAAGTTTCTTATGAGTCTTTTTGTTTGCTCGGATGCCCGCAGGCTGATGGAGCGCACAGGAGGGAGAAACCTCCTCTGTGAGAATCAGATCTCCTCCTGCAGGTCGGGGAGTTTCAGGAAAGAGCTTCTGCTGTCTGCAGGAAATATGAAGTCTTCACTTCGAGCAACTTTCATCTGAATTCAGCTTTGGACAACAAAGTCTTCTTATCTTAAAGTGCACAGTTTGCCTGTAGCATCACGCTGATTTTAGCCCTTTAAAAGCTGTGACTCTGATCATCAGGCGACCCTCAGATTCTCAAGAAGTGACGGACAAACTTTCCAGGCTGATCTGTAACTATTTGGGCCATTACTACGACTGATTAAACCAACTTCGGGTCTCAAGTACGTCTCTGGCTCCAAAGAAGCCCCACCCCCTCCTGACTCACCTGTGGTGGATGAGATGTTGACGTCAATGCTGATCTCAGGGCTCCCTCCGTTCCTCAGCGACGCCACGCATGTGTACGTCCCGAAGTCGGTGAACTTGAGGTCGATGATGTCGAGGTTAGTGGTTCCAGGAGAGACCTCGGTGTCCGTGTGAGTGATCACCATCCGCTCCGAGCTCCTCAGAGGCCGCCCGTTCTTCAGCCAGCTGAACTGCAGCTCCTCTGGGGGCGTGGCCTCCACCTGGCAGCTGATCTTCACCTCCCGGCCGATCTGGATGTTGTCGTCATTGTGGTACGGGTCGGGAGTGATCCAGAACCGACCTTTACGAAGACCTGCAGGAAAAGGAGGAGGGGATGAAGTTTAGGCAACTCAACGTGATGAGTTCAAGCAGCCCAGAGTTAACCGACAGAACTCGTGCCTTACTGCGTTCAGACTTCTGAATAATAAAAGAAAAGTCGACAGAAAATTAACATATCGTAAAAGATGAACAACAACATTCCCCCAGATCTAACATCACAAACAGCTGATTTATTTTAATTTAAAGAGGATCATGTAAATAAGAAAAAGGTTAAAAGGACTCATTAAACATGACATCTGAGAGTTTATTCTCTGTCATATTTTCCATGATTACAAAAACTCTTCCTGCTGTGGAGAAACTAATCCGTCCAAATGAGGCTTAATTATGACTGAGGCCGTTTGTTCGGTTTAATCCGCTGACTGTTCGCATCAACCAGCTGCTCCTCTTCCTCTGCTGCTGTCATTTAACCCCCTTATGTCCAGCTCAGAGCACGCTCGTCACCTACGCTCGCCACCGTGTAATAAACATTCAAGCCCATAAGTCTGGCACTGGTAATGCTGAGAGAATCACACACAGATTTATAATAATGTTTACAACGTCCGTACGGAGGACGCGTCTAACTGACCTCCAGGTCGCTCTCTCCCTGACACACAGATATCTGAGCAGGTGTGCAGGGAACAGCAGCGGGAACTGTTTCACAACACAGCTCAGAAAAAAAAAAGCTTCAATAAACATCAAATATTCATGGATCCAGTCCACATGGAGCGACACCTGTTCATGCGGGTAACTTGAGGTGAGATTTAAAGCTGACGTGTCATTCTCTCAACCACATGATAAACGTATCGTCTTCATTTGGAGGTCTCTTTCAAAGTGCCGAGGTTATAAAGCCTCTGCATTCCTTCTGGAGCTCACATACTGGGAAAACAGCTTCTACGGGGAGATTCAAATCTGCTCCTGTGGTGATGTAACGACAGGAGGGCATGCAAAGCCACTCCCACTTCTCTTGCTTCCTTGTATGGTCCTGTGATTTTGCTTTGGTGTTGCAGCATCAAAATGTCATGGGTCAAAGCCAGGCACAACAACTGCTCTGTTTTTGGCTAATAAAACAACAACACTAATGTCTTAATTACTGGCTACAGTTGGTGTAGCCAGTTGCGTTTCTTTGCGTGATGTTTTTTTTGGATTACGAATGCAAAAAAATGCATTCAGGAATTTGGGCACAATGTGCAAAGACAGCGTTGCCAGACGTACGATAATTATCGTATTTGTACGCTAATTAAGCCGTCTGTACGATGTACGATCAATAATTCCAAAAAAGGCTAAATGTATGATAATTTGACAATTTCGTGTGGTTGTTACAGATCTACCCCAGTATGATGGATTTATCTGTAAACCCTAAATGCATCTTATATCATGTGATGTTTCCAGCCAATCATAGTTTAAGTGTCATTCGTCTCAGAACGATTGACAGCCAATCAGGGTCGTAGGAGCTCTGTCTGGAGGAAGTCAGACAGTTGAGAGAAAAATGAGCACCGGAGCCTCGAGCTGCTGATCAAACGCTGCTGATGTGGGGCAGGGCGATGAATGCCCACAAAAGTCCCTGTAGGACACTAAACAGAGTGATCAATTGGGATTTTCGCGCAACAATAACACAGTTGTTTTGATCATTATCAGTTATTTTGATTATTTTGTCGGGTGTACGATAATTTCCCCCAAAATACGATAATTTTGAGGCTCTGGTACGATAATTTTATATTTCCCATCTGGCAACGCTGTGCAAAGACCTTGACGCTCTAATTCTTACACAACCTTCGAGACATGATGCTTCTTGCTTCTTTTCCGGGTCAGAATTATCTGAATTATCTGTGTAGTGTACATGACAAGTTCTCCCGAGGCCTGTAGCACGAAGCAGGATTAATGTCTTAGCGAGGTAACTTCAGGGTTAACCCTGGTTTACTGATAGCACAAAGCCAGTTCAATTCTTATCTAGATAGATCACCATGGTAACCTATTCTGAACAGCTAACCTGCTCCAGAGCAAGATAAGTTTGAGGTTGAATCTGATTCTATAAAGTGTCCCACCTACTGGCCAATCAGCTTCTCAGAAACAGACGAGAAACAGACTCCCCTGAATCAAATTTAACCATACAGTTAGAGTTAATATACCAGGAAGGGATACTCAAAGCAATCAAACTTTATTTATAAAGCTCCTTTCATACATTCAAAGACAACACAAAGTGCCCGACAAATAAAAGGATGTAATGCTTGATGTGAAACGGCACATTATTCTATCACGTCATTCCTACACTTCATTCATTGTGTTTGAAGGCTTTCTTTATTGAAGAGGGAGAGTGTATACGAGTCCAGCTGCTGATTTGTAAACTGTTCATTTGGGTCAGACTTTAACTCTGTATTGTGGTGACAACTTTAATCTTAATGTAAACATGATGATACGACATGAAACAAACCATTTTACCAGACGCAGTGATGTTTTTGTACTTATTTTTCATTTGCCCCCACATCTTTTTCACTCCAGAGGGATGACATGGGAATGAGATAATAACTGCAGTACACACAATTCATTTTCCCAGTATATTGTTTCGTGAGATACACGAGTGTGATCAGTGTCATATTGAGCCATTGAAGAATAACTTACTCATTTACACAGTCTGCTATACGCTGCCATGCATTCGGTCTTTGATTGGCAGCTGTCACGGTGTTTCCCTTCTCTGTGATTTGGGCTTTTTCCTCCTCATATTTCCTTAATATCAAACGTTGCTCTTCACAAGTGACGTACGGAGCACGGAGCACGGAGCTCTGTCACTCTGTTCTGTGTGTTCAGCGTTTATGACTGTGATTGGTCAGCTGCCTCTGAGCCCTCCCCTTATACGTGCGCGTTCATGGCACTTGATGAGACAAACCTGGGTTGAGTTATTGTGTTGATAACCTGCGTCGTGCTATCGATTATCCTGCTTGTCACTGTTGCACTTAGTCAACCCTGGATTGATGCGAGTTATCCAGGATACGCTGACCGCGCTTCGTGCTACAGGCCCCTGGAGGGCTCCCCAAGTTTGTTGTGGTGTTTTTCCACCTCTGCATTTGTCCGCACAACATTCAGAGCAGGGAATCATTATCATAGCATCTAAATTCATCTTTTGATCATCGCTTCATGTCAGCTTGTTCGCATCTTTAGTTGTTTAGCCGAGTAATAAGCAGAATAATTTCAGGCTGAGATGAAACATAACCACATTAACCTTTACAAACAGTTCTGAGTGAATATCTGCCTCAGTAAATGGTCTGAAATAATGCAAACACAAGTGAAAGCTAATATACTCCTGTTATTGAGTCGGTGTTCTGCCGAAAATGCCACTGTAGCACAAATTGATATCAGTTGTGTTGATTCTTCCAACCAAATCACCTTATATCATCAGATTATTTGATATAGCACCACTCTAGGTCCATTTGTAATGTCAGGAATACTGCTTTTATATTCTTACATAAAACAGAGCCTAGCGTTAGTTCATGGTGGCCACAATGTCAAGCTTATCCCACAATACATCAGCTAATCTTAACCCCAGCCTCTTCTCATGCTGTGCTAGACCCCTACAACAGCTTAAAACCACCACCCAGAGACCCCCCACCATGGTCCAACTGAATGCCCCCCCTTTGGGCCTCCAGCCTCAAAGACTAACCATAACTGACCCTCAGCCTAAACATAACCCAAGATACAGGCTCCATAACAGAGGAAACAAGCCCTAACCTGCAGCCATTAGGATTGCTAGAACAATACAAACAATTTGATATCTTGAAACAGGATATTTTTCTGGGTTTATCAGGTGAATGTGGCTCATATTTAGTCTTTAAGACAGTTTTTAATGAAACTAAGACATAAACACTTAGTCAGATTCCAGCTTTGCAGTGAACAAGAGAAAAGTCAACGTTTGTCCATCCATCGATCCATCACCTCAACCAACGCTCCAAGCCTGCTTCGATA
Organism: Labroides dimidiatus; assembly: GCA_030710495.1. Lineage (NCBI taxonomy): Eukaryota > Metazoa > Chordata > Actinopteri > Labriformes > Labridae > Labroides > Labroides dimidiatus. The sequence continues at coordinate 4,994,841 of CM061156.1, read as the reverse complement.
CTTTAATATCATCGTCACTGAGTGAAGCATTGGTTGAGTTAAAATAATGACCTAATGATAAAAGAGTGCAGCATGAAGGTAGCTTCAAACAACTTCAGGAGCATCACGGATGGATGGACAGCAGAGGTGAGAACTTCAAGCACGTTGGTCTGGTCCACCCTGAGAATCAGATCCTTATAATTACCTCTGTACTCTCTAATGAAGTCTGCATCTTCCCACAGTCTGAAGTTTAACTGTTCAGAGCTCATCAGGGACGGAAGTCTGTTAGTTAAACTGTTCTAATGTTGTGCAGGTATGTTAAACAACGTCAGTTAAAGAAGCTTAACTACGGGAGATCTCTGTCAGAGCTACGAGAAATTTGATTTTTCTCCGTCAGTTCCAGAAGCAGCAGGAGAAGAGTCAACAGCGCTCATATGACGCTGTGAGTGTTTCTGGAAACACAGAGTGACGCCATCAAACGTGTCAATTTCTCTGTTTGAGAGCCTCCTCCTTCTGTCAGCCCCACAGACAGAGAGGCTGTAGTTCAAATCCCAGCTCTCTGTATGTGTTTGTGTGTGTGTGTGTGTGTGTGTGTGTGTGTGTGTGTGTATGTTGGGGGTATGAGTCTATAAATAGCTTGACTTCATGAGGCGAGCAGCTGATTGTCCTTGTTCATTAAGATTAAAGCAAGAATGCCTCAAAACAAAACCCTGTGTGTGAGCGAGTGTGTGAGCGTTTCACTGCGTCAGTAAAAGGTCTGTTGCATAACTGGAGGTGGAGGCAGCCACTACACACACACACACACACACACACACACACACACAAACACTCACGCGTGTTGGCATGGCTCCAGCTCTGTCAGCACACTGTAGTACTATAACAAAAACTGGTCTTTGCACGAGGTTGAAAGCTCCAGAAAAAGCTCCTGACTGAGCTCCTGTGACCTGCGTTACCCAGGACACCTTTCTCTGCACGACTCTGCAGATCTTCATGTGCGCCCGAAAAGTCAGCTTCGCACACGCACTTCGCTGAGATATTAGAGATGAGCTGTCATCACGCTGATGTCCTTTTCTTATCTTCGTCTCTTTAAACTGTGTGGAAGTAAATCCAGGATAATCCAGTTCAGAGATGAGGATATATTTAAACCAATTCAACTCAAATCTATCACTCTGAAGTCTGGCTCTTTAACTTGAATTTAAATGCTAATTTGCTTCTGATCTCCTGTAATCTAATTTATTCTCTGATTTTTTTGGGGGGGCGAGCATGTTATTGAAGTTTTGCCAATATTTAGAAATCCATCCTGCTGACACCGTCATCATGTAATGAGTCCATCATTAGCCTGCTGAAGTCTGCATCTTCCACCACGCTAAAGCCTTGTTATTAAGAGCAATCCATTCATAGATTTCCTTGTTGAGCTCTTTATCTTTCACTGTTCGTGCTGTATTTCACAGCTTTGTTACTGACAGGCTTTAACCAATACTTTTTAAAACCTTTTTTTTAAATTTATGGTGTCAAAGCAGCATAGTTTTGCTCTTCAACAACATCAGCTGTGCTTCGCAAGCTTTGCAAACAGCTTCCAAATACTTCAAATTCATGTTTAAAGCAGGGTATCTTGATCATTTTCTAGACTTCATATTGTCCCTCTGTTAGCTATGCAGAAGCTTTACATAATTTATAGCTCAAAAAACTCTGTCTTTGGGGTTGCAGATGGCCTAGCAGTCTAGGTCGCGCCCCATGAGACTCGCCTTTGAGCGGGTGGCCGGGGTTCGAATCCAGCCTCTGGCCTTTTTCCCATATGTCACTCCCTACTCTTGTCCTGTTTCTTGATCTATCCACTATCCTCTCCTATCACATTAAAACTCCAAAAATAACTTTGAATAAAAAAATATATATATTGTCTTTGTAAACCCTCATTTCAGCTACTGTCTCTTTAAGAAATATCAAAGCCCTCTGGAACTTAACATTCCAGAACCTTCCTCCAGTGTATCCAAGGGTTTTTTTCACACCTGAAAGTCCAGACCTTAGTCTGTGTTTTTGTTACATAGTATACATTTGGTTCGGTCTGCTATGGTTTCACTCTGTCATTATTGCAAACAGACTAACAGAACTTCCATGACAAACCTACGTGATACCGTCATCAACTGTGTACTTTGCGTGTCTCCGTAGTCTACATTGATTGGTCATTTGGCCAGCGATAACTGACGTCAACATGTTGAGCAGGAATTTAATTTTGTCAACAATGAATGAAATCGCCATCATATTATTGATGTTTTTATACCACCAACAGCGACAACTTGAAGAATTGTACATAATGCTGATCCGAGGTCTTTATCGTCGTCGACAGGAAAGAAGGAGAAAGTGTGTAATCCTGTTATTGGTACGAAGGTCCGAACCTTTCAAAGTAATGCTTTCACACTGGGCATGTACCAGACCGTGGTCCGGTTTGGTCGGGACCGAGACCACTGCTTTTGGTTGGACCAAGGTCCGACTGTTTGGTTCGGACCAAGGTCCAGGGGAGGTTTCACACCTATCATTTTGGTTCGGATCAAAGAGGAAAGTCTGAAAGTCCGGACCAGAAGAATCACCAACTGATGATGTCACGATTTAAGCAAATCTCGCGTTGATCTGACTAAAATCCCGCCTGACTTTTTGAACAAGATGCTCAGAGCAGCCTGTAATCTCACCCTGAAATTACGCCATCACACCTTTACCTCAAAAGCTTGAAACTCTGCACGTTTATCATTGACTTCCAACATTTCAACCTGATATTTAACCCTTTAAAGGATAGTCGACGTCAAAGATCTGAAAAGAAGAGCTGAAAATATCACCTGATGTCTGTGACACATTCTCCTCACTCCAGTCTCCTAAAAAGTGATTTCACATAAATTAGTGTTTTCTCAAACGTGACCCTGATTAATGAACTTTACCTTAAATGAACTTTATTGAAACATAATTTAATATTATCATCTAAATTCAGTCTGCTGTCTCAAAAACAAGCTCTTGGCCTTCTCTCTGTCTCTCCTCCTCCTCTGCCTTTTTTTATCCTCCACCTCCTCCTCTTCCTTCAAAAACTCCTGAATTCATCATCTCCGCTGCTTATCCTCTTCCTCCTCCTTTTTCAATCCTCTGTTTTCTTGCATCACCTCCTCCTCTCCACCTCTGTCATCATCATCTCTTTTTTTCTCACCCCTCATCGCCTCCTCATCCGCACCTCCTCGACTTCCTTTGACCGTTTTCTCACCTCCTCCTGTCTCACTTTAGCCCTCCTCTTCCTCCTGCTATATTTCCATTTCTCTCTCTCTTTTTCTCCTTCTCTTTCTCATCGACCCCCTTGGCAAACACACCTCCTCCATCCATTAGAATAACATGCATCCTCTCGAACACACACACACACACACACACAGGGTCCATTAGCAGCACTGTGTGTCAGACTGGGTGGACTGGCTGCTCGGTAGAGAGACTACTAACTAGTATGACAGAGAGAGAGAGAAAGAGGTGCATGATGGGAGTTAAATAAGTTAGGAGGAGGGAGTCGAGCTGACAGGCTGCAGGGTCAGCAACTCACACACTCACACACACACACACACACACATAGAGGTGAGTCATGCGTATGAATAAAACACAGCGGACAGAGAGAAAAACACAAGAAATGACTCGTATTAAAGGAACAGTCCAACATTTTCTCACCTCTGTGTGTTAGCCTAGCTAAGCATAAAGACTGGCAGCAGAGGGAAACGGTTAGCCTTGATGCTAACTCATTATTTACACAGCTTAAACTTACTACCCTTCCTTGATACTGAACCTAAAGACCCTTAATCGCTCCTGTTCTCTCCTCTTTTTAATCTTCTCCTCCTGGATGTTGCAGGACGAATCACCTACAGTCCACAGGGTGATGATGATGATGTTCAGGACTCTTCATCATGACACAGCAAAGGAGGCAGAGGAGGTGGGGGGGCGGGTTCGATTTAAAAAAGACTGAAACACTGGGAAAGCTTAACATCTGCACACACGCTGATAAACGCTCTGTTTGTGCTGGATGTGTCGGATCTATTCTGGTCTCTTCTGCGGCAGCTTGTTCATTCAAAACAACAACTACAGATGTGAATGTGCCTTTGTACCTGTGGGGTTTAAAGCTTCAGACTCACCTGAACACTGTGAGAATCCTACAGACACAAACACAAAGAAAGCACAGCGGAGAAAAAACCTTTCAACAGGTCGACAAGCGTCAAAGCAACAACTGGATCCCAGAGGAGCCGGCGTCCCCGGAGACTCCACAAATACATCAAACACAGAGCAACATGCATCTGTTGCATTTCATCGCGTCTCACATCATTAGAGAATCATGCAAGCAAAAATAACGTTCACACAGGTGATGGAACCACAGTACAGCAGCATTGTGTGCAGTCCCTGTAGGTCTGCAGTTCATAGTGTGTGTATCGATTGTTTAAGCACATTAAAGGTGCAAACAAAAGTTGAGTGTGTGACTCTTTTGAGTTTTTACTTTGTCCTTCAAAAAACAAAACACCCAAATAAAAACGCTATAATGTAACACTAAACAGGAGAATAAAGTCTCTATTTCTCAACAACGGAAGCTTAAACAGATGGGGAACGTGTGTTGGTTTAACTGTATTGTGGGGACAGTTACCTAAGAGCCCGCCTGCCTCGTGGGGACACATTCGCTATTAAGGGACGTCAAATCAATAACATAATCTTTTATCAACTTTTTGTATTTTATGTTTTGCCATAACTACTTACAAGTTATACACTGTCTCTTTAGTCTTCCTGTCATACCTCTCACTAGCAGGTTGGCGGTTTTCTTGGCGGGGTTTCCCACGTTGTTGGACGCCAAGCAACTGTAGGGCCCGCCTTCGTCGATTGTGACACCAGGGATGGTCAGCGTGCCGGCCTTCACAATGCTCCTCTTCGGGAGCTCCTCCCCTCCCGGCCTCATCCACTCCAGAGTGGGAGGAGGGTCTCCACCTGACGCCACGCACACCAAAGTGATGGTCTCCCCATGATTCACTACCAGGGGGTCATCCAGGAGGAGCTTGATGGAGGGAGGGGCTGAGACAGGGAAAAAAAGACTCGTCATTATTCTACTTTTGTGTTTTTATTTATGTCTTTGAGAAGGACTTTAAGAATTTGTTTTCACAAATTAATTCACCAAGCGTTGGATTGTTCACCCACTAATGGGGAACATGAGCTGGGTTTAGACCGTCGGGAGACAGGTTAGTTTTACTCTACTGATGATGTGTTGTTGCAATCATAATCCTGCCCAGAACAAGAGGAGGTGCAGGCTCAGACCACTGATGTATGTGCATGGTTGAGGAGCCAACAGAGCGAAGCTACTATCTGCAGGCAAATGACTGAAGGCCTCTAAGTCAGCATCCCCCTTTTACGCAACGAGTCTCAATCTTCTGGGTTTTTAATTTGAAAGAACATCCGTTTTAATGAACTCCACTTCTTCATTAGACTCTTATTTAAATTTTATTTAATCAGCTGAGTCACTGTTAGTTAAAAGCTGCTGTTTAAGTGTTTTTTTTTATTTTAGGAAGGAGGAAGGAATGATTGGGGGTGTTAAAAAAAATGAACGAGGTAATCTGTTTCCTCAGTGGCTGAAGTTTGGTTGGACTCACTCACTACACATAACTCCTGACACAAAGGAAGCACATCATTCATTATGAATGAAACACAAAATACTACTTTGGTAACAGCTTTAAGGCTGCGACTACTGAATAATTTGTGATATTTTTTCATGAATGAATCCTGAAAAACTGCTCCTGTGAGACTGAGGTGTCTCATGAATGCTGAAAGTGGAACACATTTAGTTTACTGTGAGAGAAAAACGGAAATATTTTCCTCCCTTGTTTCCTCTCCTCTCATGTATCCTTGCGCCCTACTCTCTTCTCTTTTTAGTAAGCTTGTTTCCTCCTTTCCATTCCTCTATATCCTAGTGTCCTCCTTTCTCACTTCTCATCTCCTCTCATTTCCTCTGTAGCAACCTTGTTTACTCCTACCCCTTATCTCCTCTCAAGTACCCTTGTTCCCTCCTTTCCTCTCCTCTTTTTCCATTTCTCTCCTCTTCTCTCTTCTACCCTTGTTTCCTACTTTCCTCTCTTTATAGTTTCCTCATTCTCGTTTTCTCTCCTCTCTTCTCTACTATCGTAGTTCCCTAATTTCCTTCTACTCCTTTCTAGCATCCTTGTTTTTTCTTTCTCTCTTCTCTCTTCCCTATCTGGAATCTGTTCCCTTGTTTCTTTCTTTACTCTTTTCAGTTTCCTTGTTTCCTTCTTTCTTTCCTCCCCTCTCTGGTATCCCTGTTTCCTCTTTTCTCTCCCTTTCTGTCTTGTAACCTTGGTTCCTAGTCTCCTGTCTTTTTGGTGTCCTAGCTCCCTCCTTTTCTTCCACTTATTCCTAGTATCCATCCATCTAGTTTCCTCTTTCTCTCCTCTCCTTTTTAGTACCCTTGTTTTCTACTTTCCTTTCCTCTCCTCCTTATTATCTCCTGTCCTTTTGCATCTTTGTTTTAAGCTCTCTGACAATTCTCTGATAATTATTTGATAAAGATTTAAACAGTATTTATAATAATAAACTTCCTGGAAGTTCCTCCTGTTGATGGGTCCATGCACGGATGGATTATGGGATTTTCCGGAGAAATGTATACATGCATTATTCTTTGAAAGGTTTTTTTAAATAACCCTGTCATGTGTAAATAATCTGGAGTGATCAGAGAATAAAGCTTCCTGTCCTGGAGACTCGCTGCTGCACCAGCTGAATGCTGCGAGCTGCAGAAAAGCAGTTAAATGCAGAAATAATGAGCGAGATAAAAATAGCTGAGTCGACCTCTGTTAAGCTGACATCATGTAAATCCCATCAGCCCCTGGGGCGGGGCGGCAGGATCTACTGTACAGGTCAGAGAGCTGCAGTCTGAGCGTGGGGAGAGAGGTGATTTATTTATGATTTACATTTATCTAACTGTGCATGCTCAGGTAGCGGAGCAGATTAAAAACCTCATACAGAAAAAGAACATTAAAAATATGTATCATTTTATGGAAGGCTGCACTTACATTTCTGACAGGAGGAAGGAAAAACAAAGAAATGGGATTTTAAAAAAAGTGCTCATAAGTCATTCAAACCGAGACGAGGAGGAAGCTTGATCAGTTTTCTCTTATTCAGCTTAGAATAAAGAATCCGACTCACTTAAAAAGAGCAAATAACACAAAATTTGTGTTTTTAAAGTCCACATTTTGAACCCTATTTATTTTTCTGCTGATGTCACCTCAGGGGCTCTGTACAATTTGTCCACAGGGGGCACCAGAGTTGACACAAACAGAAAGTTCCTCACAGGAGCTTTGATTAGTAAAGTTACTGTCAGTGCAGCCTGTGAATTGTTTAAAATAATCCTTTGACTCTATTCTGTACTGACGCTATAGTGTCTCCATAAGAACACCAAAGCACAGAGTAGAGTCCCCACATGAATCAGTTTAGGGTATGTGTGTGTGTGTGTTTGTGTGTGTTACCTGTCTTGTTGTTCAGTACGAAGTGAGCACTCTTGTCTCCGAGGCCACAGACGTTCCGAACGGATGAGATGCAGGTGTAGTCAGCGTAATCCTGAGGACGGAGATTTTTCAGTTTCAGGATCTTCGTCTCGCCCTGAAACAAACAAACACAAACACACACAGGTTTGTCTTTTTGTACTTGTGGGGACCATGAGAAAAACACACCTGGGGACTATAAGCCCGACTGAAGCTCTACATTTCAGTAAATTTATTTCAGCACTTCAAATGTCTGGTTAAGCAGTGATGAAAAACAAATATATTTCCACCATTTTCAAGCCCTGAAGGGAGATTTCGAGGAGATGTCTTTATTTCCCTCAAGCTCAGATTATCCTCAGAGTAACTGGGACACAAACAGCACGTTCTCACTGCCTGTCCCTGTCTTATTCAAACCAAGAACAAAACAACATACTGGAGATGTCTTTTGTTCATTGTGCACTGAATCTGCATGGAGAATAGGCAGCATGTGCACATGTTAGAAGCTATTTTAAAGCTTGTTACGCGTTACACTGTTCTGCATAAAAACTGTCAGAGCAAATTTAAAATGATGGCTGCATTTTTTCTTAATCTTATGGTCATCTTTTACCAAAAACCTTGATGCGCATGATGACAAAAAATATCTTCAATGTTACCAGAAGTTGTTGAGGCCAAGCTGTCATTTAACAAAGTACAATTTTTTTTCATTTATTTATGGCCAAAATGTTTAGAAAAATCAATAAAGGTTTGACTTTTACGGGACTTTTTACAATAAAGACTGTCAGTATCCAATAGGCGCACTCTGTCCATCCAAAGATCAAAAGTTTGCACCTCAGAGAAACTGTAGCAATGAAAAATCTTTGCTCATCACTGAATTTAAGATATCTTTGAATCCAAATTAATTGGGCTAATGTTAGAAAAATCAGCTGACCAATGACAGCTCTCCTCCTCCTCTTCCTCCTCATGTCGCCACCTCACTGCCAAGTCTCTCTTATCTCCTTTGGCAGCCTCAGCGCTGCCTCCCGCCTCATGGACAGATGAGATGAGATTAGATGACATTTAAATGGGATGTTTTTGCAAAGATGGCGGCCAATTTTCTGGCGAATGAGGAGGAGGAAGAGATAAGTTCCTCATTAGGGCCTACGAAGAGCAAAGGGAGGGGTGGGAGGGTTAACAAGTTCCCCAGCTCGGTGCTGAAGGCACTACAGTCGACAGTGTTCAGATCTGGCGTGAATGCTATCTGTGCCGCAGTGTTAAATGGTCACTGACCAGCCGCCTGATTGGATGGCTGCTTTGTGCTCAAACAAAAACAAAACTACAGCCAAAAGAGGTGGTGGTGGCGGGGGGGGAGGTTCTCCATCTGCAGAGGCTTGTAATCCGCCAGAGGATGAAGAGGAGAGCACAGAGTCAGAACAAATCTGAACTCTGAACAGAAAAACAATGTTTCACTATCATAGACAAATAAAGGGCAATGACACACAATGCACCCTTTAAATTTGATTCAAATGTTTTTTTCCTGACAGACATACTAATAAAACATGCTAGAGGTTTTAAGAGAGGAGGGAGGAAGTGGACAAATTTTTAAAATATCATTATCTCTTAGTCACCTGAAAAGTCATGAACAAAGATGTAGTTAAAAAAATATGAAGTAGCATTAGCCGCAGCTAGCATAAGCACCAGTGAAACAGCCAGTGCTGTAGCACTGATTCAACAATTATTTGAGATCTTCTGCTTCTCCCTTTTCAGTAGTCAGCACGGTGGATCACTCATTTCCTGTGACCCCCAACCATTGTGTTAAACTGTCAAAACTACTCAAAAAAGTTGTTAAACCCAGAAACTTTTCACTAACTATCATCATTATCATAAATCTCTTTTCTAACCGGCTCAAACACATGAAAAACTGGCTGAAAATCAAACTTTAATTTTTTTCTGGCAGCAAAAGATGAATCGAAATGGAATAAAAACTAAAAAATTCCTAAAACCATCTCCAAGAGGACTCACACTGAGTGTTAAAGTGAGACTAAAGACAGTTTTACTGATGAAGCTTCAACAGCGACGATCAGCAGGAGGAGAAGACTCCCGGGACACGGCGAGTGAAAGCTTTTCTTCTGCTTGACTGTCACACGGCTGGAAATCTAAAAATGCTCCCAAAAAACCATCCATTTCACTTCACCGCGTGCGTGTGTGTTAATAACAGAGCTATCCAAGGAAATTATAAACATGATGCCAAATTCAAAAAATGGCTCAAACCTCCCGAGCTTTACGATGACAGGTTTGGAATTGACTGACAGAAAAAAAAGCTCAAGAGAGGAAATTTATTTTCTGATTGCATAACACCGAACCTGTTTCCTAATTTTTATGCAGCTAAGTTTCCATCTACAAGTCCAATTTCTGCTTTCAGAAGTTGACAGACTTTAGACTTCATTTTTTTATGAAGCAATAAGTCCTGCAAAAGTTCTTGTCCTGAGCAGGTACGCTGTCAGGTCAGCTGCTTTCTGTTCGTCTTCAAGAACAATCCCACACTAGTCAAGTCCAACTAGAGACTTTTGCAGCAAGCTCTGTGCCCACCAGGGGCCCTCTATCAGTAAGACCTGATTGGAAAAATCCAAATGAAGGTGCCCAGGAGGCTCCCGATCAGATACTCACACCGACTCCACAGCTTCCTTTCAACATGAAGGAGCATCTCCTCCTCTGAGCTCCCTCAGGATGCAACCGCTCAATGAAGTAAAAAAAAAACCCAGGTGAGGACTTCATCGACTCGTACTTGCTTTCCATTCAACTCCATTTTCACAAAAACAGTCCACAACAGCATTTTTAACCCTGCTGACGCTGCATCAAGACACTTTTCAATGTCAAGCTCAATTTCACCCCCACTGTGAACAAAACTCAAATGATTGCTGGCTGTTTTTCAAAAGGTATCATCATAAAGAAACACACCGTTTCAGAGAAATTCTTCTGCTTTACTCTAATTTAAACAAACGTGCACTGTCAAAGATTGGGAACTCTGGGTCAGTATTGTCTGTCCTTTGGGTTCACCTACATCTCCTCAAACCAAGCAGAAGCCTCAGTGTGTTTTCTGAACTAAACCAAAGAACATTGTTGTCACTAAACTATTTTTATCCTCATGAAAACAAACCTCCTAAGGCCGGCTGCAGGACGGGGACATGCTTGTTTGCATAATCCCGTTTAAATTGATTCTGAAACTTCACAGCTAAGCAAAACCAACACAATTTACATAACCTTAAGGGAAATGAAATTTGAAGTTGACAGAATGTGTTCAAGATTCACAAACTGCACAAATAAACAAGACATTAAAAAACTCGCCACAGAACAAAGACTTGTGGTTTCTTTTCCAGGTTTTAACACGTCGAACTGTAAAGGCAGAAACTTCCAACTTCAATGGTCGGATGAATGGATGGATGAATGGATGGATGGATAGAGATTTGGATCAATAGATAGATAGCTGTCTTAAGTGGACAGACTGGCAGATATTTTTGATGAAAGGACAGATGTAGGGATGGATATGTTTGGTTAGTGGTAACAGATAAATTAATGATTGGGTTATGGATTAAGGACAGAGATACTTTTGATGGATGGATGGACAGATGGATGGAAGACTGGATGGATCTATAAATGGACTGATGGAAGGATGGTGTTGAATGAGGGATGGATGGATGGATGGATTGACGGATGTCCTTGGTGGATGAATGAATGTTGATGGATGGATGGATGGATGGATGGATGGATGGATGGAAGACTGGTTGGATCTATAAATGGATTAATGGAAGGATGGTATTGAATGAGGGATGGATGGATGGATTGACGGATGTCCTTGGTGGATGAATGAATGTTGATGGATGTATGGATTTTTATAATTGATGGATTAATGGGTGGATGTTTTTGATGGATGGGTAGATTAATGGATTGAAGTTTCTGATTGGTGGATGGATGGATGTTTTTGATGGATGGATAGATGGATGGATGGATATTAATGAATGGATTGATGAATATTTTTAAGGATGGTTTGATGTTATGATTGATGATGGATAGATGGATGATAGAAGTTTCTGATGGATGGATACATGTTGATGATTGATGATGGATAGATGGATGGTGATGGATGTTTTTGATTGTTGGATTGATTTTTATGATGGAAGGATGTTTTTGATAGATGGGTAGATGGATGGATAGACGTTTCTGATTGGTGGATGGATGGATGTTCTTGACGAATTGATCAATGGATGTTTTTGAAGGATAAATGAAAGGATAGAAGGTTGAGTGGTTATTTACATGGATGGTTAGAGAGATGGATGGATGGATGGTTGGAGGATGGATGATTGGATTATACAGTGACGGGTTGATGGATTAATATTTGGATGGATGGATGAATGGATAATGGATCTATAAATGGATGAATAAATTAATGGATGCATGTATGGATTGATGAAGGATGGGATATATGATAAAAGAATGATGGGTGGAGAATAAAAAGATGGATGTTTTTGATGGATGATGGATACTTGAATGATCCAAGAGTAATAAATTATAAACTCAGAGCAAATATAAAATCATATCGTCATTTGAAAACACTCATGATGGATGTAGAAGTGTTAAGTGTTGTCCAGTGTGTTCAGAAGTGTTTAAATGAGTGCAGTCTGATCGATCTTTGGGGTATATTTCATTTTTTGAAGAGACCCTTAGAAATATCTGTTCACCAAAATGTGGAGAGACTCTAATTCAACAGTCTGCAGAGTTATCAGGTTAACCCCTTCATCAGAGTTTTTCTGTCTGACCTCTTACAGCGCCTCAAATTATTTACAGCACATACAGGTATGGAGCAAACTTAAAAGTAGAACAGATTCAACCTCCTCCTGTAACCCGACACTCCTGATTTATAAAGCGCTAAAAATAACAAGAGGTTGTTTTTGTTCACCTGTGTGAAAAACGGCTCGTAGATCTCCACCCCGGAGTCGGAGCCCTGCGTCAGCACATCCCTGCCTCTCCTCCAGGTGTAGTGAACGGGAGGGTTGGAGTTCGCCACACAGCGAAGAAACACCGTCCGCTCAAAGTAGAACTGCTCCTTCGACTCCCCGACGCTCTGATGGACCGTTATCAACGGGTCGTCCAGATCTGAGGAGGAGAAGAGGTAGACGTGAGGTAAAACCAAGTTTCTGTAATAAAACTGAGACTCCAAATTTCTTTTTCTGCTGATGTTGATTTATTTCCTGCAAAATTTCAATTCCTATGTTGCTTCTTACTGAGGGAACCAATAAGACACGGTTTTGTAAATGAAGCTCCCACCTGCAGAGAGGCTAATGGTTACAAATCCACTTCACGCAGAGTGATGACAAACCCCCACCTGCACAGTGATAGCATCATACCCAAAACAATTTCCCATATTGCACTGGGGCCTCTGCTGTGTTTTTGTAGGTCAAGGTGTGGTAAAGAGTTCCTAAAGTATTCTGCATCCAGCTGGAGTTTGTTGTGTAAAAGCCTCTGTGCCCTGAAGGGAGCACTCAACCATGATGCGTTCAGGTTACACTTAAATCCCCGTAATCCCGGCAAGAAACAACCTTCGGGATATTTTGGCTGTTGCACAACAACACTCACAGTTTGCAGATATTGTTTCCTTCTGTTTTTTTGTTACTTTGGAGGAAATTTTCCAGGCGGCGTACATGAGGGACATCTCTGTGTAGAAACATCCTGAGGATGATTCTTTAGTGGAAGTTTCTGCATCCAAGAAGAAGACGAAGAGAAGCGGAGGTCTCCACAGAGAGAGAAAACATCTCTTCTCATGTTTGTGTTGATGGATCATCAGCCAGCAGGGCTCAGGAGAGGAGGGGAGGAGGCGCTCTGCAGGAGAACAGCTCTGTGCTTCGTTTTTGCTCATGTAGGTCAACGACAATCAGCGCCAAACAACAATGCATGCGTTTGTCGCATGTGATGAAGGGGCATGTAGGTCAGGCAGGATGAGGATTGAGCGCAAACAGCTGACTGAACATCCAGCAGGAAGTTACCGACTGATCTTAAATCCACACAGGATTCAGCAGCAGGTAGCGGTTAGCTCAGAATCACTGACAGAAACTCCAGGGGGATTAAATTCAGTTCTTACAAACGCCTGACAGCTTTTCTAGGAGTTATTGAATGACTTCAACACAAACTGTCAGCAGGAGAACAACGACTTCCAATGTTCCCAGAGTGCACAGCTACCTGTCAAGCTAAAAAACCCTTTGTGTGCTTACAGTAGACGTCCACCCGTATGGACCGGATGGCGGGGGATCCCAGTCCGTTGTCAGCCTTGCAGTAGTAGCGTCCTCCCTGGTGGCGGCTGATTTTATCGATCTTTAGGGTGTCGTTGTTTACAGATGTGTCACCAGGGCGGTCTGAGGCTCCGCCTGCTGTCTTTGTCCAACGAATCTGCACAAAAAAAGGAGCAGAGGGGTGGATTTATTATTAGTTTAGTTTGATTAGTTTGTGTTAACATGGGGATCTGTGGGAAACGACAACAGACTGTATAATTAATAGATGTAGTCTCTGTGATGTCACCCATCTGTTTCTGAAACTGAGTTTTGAAGCAAATCGCCGGCAGGAGCCATATTGGAAATGGGGCAGGCTTTAAATCTCCTCAGTAACATCTATAGGGGGCTCACCTGTCAATCAGCTGAGCTGTGCCTCTGATTAGACAAACTTAAAATATGAATACCTTGTTAATTCACCTCCCATACAGTATGCGCCGTTCAAGAAATTCACCTATTAGACTAGAGACATTTTTTGTACCAGACTGTAAAAATGTTTATTTTTGTTGTAAAAAATCTACTTTTTTGACTACTCAGGTACTTCCACAGCCAGCCTCTAGTGGACACTTGACAAACTGCAGATTTTAGCACCACCGTATTACTTTATATTAAAAGGCCAGGGGTTGCTGCTTAGGAATGACCATAGCCTGTATAATAAATGGACGTAGTCTTTATGATGTCACCCATCTGTTTCTGTTTATGAAGTTTTGAAGCAAATCATCGACAGAAGCCATATTGGAAATGGGGTGGGCTTTGAGCCGCTTCACTATTGGATATCCACCTTCTTCCTGACTACCCATAGTTCATCGCGTTTGCCAGTTTTGCTCGTCTGGTTGAACGTTTTGTTTACGTCGCCATGGAGACCACAAAGCTGACGATGTTAGCCTAGCTGTCATACTCACTCGAATATCCAGCTTTTAAAAGCAAGAAAGCGACAAAATGAACTAAAATCGGAAGTGGAGTCATTGTGCGGATGTTTTTAAAAAAAAGTTTACACTGAGCTCTGTCCAGCATTAATGATTTCACGCGAGTTGTTTTGAGCTAGCTTGCCGGAGGCAGCACCCGGAAGTCGATAACCACAGGGGGAAGTCAACACCCATCAGCTTCTGAAGAAAAGGGTGGATAGGACACCAGCCTGTCAATCAGCTGAGCTCACATTCTTAATATCTTCTAAACTGCCGAGTAAGGCAGTTTATACTCGAAGAGTGCGTGCCTTTAATTAGCTTTTGAGCAAGACTTTTTTTTGTACTAGGCTGTAAAGATATTTATCTCTGCTGTGAAAATTGCTTTTTTTTGGCTTGGTGTGTACATGGTTACCAGAGCCTCAAGCTGGAGGTTGCTGCTTGAGAACGACTCACTAGTAGTACAGCGTCTAGTGGATGCTCCTGAGGCTCTCCAGACCCCTTTACAACCTCCATCATGATGAAGATGCACACGTATTGTGTCAATGGAAGTGGTGCTAAGTTCCATTCAATTATTTATTGAAGATAGTGTATCTTAAACTCTGAATACAAACTGTAAGCAGCATAAAAACGTTGGTTGCTCCGTGGTCTCCGTGGTGAACTGCTCTGTTACGCTGTTCTACTCATTTTAGTAGATCTCGTTTTACCTCTTTTATTCCTTTCAGCTATATCTCCGTTTATATTGTGTCTGAAAAGTTCATTTCAGGCTGAGTCTGTGACCAATTACCACACTAAGGACTCAATATGGAGAGTAAATAATAAGTGAAAGTTTAAACCAAGATTAACAGAGACAGATTTCACTTTCACAGTAAATCGATGGGATATTAACAACTGCGAGAAAGAGACTGTGTGTGTGTGTGTGTGTGTGTGTGTGTGTGTGCGTGTGTGTGTGTTGGATTGGGAGGATCTAACGGGAGTCTTTAGTTCAGATGGAAACTGAATCGATGCCAGAGTGTATTACCCTGCTGCAGATTAACTCCACTGTGAGTGTGTGTGTGTGTGTGTGTGTGTGTGTGTGTGTGTGTGTGTGTGTGTGTGTGTGTGTGTGTGTGTGTGTGTGTGTGTGTGTGTGTGTGTGTGGTCCAGATTTGTCCTCAATCAGCATCTGTTGGTCAGTTTTCCATCCATCCCTCCCACCTGCTCCATCCATTTCTCTCCTCCATCATGATCGTCTTCATCATCATCATCCTCCCCTCCTCTCTCCATCTGTCTCCCTCTCTCTCTCTCTCTATCCTTTCACCCTCTATGTCAACCACTCCTCCATGTTTTCCTGGTTTAACTGCCGTTAGATGTTTGATCAGAGGACGTGAAGCAGACAAACTTGAGTGCGAAACGCTCGGACAGGATGTGAGCGGTGTTTTTGAGTCGACATGGACTCTTGAAGTACGACCTGGATGAATCTAAACTCTCCTCCTCTTCTGAATTTAACTCTCCGCTCTCACCTGCATCAGCACATTTTCCAGCCTGATTCTTTTTCTCTCTGCTCCACCTGCTCCATCACCTCCCTCCCTGCTCCTCTTTCTCTCCCTCGCTCTCTTTCTCTCTCTCTCCCATGATACAGCCCTCCCACATGTCGATCGGCCGCTGCCAGCTGGAGTGAGGCGGAGTTTTTGTCGTCTGTGGAGCAGACAGACGGTTCACAGCCTCGAACCAGCGAACTGACGATTAATGAGCTAAAAATACTCTGGTCCTGGATCAGTGTGACGACACACACTCTGCACAATGTGTAATTAACACTAACACACTGTGGGTTCTACACTTCACACAATACCAATACTGACATCTGTGTATGTTCTGTGGTGAGTCTGACAACACTGCTGCTCTGACCGAGATATCAACAGTTCGAGTGTGTCCTCTGAAACGAGCAGCAGCGTCCAGATGTGAGAAATGGAGACGATGTAAAGGTACTGAAAACTGAAGTTCCACCAGTGTCCACCTGAGACTGGCCCCCAAAAGTAACCAAAGACAAACACACACACACACACACACACACACACACACACACACACACACACACACACACACACACACACACACACACACACACATTTACAGAGCTGAGCTTAACTGCAAAATATAGGTTTACACTCTCTGTACCCGTTGCAAATGTTTTACTCCATGTTCAGGCGTAACAGCCTGAGAAAGGAACAAGAAATATAAGCGCAAGGAAGGGGGGAGGAATGGAGGTTTGAGGGAAGGACAAAAGGAAGAAAAGAAAGGAGGATTAAAGGAAGGACTGATAGTGGAAAGGAAGGAAGGAGGGGAAAATGAAGAAAGGGAGGACGGAAGGAAAGGAAGGAGAAAGGAAGGGAGGATGGAAAGAAGGACAGAAGGGAAAAGGGGAGAAAAGAAGGGAGAAAGGAAGGGACGGATGAAGGAAGCATAAAAGGGTGAAAATAAGGGAGGATTGAAGGAAGGATTAAAAGGAGAAAGGAAAGGAGGAAGAATCGAAGAAAGAAAAAGGGGAAAAAGGAAGGGAGGAGGGAAAAAAGGGAAAAAAGGAGGAAGTACAGGAGGAAGACAGGAAGGGAGAAATGAAGGAAGGATAGAAGGGAGAAAAGAATGGGAGATTGATGGAAGGATAGACAGGAAAAAGAAAGGAAGGACAAAAGGGGGAAAGAAAGGGGAGGATTTAAGGAAGGATAGAAGGAAGAACAGAAAGGAAGTGAGAATTGAAAGATGAATTGAAGGGAGAAAGGAAGGAAAAGGGGAAAAAAGGAAGGGAGGAGGGAGAAGGAAGGGAGCAATGACGGAAGGATATTACGGAGAAAGGAAAGGAGAGATTTTATCCCTCACTCTCACCCTGTTTTATCCTCCGTCCTGTCCTCTAGATAAAGTCGTTAAAAAGCCTGAAACTAACCCTGAAAAACAGAGCGGCTCGGGTTATTCTGTGACTGAATGTTACGTGTTTCTCCATCTTCAGGACTCCCGTCATAATTCAGGAGTGATCCTTAACTCATATTTTAAGATCTGCAGTTACACGAGCTTATCTGGATTTAAAAGTCTGGTGAATTGATGCACGCTAATTCAATTTAAATTTTTAATCACTTCCTCAGAGATGTCCGTGTCCTCTTGTTGGTCTGAAGCAGATGTGATTTGGAGATTTCTGAGTTGGTGTTGCTCGATGTGCTTTCACTGCTGCTGTCAGAGGAGGCCAAAGCTGAAAACACTTTCCGTTTAAATCACTGGATTCATAAAACAGAAGCATAAAAAAACCCTCCCTGTCATATGAAGCCCTCACGTCTCTTCAGTACATGTTTTAATTTACAGGAAAGCAAAAAAAATAAAGAGCTTTGTTATGTCAGCGTTCAAAATCCAACCAGCAAAATGACAATAAAAGCCCAGCAGAGAAAGACAGAGGTGTCGAAGAAGAAGAAGAAGAAGAAGAAGAAGAAGAAGAAGAAGAAGAAGAAGAAGGAGAAGAAGAAGAAAAGAGGATGAAAGAAAAATGCAGAGGAAGCTGAGCTCTGCAGTGACGCAGAGAGTCTGAAAAAAAGAAACTGTGTAAATGTGTGTGTGTGTGTGTGTCAGTGTGTAGATTCACACTGTGTGCCAGCAGCTGCTCTATTTTTAGCCTCTCAGACTGACAGCAGAAAGAGACAGAGAGAGAGAGAGAGAGAGAGAGAGAGAGAGAGAGAGGAGGACGGTAACATGTATGGAGAAAGAGAGAGAGGAAGCTCACATTCACCTCCGAGGCGACCTGATTATTGATAATTATTGATGATGTCATCGGGTGATGGCTGTGTTACAGGTGTTAGCTCTGTCGGTGTGGTTGGTCGGTTCGGTGTGTGACGGTAGAAAAGTGTTAAAATGGTTGATGTGAGATCTGCTGCAGACAAACAGCGAGAGAGGAAGCCCAGAGGAAGACGAACATGAACCGGTGACGCTTCAAGGCCTCCGCTTGGGTGTGAAAATAAGAGAAACCTCCTCCTTCACTTCCAGATGACGCAGACACACACACACACACACACACACACACACACATATAAACAGTACAATATGAGCCAAAAAGTGTGTGTTGTGCTCAAGGACCCGAAATAAAGAGGGAAGATTCGGCTGTATTTAAGGAGCTCTTTAAGGCTACATGAGAAGGGAAGGAAGGAGTAGAGAAGGGAACAAGGAGGGTAGGGAGGGAGGAAGATAAAAGGACAGAAAAGAGGAGAAAGGGAGGAAACGACAGGGGTAGAAAAGGAAGGGAGGAATTAAAAGAGAGGGGACAGAGGAGGAGGAAGGAAGATGGAGGACCAAGGAGAGGAAGAAAGGAGAGAGAGAGAAGGGGGATCATAAGGGGGAGACAAAGGGAAGAGGGGAGGATGGAAAAAAGGAGAATCAAAAGGAGAAAGGAAGGATAGATGGAAAGAACAGAGAGGGAAGGAGGAAGGGAAGGACGGGGGCAGGAGGAGAACAGGACAGAAGGACTAAAGGGAGGAAGGAAAGGAAAGAGGCCAGAGGATAAGAAGGAAAAAAGGAGGATGGTAAGGAATGGAGGGATGGAAGGAAGACTGGAGGGAAGGACAAAAGAAGGAAAGTGAGGAAGGAAGAAAGGAGTTAGAAAGGAAGGAAGAACAGAAGGGAACAAAGAGGAGGAAGGAAAGATAGATGAAAAAGATAAAGAAAGGGAAAATGAAAGAGGGACAGAAGGACATAATAGAGAGACAAAGGGAGGAGGGGAGGAAGGACAGGAGGAGGGAGGATGGAAGGAAGAAGGGAAGTAAGGACAGATGGAAGAAAGTAAGAATGGAATGGAGAACTAAGGGGAGGAAGGACTGAGAGAAAAAAGATAAAGAAGGGAAAATGAAAGAGAGAAAGAAGGACATAATAGGGAGGAGGGGAGGAAGGACAGGAGGAGGAAGGATGGTAAGGAATGGAGAGAAGGAAAGGACAGAAGTAAGTAAGTAAGTAAATAAGAGAGGAAGGAAGGAAGGAAGGAAGGATAGAAGGGAGGTAAGGACAGAAGGAAGAAAGTAAGACTGGAATGGAAAACTAAGGGGAGGAAGGAAGGAGAGAGGAAAAAAGAAAAAAAGATAAGGAAGAGAAAGTGAAAGTGCGGGGAAGACAGAAAAGTAAGTATTAAAAGGAGAAAGGAAGGGAGAGAAGGAAGAAAGGATGGAAGGATGGAACACGATGAAGGAAGCAGGAGAGAGGGGAGGAAGGGTGGACGGACAAAGGGAAGGAGGGAAAAAAAGAAGGGCAGATGTTTTTATCACCTTTACTGTGATAATAAATGCAAAGAATGAGATAAACCTGTGGTCACTGTAAGTGAAGTTTTTACGACACCCTGAGAGTAAATCAGATTGAATGTTTAGTCAGTGATGGGTTCACTGTCACATTTGTTCCCTTTAGTCATAACAGTTAAATAATTTTATAAACTCGACTCTGCTTCATCCAAACAAACTGCTGCAGAAAGAAGGCTGCAGCACTTCCAGGATTAATCTGTATTTAAAGCTCTTTGAAGCCACAATTAATGTGTCTGTGTGTGTAAGTATGTGTGTGTGTGTGTGTGTCCGTGGCTGTGTGTGAGTGTTTATTGACAGTTAATTAAGATGCAACTCGCAGTCTGCTGAGTCTTTAATGAGCTGCAGCACAAACACTTTATGCTTTTATTGTGAAACAAACATCAACAACGATAAACTTCAGCAAACTCCCCCGACGGTGTTTTTCCTCCCGTTCTGTTAAATCTTTTAAAAAGCAAACGTGCTCGGTTTAAAACCGCAAGGATGTTTCATTTCGTCCCACTTTATGGAAACGCAGCGAGGAGCTCACACAGATTACTTTAGCTCACAGAGCTCTGCTTTCGCTCCACAGAAAAACAAACGACTACAGGGAGAGAAGAACAAAACTCAAAACCAACTTCCTCAAGACGGTTAAGGGTTCATCTGATGGACTGAGTCCTCTGCCTGATGGAGGATTTCAGCTGCTTGTTCAGCTCTAATGTAAGCTCATTAAAGCTCATGCAGTGATTTCCACTACAGAGCCACGTCTGTTTTTCATGCTGTGAGGTTTGTAGTTACCTGCGGTCTGGGGTGTCCCGTCACCAGACACTGCAGCTCCAGAGTCTGCCCTTCCCTGATGGTGTAAACTCTCTCACTGTAGCGCTCCTCCTCCACGTTACAGGCCTGACCTGAGTGTACGATGTGCACCGAAGGGGGCGCTGTGGAGCCAAAAACACAGAGACACACAGGTTACCTCACTGAACATTGATAAAACATGTTTGTGGTTTTCAAGAGTCAAGCTGCTTCATTTGTTTTCTAAATGCTTTGCGATAAAAGTTTTTCAGCTCTTTCAAAATTAAAGTTTTCCCATCAAATGCCTTATTTAGAGTGATATTTTTATACAAGCGCCACATAAAAAGAAATCAGGGACCTTCTCAGTTTTAAAATTTAAAGTGATTCACCGTAAAATACTGCTTCAGAGGAGAAGCTTTCAAGCTGTTTCAAAATAAAAGTCCTCCAGCTGACTTCTGATTAAATTCCAGACCCTCGCAGATTTATCACAACCTGACAAAAGTAAAACCCTTTATTTCACTTTTAAACAGTTTCAAGACCTTTTTTCTCTACTTCGGAACAACTTTTATAGATTTCTTGATTTCTAGACGAGCCGCAGCAGCCCTGACTTTCACCCCACGCCTTCAGCCTCGACACGCGCGTGTGGTTTTGTCTCAGGAATTCGGCGTTCTCAGAGATCAATCTGAAAACAGATTCCGAGTTTTATTGTTCAAGTAAACTCAGAGGAGCAGCTGCCTCCTGTTTAACTGGGAGCTATGAAACTGTAAGTGAACCGGCTGTCTGGGAGCCTCCAAACAGACGCCGCCGCCTGCAGCATCTCTACACCTGTTGTCATGGGAACCACACGGCAAGGAGGCGGCGTGCTGTACGGGTCTCTGAGGACCACAGAAACGAAAAAAAAAAACAACAACAGCGTCTTCTGAGCGTTTAAAGCAGCGTCTCTGACATTTTACAGACTAAAAGTTTGGATCTGAAGGTGACGAAGGGATAAAACACAAAGTTTAAGAAGTGAAGTAAAAATGTCACCTGAAGTTCAGACAGGTAAACGCTGGTTTGTTCTACAGGTAAGACTTTGTTTGCAGAACTAATCTGTTTTTTTTCTCCAAATAATTAAATTATATTAGTTTTCTATTCAATTTTAAAACTACAGAGTGTAGAAATCTGAATATTTAGAGATTTCATGTCATGTTTATCTTCTTTTCTGTGCGATAACCAGTGAAAAAGTTAACAGAAGTAGTATTAAGTGGATTTTTTAGTCATTATTTTTTATATTCATGATTACATTTCACTCTCAGGAATACCTCATGAATGTCTGAGCAGGTTTTGTTCATGGCTTGATCTGTTTGTGTCTCCTTCCAGCTGGTGAAACAAGTCAATTTTCAGTCAATCAGGGATCAATACTCCACATCCTACCTTACTGTGTCCCCCTGTGCAGGTAGTCTGTGTTCCTCATGGAGAAAACATCCTGAGCCAATCGATTATTAAGAGAGTGAAATAATAAATGATCAGCGGGGTGTAAAGGCAAGCAGGAGATTAAACTTTAATTTAAATGATCTTTCTGCAGCGTGAGTGGTTTTGCAGTTGCAGCTTTTTGCAGCGTTGGCCAGAGAGTTCCCTCAGAGGTTTTACCTTAATAAAGGTCATAAACTAAACTTCTTGGCTTTATAAACCCACTGAGATTATTTCTGTAATGTAAACTGTGACGCAGTGTTTGCTGAACAGTGAATTACAGATAAAATGTATCAATAAAATATACAAACAGCGATTAATTTTCACTTTGGGGTCTGCTGCCTTATAAGGAAACGGGCTTCTTTTACATACAGGCACAGAAACAGCTGTAGAATCACACAGAGGCAGAAAGATACTATCCAAAACCTGCTTTAGAATTAAAGGAAAATTACTACCAGATTAAATTACCACTGTTTATATTTTCTTCTTTTTCTTTAGAGGAAGCTTCTTTAAATTTAAAGTTGTAACATTTTATACATGCAGGCAGAAAAATCACTAACAAAGAACGTCCAAATGGCTCTCTAGAGATGTAAATGTAGATGTAAATCAATCTAGTTTTTTAAGTTTTTACAGTGCAGTTTCTTTTCATTTAAAATTTTAGCAATGTATGTTTTTTTCTCCTGAACATTTTTGCAGTGTAGTTTCTTTGCAGTAAATTTATTTCTAGAATTCAGTTTAGTTAAACATAATAGAGGTTTTTTTTTTTAAAAAAAAAAACAACGTTTTTTTACAGTGTAGAATTTTAAACATTTTCTTAGCAGAAAATGTCTTTGGAGTGCCTTTTTATGCCGTGCATATTATGTCCCTGGACTTGTACCATTTTAGTTTTTGCACAGAATATTTTTGCAGCGTTTTTTTTTTTTTTTACTGAGAATGTTTTTGTAGTGTAAGTTTTATTCATCATGTATGTTTTTGCAGCATAAATTTTTAAATTGTTTATCTCTTTGTTTTGTCTGCTTTTTGCAGAGTACGTTCTCTACAGCTCCGTTTCTTTAAGTGCATATTTTTGCAGTATTTTTTATCGTAAAAGTTTGCAGTGTAAGGATTTCCTCAGTGCAGTTTCTTTGTAGATAATATTTTTTGTTTTCAGGTTTAACACCGTGAGAGATTTTTTTTTTTGCAGTGAATATTTTGCAGTGTAAGGAAGTAAACAGTGAAATTTCTTTGCGGCGATATTTTTACAGTGTAACTTGATAAATTCTGCCAAGTGCTCGGCTCATGGTAGATAAACATGAGATTCAGCAGCTGCAGTTTTTTAAGGAGTTTCTCTGCGGTGAGTATTTTTACAGTGTAGACTAAACCCCTGGCCCTGGCCTGGGGTCAGCTGCCAGTTATGTTCTGGAGCTGCTTCAGTTCATGTGTCTGCGTCTCTATTCCTGCTTGAGCTGCCTGCATCTTTGAGAGACTTCCCTCTGTGTACAAACACTGAAACTGAACAAATAGTCTGAAGGCTGCAGGTTAATCAGCTGTTCAGACTGCAGGGCTCCTCCAGCCGCAGCAGGGATTATAATTTTACAATTATTCACTCTTTATGTTTATTAAAATACGACCCACTGGGACGCTCAAGTGCTGATTCACCGCTCTGAATCCGGAGCTGTCTCATAAAGCCACAGACTGCTCCACTATAAAGCTGTTTCTCTACATGTTCGAGTGGATGGTCGAGCTGCAGTTCCTTTATGAAACAAGTGGGGGGCCAAAAGATCGTAATATTACCAATTAGATCACACAGATGGCGCTAGCTGCATCTGACTTCTCTTGTTGTTCTCTCTTTGAGGCCTACAGACATGGAGGTAGGTGATTTTACAGCTGAGGATGCCTGGACGACCCCATAAAGAATGTTTGAGCTCCATTAAATATTTTCTGCCGTTATTCAGCGAGGAAAGGAACCAGTGAACAGATTGAGTCTCACAGGTCAATGTCACGAGGCGTCGCAGGGAGTCTGCACGTTGTCGAGATTGGAGGATGTATGACTCGACTAAGCAAAGCTGCAATGAAAGTGAGTTACACGCCATGACGATAGTGTAATAAATCTGCAGTTCACCTGCGTGCAGCCTGACAGGGATAATCCCTCCAGGTCAAAGATCAACTCTGTCACACCACGAGGACCAGGATGCTCTGTGGCCTCGCTCTGCTGCAGCTCTTCAGCTGCTCACTCTGGCCTGAATAAAGCGTCTGGATATCCAGTCAGCAGAAAGGATCTTTCCTCTTTCATAACACCCTCTGCTCTCATGTTCTGTTTGCTGTTTATTAGGCGGTTTGTAATGAAGGCAAATGAGGATCCTAAAACACTCCGTTGTACGTCACATGACTGAAACAGAAACTGCAGCTGGACCCCAGGGACATGGAGAACATCTGCAACAACTGCAGCACGAATTCGCATTACATATGCAGCTCTCCTCGACAGGAATAATCTGCAGAACATCGCAGAAAATCAGCAACATCTGTTTGAATTACGCTCTACGTTTCCCAAACAAATCATCTCTTCAGATCTGCAAACAGGAAGTCATTTCACTGAGAGAGCTCTGCAGTCTGAGGGAAGCAGCTGCAGTGTGCAAAAAAATTCTCTCACATAGTCCTGCTGCTAAAGACATCAGAGGTAAGGTGGAAAGAAAAGGTGGAGGTAAAGAGGAGGGAAAATAAAATAAAGAGGAGAAGAAGAGGTGATGGAGAAGATTTTATGGTCATAATGGAGGAGGAGGTGATGATGATGAAGATGAGGGGAAAAGGAAGATAAGAGAAGACGGTGATGATTAAGAGAGGAGGGCAAGAAGGAGGTGAAGGTCGGAAAAGAGGAAGAGGGGGAAAGATGAAAGGGTGATTGATGATGAGGATGAAGAAGAGGATGAAAAGGAGGAGGAAGGAGGTTTGAGGCGAATTAAGAAGAGAGAAGATGATGAAGAGGAGGGGGATGATGAAGACAAGAAGTACGATGAAAAGTAAAATAGTGATGATACGTAGAGGGATGAATGGAACAAGGAGGAGGATGAAAAGGTTGATGATGATGATGAAAAAGAAGGTAAAGGATGATGAAGAAGATGAAGATGACAAGGGGGATGATAGAATAGATGAGAAAGAAGAGGATGACAATGCTGAGGATGAAGACAATGTTTATTATGAAGATGATGGTAATAATAGGATGAAGAGGATGATGGTAAGATAATGATTATGATGTTGAGGATGAGAAAACAATGATGATGCTGAGGATGAGGATGATGATAATGATGTTAAGGATGAAGATAATGTTTATGATGAAGATGATGATAATGATATTGAGGATGAACAGAGATAATGGTTATGATGTTGAGGATGAGAAAACAATTATGATGCTGAGGAGGAGGATGATGATAATGATGTTAAAGATGAAGATAATGTTTATGATGAAGATAATGATAATGAAAATAAGGATGAAGATAAGATAATGATAATTATGTTGACGATGAGAAAATGATAATGATGTTAGGGATTAAAATGATGATAAAGATATTGAGAATGATGAGATGGTGATAATTATGTTGAGGATGAAGATGATGATAATGATGCTGATGATGAAGATGAGAAATGATAATGATGTTAAGGATGAAGATGAGAAAATGATTACGCTATTTAGAATGAAGATTATAATAATGTTGAGAATGAAGATGAGAAAAAGATAGTGATTTTAAGGATGAAGATGAGAATGATGTTGAGGATGAGGAGGAGCAGATGCTTTGGGAGGATGAAGATGAAGAGAAGAAT
Source organism: Labroides dimidiatus (assembly GCA_030710495.1). Taxonomy (NCBI): domain Eukaryota; kingdom Metazoa; phylum Chordata; class Actinopteri; order Labriformes; family Labridae; genus Labroides; species Labroides dimidiatus. The sequence goes on along the minus strand of CM061156.1, from coordinate 4,968,823 downwards.
GATAAAGACTTAGAGGGTGATGGAGAAGACATGGATGAAGATGATGATAAAGACCAAGAGAATGATGACGATGATAATCATGGTTAGGATGACAATGATGATTATAAGGAGGAGGATGATGATGATGAAAATCATGAGGATGATAAAGGAGAGGAGGTGTTGTGGAGCTTCTGGTTGTCCTACTTTTTGTCTCTCTTTCTATTTTTAGTTTCTGGATTTTTCTGTCTCTCCGTCCTCCGCTGATGATGTCATCAAACCCCAAAACACACACACACACACACACACACACCTACTTATACAAACACTGACACACACACTCCACTGATTTCTTCCCAGCATGTACTTCAATCACAGATTGAAGAGGCAGCAGTGTGAAGCTGAACGTCTCCGACAGAGGACAGTAAACACACACACAAACACACACACACACACACACAGATCTATTAAAATGTTGATAAGTTATCTGCACATATGCTAACGTCATACAATCATGTTCCTGGGAGAGTGTGTCCTCTGTGTTGTTAGGTTTTCCTCTGAACTCCCAGATCACTCCGCTCTCTCTGTTTTTAGTTTTCACAGCCGAGCAGAAAGAAGTTTGGATCTGATTTTATTTATTTGTGGAAATGAAATTAATGAAACTGTTTTTTTGTTGTTTTGGGCAGAGAGATCAGTGAGATGATTGAACACTGAGGCCAGGAGAGGCTTCTGAGATCCAGTTTGGTTTATTTGTTTCAATATCATTTTTATTTCACATTGAGTTCTGGACTCCTGAGCGCACTGGATGCACATTTAAAGATCTATTTCTGACATCTGATGAATGAAGTGAGGAAAAAATCCTGCACATGAATCATTCAGGAGTTTAAAGATGATATTTACTCGTTCTCAGTTTCGGTCCCTAAAGTTTTCTCGCTCTAGTAACTTTGTAGAAACTTTTCAGCTTCTAATGATCTGGATTCTACTGCTGCATGATGTCAAATGAAGCTCAACAGAAGGATGCTCAATCTGTATCCTTCTGTACATCCTGCATCCCTTTTAACATTCAGCATCGATACAGTTTCTTCGATCGACAGCAGCACATTTTGACAAAGTCACAAAAGTACAACAAAAATGAAAAAACATCAAACTAAAGTGTCAAAGATCAAATCTAAAACAAGCGGAACCTAATCCGAATTTTACAGCGTTTAGGGGGTTTGTTCTCAAGAGGAGGCAGCTCAAGAGTTTTTCATCAGTATTCACCTCTCATCCCTCCATCCTCTCATCCTGTTCTGGCTCAGGTATTTTCCATTCCCCCCTTAAAACCAGGTATTAGACTAATCCCTGCGCTCACATCCTAATAAGTGATGAATCGTGCCTGAACCCGGCAGACCAGCTGATCCTCGTTGTACACGGAGCAGCATACAAAACACACGCAACGCCTCCTAAATTCAGGAATTACACTGCCCCCTCAGGGTCTGTACAATCACTGCTAAACCAGGAATTAGATCAGATGTAATGCTGGGGGATAAAGAGCTGCAGGAGAGAGCAGCGAGGTGACGAGTTCACCGTGTCAGGAGGTGAAGGATTGTGTTTCTGCACGTTTTCAACACAAATCTCATCTTTACGCTGCGATTACTCGGGACAAAAATATCAACAGGGGGAAGTTTCCTGGGATAAAATCTGCTCATGCTCCTGATCAGTGAACCGCACACAGCATCTGTGCAGCGATTACAGACCCACAGGCAGTGCTGAGAAGAAACAGTCATGCTTTACATTCCTGAAGCAGTTTCTGGGCGGATGTGGTCTTGACTTCCGCCTAGAAACTGATTTCTGAGAACATCCACTTTGATGTGTGATCAACAAATAGTAAGAATTGTGTAAACTTCTGTTCTCCCTTCAAACCTCTTTGCAGCCCACCTCAACCCAAGCTCCTCAGTTAATTCTGTTATATGTTTTGTAGCTGATAATCTCTCTGTTCTGAGCCTTTGCTGCTGCTCTCACTGACCTGGCTTTAAATGTATGCACATGCAAGATAGGGTAGGTGCTCTCCCTGCCCTGGCTTTTAAGTTATGTATATGAAAGAGAGTGAAAGTGTGCTCTCCCTGACTTGGCTTTTAAGTTATGTATATGAAAGGAAAAGAAGATGTTCTCTTGCTGCCTTGGCTTTTAAGTGATGCATATGAAAGAGAGAGAAGGTGTACTCTCCCTGCCTTGGCTTTTAAGTTATGTTTATGAAAGAGAAAAGAGGTGTACTCTTCCTGCCTTGGCTTTTAAGTTATGTTTATGAAAGAGAAAAGAGGTGTACTCTTCCTGCCTTGGCTTTTAAGTTATGCATATGAAAGAGAGAGAAGGTGTAATCTCCCTGCCTTGGCTTTTAAGTTATGTTTATGAAAGAGAAAAGAGGTGTACTCTTCCTGCCTTGGCTTTTAAGTTATGCATATGAAAGAGAGAGAAGGTGTACTCTCCCTGCCTTGGCTTTTAAGTTATGCATATGAAAGAGAGAGAAGGTGTACTCTCCCTGCCTTGGCTTTTAAGTTATGCATATGAAAGAGAGAGAAGGTGTACTCTCCCTGCCTTGGCTTTTAAGTTATGTTTATGAAAGAGAAAAGAGGTGTGCTCTTCCTGCCTTGGCTTTTAATTGATCCACATCAAAAAAATAAGTGTGCTCTCCCTACCTTGGCCTTTCATCTCCCTACCTTGGCCTTTCATTTATGCACTTCAAAAAAAGAGAGGAGGTGTGCTCTCCCTGCCTTGGCCTTTCATTTATGCACAAAAAAGAGGATAGGTGTGCTCTCCCTGCCCTAGAATTTTATGTTTTTACATGAAAGAAAGAAGGAGGTGTGCTCTCCCTGGCTTGGCTTTTAATTTCTGCACATGAAAGAGATGGGAGGTGTGTTTTACCTGCCTTGGCCTTACATGTATGTGCATGAAAGAGAGGGGAGTTGGGCTGTTCTGACCTCAGGTTTTGGCATTCTACTTGGTGCGTGGAAGGGCAGGGAGCTCCCAGAACACAGCCATACCACCAAATATAACTTATTTTAGGTAAATTATTACTTCTTTTGTTGAGGGTGGTTCTGACTGAAATCAGTAGTTCACCGTTGTTGTTATGGTCCTCCTACTCCTAGAGATTAATGGATCACTTCACAGACATGTTAACTCAACAAATGTGCATTTTATTTTAAGGTGGAAACTTTCCAGTTCTGCTACACCGTTATATTCTCCAACCTTGGAACATGAATGCTGAGTCTAACACTTCAGCTGAAACCTCCAGAGATTTATCTTGACCGTGATACCAGCTTTATTCACCCTGCAGCTGCAGAGAGGCCTCAGGACAGAGCGCCAGACTGTGTCTAACATACACACACAGTCAGCATCAGAGGTCAAACAGTGAGGAACCCTCCCATCAGTTTGTGTGTTTACCATCAGAACAAACGCGCCTGAAGGCTTTACGGCACGGAAACACAAAGATAAAGCTGCAGCTGATCTTCACACCTGCTTCAGTCATTATCTAATGATCAGCAACACCTGAGCTCATTAGCTGCAGCTGAGCTCACGGGTTTAACAACCACTACAAGACGACTTGAGCTGCTTTAACCTGGAGAGAAATTAACTCTGAGCTCACCTCTCACAGAGCCAAACACAGCGTCGGTATTAACAACAGTCAGGGACAGATCCTTTACGAGACCGCTGGAACAACCGCAAGCCCTGTGATTGGTCCCCTGGGCAGCATCGTATTTGTTTAGTTTTAGTGAGTTGGCTTTCTGCTGTCTCATCTTCAAACATGGATATAAAATAACAATGCTGGATGTTTGGACTAAATGTGTGCAGATTTCCAAACTTCTACATATTCACATTGATGAAATCCCTGAATCTGTAAAATGATCTTCACGTGACTCACTGGAGTGATGATGTCATCACATAATGATCTCCTAACTGGTTCATGACATGTTGGAGGGACAGGCCTCAAACACCAAGGTCTGTCGAGTTCTGCCCCTCGACAGGCCAATCAGATGGAAGGGGGTTTGTGAAGCCGGGAGCCTTAAAGAGACAGCAGTTAAAACGAAGTCTTTTAAACAGAGGCTGAAAAAAGGATTTTCTAAAACACCAGTGAGAGAAAAATTGAGATTTATTTTAGCTGTAAATCGTTTATAGCTACTTTGGGGGCACCAAAGGAACAATATAAAGACTAAAAAGAAACTCTTTAATACCATTGCGTGTAAGCTTAGAAATCCCTTCCCCTCTCCTGGTTTCAGACTTCAGGACCCGTAGTCACATTGGGACATCTCTCTCTCTCTCTCTCTCTCTCTCTCTCTCTCTCTCTCCTCTGGCTGCTGGGGTCACATCCTGACACTCGTCTGGATCATCATCCCTCAGGAGCCTCTCATCCCTCTCTTTGTCCCTTGGTGTGTTTGTGTAACGTGTCCCTGGAGGTGGTTTGAGATCCTGCCTTCTGGTATCCAGAGCTGTGCTGTGCTGTGCTGTGCGCCCTCTGCAGCGTTAACAGCGTGGACGTGTTAATGACGTAGCGTTGGGTGAAATCAGGGGGTCGATCCCTGAGTCATCCTGTCCACACGTCGAAGTGTCCTTGAGTAAGACACTGGACCCTAAAGCGCTGCCAAAGGTATGGCCATCAGTGTGTGTGTGGATGGGTGAATATCAGCCTGTGATGTTGAGTGCATTAAGCGGTCATCTGACTGGAAAGGTGCTCTATAAGTGCACTCCATTTACAGTTTAATGGAGCTGCGGTTATAGATAATGGATGGAATAAAACTGGCTTTAAATTAGAAAATAAAAGTATCAGCGCTGACGGAAGAAAAAGGAGGGAAATGTAGTGTACTCACGGTGAAAATATAGACTACAGTATACACACACCCTTACAGGTGAGACATACGCTGCAGATTTACACTTTAAGGATTAAATAAACTTCGTGCTCAATTTTTTGACGCGTCGGACATGAAGCGACATTCTGTTTCCAAACACGCTGACCTCCTGCAGTGAAAATCAGGGATCTGTTTCCTTCCCTTTAAAGCTCTAATCCCTCCATCCCTTTAATTCAGGAAGAGGTTTAAAACTGCTCACACACACACACACACACACACACACACACACACGCACACAGACAGTGGTTAAATCAGGGCGAGCTCTTGTTGCCCTCCGAGACTCGCTGCCTTACTGTACAGGCCTGAGGCTGCCTCTGTGTTTTTTTTTTCTTTTTGTGTGCGTGTGTGTGTGTGTGTGTGTGTGTGTGTGTGTGTGTGTGTGTGTGTGTGTGTGTGTGTGTGTGGTGAAGACACAGTGAGTCATCCTCCAGTGGAGCCGCTCTCATCTCTGCAGCCTCACCCGGCGTGTGATGCTGTGATGCTGTGATATTAATGGCGTGTGTGAAACCAGTTTTTATATCCACAGACCTCAGACCGCGTCCCCGCTGACGCTCGAAGACAAACTAAAGTACAAATATGACGTAGATGTTTGGATGAATTTGTGGGAAAAATAAGAATACAGTAACACTGTGTTGATTTCTGTTGTTGTTTTATGTGCATGTGGATGGACTACGTTGGGTCTGGAGTTTACTGATAGGGGGGTAAATCCCCAATTTCAACACGATACAATACGATACACTACGGTACGGTACGGTACGGTACGGTACGATTTGGATATTTGCTGATATCACAAAGTCTGCCACTATACGATTAGATTCGGTTGGATTTAAAGTCGATTGTTATCAGACGATATTGTGAATCCATTTACCACATTCTGTTACTTTTCACATAAAGGAAAAAATATATATATTGATATGTTTTCAGGCTCTTTTTCCTAAATATTTTGGGTGTTTACATGAAAAACATTATTTGAAAAAGTGAACAAATACTTGTGTTTCACTTTAAAGTGCTGCAGTTTTCAGTTTTAAATGTCAGATCCACATGGTTCTGTTTATGTGCTGCCCTGTTTACCTGACCCTGAAACAGAAACAGTTTGTTTGATGTAAACAGACGCTCATTTGTCCTGTTTCCTTCATACATTATCTCACCACGGCTTTGTTTACATATTGCATGTGCTCCGTCTTCTGATCCGTCTTTTCTCTGGATTCTGAAATACTTCCATACTGTTGATTTACTCCAGAGAGGGGAGTAAATGTCTTCGTTAGCTCTCTCTCGGCTGCTAGCTAGTAGATGCTATCTTTGCTAGTGGTGTTGTGACTCGTGGCTGAGCGGAAACTGTCATAACCAAGAAAGTGTGTGGGCTTTCAAAATAAAAGCGGAAGGTAAAAATAGCGATAAAAATCTATCGATTTGACTAAATTTTTGCTGAAATGATCGATACAGCGGCTGTTTTGGACACCCCTATTTCCTAATGCTGACGTTCTTTTGTGGGCAGAAAACAAAGTTGTCTGAAAGTCAACTACAATTCCCAGGGTGCATTTCAGCAAGACTCCTGAAGTCACTTGGGTTAAGTTTGAGAACAAAACCAAGAACAGGGTTTCTTATGGAAAAATGTGATCCATAATCACAACATTTTTACCTGCGTATCTTTAAGTTGTAACATTTTTTTTGTACCTTTCTGAGTTAACAATTTAACATCTGATTGTGGTTGAATTTCAGAAAATATATCCATAACCTGAGAATTTAATGAGAAAACTGCTTGTTCTCTGAGAAGTTTCAAACGGACCTGAGTTATGAGTGAGGTGAATAATTTAACAAAGTTAAAAGTCAAAAGATCTTTCAGGAACAACCTGGTGAAATAAAATTACCTCTAAAGTCTCAAAAATGTCAGAAATATAATAAATAGTGATAAAAGCCTGAAGTGGAGCCTTGAATCGAGAACTCCACAATCAGGACACCAGATAAGTGGGCTGATCTGAGACCTGGTTTAAACTGAGACTCAAAAGCAAAAACTTGTAAAGCTCTAAAACCACAAACCTTCATTCCTCAGGTCTGAACTCCGAGTTCATTCAGGAATCACAACTGTTTTATCTCCTCTTCATTTATTTATGGCACAGAGCAGAAGACAGACAAAGCTAAATATTAAAACCACTATCTGTCCTAGATCCAAATCTGTCTCGCACAGGTTCTCTCCAAAACTCCTGCTTCTGGTCTCAGGTCAGATTTAACGTCACTGTTTTATTCATGTCAAAGTAAAAATTTTTACATCCCCTCTCTCTCTCTCTCTCTCTCTCTCTCTTTCTCTCGGTGTTATGTAAGCTTTCTCGCTCTATTTCTGGAGCAGAGGATCTCTCAGAGGAAGCTGTGGAGTCAGTGGGACGGCTAAAAATAACAGCAGGCATCCGATTGGCCAACAGAACAGGGCTCCTCATGCATACGTGATGAAGCAGAAGGAAAAGAAGGATGAATGAAAACAGCAGCAATAGGACGGAGGCTCTTAATGACTGATTGGCTCGTTGCCCAATTACAAGAAACCTGTCAGCTCCTCTGTGAGAAACTCATGAAGGGCCCTGAAGGAAGTTCTGGGTTGTCAAAAAGATGCTTCAGAGGTTCTTGCAGAAGATGCAGATGTCAAAATTATTATCAAGAGGAAACAAGCTTGATCTAAAAGAAAAAGAAGATGCCTAACACTCAGTACGTCTACATGCACGCTTGCTGAGATGGATGCAACCATAGCTCTTCATGTTTAGTTTGTTTTATTAATGTGCCATGGTGTTTGTTTTTGTGTGTTGGAGCCGCAAACTGTATGAGTGCAGCAACCCAATTTGTCATGGTCATCTACTTCCATTACTGGCTGAACTCCGAGGCTTACCAAGTCCGGCCGAATCCAACCGCAGCCCAATAGCAACCCCATTATCAATCGAACTATGCTCAGTCCGTACTCAGACCGGCTAAGCTCATAGTCAGAGTTCTGAAGCTGCATGTAAACATGCTGACTCATACAGTGGTTGGTACATGTCGGAAGATTGATTTGCAAATTAAAAACGTTTACAAAAGGAAGCAACAGAACCACACCAACGACAAACCTGAAGACAAACACTAACACGACAACACAAAAGCCACAACATGACAAAAGTACAAAAGGGGTCATTTTTAGTGGTTTTCTTACAGATGGTTATCCTGACAGACAGAAAACTTGTGAAGGTAAGAGAAACGTTTTCTTTTTTAACTTCAGCAATGATAAAAACATCTTTAAAGGGGTCTCACCTCATGATATCCTTTGTGGAACTTATATTTCTATAATATTTACCAGTAATGTGTCAACTAATATTTAGCTTTAAGAGTCAGTCATGCCATACTGTTAGCATTATAGCTATATTTATCATAGCTGAATTTAAAACACAATTTAAGACACTTTTCTGAGTCTGTTGTGATAACCATCATTCATCTGTGCGATTGTCTTTTTTTCCTTTTGCAAATCATCTGATACCTACCAGCCACAGTACTGTCACTAGCTAAGCGAGACAAGGGGTACAGAGTCAGCTGTAAAGGGAGACTGCACAAGATAAAATATTTTCAAAATATTTTGGTCCTTTGATTCCATTTGCTCTGAACAAGTTGCTCTGGGGTTTGAGGTCCTTGAAAAACCTCATGGTGGCAGCTGTCCTTCAGGCACCACTGGAGGTTGAAAGGAGTCCTTGAGTTCCTGAGGTGGTTTCAGGGGTTGGTTAGAAGGTTATAGCAGCGGTTGACTGAGGAGGTTGTAGAGGTCTGCGTTGTCCAATGGTCCAGTTATTGCTAAAGACCAGCTCTAGACTTTGAGGTGCTTGAATAACATGTAGAGTTTCCATCTCAAAGACGATGAAGTCTGAAGTCACTGTTGAAAGTTTTTGGAGGAGGTTTCAGGTCCCAGTGATCCACCAGTTTTTTCATGGTTTCCATTCCAAGGGTCCAATTGTTCATTTGATCTGCCATGAAGCCTCAAAGTACAAAGTACCAAAGATTCTGGAGGGAAAGGATCTAGAGGCCAAAGATACTTTGATCTACTCCAGAAGTCCCTTTGGAGGTACTCAGGAATCTTGAGGGCTTCTTGAATACTCAGGGGTCTAGCAGATATCTAGTGAGGGTCACACATGGAAGAAGATTTCAGAGGTTTGGAGGTCTTTGAGTATTTCAGGGTTCCAGTTGTTGTTGTGAAGTTACAAAGGATCCTCAAGAAGAGTCCAGATGTCATTGAGGAAACTGAAAAGGTCCTTCAGTAAAAGTGGTAAACAGCAGAGATCCTGAACAGGGTGGCAGGAGAACTGGGAAGACTGTAAAGACACTTCATGCGTCTTTGTAGAGGCCCTTGAGGCAATTCTAGGAGTATTGGTGGGGATAATCTAAACCCGAACAGAGTCTTGGGTGATCTTATCCCCCAGTCACAACCAGTGAAGAAGAACTGGTTCATCTCCTACACTGAAACACCAAAGAGACGCTGACCCTGATAACCAGCGAGCTGAACGTGCCTGTCAGTATCACCTCGCTCTGCTGCAGCCACCACTCCACACAACAAGGCAGGAAATGCATCATCACTCACAACGCCGCTCAGGCATAGAGGAGGGACGAGTGTAAACCATTCATTTTTACAGAGACCGAGAGAGAGAGGGAGGGAAACTAGCAGCAGTGATGGAGGAGCGGAGTTGTCAGGCAGAAAATTCACATTTTACAGTTTCATCAGCTGGAACGGCTCTGACAGCTGGAGGAGTGGATGGGTGGATGAATGATGGATGGACAGATGAAGAAATTGATTTTAAAACATTTATTTGCAGCACTGACTTTTTATTTTTAGCACCAGACTAGAGACGGAACCTCACCTGTCTAATGTGTTAATATTATATTAACCTTTTGGCAATTTGCTGGTTTTATCAGCTGACGTCAGCTTTCAACAGATAAGCAACCAATAATTGGGCTCAATCCCCATAAAGTCTCATGTTAAAAATGAGAAACACAACTAATAAATAAGTGTCAGAAGTTGTAGTTCTGGGGTGCAGATGGCCTCGTGGTTTAGATCACGCTCCATATGGCAAAAGCCCCTGAGCCGGCAGCCCAGGTTTAAGTCAGGCCTATGGCGACTTTCTGGCATGTCACTCCCAACTCTACCCCGTTTCCAACTGTATCCACTGCCCTGTACTCTCACATTAAAGGGATAAAAAGCCCCCCAAAAAAACTTAAAAAAAAAAAAAAAAAAGTTGTAGTTCCCTTAAATGTCCACTAGAGGCTGACTCTATATGATGGAGTGACAGTGGCTATATCCTATATTTGAACTGTCTATCCACCTTTTTCCTGACTACCCATAGCTCATTGCGATTGCCGCTGTTGCTCTTCCGGTTGAACATTTTGTTTACGTTGCCATAGAGACCACAAAGCTGACCATGTTAGCCTAGCTGTCATATTCACTCTAATAACCGGCTTTCAAAAGCAAGAAAGCGACAAAATGAACAAAAATCGGAGGTGGAGTCATAGGTTGGATGTTTTAAAAAAAAAGTTTGAGCCCTGTGTAGCATTAATGATTTCACGCAAGTTGTTTTGAGCTAGCTTGCCGGCAGCAGTAACCGGAAGTCGCTAACCGCAGGCGGAAGTCAACACCAATAGACTTCTGAAGAAACAGGTGGATATCCCAGAGGAAGTAATCCAATATTTGAATTTTTGTTGTCAGAGATAGCTGAAGTCATGGTAACCCTGGTACAGTCCTCTCTGTTCAGTAATATTAGCGACACCCTTTATGTGGGCGGAGCTTCAGGTCTGCAGCTGCTCAGTAACTCCTGCTGACCGTTTGATTTTGTCTTCTTGTTGTTTAGTTAAACATGTTTACCGTAACGACAGAGACAAACAACAGCTGTCTGAGTTCTGACAGCTGATCCTGTGGTTGCCTAGCAACAGCACAGAGCTGCAGACTGCTGCATGTGTAGCAGAAAGCAGCAAGGTGTCGAGATTTGAGGCTGCAAGAAAGAGAGAGAGAGAGAGAGCAGGTTGGAGATTTAATACGCTTCGAGTCTCGGTGAGAAAAGGGAGCATTCTGACAGCCAACCAGACGGATTGTTTATGAGATGATGAATGAGCTGCTCAGCAAGGGCTGCAGCTGTGTGACAGTCAGCCAGAACTTTCTGTGATGTTTGCTGCGACTCTCTTGTTTTTGTGTACTTGTAGAAGTTTCCTCTGAGCGCCTCCATCATGTTGCGTCTTGCAGCTGCTGCTGGATTGAGGCTGAATCAGCCTGCAGAGCTCACAGGCTGACAGCTTACATAAGCACACTGTACACTGCGTATTATTCTCCAAACATGGCCTTAATCCTCACACTGGGAGAGATAAGTCTCCCCAAGGTGGTATTTCTGCAGCTGAAGATGAGCCGCTGTGATGCTGCAGCACGTTACCATTTCCTCTGTTTCAACGCAGTTGTCCTGTAAGCTGATCCTCTCACGCGTCTGCTGATGTTCCCAGCGAGAATGAGTCTACAGCGAGCGACTCCTAATCGTCTCATTGCTCACCTCCTGATACTGTTAAACGCATCAGATAGAGCAAGGTGAGGAGACGATTTCTGCTTTTCACACGATGGAACGAGTCACCTCTCTGATTCTCTCTTTGCTTTCAAACTCTGACTCTGTCTTTTTTAGGGTCCAAATAATTAAAAGCAAACCTGAGCATGTGCAGTAGCTGTTTTTATTGTGTGCCATCTTCCTCGATGAATCAAAGCTTGTCCGTTAAAAGTTGTTTTTGTCTCTGAAAGCCTCAGCTAGTTATTTTAACCTCAAACGGCTGATTTGGGCTGTTTGTATGGTGAGCAAAAGCAGGAGGAACACAATCCAGCGTTATGACATCACGGCTCCCATGGCTGGTAATCTGAGGAGGATTTATTTCTCTCTCTATCTGAATCAAAAGCAGCTAACAATCTGTTCCTGATCAAACATTTATACCAAGACAAATCTGCTTGATGCTGTGTCACTAAAGACGATCAGCGATAAGGCTTCCTGACTTCCTGGAATGCACCAGAAATAATCCCAACTCCACTCAACAAACAAACATTGTAAAAGTCGTTTTCTTCTCCTCTTGATGACCTGACAAATCTTGACTTTTTACTTTTTACTAATCTACACCATGACGTTTTTCCAGCAAACTTAAGAGCCGTTATTTAGAAGAAAACTACTTCCAGGAAGACTGAGTGAAGCCTCTGTGAAACTCACCGTTTACAGTAGAGCTGCAACAATTAATCAAATAATCGATTATTAATCGATTACTAAATTAATCGTCAATTATTTTAAAAATCGATTAGTTGGTTTAAGTAATTATTTAGGAAAAATAAGTCCAAATTCTCTAATTTCAGTTTCATAAATGTTTATGTAAGGCAGTTGCCTAAATAAGCCAAAAGGTGGCGCTGTTGTGCAGTCTACACCCTCAGGTTACACAGATTATAACTGCTTGTCCTTCATGTTTTGGCTCAGTGTTTGTTTATGGTTTGAAAGGTACGTACCACAGGTTGTTCTCAACATTGTAGACAAATATTTTAAAGAATGAACAGTTAATGTTTAAACTTTTAGGTTATTAGGACGTTTAATTGTCATCTGACGAACTTTGAGGAGATTGTAACTTGTTTTTGTACGAGTATGACAGACGTGATTTCTGCTAACTCTTTTAGCTGTGTGTTAGCTTCTCTCAGCTACGATCTGCTATTTTTGTTTTACCTGTGGGTTTTCTATTATGCTGTTTCGAGCCGAAACCTTGCCTTGAGAGTGTTGGGTAGCTGTGAAGGAGCATTTGAAAACTGTACAACTGTTGTTAAGCGACTTATTCTGACGCTGAGTGTTCATTTATGGTTTGAAAGGGGTTTGAGAGAAAGCTGCTGGCGTCGAAGATCAATAAACGGCGCGGTTTCAGCCACAATCTCGACCAGTGTGTCCGACTCGTCCCTCACCTTGCACCCCACCACCACCAACAGAACTAATAACACAACGCAGAGGCTCCGGGTGTCGAGAGGCGCAACATCACACGGGCGTTTGGGTTACATTTATAAATGTGAATATTTTCGGCTGTCTTTGCTTCTCTATGACAGTCCTGAATATCTTTGGTTTGCAAAAAAGACATTTGATGATGTAATAATTTTCTGACATTTTATGGACCAAACAACTACTCAGTTAATCGAGAGAATATCTGAAAGATTAATCGATTATGAAAATAATCGTTAGTTGCAGCCCCAGTTTACAGTGAAGCTGAGACTCAACTCAAGCGGATGAACAGGCGCTCATCTGGGTGACAGAATGAGTCAAGAAAGTTCAGATTTTAATTTGCAGACATCTCTAGAGTGGAGGAATTTCTCTCCTCTTTTGATCGGAACACATGGTCGCTTCTAAAGATGCTAAGCTGACCATAAACACTGCAGTGTAAAGAGAATTAAGTTTTACTGTATTCTCAAACCGCTGGGTACACCAGAATGCCCAAAAAGTCGGCCATTGTTTCCAGAGGTAGATATTTAAAGTGATGATCGCTGCTGATTTCTAAGTTGTGATACTATGAGCGCGATTGGCATATTCGTGTGGCGGCGAGTGTCGTGGATGTGGGTGGATGATAAAACTGACGTCACACAGAATCAGACATGAGCAGAGCTGCAGCGATACAATCTCATCTTTTTGTCTCTTTTTCTCTCCCTGCTAGATCCCCCAGCTACTCATATGATTAATCTATGAATCACACACACACACAAACACAAACACACACACACACACAGTGAATTCAAATGTGTCAGAGCGATAAGTGTGAGGATGTAAACTTCCTCTGAATGAATCACAGCCAAACACACAAACAGTCAGAGCTGTACACAATGTGGCACACACACACACACACACACACACACACACACACACACACACTAGAATGATACACACACGAGCTGTTATAACACAGTGTAGCAACCATTTTTGTATCTTCTCCTCTCCCCTATCAGCTCCCAGCATGCACTGGGGCAACCATTACTGATCACAGCTGAGGAATCAAACCCAAGTCAGGAGATGACAGAAAGGACTCTGACCCCTATATGTATCCTCCTCTCCTCTCCTCTATTAAGTCCTTGTTTCCTCCTCTCCACTCTTGTACCTTTATTCTTTCCTCTTCTCTCATTTCTACTTAAGCATCCTTATTTTCTCCTCTCCTCAAAATTGTCCTTGTTCCCTCCTCTCCTCTAAAGTATCCTTCTTTCCCCATCACCTATATTTTATCCTTATTTTCTCACATCCTCTCTGTAATCCTTGTTTCCTCCTCTTCTCCCCAGTATCCTTGATTTCTCATCTCCTCTCTTTTGTCTTTATTTCCTCCTCTAGTATTCTTGTTTCCTAATCTTTTCTGCTCTCTACTTTAGAATCTTGTTTCCTACTCTTTCCTCCTCTCCTACCTAATATCCTTGTATCCTCCTTCCTACTTTTTCACTTCTCCTATTAAGTATCCTTGTTTCACATCTCTTTTTCTCTCCTCTAGGCTCCTGGTTTCCTCATTTCCTCTAGTATCCTTGCTTCACCTCTCCTCTCCTCTTCCCTTCTCTAGTATACTTGTTTCCTAATCTCCTTTCAGCTTCACTCCCCTTTGTTATACTTGTTTCCTTCTCACTTCTTCTTAGTACATTCATTTCCTCCTCTTGTTCATATCTTGGTCCTCCGCTCATCTCTTACATCCTATACATTCCTTTCCTTTTCTGTCTCATCCTTCCTTGCATCCTGCTCCATCCACTTGATCCCTACTTTCCTCTCCTCTATTGTTTCCTTCTCTCCTCTCCTCAGATATCTTACTCTTTGTCAGTAATGGTTGTTTCCCTCTCTCCTCTCAGATATCTTCCTCTTTGTCAGTAACGGTTCTCCTCTTCTCCCTCTCATCCCCTCACAGCATTCACTTCTTACTTCTTCTTTCTTCCTCTCACTGCAGTTTCTCCTCTTCCTCACCCTCCTCTTCCTCGGCTGTTCAGTCAGGAGGTCTCGGAGTAAATCTGAACAGACGTGCTGATTAATTTCTTCAGCCGAATGTTTAGTGGGACAGAAACGGGCCTGTCACACTGACTGGTCAACAAACAGAGATGTTCGCTGAGCCATGAGGTGTCACTCTGCTGTCTTCACCTCCTGACAAAGAGTCAGCAACAACCAGCGAAACAAGCGCACCCACAAGTTGACAGACAGTTTGACAGAAGTCAAAGGTTAAACTGTCACAGGTAAACGTCAGGATGTCCCACTCTGATCAGAAGACAGAAAACATTATTTATGAAGTAGATTTAAAAGGGAAGCAAATCCAGAAGTCTTCTTTAATACAGCATGATACTCAGTTCAGTGAATTAAGTTCCCATTTAGAGTCACACGGACCAGGAAGCAGGGGCGGAGTCACACAGGAGACACCTGTGACTGATAAAAGTTTGATAGGTATGTCAATCAGCACATCTGTGTGCTGTACCTTAGTATCGACCCCACACAGGTGAGTCTGCAGGATTTCCTCCACCTGCATCAGTTTCCAATCCAACAGAGCTGAATCAAACAACGAAGATGAGGAGGAGGAGGAAGAAGAAGAGTCATCACTGACACCAGCTGCTGAGTGTGGATCAGGAGGAAGGTGTGCAGCTTTTAGGAGCTCACACTGAATAAATCATGTGACGCGTGATGAGCTGACGGCGGCAGAACTCAGCTTCAGTCCACATTAGACCTGTTTGTGTGGCTGCAGCATGAAGGCCATGCAGGCTGACTGAAAGCTCCAGAGAGTGTGACTGTTTCCATCTGTTTCTACCGCTCCGAACTGACTCCAGTCTTCCTCCTCCTCCTCCTCCTCCTCCTCCTGGCCAGCAGGAAACAGGAGGCGGGCCTACAGCCCTCGAAGTAATCTGCAGCGCTCTGTCCTCATTAGCAAACATTAACACTTATTAACACAGCAAACCCACAGCTAATGGCTTGATAAACACGGTAACACACTGGGGGGAGGGGGGCGGGACAACAATGGCGGCTTCCTGTCTGTGAGGGAACGTTTCACAGCTGAGAAAGAACCTGTTACTAAAAATGTTTATAATTAGTCCCAAGAAGGTAAAGTGAGATCAGGTCAAATATGCAGAGTTAATGATTTAATCACAGCACACACACACACACACACACACACACACACACACACACACACACACACACACACACACGCAGACACATGCAGCAGTTTCTCCTACTGCTTCATTTTTGTTTTCCTCTCTGCAGATGTATCAGACTCTCCTCTTCTCTGATCGTGTTCAGTCAGTCCTGAGTTTAACCCGCCCCCCTCCTGAAAGATTTCAGGACTTTCAAAATCCTGATTAAAAATTTGTGATCTGGCTTAGTTAAGAGCGTGCAGCTCAATTATTTATGCTCTTCTCACGACATCTGCTTCAGCTCAGTTCCAAATGAGCCCCTGATGTTGAAAATGAAGCAAATGTGACAGCCCCAAAATCTGCAGTTCCCCCAGTGTCCACTAGAGGCTGTTTCCAGCAGCGAGTTGGTTCACAAAGAATCCCATGTTAGAAGGTCCAACTCAACAGCAAAAATTTATTAAAAAAAATAAAAAAAAATCAAAATTATTAAGCTGATTAATTAACTGATTGATATTAATTAGGTTCTCACTGGCTATCTTGATGTCCCACAAAAAACTACTTTCTTGGGTCACTGTGTCCTTCTAAACCACAAAAACAAACATATCAGTCACAAAGTGAAAGAAAATCCCCCCCAAAAAGATAAAGTGCTCATTTCTCTTGTAGAAAAGCAATATAACAATATTAAATTAAAAACAGAATAAAATTTTTACAAGGGAAAAAAATAAAGCCAATGAAAATCAAAGTTCTAAAACTGCAATTCCCTGAGTGTCCACTAGAGTCTGTTTCCAGCAGTGAGTCAGTCCCCATAGAGCCCCATGTTAGAGTGTCCAACTTGACAGCAAAAAGTAAATATGTTTAAAATCTTTGTTGTTTAAAAAAAAAAAGAGTTTTAAAATATTTGCTGGTGAGCTTGATGTCCCGCAATCAATGACATTTTTGTTTCACTGTGTCCTTCTAAACCCCAAAAACAAACACTCGCAGTCACACAGTGAAAGAAAATCCCCAAAATTAGAAACTGCTTTTGTATCTTGCAGAAAAGGGACCTAACCTTTCTATATTTTTACAAGGGACAAAGCCAATGTCATAACTAAGTGCTAAAATCTGCAATTCCCTAAGTGACCCCAAGAGTCTGTTTTAAGTAGTGAGTCAGACCCATTACAAATTAGATTGTCTTAGTAAAAGAAACTTTACCACATTTTTCTTAGCTGTCATTTTTTTCTTTTAATTTCTTGAAATTCAGGTGAATATGGCTCATAAGTGTAATAGGACAATTTTGATAAAAATGAGACATAAATACTTATGAGTGCAGTTTTTGCAGTGTTAGATGGTAAGTTTTATCTTTTTGCTAACAGTAGCATGCTAACTAAAATAAGCCCCAGGTCTAGATCTAGGTGTTGCCATCTTACTCGACAGATTTAATGACTAAGTCCAGAAAGTTCTGGCATAGTCCAGATGACCAGGCTCGTCCTCTGGTTGTCTGGGGGGATAAATTGGCCAAGACTCTGGACTGTTATCTTTTCTTTGTCCTGATTGGCTAAGCGTAAATAGAAGCTTGCTTTCTGCTCACTAAAAAGATGTAAAATCTCTGGTTCATGTTGAAACAAAAAATATCTACCAATCAACACCCCTTTTTGAACTCTTTGCTAACAAAATGAACTATCAAACTGTGCATATTTCATTTCTCAGGACATCAGGTCTTGATGTGTGCTGTCAGTACCGATCAGTCATGATGTCCTGGTCTGAATCAGATCCTGAATCAGTGCCCGACGTCTCTGAGCGGTTTGCTGCTCGGCAGATTTAAACCTTCACGTTAAATCGTCTTGTTTTTCTCTTCACTGTCACACAAACTCAGCTGCACCAAACGTCTCAGACTCCTCTGAGGGATCTGGACTCCTCGCCTCCTTCGCTCGGCCTCGAGGATCTGGATTATCCCAAACTTCCGGATTATGAGCGCTCACTGTCATGCCGACCGGCTGGTTGAACCCTCCCCCATTACTGACGACAAAAAAACAGCATGACACACACACATACACACACACACAGAAATAACAGCCTGTAGGTGATCTTTAGTATGATTCTGTGTGTGACAGTGATGAAGCTCACACACATAAAACACGTTCACTCTCTGAGTCTCACACACACTCAGGGTTTATACATGTGGAGGTGTTCGAAACCTGAAAAGTCACCCTCCTTCTTTTGCTTCTCTGACTCATCGCGTCACTACTTCATAAGTCCTCATGGTGGCGCTCATATCTGTAGTAGAGCTTTTGAATTCTTCAGTCAAGAAGACATTGTATAGAATCATCATATTTCTGTCGTTGGATCCTGAATTTGTCGTTATTAGATATCTGACAGCTCATCTCCACAATTATCTGAAAAACAAGAACAAGCTGCATTACATCACTGCAACACACTTTGTGAATCAGACCTTGAGACGGAGCAGATTGTGCAACAAATGGAGCGCAGTTCTTTGTGTTAGTGGTGTTGGAGCAGAGACTGTGCAGTCAGCTTATTGTGCTCAGGCTCCCATCATTAGTTTTGAGGAGTTTTTTGGTCATTTAAAGACTCATTTTGCAAAGTTTAAAGTCAGCTCGTTGCTCCTGCATCACTCTGTCTTACAATGACTCAGCTACAAAACAAAGAGCGCACACAGATCGTCCTACATCACTTATTCCGCTCCACCAATTCGGGAGACATCACCTGATGTGAGTGTGCAGAGCTCAGTCGGAGACCAGCGACTGTACACGGCTTTTCACAATGCATGATGGGATACTTTGAGTCCATTATGAGGAGTTTAATATCTCAGACAACCTTCAGACAGAACGACAAAATGGTGAACTCATTATACAGTGAGACACCATCAGAATACCCAGCAGCCCCTGCAGTGTGTGTGTGTGTGTGTGTGTGTGTGTGGGGCGCCCTCTCATCTGCTACCTGTCACCTTCAGTCCCCCACCCCCAACTTTGTGTCAGAGCTGCTAAAGAAGCTGTCAATCAACACACACACACATACACACACATGCACAAACAAAAACTTTTGACTGTATCTATTGTGGCATGTTGGGTAGTGTGTGTGTGTGTGTGTGTGTGTGTTTGAGTGCAGGTGTGTGTCTGCGCTGTTGCTAGTGGGGCATATTAAACAGAAACACATTGATGGCACAGATGCTAATATGTTAGCATTAGCTGGTCTGAAAAACAAACACACTTAAATATTTTTTCATGAATTATTTGTGTAGTTTGTTGTTTTATTGCAGCGCAGAAAGCTGACTGTTTGCTATTTCTTATGTTTACTACAGGAATCTGAGGAGCCAATCAGAGAGCTGCACACTGACTGACTGTGCTTGACCTTTAACATCCAGACAAGCTGAGGAGACTTCAGGAGGGGAGAATGAGCCAGTATGACGCTGAGATCACAAGAGAGTCACAAACAAGAGGAACAAAAAAAAAAAACAGCTTCAACACTGACACAGTAAACAACAAAACCGACGCCAACAAAAACAAAAACAACAACTTGCACTCGACGCTGTGACTGACTGCAGGATGAATGTGATGAAGAAGATGCAGCCAGGAGCAGAAAACTGATCCTCGGCCGAAGCAATGAACCAAGGATTGTAATGCAAGATTAACACGAGTCTGTGAGTCAACACAGACATTTAGAGAGTGCATCAACATAAAGGGGGCGGAGTTTATAGAATATAACCAACACAAACTTGGACAGAGCAGCAAAATGTTTTATAAACTCTCAAATAGAATATACAAAGACGCAAACTCATAATCAAAAGACTCTCAGAAACATACATTTCAAACAACTTCCAGACATGCACATCCTGACATTTTCAGGACTTCACCTCTTATACAGGCAACATGGGATTTTCTGCATCACATGTTTCTAATGCAGTTAAGTTACCTTAACTGTTACCATATTTCTCTTTCACATGTAAACGCCTGAAAAATTCCAGACATACAGTTCCTGACATATCCAGGACTCATCCTCTCACATTTGTACCTCAAAGCAGGGTACATCCTGTCAAGTCTAGTCTGATATGATAGTCTGTCATGCAAAAGAAAGTTACTTTTAGTGTAGTTCACTTAAAGTTTGAGTCTTTTTTCACACATGAACTTCTGACAAATTCCAGACAAATTTCAGACATGTACGTCCTGAAATATTCTGGACTTGTGTTCGAAAACATTATTCACAGCAAGACATTTTCTATGTTTTAATCTCTTCTAGTCTGCTTTC
The DNA here is from genome assembly GCA_030710495.1 of Labroides dimidiatus. Lineage (NCBI taxonomy): Eukaryota > Metazoa > Chordata > Actinopteri > Labriformes > Labridae > Labroides > Labroides dimidiatus. The sequence continues at coordinate 4,948,621 of CM061156.1, read as the reverse complement.
ACATCACTTTTTCACACACAAAAATGACAAAAAAACACCTGTTACCTAAATATCAGGTCCTGACATTTTTAGGACTTGGCCTCTTGTACAAGCACCATGAAGCAAATTTCCTGTGTCAGATTTACACAATTATATACATACTGTCATGCGGCGTATATTCCCAAAGTATGTTCCAAACATAGTTAAAGCACCTTACATATCTCCCTTTTACACTCCTGAAAGTTTCCAGTCAGGCTGGTCCTGATATATCCAGGGACTCGTACTCTCACACATGTACCCCACAGCAGGGGACATTCAGTGTCAGATGCAAACCCCATAATTGGATATACTCTGTCAAGCAAAAAAAGTAAATTCTGATGTAGTTCACTTACATTTAGTATATTTCTTATGCATAAAGTCCAGAAAATTCAGGCAATTTGGAGCTCCTGAAATATTCTGGACTTCTGCTTTCGAATGTGCTTTGAGGCAAGGAATTGTCTTTTTTTAATGTTGTTTAGCTGGAATTCACATCATTTTTTCACATTATACTCCAGCCAATTGAGTGATATGCAAGTCCTGACATTTTCCAGTTTCATCCTTTCACATATGTGTATCTTCTAGTAGGAGATCTTCCTTCATGCTTGTTAGGAATAACAGTATGTTTTGTTTTTTGGTTTTTATTCCTCTACTGAAAGTACATGACGCAGATACAGCAGGAAACTGGGAGGAAAAAGTGGGGAATGTTATCAGGTAAAGGGCCAATCGCAGGAATTTAACCTGCTTAGAGAATTACAGTCACTACATGGAGCAGATTTAACCCCTGAGCCAAAGTGCTGCCCTGATACAGGATGTTTTAAATGTTGTCACCTTTTATATCTTCCATTCACAGAACTTCTAACAAATGTCAGACATTCAGGTACTGACATTTTCAAATCAAACTCAAATGTGTGCGATAAAAAAAGCAAACGGACAAAGTGTTTGGAAATATCAATGATTCAAACAGAGGGCCTGGGTCATCCTGGACAGTGTAGCTTTAATTCAGATCAGTTACATTAAAAAAATCACATCAGCGGAAGTTCTTCTCCATCATCCCGTCTCCAAAGCCTCCTTACAAACACAGATGTTGTGTCCTAATCCCCCCCTTCCCTCTTGACCTCCATCTTTCCTTCCTCTCTATCATTGTTGCATCCTGGTGGCCGGCTAAGTCCCGCCCCCACAGGAATTGGAATCAAGGGTAAGACTCGTAGACGTCGGCACTCAAAACAGTGTAAGTAACAGTGTGTGTGATGTAATTGTAATCTGTGACATATCAGATTACAGATAATCTGTGCTGACGTCACAGAGAAAGTCAAACTGTCACTGCACTGTGGGATGATGTAAAGGAGCCTGAAGCTGCCAATCCTGGTTTACCTTAAAAAATTGAACTCTTTGGTTATCATGTCTAAAATGTTTTAATCTACAAGATTAGAGACAGATTATTCATATTTCATTCAAAAATATATATATAAAAGATCACTTCTGACAAGTTTTCTTTGAAGAGGGGGTACTGTGCTGTTTTAAGGTTTTATTCTGTCTCCCTGGTGCTCTACAGCTCATAAAAATCCATATTTTTCTCACACTGGTGTTTCAGAAAATCTTATTTTAGCCTCTGTCTGAAATTCTTTATTTTAGCTACTGTCTCTTTAAAGCTCCCTACTCCATAACCCCCTTCTCTGTGATTGGCCAGCTCTCTGGAGGCCTGTCAGGGGTGAAACCATGAGCAGACCTTGATGTTTGAGGCCCCTCCCTCCAACATGTCATGAATTAGTTAAGGATTTCTGCAACAAATGAATATGTAGCTGTTTAGTATGAACATCCAGCACTGTTACTTTATGTCCATTTTTAAAGTACCAGAAAGTGAAATATCCCCTCTTAAGTCTTCACTGCAGTGGTTGCTGGTTCAACTCCTTTTGCTGTACGTCTTCTCATCTCTCTACTTCTCATGTTTCCTGTCTTTCTTTACCTTTTCAATCCAATACACACAGAAAATAAGCGCAAAACTACAACTACAAAAAGGTTGCGGAAGAAAAAGCACAGCCCGTCCCATATACCTGTGATGTTAGATCATTGATGTTGTTGAAAAATGAAGTTCCAGATGTTTCTTTGAGGGAGCAGCCGCCTCAATGATGGTTCAAAACACTCTCTAACACACCAGCTGAGTTTACAGGGTCTCCCCTCTACATGTTACTGCAGAGTTACAGTAAAAACCCGGTACCTGACAGGTGAGAAGAGTAAAAGGTCACAGTCTCACTTTGTGTAATCCTCTGGTGTACTTCGACAGCTGCAGCAGGAGGAAACAGAAGTACTGCAGATGTTTTTTATAAGGTCAGCGCTGAGAAACGTCCTGTCGCTGTGACATTAAAGTGATAAAACACACCGCATCCTGCTGATATACTACAGAAATATTTAAATGTACCATAAAGAAGTGTCAGCTACAGCTTCACTTTATGATATCAGAGGAACATTAGAGGGTGCAGATCATAAAACAAACTACAAGCATGGGGATTAAAGACCCTGAGGACACTTTGATCTTTCCTGATTTTACAGAGAAAACTTTAGGGACATATGGTGAGGTCACGCAAACAAACCATCAATGTTTCATCTTAAGTCTTCTTCAAGAATCAAAGTCCGGTCTCCTCTTTCCCTGCATTTTTTTTTCTGCTCCTCCTGGTTGACTTCCATCTGCACAGAGATTTAGCAGCTGAGGAACACAGCTGGTTTTTAATGCAGGGACAGTCATTTTACACCAATATTTAATACAAAAATGATAAGAAATAAAAAGTTGTTGGGTAAAAAGTTGGAGTGATGACTCATGCTGCCTTTTTCAAATTTTGCCTCCAATGAAAAACTTCTTTTGAACTTCTATACGACGCACAGGAGCAGGCAGCTTTAGGTTTACATCACAGACTGCATAAAATGATGGACAGCACATCAGCAAACCCAAGTGAGGCCAAAACCATAGCTTGTACAATATAAGGACGTAGCATATGCAATGTCACCAATTCGTTTCTCATACAGATGATGTGTTAACATCACTGATGTGAAGTTCTGGTGTGGGTTGATTCAGAAGAATTGATTCCTGGTTGCTTTTGGGGGGGTTTCTGTGTCCTTGCTGATACCTGACACAGCAGTGAGGCTGTCTGGGAATCAGGATCAGGACATCTGTTACAGTGATATTATAAAAACAAGCCACAAAAAAAGCAGAAACTTGAGCTCAGAGTTTCTCCTGACCTTTAATCTGCTACACACAAAAAAAAAAAAGAAAAAAAAAATCAGATCAGATTTTGAGCTTTCGACTACATCACATGGCTTTCATCTGCAGCTGGAGTAGCCCAGGCGTTCCAGATTCCAGGTCAGGTGAGGAAAAAGAAGGCTAATGAAGACGGAATGCAGCTGAAAGTTCTGGAAGGAGTTCGAGTCGGCCTTTATTCTGCCGTCTGTTTGAGCAGCCTTGCTGAAACTCATACAGATGATAATCGAGTGCTCTGAAATATTTAAATCAACAACCCCCCCCCCCCCCCCCCAGAAACATGTCAGCTCTCCATTAAACAGAAGATAAAAACAAACAGGCTCGTTCATTTTACAGCGGAGAGTAATTATAGAGACAACTACAGTAACAACAGGAATAAATCAGCATAATGTCAGAGAGAGAAAGGTCAGCGTGAGCTCATTAAAACACAAAGCTCAGTGCTGCTCTCATGTCAGCACCAACATGTCCCACAGACCCTGAACACACCTGCAGCCCTGCAACACAGGAAGCATGGTGATGGCGTCAGAAAACACAGAACATCCCAGTCTGTTCACACAGACTGCTGCAGAGAAATTACCGGGACATTAACGTGCAGCAGCCTCTGGCGCTCACAGGTGTGTGTTGGTGTGCTGCAGCCTACCTGTTGTGCCTTCAGGCCGGGCATGAATGTGACATGACTGACTGAGCAGCAGCAGCAGAAGCCACACACACACACACACACACACACACACACACACACACACACACACACACACTGTGCCTACACACTAAATCCCTCACAAGGTCACTCGGTGTGGGTGGTGTTCCGGGCTGCACGCTGCTCGTGCGGCTGCGATGCGGCCGTTTGGAAATTTAACGTGCACATACATCAGTACATACACAGCATTTTTGTGCATTAATGACGTCCTTACCGTATACGCCCTGTCCGTGCACGCCCTGCAGGAAGCCGGTAAACAGCCACAGGAGACCGAAAACTAAACCCATCTTCACATCCTCCTGTGGCCGCCTCGCTGCTTCTCTCCCCCCGGGGATGAGGTCTTCAGTTCGGTTGCCCGCAGCCGCTGCTGCCGCTCCTCCTCCCTCCTCCTCCGCTCCGGCCGGCGTCCCTCCGCACCGAATCCGGCCCGGTGACCGGTTCTCATCCAAAAATCCAAACGTGTCCCCACCAGCAACCCGCCACCACCCCCGCACCCCGGTCAGATGTGACAGGCAGGTCCAATTCTGCTCATACCGGAGCTGACGTTAAACCGTGCGGAAGAGTTGACGCGGTCAGAGGAGCAGGTGGCTCAGTCGCGTCTCCTTGGTGGTGACATTGCAGAAAAAAGGTTCAAATTCAAGGAGTAGCCTCCGTTACTGGCTTTCCCCAACCGGCAGGATGTTCAGAAGTCCCAGCTGCCCCTCCGCCGTGTCCACCGGGCTCCGTGTCCGTTGGTTGGTACCAGGGTTACATCCATCATCCTCGGTGAAGAAGCGTTGTCCGCTCCGTGTCCCGTCCTTGCTGTCAGCGGCTCGTTGAGGCCCTCCAGGCCGGACAGGAGAGGCGACACTTGGGGTTCGGTGATGCCGTGTTGCTGCTCTGAGCCCCGGCGAATGAGAAGGCAGAGACGCGGTCAGTTCAACCGACTCTACGGTGGCTTTTACCGGTGAGAGACGTCACTGAGCGAAGCGAGCGGTGAAGTCAAACAGGATAAAGAATGGACATGGACATGGCTTCCTGAAAGATATTTTCAAAATAAAACACGGTGAACAACTACTGCTGATTCGAAGTTAGACTGAGATTTAAAAAGCTTTTAAAGTGAAGTTCAATCATATTTTTTAAAGCAGATATTACTGACTGATATGTCAGTTTTAAGTATTGGCCTTGTTCATTTGTGCTCATTAACATATTTCTAAAACAGAAAGTATCTTAGATAAATTAAGAGTCATTCAATCATAATAATTAGTTAAGATCCCCAACAGCAATAAAATCATGCTTACAAATCAGGATTAAATGAGAGCCTTATGTTGCAGAACAAAATGTTTAGTATAAATTGTAATAAATATTAATAGTATAAAATTTCAGTAGCGTAACATCATGGTTGTAGGCCCCAGTAATATTTATTTATTTATTTATTTATTTATTTATTTATTTATTTATTGTTCTCCTACCCCAACCCTAAACACAAGTGCATTTATACACACTCACTTGGACACACAAGCTTTCATTGGCCCCTTGCAGCATCTGGGCCCTGATGCAGCTGCATCGAACGCACCATCAATAATTACGCCACTGGTTCAGGTTGTAGTAAATTCTGGCCTAAATTAAAGCAATTATAACACATATCAATCAGCATACCAAAAACGATGTGCCTTACGCACTGTTTCCCCCATTTCCAGAGGGTGGCGCTCAGTTTTAGGTGCATTACTATTACGTATTGCTGAGTAACCAGCTCAACAATAGCACTACAATGCAAAATTACAGATAAGTAATATGAGAGTAACACTTGTCACTAGCTGTTGTTACAGAGGTGATACCCATTTAATTTTTGTATAAATTATTAAAGTTCTTCTAAATTACTTATTAAAACAAAAACAGATGCAACAGAACAGTCGGACCACATATTACATGCTACATTTGTAAGTAGTATGTAGTAAGCTGTTAGTCACAGCTATGTTTGAGTTTGGATGAAACTACAAGTTCAGTCAAGTCAGCCTTAAGCGGAATCTGAAAAAAACTGAAGTTTTTATTACTCCCTTGTGGAAGGGGGATAGAGACTTTCATACCCCTTAATTTACCCCAAAATTTTAGTTCACCACATGAACTAAACACTAAACACTTCAAGTTATGCATTGCATTTAGTGTAGAATTTAGGCGCAATTTGAGGCTTTTATTTTGATAGTTATATGCGAAGTGTTCCTGTCTCAGCCGCATTAATTTTGGCGCGCTTGACAAATAAGCGGAACCTGCCGCGCGAACCTTCACGAGCCGCTGATTTCTGACCGTGCCTCACGAGACAAGAAGCCTGTAGGCGGCACGAGCGGTTGAAAATGACAGCGCGAGCCCCCACTGCGCACGTGTGTGATGTCCTTTTTTCCCGGGTCTCATGAGTGAGGCGGGAACACGGAAAAATGATGTCTCACTCTGTCTTTTATAGACTCTACTGAAGGCATCTAGAGCTCATTATGAATTAATAAAGGGAATATGGAAATTTACACTGAAATTGACATTAAATTGTTATCAGTCATTTCTCTTTTTTCTATTACTTTTATCAACATTTGCTTTTGTCCCAATGAAAGACACTGAAAAAAACTAGGTGTAAATAAACTCACTAGCTTTTTGGACCAGCACTATTAAGTTACAGACTCCAGAAAATTCCATCCATCTCTACTGGTAACACATAAAACACTTCTACTATTTGCATACAGAACAATATTTTTTTTGTATTTGTTTTACTTTGTGTCTTCAGTCTGATGTTAACCTGTGCTCTTTAGCTCCATCATTCATACTTGTTGTTAACATATTCTCACAGCTGCCACCCTGCTGCAGCATAACGCTCTGGCTGGATAGCTTAGATGCTATCCTGATAATCTGCTTTCTTTCAGGTAACCAGCTACCTAAAATCTGTATAGACATGGGCCAAATTTCATATTAAAATCATATTTGATAACTTTTGTTAGTTTAAAAAAAGTCCACTGTCTCGTTAGATTCACAGTATCCTTCGTCTTTTAGTTTTTGGGGTGGCTCTGGCTTGGTAGTGGAGTTGGTCATCTCTCAGTTGAAAGGTTGGGGTAAAGTCCCAAGTCTTGCTGTCAACATGTCATCATGTCGAAGTAATCAAAAGACTAAAAACGAGACTTATTGTGAATGCTAGACCATTGAACCCTTAAATTAAAGTGTACGAGGTACTATAATTTAGAGCACAGTCTAAAATGGTAAAACCTATGTGAAGGTGCTAAAAACTGCAGTTCCTAGAGTGTCCACTAGAGGCTGGCAGCAGAACACAAGAAACCACATACACACCCATTTAAAAAAAAGAAAAGAAAAAAGGATCTTTACAGCAGAAATAAACATTTAAAACCTGGTTGAAACAATGTTTTAGTCAGAGTAATTTATTTCTTTATCGCTAAATACTGGGAGACCTCAACTTAACTCATCCTAATGTGAACAAAGTTAGGTTGAGTTCAGGTGATAAAAAATATACGAAGTGTTTCATCTGGGATAAATAAAATATTTCTGAATTGTTTTGTTACAGTTAAATTAATAAATCCAACATCATGGGTAAATCAGTGATAGCTGGAGTTAAAAAGATAAATACTTTTAGATCTGAAAAAAATAAACTGAAATATAGTCTGTTTCAGGAGAAAATGAAGTACACAAAATGTATGGATGCACATATGTCTGCCAAGGGCCTCTGTGCATATCTTTGGAACTAGTTTGATATAAATCTATTGACAAACAAGAAGAGACACACAGAGAAAGATAAAGTCACTGTATTGAATTGGTTACATATAAAAAAAAACTGCACAACTTTTCTGCACCTTAACAGGATTTACAGCAGATGTCTGAGGGGGTTTCCCTGGAAATCACCTCTCTAATCTGCATAGAAACCAAAGGATCTCCACTTTATTTCCACCTGAGTGAACTCTGAGTCACAGTCAGCAGGTGACACAGCTTCAACCACCTGGAGGGAAGTTTGGGATGAGTCACTGGTTTAATGAAACAACAGGGAACATAAGAGAAAACAGCAGATAGTCACAGTGCACTATATTTAAACTGAAGTACTCTGGTTTCTGTTTATAGTCTGAGTAGTGCTGACCAATCGGGTATCAGCAGGATTTGGTTTCTAGAGGATAAACAGTCTGTATGGAGAGGGGAAGCAGAAGGAGCATAATACAGCGTAAGGACATCCTGACTCCTGCTGTTAGTAATCTAAGGAGGATTTATTTACCTAAACAGATAGATCGGTTCAAGATCAAACGTTTACACTGAGACATAAATCTGCTTGATGCTGTGTCACTAAAGACAATCAGTGTTTAGATTTCCTGACTTCCTGGAATGCATCAGAAATGATGGAGCCCATAGTTAAAGACCTTGATTTCAAGAGAATCAGTTTCTTTTTCAGCCTCAAACTGCCATTTACTGTGAAGCTGAGACTCACCACAAAAAGATAAACAGATGCTACTCTGGATGGATGGAGTTTAGTTTAGGCGTAGCTGGCTCAAATGATTGTCAGGAGGGCCAAATCGGGGTCAAATAAAAGAATCCAGACTTGTAAGCCAGGATTTAACAGATCTGGCGGTTTTAGTTTCTCTTTTGATCTGAATCTGATCTGAACACATGGTTGTTACCTAAGTTACCAACTGGACTGTAAACAATCTTAGCTTGGGGCCTTTAATCGCAGACTGCTGGAGAAGTTGACCTTCTTTCTCAAAGGCTAAGAAGTGTCATTTGACGACCTTTCAATGTTGATTTTTACATCCAAGTTTTGCCTTCTAAACTGGCGCTTCAGTTTCTTGTCAGAGTGGTACCAAAACTCTGATTTCATATTTTAATTACAGCAAAGATCCTCCTCCTCCTCCTTCTCCCCGCTCCTCGGTTCATCCCTCAGCTCGTTGAACACTCGCATTAATAAAAGAGTTTTCCTGCAGCGCTGCTCGGTCTGGGAATCTGCTCAAACAGCTGGAGGCTCCAAACTTTAATCAATACGATTACTAAAGAGATGATCCAGCTCCACTTCCTGCTCCTCTGAGTGCGTTAGCGCTCACAGTCATCTGCAGACGCTCTGAGAATCTGTTCCTACCCTCAAGTGTTGTATAACAAGTGTATCTGTGGGTTTTTGATGTTAAGTGCACTCAACATATTCAGTCTTCTGTTCTTGAAAATGCTAAACACCTCTGTGTAGAAACAGGAGGCAACAAAGTTGATGTAAATACTGAACAACTGGAGACGGATCAACTCTCAAATGCGACCAAACAAGGGCCTGAAAAGTCATTCTTCATCTCACCTGTCTCAGGACTCTCCATCCACTGTTATTTTTCCATCTTGACTTCTAGTTTCCTCCTCGAACAGCTTTCTCTCAGACTGTGTTTTAGATGAGTGTGCGTTCATTAAAGGCCCTGTCTCATTAGGGATTTAAAACGTCTGATTGAGGTCCTCAGGTGAGTCTGGGAGGCCTTTTAATGGAAGAGCTGGTCTGGCAGAGAAAGAGGAAGTGTCTGCGATAACCTCGGAGTATTTTCAGAATAATGCGTCTGTGTGGAGCGAGCAGCTCTTTAATGGAGCTCAGGACGGTCTCCAAAGAGGACAAGGACGAGGCAATTAGTCAGAGCTGAACAGATGCTCTCTGAGTCTACAGTGAATGCACCGCCGCAGGAGGAAGAGGAGAAGAAGAAGAAGAAGAAGAAGAAGAAGAAGAAGAAGAAGAAGAAGAAGAAGAAGAAGAGTACAGAGAGGGACAAAGAAGAAGAAGAAAAGAAACTTTACACAAGGTGAGAGAAAAAAAGTAAACTGGATCTATAATTAAATCTACTGCGAGAGAAATAAAAGAGGCTGTTAAAGAATGTCTAATATTTTATCCAACATCTGTTTTATCTCTGCTGACGGGGTACAATTTGTAAGCCCTCGTTTAATGTTTCTGATGATTTTTTTTTTTTATTTGTTTTGATTTATTTATTTTTTTTTTTTTGGGGGGGGGGGGGTGTATTTTATTATTATTATTATTATTATTGTTTTAGTTTTTGATTTATTTATTTATTTTTATTTATTTATTTTTGAGGGGGATTTTTTGTTTGTTTGTTTTTATCACAAGTTTACTTTGTTTTTAAGAAATTGCTGTTTAGGAAAGTTATTTTTTGCAGTTAAATATAGTTTCCTGTTTTTGTGCTGTCAGCCTCCTGATGACATCATCAGAGTCCAAACAGGTGACATCACTCCCTGTCAGGCCTCAGGTAAACCAGCGTTAGCTCCTCTCCTGCGACCTGGTCTGCCTCTCCTGCATCTCACTTTTTTACCTCCTCACTGTGGATTCTAACTCCCACTCCACCTCCCAGATTCGATCATCTTCCCCACATCAGCCACCTTCGTCCTCATCCTGTGTTTTTTATATTCCACCTCCTCCTACATGTCATCTTTCCTGTTCTGCTTCTTCTGCTTTTGCTCCTCCATTAACTCACATCCTCTTCCTCTTTAACGTCTTCATTCCTGTCACTTTCTCCTCTTTCTCTTCCTTAAAAAGCTCCTCCAACACCCTTTCTAAAAACTCCTCCACAGCTGTCATGCACCCCCCCACCCCCACCCCCCACCTCACCTTCTGCAATTTGTAATTTTCTCCTCCTCCTCCTCCTCAGCGATGAAGATAAAGCCCAAATGTCTCTTTGTTTGCTGGGCTCGCCTCAGGCACTGTGACTCATCGCGTTTGTCATAAAAGACAAGAAGAAAAAAGATGTTTGGACGTTTAAAACCAGGAATAAAAATCGTTTTCTGGATGACTTCATTGAGTCCCTGATCGGGACTGGGTTTGAGATCTTCAGAGCTTTTGTTTGAACAAGGACAGATTTTCTTTTTCTTCGAGGAACACGATCTTTTCTGGAGGAAGTCAAGACATTTCTGAAAACAGATGGCATTGTGCAACATTTCGTGGAACACGTTAGAGGACATAAGACATGATGAAAGTGATGAAGTGGTGCAAAAAAGGCAGAAATGGTGAATAAAAAATAGTTCAGAATGCAGGGTAAGAAAAACTTTGGGCTAAAAATGTTCTTTGGTGTTCAAAAATAGAGTTAAAAAGCAATCCTGATAAAATCCAGATCCTGTATAATCTCCCCAGATGCTTCTTTATGATACATCCAAGTTAGAGGCTTCATAAACAATAAAAACACCCTTAAAACTAACGCCACTATGCCACCAATCGAACGGCTCCTGCTGACACTTTTTTTTTTCCCGAAATTCTCTATTCGTTAATTGTGTCATTATATCACTTTTCCATGCATCTTAAACCTAATTTTTTCCTTTTTTAAGTTTTTGTTAAACAAAGAAAGAGAAAAAATGTAAACAATAATAATTATTATACTAATAATCACACAGATTAGATGAAACAATATCAGGACAATTAACATATATAAAAATCATTTTTTTAATTGTCAATTTAGGAATGAGTCATATTATTGTCAGTCCATTAGCCCCTCTTTAAAATATATCTTCAAAGGTTGGTCTAATAAGACAGGAATAAAGAAGAATAAATAAATTTAAAATGTAAATATACATACAAAAACATCTCTCCTTTTTCTTGTTTTTATAATGTCCTAAATCAGACTGATGTGTTGAATACTCCCGCTGCTTAAAAGTCACGGCAAAACGAACTGGGTGTGAATACTGATGAGGATAACTGGGAGGTGATGTGGAATAATACAAGGAAAATCTCAGTGTGTAATCGTGCCAGATTGCTTCAGTTTAAACTTCTGCACCACTTACAGATCTCTCCCAGCCAAAGGCATAAAATGAACCCCCAATTTTCCCCTCTGTGTTTTAAATGTAAAGTCTCAGTGGGGATCTGTACACACTGTATTTGGTTTTGCCTCAAGTTTCTTTCACATTGGGTTGATATTCTACATGATATATAATATTCTCACTTATGCTGCAAGGAAGAATTTTTTTGTCATGGATAAGTGGAAAAACCATCATCTTAAGCAGAGTGGCATAAAGTTATTTTGGAACGATTTACTCTTCAGTATTTACTTCACTCAACAAAAGGTCAGCTCTTGCAAATATGGACACCATATCTCCATTTCTCAAACACTACAGTTGCTTCAACACTTGCAAGTAGACTAATTATGGACTTTACTCTAATTTAAGACAAAAAAAAATGGAATCATAAGTAAGGACCCTGTGGATTGTATTTTCCTTCATATTTGTATGTTTGAGCTTTTTTGTGTATTTTTGTTGTATGTTAAAAAAGAAAGAAAGAAAGAAAGAAAGAAAGAAAGAAAGAAAGAAAGAAAGAAAGAAAGAAAGAAAGAAAGAAAGAAACATAACTTGTAAACAAAAGATAAAAAAAATCCATATTCTGATCCTGCCATAAGAAACATGCTGACATATTTGTCTCATATCGCCCCCTAATGGAGAACATGTTCCTTGGTCAGAAGCAGAGTTCGCTGATGTTTACGCAGCACGTAACACTGCAGAAAACTGACCACTGATCATCTGGTATCAAGAGACACCTGAGGGACAGGTGAGCTTTGATTTTATACATCTGTAATGATGGCAATAGTTACTTTCACAGTTCCTGAACAGAGTAGACACACCAATAAGGTGCAAGATGAAGGCTTGCTAGAACCCGATATGTATTAAAACCAAAACATAATAACTGGTCGATAATTTTTTTGCCCAAAATGTGTCAACTTGGTACATTTTGGGTCATTGTTATGAATCGAGCTCTAACAAGGCAAGAAGCAGACTTTTATACATGAGGTAAAGGGGCACAGGTGGAAACAAAGAGGGATAGGGATCACAATCACAAAGGCAGGAAAACGCCAGGGCAGGAAGTGGTGTGGCATAAAATTAGTGGAGAGATGTGATTTCAAAATAAAACCAAACATGACAAACGTGAAAGGTAAGACTGAAGGACTTGACTGAACCTGACAACACTGCAAAAAATATGAAGCCAGATTAATCATTAACCTTAAAAGCACTTGATCTGAAACAGCAGAAGAGACGAATGAAACAGCATGAGTGAAGACAGAGCTTTTCTGATGGGTTAAGTGTTCGTCTCCACCCTGAGGGATGAGTTTAGTTCCGGTGTGTGAACGTCTCTAAGTTTCAGTCACACACAGCTCCTTTCCAACACTCTCACATGTCTTCTGGGTTGTTGCCTCTTTAAACACTCTGTGATTCTGCGGCGGGCTCCAACATGAAACCGAGCTCTTGTACAAACTGAGGGGATGTGAAATCCCCTCTGAAGCAGCTGATGTTCATCCAGTATTCATCACACACAAACGCACACACGCACGCACACACAGTTATTTCTCCTTCCAGCAGATTAAAACACACAAGCTCAGATGTTTTTTTTATTTTTAGAAACAGGAACAAAACCTCAGAATCAAACACACAACACAGAATCAAACATGATGGTTACAGACCATAAACTTACAAATTTGGCGCCCCCTGTGGTCAAAGTGATACTTCCTATCCCTTTGCTGATTCCGTTCTACACGTGTAAGAAGTGTTTCCTAGTAATTATTCAGAGCCAGTTAAAATCATTTTTAATGCATAATAACAAACTCAGAATGATGAAAATCCAATATAGATGCAGTTTCCTGTCAAGCCCTGGTCATGTGGATGACCTTTTGCCCGTGGGGAATCTGCAGGAAAATATCAAATGCTTCACCTCTAAAAAAAGATCATCATAGCCGAGGATCTCTTCGCTAAAATCAACATCTGTGTGCATTATTAATGGAGCAGAAATCTGCCCCTCGTCTTTATTAATAATGCACACAGCCATTAGGACAAGCTGGAGGAGAAGGAGAAGGAGGATTTTTTTTATTTTTCTCATGGAGTCAAGCTAACAGTTTCCATCCACTGCCATTCTTTATGCTAAGCTAGGCTAACTGTGACTGGGGAGAGGGGGCTGTAGACATGTTTATTTCTGCTGAATGTTGGACAAAGTAACATGGGACTCAATGGGCAGTGACTCACTGTAGGAGACAGCCCCTAGTGGACACTCAGGGAACTGCACTTTATTTTAATATGGGTCCTAATGGGGACTGGCTCACTGTAGAAGAAAGCCCCTAGTGGACACCCAAGGAACTGCAGTTTATTTTAACATGAGGCTTAATGGGGGCTGCCCCTAGTGGACACTCAGGGAACTGTACTTAATTTAACATGAAGCCTAATGGGGACTTACTCACTGCTGGAGACAGACCCTAGTGGACACCAAGGGAACTGCATTTATTTTAACATGAAGCCTAATGGGGACTTACTCACTGCTGGAGACAGCCCCTAGTGGACACCAAGGGAACTGCACTTATTTTAACATGAAGCCTAATGGGGACTTACTCACTGCTGGAGACAGACCCTAGTGGACACTCAAGGAACTGCACTTTTTGTACATGGTCTTAAAATATTATTTCAGAACACAGGAGTGCTTTCTCTCTTTTATTTTGTTTGTTTGTTTTCTGTTTTTGTTTTCTTTTTACTTTGACTGTGTCCACTAAAAGGTCCTGATCCGTCCCTGTTAGGCTCACATTGTTATTCTAAGTGTCTGACAACATTACATAAAGGATCTCTACAGAGAGAGCTTTGTAATTACAGAGGAGGAGGATTCTTAACCACAAACACGCGTTAAATCACTCTCTGCACACCTGTATTTTTTAACGCTCATTCTCTGAGGTTCACGTTCAGCCACAGGAGATTTATGATCAGGTGTAAAAATTAAATGTAAAATCTGAATTATAGATTGAAAAACCAGCAGACTCTGATTACCTGTCGGCCACCTGGGGGCTGGTGCATTATTCATGGCGACGCTGCGACGTCTCTGAGCTCCTTCAGAATAAAACATCTTTAATTCATCGCCTGTGAGCGACTCTGCGGCTCCCTCAGGAGGAGCATGAAGAGCGCTGCTTGTATTTGCCAGATCGAAGTTGTTCTCTCTGTTGATTGAATGTTTAATATCGCTCAGGTAAGCAGGAGCTGGAAATAAAAAGATGACTCTTAATTATAGGAGGAAGAAACTCCAGAGATCCCTTTAAGGATGATGGAAATAAAAAAACTTCAGAGAAATAAAAGTCAGAGCATTCTGTAAGATCAGCGTGGAGAAAAAGGGAGGGGGAAATATGAACTTTGAAAATCTGACAGAGTGAGACATCAGACAACAGATTTTTATTATGATCTTTTTTTTGTTCTTAATTCTTTTTTGAGATCATAAAGATTTAGTGTCTGACATGTCAGCAGCAGGAGTTTCATTTTATAAAGCTGCAGAAACACTTTTCGTACAGTTTGGAAAAAAAATGCTTATTTACTTAAAACTTTACTACAAAAAAAAGTTGGAAAAACAGCCCAACATGTCAAATGTGATACAAAAAAATATATTATAAACAAATGTTACAGCAATATTATTTGTGGATTTTGTTAAAAGGGCTTTTAAATATCTCAGTTCCAAAAAGGTAAAATTTTCTGCCTTTTTTTCTTTCTTTTGATGGATGAGGCTTTAAAGGGTCAAAGCAAAGATCAGGTGCACAGTGAGGTTTAATGTGCTCCTGCTGCCCCCTGCAGGACAATGTGTGAACTGAAATAAACTCATCCTCATTTAACATAATTTCATCGACATTCGTGATGGTGTCAGCTGACTGAAAAATTGAGATATATTCCTCCTGTAAAGTCCCTGTGAGGACTTTCTAAGTGATCCTAAAATAATCTCACTTGTATATATTTTCCAGTTCATAATCCATAATTTAAAGGCTGGGTCCTCTGAAAGCTGCAGCCCCTGAATTTAGGCACAGTTTGTGTGTAAGTAAATATTTCCTGCAGCATCAGGTGAAGCAAAATTCACTCCTCTGATCGCCGCCCAGGAACATGAATAATAAACAGCAGGCCATTTGCTTCACATTTAACTTTATTTTCATGGCAGAAAACAAGAGTTTAGAACACGTTTTGTACTTTCTCAAAATTGAATCTGAGGAAGCTTAACACATCGACACTAAGCCTGCAAAAAAAATATTAAAATTACACAAAATTTTAAACCCTGAAATGTTTTTTTGAGGTCTGTAAGCAGAGAGGTTTGTAACTTCAGGAGTGAACAAACATCAGCTTGTGAACAGGACTGGAGACAGCTGTGAGTTCACAAAGTTCAACAATAACATTTAAATCAAGATGATCTTTAACATCGTCTGACTGAAGCTTCAGTCAACAGCTCTGAACAGACAAAACTTTAACCCAAGCTCTACCCAGTGTAGGGGAACCTGAGGAGTGCAGCCTGGCCGGGGCCGAGCCCCAGGTTCCTCAGGTCCACTTTGCTGTCTGCGGGCAGAACCTTGCTGTCGGTGCTGAGACTGACCACCGCCTCCTTAGGCAGTGAGGCTCCGCTCAGCTGCAGCACCACCTCCTCCTCCGCCCAGTTAAACGCCGCCAGGAAGCGTGGGCTTTGATCCCAGACACGCAGGTATGCCAGCGAGGACGAGGAGTTGGAAAGGAGCAGGAAGTCCCCAAACAGTAGGGAGCGCTCTTTACGCCGCAGCTCACTCAGAGCGCCAAAAAACTTACGAGTGGTCAGACGCTCGTCACGCTCCCTCTGAACACACAGAGAAAAACACTTTAGTTTCACAGCTGCTTTAAATAATTTTGAACTCAGTGTCAGGTGCAAGTCTGTTTACCTCCAGAGTCTCGTTTAGCTGCTCGTTAGAGTCCCACAGCATTCTGGGAAACACAGTGCCCTTTAACAGAAATGGTTAGAGGATCATTTAAAAGGCAGGGAGCTTAAACTTGTTATGAAAATATCAGATATGTCTGGTCTGTGTCCTCACCTCGTCCATCAGTCCAATCTCGTCTCCGTAGTTGATCACGGGTGTTCCAGGCAGTGTGAGCAGCAGCATCAGGTTCAGTCTGACCAGAGCTGGGCCAACCAGGGACGCCAGGTGACCCAGGCCCTGCCCCCCAAGACTCCAGGCCAGCTGGCTCTGACTGTGGGATGAGTACAGCAGCTGGACAGACTGAGCGTGCTCAGTGGTGTTGGTGCTGCTGGGGCGGAGGACCCTAGAGATCAGCAGGTCGACGCCAGTGGAGGAGAGGAGGGCGGAGACATCTTCAGGGGCAGAGCGCTCAGTGACACCAATGAGGACTCTGAATTTAAAAAAATAACAAAAAAAACGAACTGTAAGATGGATGACCTGGCAGATCCCAAAAAGTGAAGCCAAAACATTTGAGTTTTTTTGAGCTGAACAAGTTTGAGGAACATTTCTGTGAAATGCCAGATAGGGAGACAGTGCATCTGTTATTTCCATTTTTTACTTCATTTATTATGAATTATGCCTGATATACAAGACACAAATATGTACAAAATAAAAAAGCTAATATGTTCCCTTCAACTTAAATTATGATGACACACCAGCTAGTTAGACTAAACAACTGTCTGTAGCTTAAGTGTTGTGAAAACAGTTTCTTTTGGTATCAGCAGATCAAACATGTGGAGTTCCCCAAGGCTCCATCCTGGGGCCTCTTCTGTTTGACATCGATATGCTCCCACTGGCTCAGATTATAGAAAACAGCAGACTAAGTTACCATTATTAGGCTGATGACACACTGTAATACATTATGATGTCACCATCATGGCCCATACAACCGCTTATTAGATTTATTGAACAAATCAGTGTGTAGCTTAATTTTCTATTTCTTAGCTTATTCCAAAAGCTGCTGCTCAAGGCCTTTTCTTTGGCTCCCTGTCTGTCTGAGCATAGATTTTAAAATATCTCTCTGCTTTATAAAGCTCTAAATGGTTTAGGACCAAAACATATCAGCTCTCACTCAGGTCTGGGATAGGCTCACTTTCTGTCCTCAGTCAGAACCCCACGTGAAAAAGCAGTGTTCATTTTTTACGCTCCAAATATCCGAACAAACAGAAAAAATTCGGTCTTCTGACCTCTTGTTGGGCTGCTTGTCCGTCACATTCTGGACGATGGCTCGAATGTCCATCCACAGAGAGGGCACCGTGGCAGCAACACGCTCGACACCCGACAGCTGCACGCCGTCCACGCCTTGATCCAGCCAGAACACCAGAGCCGACTGATTACAGAGAGAGAGAGGAAGTCGACAACGGGGCCCCCTGCTGTCATTCACGCGTTTGATACACTTATACTCTTCTATTAAAATTAAAAATTCAGTTAATGATTATCAGTTTGTTTCCAGATTGTTTGATTAATTGCACTGAGCACTCACCTTCAGCCTCTCGGCCACGCTGGTCACACTAGTATTGGCGAACCAGGGTCCAGATGATCCTTGGTAGTTTGGCGTCAGATCCAGAACAACAGAAATACCTGCAGGTACACCAAATCATGAGTGATACTGTATCTCTTTACATTAAGAACATAAAAAACTCTCAATTATCTCAGAGTATCTCTTGTATGTTTTCACATATCTTTCTCACCCTTCTTGTGAGCAGCCTGGACGAGGCTTTTGAACTGCTCCAGGTTTCCATTCTCTGAGGAAACCTCCTCAAACTTCAGATTTATCACTTCATCTGCAGGAGCGACGTGGATCGGACCGACAACCAGACCCTTCACCTTCAGCTCAGACAGACTGCCGACCCTCTGCTCCACACCTGAGGAGGAGGAGGCAGAGAGGGGTGAGACTACATCTCTGTTTTGGACATCAATAGATAAATCATTCAATCAAAACTGAACGTATTTTATTTCTAGATTTGACCTCTGCTCTCTGTAGGTGTGTTCAGCCCTGCATGCTGTGACAGAGAAATATCTGCATCAGCTGTCTGACTTCTGCTTCTCTGGAGTCTGAGTTTCAGTTCTGCCTCAGTAACAGACACACAGTCAGCAAAGTTGAATGGAGTTATCAGTCCACCCCTAAGATGGCCTGAAAGTCTGACTGAATGCCAGTTATAATCTTAGCTACAGTAATAGCTTGAAATTTATTAAATGCTAACACTAGCTGTTGTCTTAGAGCAGCTAATTAATCATTATAGCTAGCTGAAATATTCAGTAGATTCTGAGCACAGTAGTGTTACAGTAGCTAAATATTTTATTACCTATAAATGAACAAATTTAGCGTTTACATGCTAGTCTTAGCCTCTGTCTAATATGTGCAAACGAGTTACTACAGTTAGCATTAGCAGTAACAAACTTTAAGCTAATTTTACAATTGCTAACTTATATCTTGTTAAGTATTAAAGCTTTAATATTTATTTATCTTATCTTTATTTATTCTAGTAGTTTATGCCTCTTATCTCATTTTTATATCCCCCTACATTATTTTATAGTCTCTGCTTTATTCATACTTTAGTTTTTATCTTTTTTTAAATTATTTTTAGGACTCCCCCAGTATTTACTCTGACAAGCCCTCTGCACCAGTAGCAGTGGTTGTCTGAGGTTGCAGGGGGCTGTCACATGGGTGGGGGGGGGGGGTGAAACTGTGTATGTGACTGTTGACTGTGGCTGTGTGGGGTGAGGGTGGTTGAGTAGAAGTGCATGTGGGATTGTTTTTAACGGTCTGTAAAGCTCTTTGTGTTGCATCTTTTTGTATTATAAGCGTTTTATAAATAAAGTTTGATTGATGGACTGATTGACAATGCTATGGCTAGCTCAAAAGTAAAATAATATAGCTAGCTCAAAAGTAAAATGCTAAACCAGTAGACAGTTTTAGTACTCTGCACATTAACTTAATGTTAATAGATAGAATTCAATAAAATTCAAACTAATGTTGTTGTACCCAGAGTTATGATTAGCTAGGTTAGCTACAAAGTGGGTAATATATGTCTGTACCAAACTGCAGCTAATGAGTTGTTACAGCAAGTGTTACCTTTGTCTCTGTTTTAGCTAAGATGCTAAACTCCAGTGAATTTCGTAAGCTAGTTATGTTGGCCTGATTTTGTCTGTTGCTAGCTATTGTCTAATCATGGTAAAAAAAAAAAAAAAAAAGAAAAAAAAAAAAACCACCACAGCATGTTTTAGCGTGCAACATATTCCAAGCTAAGGCTGCCAAAGCAAAAATATCTATTAGCGAAGATATATTTAAGTATTAAGTATTAAGTTTAAGCATTCTTGGCTACATGCTAATCTGCAAATCGTTCTCACCCTTTAGGTCACGACTGTCAGTGAAGGCCTGGATGTTCCCAATCTGGTACAGTGGACCATCGTTCCACCAGTTGGTGGCGGGCAGATCTCTGCAGCGAGGAGCCTGCAAGATGATGAGGACCGCTCCAGCCAGCATCCCCAACCAGCCAAGCCAGAACACCACCAGCAGCGCCCAGCGGGTTCGCACCCACCTGACAACACATGGAGGGGTTAACTGTGCAGTCACCAACATGATGCTACTGTCTGGTTTGTTGACCAGCATTTGGAAGCGTTGCCACAATGTTTTTGTAAACAAAAGTTTAGACTCTAGTTCCCATTTCTGTCTCACTGACTCTCCATGAAAACCCTGCTCAAACAACAGACACACATTTGAATAGGACATCTCTCTGAAACCTGACACCAGCTGTAGGGTGAGACAACCGTGTCAAACAATGATGGCCACTTACCCCCAATTGTTTAGTTAGAATCAACCTCTGTACAGGAGTAGCCAATGAATGTGTTAAAAGTGCACAACACCCAGATATCCGGGCTCATGCTGTTGAGACCAGCGCTGTGAACTTTCCCTTTGACCAGAATAAATACTGAACTGAGAAATAGCTCTTCTTCGAGGGATTCTTGAGAAATGTTTGTCCAAAGAACTGGGAGATTTTAACAAGTTGAAAAGCATATAGTTCCTCAAATAGTCCCTAGTTCCTGGTGAAAGTTCCTGCAGTTGAAAAGCACCTTTTAGAAACTGTCATGTTCATGGGATGCGAATTTGGGTTAGCTTAAAACAGAAATGAGAAAATGAAAATCTATTTTTCAGGTTGCTGAGGCAGCCAATCAGACTCTATATGTGTGACTCTAAATGGGACCATAATTTACTATATAAATGTCATGTTGTGTTGAAGAATACTTGAAATGAGAGATTTCAGCTGACAGAGATTTTGTCCTCTCATAGATACATGCATGGTGTCGGATTACACTGAAGGCCAGGGTAACCTCTGGATGATAAGTTAGACCAGGTTGTTATCTGTAGTCAAGGTCCTTCTCACAAATTCTGCTCATAACTGTGTGTGCTTTGTCTCCAGGCTGGAGCACAGATGCATTAGTCTTTATTTTAAGGATATAATAATTAATGTATCCACTGAACAGCCACTGCATGAACTATTTTAACATAAAATCTCAGAATCTCATGGCTTCTGTTTTCAAAAAGCAAATGAATAAATCAGCTGAGAAGGAGGAAAATAACCTCAAAGACTGATAATACAACTGGGGGAGTCGCCCCCTGCAGGACAAAAACTGAGCCCCACCCTGCCATATCGAGCTAAACCTGTGTGTGACAATTCTGTGTATAACAAATGCATATGTGTGTGTCTATTGTGTGTCTCACGGCCTGTGCTCCTCCTCACCCAGGGGTCCCAGCCACCCTCAGCAGCTCCTCCTTGTTCAGCCCGGTGAATTTCACCTCCTCCTGCTCGTCCTCGGGGATCTTCAGCTTCAAGGAGCCGTTTTTCTCCGCCACTGCCGCCGCTCCATCCCGGCCAGACAAAGCCTCCTCTTCGCGGTTTTCCGCTCCGGTCATGGGCAGCTTCTCTTGCTCTTCTTGGTCCAGATCGGCCTCGCTTACATCGGCCTCAGTCGGGTCAGCATCCGCAGGGATCTGAGCAGGAGCGCCCGCATCCTCACGCTCTGCATCTCTGCTCCCAGCATCCTGCAGCTCCACCTGCGTCTCCTCCGTGTCCATCCCGGAGATTATCCCTCAGATTACCGAAAATGCACCGAATAACAGACACGACTGTTCGTGTGAATCACTGACCTGCGCCGTCAGATGTGTCTGTCTGCCTTCCTGCCTGTCTGTCCGTCTAACCGCAGCGCTGCGGATAATGCTGCTTTCAATGCCGTCGGAAAACGGAAGTTATAGTGTCCACAAACGCCTCACAGGCTCATTTATTGCCTATAGAGCAATTTTTTAAGTGTTGTACTAAACAATAAAAACAAAGACAAGATTTCTCTACATTTAGCTCTAAACATTATTGTGAAATGTGTAATAAAGACAGTGTCAATGTTTAATTTAAACGCTCAATGTGTATCTACATGTTAATTAGGAATTCACGATTAAATACAAACGTACAACCTTTTATATTTAACCAGTCAACAGTTTTAGAACACCCCAAATTATCCATTTTCCACTGAAACTTAAGCAGTTCAGTTAAGTTAAATTAAATTAATAACTTGAAGTGGTACAAAAGTAGCCTAAGTGGAAAACTGACAGAGGTTAAAAAGGTAAGGTTACCTTTAACTGAAAATTTAAAAAAGGGGTCTTTTTAGGGAACAAGAAAAGTATGGGCTAAGATTAATTCCCCTAAGCTAAATTTAATTTATAATATTGAATTTGAAAAGCATTATCTTAAATTGGGTTTAGTGTTTTAAAGCTGAATTTATTTGCTGTGAAACTGTGTTTAACTTACTTGCAAATTTAACTCTCTGGGCCTATATTCCAAGTTGCAGCAATAAAGACATCAGACATCAAAATAAGAAAAAGAGGCTTGACTGGCCCATGAAACACCATCAATGAACTATTGAAGCCTGAAAGAAGGTGTTCTGGACTGATGAATCAAAGTCTGCAAGATGCTTTAGGGTCAAAACTCATTGCTGTCAACAGAGGTCACCATTTCAGCTGCTACCATTGGTACCTCTGTCGCTCTTAGGAGAAAAAAAAAACAAAAATTTCTAGAGGATATTATCCAACCTTCCCCAGCAATATAAAGCTGTGAGAAAAAGTGATTTTCTTGTGATTCTTCGAAATTAAATTGATCACTAAAGTTCAAAAGTCAAGCCTAGTCAGGTTTGTCTGACATCTCAGTGTAAATGTTTGATCTAGAACAGATTGTTAGCTGTGAGATGAAACAGTCCCCATATTTAGACTGAATCTGTTACAAGCCAATGTGACAAACAGAAAGGATTTAGGTAGAAAGTGTAAAGTAGCGATGAGATGGACTCCAGAGAGGATTTTACAGACAGTGACAAGTTAGGAGTATGCTACAAGGCTCTCTTACTTCATCTGAAAAAAAAAAGTTAGATTAAACTGGATTAAATTGCATCAGATATTTTATTGATTTCAAAATTATAAGTTTTATTTGTTTTTTCAGTCTGACATCTATTTATTTAGTATTAATTGCTATAAATTTAGTAATTAATTCATTATCATATTGGCTGATCCGTCACAAGTTTAAAACTTTAATTAATGCTCGTTCCAAAACCACAAAAAATACAAATAAATTGGCATTTTTATGTTTCAGTCACTTTTCTCCTGGAACCTGTAGTATGCAGCCTAATGTGTTACATACACCGGTACAGTAGGTGGCTGTAGTGTAAGGTGACGCAGCTTTGAGAGAAGAAGAAGAAAGGAGGAGGAGTCGGAAGCAAGAAAGCCGCGGCGGCTGCGCACGTTCTCTCACTTCAAGATGGCGGAGACAGAAGGTGAGTGTGCGGCACGTTTATCTGAAAACTTTAACTAAATTGACTGTCTCAGTTTTAAATTTTTACCTCTAACACTGTGAAAGTGCACAAATTAAACCTCTAAACTCATCTGTGAGCTTTCAAACGTGAGTGTTTACGTTAAAGTCAGAGCCTCGTGGAGATAAAGTTCCTATAAGATAAATTTGGTTAATAATTAAATTATGATGCCTTTAGTTTGTGGATAAATCTTGCTTTAAAGTCTGTAGACGCTGTGTGGTATTTTGGCGCCTGTCGCGTGCTCCAGCCTGCAGGAATGAAGGTGTTTCTGCGCTCGTGGGCCTGATCACAGAACACGCAGACTGCAGCCACGTGAGCCGGTGCTCCTGAAAGCGTTACACGCACTCACAGTGGTTTTATACAGACATACAGTCCTGCTTTAAATCAATCATGTGTTTACGGAGACACGGGACTTAAATGCGCGAGATGTCGGGACACATTTCTGATCGAAGCCAGAGATCTGAATTTACGCTTCAGCTCCGGTTATCGATTAAAAAAAGTGGTCAGCATTTTGTTTAAATCTCTGCCGCCTGAACACGTGTGGCATTACAATCTACAGTAATGTGTTTTAATGTGAAAGACGGCCTGTTAGCTGCACGTTAGCCGCCCGATGCTAACAGCCACATGTTGTGGGAGAGGCCACGTGGGCTGCTCTCCTTACGCCGTTCCAAACAGCCTTCGCTCCTACCTGGTTTATAACCTGAAAAAACTGTATCGTGGGAGAACAAAGTGGAAATTGATCGATGCACTGAGTGAAAACTGAAAGTAAAAAACGTCATATTTGTATTTTCAAAAAATTTTGATCCATCTTGATTGTTTCATCAAACATTACAAACTTGTTACTGACACGCCCCTATATGATGACCTTTGTCATGCAGAGAATATTAGTGTGCTCCGTGTCTCATATGAAATCAAATGTTGAATTTTTTCCTTCATTTCGGTGAATTGAAGACTTCCCCAGATTTAATCTCGGTCCGAGATGCTCTTGATAAAGTTTCTTCATGTTGTGTTCCAGCAGCGTCAGCCAAGAAGAAGAAGAAGACAAAGAAACTCAGTGATGAAGAAATCGGGGTGAGTGTGTGGAGGATGAAGCTCTTTATGATGATGTTTTCATTTCTCTGGATGGAGTTGTGATGGTTTGTTTTTGTGTAACAGGAGATCCAGGAGAGCGGAGACTTTCTCATCAAGCCAGAGAGTAAAGCCGCCTCTCTGGACACGTCACAGTGGCCTCTGTTACTTAAGGTACTACATTCTCCCTATATTCACTTCTCTTTGGGTAAAATGATTTGTGTTGGAAGGAACACCACCGTGGTCTTCAGTGTCTGAAATGATGAACCAGTTTATCCATTCTCTGAGCGGCCATCTTGTCTGTCTGTAGCCCCGCCCTCGTTCTGGGGGCGGGGCCTCTCCAGTGCAGTTGAGGTGTCGCTCTGGTGTTTTACCAGTGGCGATCTGAAACTGTACAGAGAGAATGACGTGACTAAATGGCTGCCGAGACGATTTAATGTTCTGATCACATGATGCTGAGACCTAAAGAAAACAGTCTGCACAGGTGTTGTGTAACTATAACGCGATAGATAAGCTGGTACGATGGTTTGTTTTATGAACATGGATTTTTTTTTCATACAGAATTTTGACAAATTGAACATTCGGACAGCTCATTACACTCCCCTACCAAATGGCTGCAACCCTCTGAAGAGAAGCATCAATGACTACGTCAGGTAAGCTAAGATCAAGGCTAACTAAAACATGGAAATGTTGCACCACATGTACACGGACATGAACACACAAGTTTTAGATATCAAAGATTACTTTGGCTAGCCTAAAGCTAATACTGTGCTAAATACAGTATTTAGTTGTGTAACGTAAATATTCTGTTAGCTTAACCGTAAAATAATGCTAACGTGCTCATTCAGTGTTATCTAGGGAAATGCTGGCTTAAAATGCTAAAACCATCCACACATAAAAATGTTCTTACTGGCAGTGTTAACATGCTAGTAACATCCAAAATAGTTAGCTAACCTGAAAAGATCTCAGTTAATGCTAGGCTAATAATTTCACAATACTCGGCTCTAAAGCGATAACTGTTATTCTGGGTCACTCCAGTATATGCAGCTAATGCTAAGCTAATGTGCTATACATGAAAGATTCAAATAAGCTAAGTTGTGTTCTATCTTAAGAGAAACTTAAGCGAAAGGCAGAGCTACTACTGGCCAAGTGTACTTGATGCTAATGTGCTAACAAGTGCTAACTATGCTTTTACTTCCTGTCAGGTCGGGCTTTATTAACCTGGACAAACCGGCGAATCCATCGTCTCACGAGGTGGTGGCGTGGATCCGGAGGATCCTGCGAGTGGAGAAGACGGGTCACAGCGGGACGCTCGACCCGAAGGTCACAGGCTGTCTGATCGTCTGTATAGATCGAGCCACCCGATTGGTCAAGTCCCAGCAGAGTGCAGGTAACCACCTTAAAACTGTAACACAGTCAAACAGGGCGCCTCCACACAGCTTGCAGGTGTGTGAGCACAGTAAAACAAGCGGCCTCCCTCACTACTCTCTGTGTGTGTTGCAGGTAAAGAGTATGTGGGGATCGTTCGGCTGCACAATGCGATAGAGAGCGAGCACACTCTGGCTCGGGTAAGTCTGAGCGCTTCGTGCTGCCACTGCTGATAGATGAGACAGATAGAAGGAGAGCACTTTGTGTTTTTGAAGGAAAGGTGTTTCTTCATTGTCAGTTTTGTGACCTGACTCTATTGTTCGCAGGCGTTGGAGACGCTTACTGGCGCTCTATTCCAGCGACCCCCACTGATCGCCGCCGTGAAACGTCAGCTGAGAGTCCGAACAATCTATGAAAGCAAACTAATTGAGTACGACCCAGAGAGGCGGCTGGGTAAGATCATATTTTATTTCACAGTCCTCGCCATGTGTAGGAACCAGGTGAGGTCAGAGGTCACATGATTCTGTTCTGTAGGGATCTTCTGGGTGAGCTGTGAAGCGGGAACCTACATCAGGACTCTGTGTGTCCACCTGGGTCTGATGCTCGGGGTCGGAGGCCAGATGCAGGAACTCCGGAGAGTGAGATCTGGCGTGCTTGGAGAAAAGGTGAGCCTGACTTCCTGTTGATCACCTGACCTCTGTGTGCTCAAAGTGTTGAGTTCAGGCCTGCTGCTCAGTGCAGGTCTGCTAATTGAACTTTGGAACAGAAAGCAGCAGCAGAGACTCGGAATCTGCAGTCCGATTGGACCGTGGAGCCTCGACGCTGCAGACATTATCATAACATCACTGTCTGAGCTGATGTCACTGTTATTACACGTTCTCAGTCGGGTGTGTGTGTTTTTCAGGATCACATGGTGACGATGCACGATGTGCTGGACGCTCAGTGGCAGCTGGATCACAACAAAGACGAGACTTACCTGAGGAGAGTCATCTTCCCTCTGGAGAAGCTGCTTGTGTCTCACAAACGAATCGTGATGAAGGACAGCGCGGTGAGTCTTCATCTCCTGACTGCTGCTTTAAATTCTTCAACCTGAAACACACCTGAGCAACTCCCTGCTGCTGTTTTTACAGGTGAACGCCATCTGCTACGGTGCAAAGATCATGCTTCCAGGTGTCCTCAGGTACGAAGACGGCATCGAGATGAACCAGGACATCGTGGTCATAACCACGAAGGGCGAGGGAATCTGCATCGGTGAGTGAGTGGTGTTTTTCAGGTGTGTATGGACAGGTGAAGCCACATGATGACTTGAGATGCGTCAGCAGCTTATGGGCTATGATGACCTGCTATCTATCACCCTTTTCTGATGGCTTCCCTCGTCGTAAACACACCTGTCGTTCTGAGATCAAACAGAAGAATCCATGTTGATGAGTTTTTCTTCTTCTCCTGCAGCCGTGGCTCTGATGACGACTGCTGTGATCTCCACCTGTGATCACGGCGTGGTGGCCAAGATAAAAAGGGTGATTATGGAGAGGGATACGTATCCACGGAAGTGGGGTCTGGGACCAAAGGTAAGCTTCAGTCGCAATGATGAGAGGATGTGCTAAAATTGTGAACTCTGAATGTTGAATAAAGTTTTTTTTGAATGTTCGTCCGACCAGGCGACTCAGAAGAAGATGATGATTCAGAAAGGACTCCTCGACAAACACGGGAAACCAAACGGCAGCACACCTGGAGAATGGAAGGAGGGATATGTAGACTACAGGTACGTCTCACCTGGGGGCGGGGCATCTTTACTGTGTGTGACGCAGACAGTTATCCCTCACCGGGCTGCCGTGCTCTCTGAGGGAGTCAGTCTGCTACAGAAACTCTCAGCTGAGCTTCTTGGCTCTGCTTTCTGCTGAGCTCCAGCTCACCTGAGGACACTGACATCAGACTTTAAGAGCACCTGAATTATGATCCTTTTTTAAACACATGGGGGCGCCGTATGCCTAACTTTAGCCGCTGTTGTCATTTACATGAAGTGTGTGGTTGTAAAAACAAAATTAAAACTCAACAGAGAATCATGAATTCTTGTTTATCTCTTCTGACAGTGTTTCCAAGGCAACAGAGTCGGGCGATGCCTCTGCAAAGGTAAGCTCACCTTTTCTGATCAGTTAGCGGAGTGGTTGCAGGAAATGTTAGGGGGATTAAATGTTAAATGATTGGCTGCAGTGTTCATAAATGAGCTTTGCCAATAGTGACCACTAGGGGCAGCATGACCAAGTCCTTTAACTCAGACACATGAGTAAAAAGATTGGCGCCAATGAGAAACAGATTCCACCTCAGTGCCGTGATGTTCTCCTGACCTTTGACCCCTGTCCTCTGCAGAGGAAGAGAGAGGTGACAGAAAGCGACGGAGAAGCAACGACAACGCCCAATACGCCGTCCGCAGAGGAGATAAAGAAAGAGAAGAAGAAGAAAAAGAAAGAGAAGAAGGCAAAGTTGGAGGAAGCGGAGGCTGAAGAAGCAGAGCCAGAGGAGGTGGAGGTGAAGGAGGAGCCGGAGACTGAGGTGAGTTCAGGGTCATGTTTGAGCAAGTAAATGATTTTTAGACATAAATATGAAGAATTAATTAATTTTTTCTTTTCTTGCAGGTGACGGACAGCGCCAAGAAGAAGAAAAAGAAGAAGAAACAGAAAGAAAGCGATGCATCAGAGTGATGTAAAGACTGTGACTCCGCCCACTGGTGCACCTGTTTCCAGTGCACGGCATTACGGGGTGTTGTTAATGGACGTTATGAATTCAGAGGAGAGAAGAGTTTTTGTTTTTATATATTTTTCTTTATCAAACTGTAAATACCTACATGAAAACTGTTTGTAATTTTAAAATAAATGTTTTGTTTTCTTTAACTGACTTAACTCAGGTTTTTATCCACTGAGTCACCGGGTGGCTGAGATCATCACACATTCAGTACAAGTTTTACTGCGACTGACGGTGCTTCAAGAAAACACATTCACACCATAAACCTACATCAGATACCCTCACAGTGACGTTAGCGGTATATTAAAAACAACAAATCACTCATGGTTATTCTAACCATGATTTCATTCTCCAATGTAACTGATCTGCAGCTCTCTGGATTTGTTTTGGTTTAAGTTCCTGTAGAGGGCTGTTATTCCATTTTCTGCACATGATGTCATAAGAAGGAGACTTTGTCGGAGAAGTTAAGGAGTACTCTGGCAAAGGGTTGGCAGAGAAGAGGTCTGTCACCACAACTGACTGGGAGAACCTGGCTCTTCCCAACATCATCAAAGAAAAAGGAGATGCTGACTCTGAGAACACTGTTTCCAACATCAGTGAAGATGAAGAATTCATCAAACAAGTTCTGGAGCGCTGTGACGAAATGCTGCCAAAGAAGAGACCTGTTGCACCAACTCCTGAGCCTCTGTCCATGTCATCATCTTTTAAGGCACTAACTCAATAAATACATGTGTAATATTTACACATTTAAATCATGTTCTGGTGTTGATCCTCCTACAATTTCATTTAGCAGACGCTTTTTTCCAAAGCTACATACAACATAATCTAGAATTTAAACAAGAAGGAGAAAACTTAAGTGTGTAGAGAAGTGTTGTTTTTTTTGTTGTTGTTGTTGTAATCCATCTAATGCTGGGCTTACATCAAACGATTTTCACAGTCTCAGACTAAAAACTGAAAATCTTTAGTAAATCTCGGAGTTTTACTGGAGTCGCGGCGCGCTCCCGTTTTCTCGATCGTTTAGTGTGAGATAGTAATCTGCGCTGTTTCACATCAGTCTTTTTCTAGTCTTGAGTTTGCAAGTAATATCAATCACGTTTGATATCGCAAGTCGCAGTGACGAAACACAATCAACAACCAATAGATGAGCGCTGACAAAAGCAGAAACAGGAACTTTCATTTGTTAAGAGCTCAGTCTGAGACCTTCTGGTTCAACCTCTGAGGACAAGGAGGAGAAGGGTCGGATTAGGTAAGTGTTCCCTGAACAGGTGAGTCTTCAGATGTCTCTTAAAGGTAGGAAGGGGACTCTGCTGATCATATGATCCCTGAGCACAGTTATGGTGGAACTACTTTGAGACACCAAAACGACTCATGAGCTCATGTGAAACAGGACATGGTCTTGATTTTTATTTTTATTTTTATTATTAATTTTTTTTTTACATGTCCTGTCCAGCATCATGACAACAGAATTGTGGTCTGGCTGTGCAGAACAGATTTACTTTGCCAAAAGGAGCCGTTTTTGAAAAAGGCTCCCCTTGAGTTTTAAATGATACTTTTTATCAATCAATCTTCAATCAATCTTTATTTGTATAGCGCCAATTCATAACAAATGTTATCTCAAGACACTTTACAATAGAGCACAAAGCTCCTCATTTTAAGGATATACATATATACATATAAAGATACACATATACATATATATACAAATATATACATCCAACACCCAACATGAATCCATATAGCCAATCATGAATCCCTCCATCATGGCGGCAAGAAAAAACCTTCTGTTAAGCAGCAGGAAATCTGGAATGTGGACCCCGGTCTCATGATGAACAGCAAATCCACACCATGCTGTGTTGGGTGTGTGGGCGAAGGAAGGGAGGTAAGAGGAGACAAGTGGACTAAAGTAAGAACTAAAGTTAGTGACAGATCCATGAACCATAGACCTGTGGTCTGATTTATTAGAGGTTAGCCTCTTGAGATGCTACATCTCGTTTTCAGGAGGGACCTCATGTCTGAATGGTAATAATCAATGACATAATCAATGATATTCATGCTGAAAATAAGAATTTATGGTAGTGATGAACTCATGGATGCCCAGACCACAAGTGCATCCCTACCATATTTGTCTCCGTTAAGTATAGGTGTGTTAAAGGCCTCTTGAGAAGAAGCTATTGGTGCTTTGTAATTTTTTTTTTAATATTGCCAAGTTAAAAAAAAAAATACTGTCGGACCGGACAAGGGTGATAGCAGAAGACAGAAAGAAAGATTGCATAGAGAGAAGGGAATAGACAGAAAAGGAAAGAAAAACAACAAAACAGCAGTAGAGAACAACCAAAAATGACCTCCTGTTTTGGGACTCAAAGGATGATAGTAAAGAATGTTTTACACAAAGTGTTTTTTCACCATCGTGTCATGTGACGTAACTAAGGGGACTCATACTCTCTGACTCGGCTCTGATTGGTTTGCATATTAAGTGTAATTTGACCAATTCACTAAAATGGTCCCAGTGTTTGTTTCGACAGCAGATTTTGATTTAGTCTTTTGAACAACAAACCATTTAGTTTAAGTTATACTTTAGTCGTCTGAAACCTTTTAGTCTTAATCTAGTTTTAGTCAACTAAATATAAGAGTTAAAGTCTTTTAGTCTTGGTTTAGTTTTAGCAGACCAAATAAAGAGAGACGTTCAGATTTTATGATAAATAAATATTCAACTGTACTTCTCAACATGAACAATTCTGCAGTAATATTTGTTTTTTCATGTCCAGAACAGAAATAAGATGCTGAAACCTGAAGACATGAACTCTCAGCAGCTTCAGTGTGAAACTGAAGCAGACATGAGGTCTGATATCACCACAGAGACTCAAACGTGAGTGAAAATGCTTCTTTATTACTGATCAAAGCCGAACAGACGGACCCTCAGAATCAAATCTTCATGTGCACTCTCAGACTTTATACACAACACACACACACACATACACACACTGGAACAAACACTCCCACTGAAGTGCAGTCAGAAACAGTCTTAGCAGAGGATGAGTGCAAACCTTAGAGAGCAGGAGGAGGAGATGAAGATGATGCTACAAGTCGTACGAAACCCTTCTGCTTCTTGAGTGACCTCCCAGACGGGCAGAAAACACACCTTCTGACAAGAACGCCTTAAAAACACACGGTTTGATCACACCTTCCAGCTCTTCTAAGTTTTCACCTCATGTATGAGTGACGAGACAATAAATGATGACGACGTCCTTCCAGTGTAAAGTGCCGCTTCTGGGATTCACAGGGAGGCGAAAAAAACAAAAAACAAAACAGTCAAAACACTCAGATGAGCTCAAAGATCAAAACTCACTGATTTGATGTTTACGTTTTCCCCGCGTCCTTCTCAAGATAAATTTCGCTATAAATGTAAAGGGATGTTTTAAAGGAGTGGTTCTCAACAGGTCAGGCTTCAGGACCCACTGTCACCTCTTAATGAAAACCCGAATCAATAAAAATCTTTCAACAAGTAGACAGCACTCTGCTGAACAAGGAATCCCCTTCAAAATAAAAGCACAGGATTTTTTTTTTTCCCTCCTTATCTCCCAAGCAGAGGACCGTGACCCCCTGAAAACAGTTCCTGGACCAACCTTTGGGATGCGACCCACCAGTTGAGAAACACTGCCTTAAAGCATCTTATTCCTGTATTTTTAAATGTATATTTTAAACTGTATTATTTGTATTCTGTCCCGCATATCACTCCCCGTTCTCAATTTTTTTCCTGCTTTATCCACTAAAAGGCCTGAAAAATAGCTTAAAAAAATCAAAACGTACCAGTCTGTGGGTGAGAAAACTGTCCAAACTGATCCCTATTTATTCAAACAACTCAACAAGAGATCACAGAGTCTGAGGGTAAAAGATGCTAACACTAGCAGAGCTAGCACCCCCAGTCTTAAGTCTTGCTGCAGGTTTATGTCCAAACATCTGGGCTGGTTTGATGTCACTTTGACAACAAACTTTATCTCCGTTTACTCGATCAACATACTGACGAACCACGCAACCCTATGAGACGACATCTGTTATCTGTGCTTGTTTACATCGGGGTGTTAAATATTACAATGTTTTAAAACGGTTAAACTGACCAGTAGATTTACAGCTTATAGTTTGCTTCTCATGTTCTTGCCTTTTTTTTTTTTTAACCAATCATCCGTGTAAAACTTAAAAACATTTTCTGCCATGTTCGACTTGGAACTCGTCAAAACGCTCATATTTCAGAGGCGAGGAAACGAATACTAGATCATGAAAAGAGGTCGTAATAAACCGTTAAATGTTCTGTAAATCAGCAAAATATGATAACCTTTGGATTACTGCTGCTGCTTTTAGTCTTTAGAAAGAAGGGTTAAACAATTTTTAGATATTTTGAGTTTAAGCTGTACAATTAGCGTTAGCCTCGTGACAAAAAAGCTAATCTTGAGATCGGGGGGGAACGCCGTTTCATGTTACACAGTACAGGTTTTACTACGCTAAATTCTTCTTCTTCATGAACTTTTAATGACTGAGGAACAAAAACATTGTAGCATTAAGACTCTCAAGGTTGACTTCAGAGTATGTGTTACAGGATGGACGCTGCGGTAGGAACCCTTCACACACTCAAAGACACTCAGTGATGAAAAAGAAAATGTGTGTGTGATGCTGGAAGCAGAAGGCGTCTCTTGTGTTTAAATAAAAAACAGAAACACACAGTTAGACAGAGGCTGTTGAGCTAAGTGAGCAGCAGCACATGCTAACAGAGAATCATGACGGACATCTGACCTCAGCGTGAGTACAATCTTCAGAGTCTCTAAAGGCATCTAACAGCACTCCTGCAGAGCGTATATATGGCATGTTAAGCAGTGTTTGAGGCTCACACAGTGTTCAACAGGAGGAGTGGAAGAGTGCAAGACATCAAAAGAAAACCTTCAACCACAGCTCCTCTTTCGTCACGCGTCTCTGAAAAGCTCCTCTCCTTCAAGGCGACGTGCAGGGCAGAGGATCCCTTCGAGCGTTACGATAACACATGCTGTTCAAACGTCAGACTCTGCTTCTCTCTTTTCATTTCTCCGGACATCCCCGCTGCCGCTTCATGCACAGAGAGAAAGAAAAGTCGCAGCAGAACAGAAGGAGCGAAACCGTCCTCGGGGTCTTTAAGGTGCTCCGTAAACCAGTACCGGACTCTACAGTCTGCTGTTTGACTCGCTCTTCAAACTTTCTGAGGCTTTTCCAGTCCGAGCGTTTGGATCCACAGAGAGAGGGCGGGGTTATGTGTTAGTAAACAGTCGGTCAGGTGGAGCGGTTACTGCTCGGTGGGACACACGGTGCGATCTTTGCAGCAGAAGTAATGCACCACCACGCCGTTTGGGTACCTGGCGAACGCACTGAAAGAGAAACAGAACGATTCACTGCTGTTAGGATGAAAAAAATACATGAAGGAACGGAAAAAAGTTTGAGATCTGATTCAGTGTTATAACTCTTCTTTAAATTACTCCTACGGTTAAAAAAACACCTACGATTTTTCACAAAATATAAGCGACATTTCTGAAGTTTCGATAAAGTACAATTTGGCATTGCCGGTGTTTCCATTACGACCAGAATTGCCACAACTCGAGTAAAATCTCGTCCTGCGAGATTCAATTTGCAGAATGCAGAAGAAGGAAGGAGGACTGTAACCAGCGGTATCCATGGATACCGCAAACATTTTTAGAGCCCAGGACGTTAAAATATTGTACGATCCAATCCGTGTATCATTCACTCAATCGATGTTCAGTTGTGAATAAAAAAGAACAAATTTTGAAATTTTTTTCATTTTTTACCCTTTTTGCAATGAAAACAAATAAATGAATTAAATATATTACAATATCCAAACTTCCGAAAAACAACCTCATGAGGGCGTTAAAACTTTACTGAAATTTGAGTTTTGTTTTTTTCTTTTAGTTTTGTCGTTTCCATTATTTTTCCATTACTATTTTTTTTTTGGTAAATTTTATTGGTATTCAGCTACTGCCTGATTTTTTTTGGACATGCTCTTTGTGTTAGATTTTAAAAAAGGATTAATATACACTGAATGTAACTGAATCGTAAAGTTTTTTGCACAATAGAAGATAAAGATTATAAAGGTCAAGATTATAAATGCTTCATAGTCTTAAAACAGGAATAAAAAAGGTGTCTGTTTTGGAGTCTAAGTCCAGGGTACCTGTTTCCTATTTTCTTCTTGCAGACTCTGCAGGTTTTCTCCTCTGTGATGACACATTTCACCTGCTGGTGGAAGATTCGCTCCTCCTGCACCTGAAACACACGAGAGAGAGAGAGAGAGAGAAGTTTTAACTTCCTGTTTCTGAGTTTAAACACCTCAACAGTTATTCTGCCTCTAACACCCACATTCAGAGAAACATCAGGTCAGGCCGAGCACTAAAAGACTCCACTAACCAACTAAACCATCATCCTTTAACGAACATCATGATTTAAAGGTCGTACCACAGGAAAAAGAGAAAAGAGAGGAAAAAAAACATGCATTGGGACAAAAAAGTGATTTTGTCCAATATTTGCTTTTGTTTTGGTCAAATTTAAAACCTGTACAGCTCTTCAGAAAGCCGATGAAAATACCAAACCAACACAGTGATGATCAGACAGAGTGAAACTCAGAATGCTGGAGACTAGGCGTTCATGGGCCAATCAAAAAACAGACTAAAATGAACAAAAACAGGCCTGAGATACTGAATTTAACTGAGAGAAGGAAGATGAGACCAACTATCTGCACTTTTTGCTGTTGACACCACTGATACTGTCCTTATTCAGGCTTTGTCACCTCGGGGGTCTTGTGTCAAAAAACAAATTTGAATCAAACAGTTTCTGTTTGATTGGTTTCAGTTAAAATTTGACGCATATTTGTGTTTATAGTTTTACAATCATGGATGAAATATGCAGTTGTTAATAGTTTTTAAAAGTTTGAAGTTCCAGATTGTAGCTTTTAACCTCTCTAAGTTGTTTAAGATTAGGTTGCCATGTCGGCCTGCTATATTTATTTTGAATGACTTACCAAAGCTGGGTCTGACCCTGGACCAAAGAAGAGCATTACTAGCTGGACTTACCGCTGAGAAAAAACTAGTCGCCACACGCTGGAAACCTCCACACTCTCTTTCTTTCCGAGCTTGGATTTTGTCATATTTGGACATTGTTTATTTGGAGTTATCAAAAGCCAGAGTTCATGGAGCCAAAGACTCTGTTATTAAAGTTTGGCCGTCACTGCTTATTGATCTCCGTGGGTTTCAGATATAACAGATCATTGTAGGTATGGATCCGTTTTTATTTTTATTTATTTATTTATTTTTAACTCTTATATACATATTTTTTAATTTATTTATTTTTGTATTTTCTCTTATGCTTTTTTTTTGTATAAGTCATTGTAAGGGTATATGCTTGTTATATTTTTCATTGCACTTTCCTTGTACACATACTCATTTGTATTCGTATTCTCTCCTGTTGTTGAAAAAGTAAAATAAAAAGTTGGTCAAAAAAAAAAAAGTTTGAAGTTCCTTCATCGCTCGAAGGAGCTGAAAATTATCACCATATTTAAAACAAACGTGCACAACGATGCAGGATTGTTTCTTTTTTTGGTGCACAAGTTGTGCTTCGAAATAATCTCTTTTTCACCAAGTACAAAAAAAAAATCTTTATCTCAGTGGTTAACCCTTGAAATACCGTGGAAGCACGGGCGCTCCCATTTTACAAGTGTTCTTTAAATCACTGAGAAAAGAGAAAGTAAAAATTCAAACAGTTCTTTAAGAAGAACAGACGGGCCTTTCTGCGATATATATTCTGTGACATTCCAAAAACAGACAATAACTGATTCAACTTCTTCTCATTACTGCGAATCTTCAACCATTTGAGCTCTGAAAAAAGCTTTCAGGGAAAATTGTTTCCTGAAAGACAAGACGATGAGCTTTCTGGACCTTTAAATCTTTTAAGGACAAAATAAAAAAAAAAAAATCCATGAAGCCTGTTTTTAACTTGGGTGTTAAAGGGTTAAACAAGGTTCTAGGCCGTCCTCTGCAGAGCGTTTCTTCTCTCTGTTCACTGCCCTTTAAAAGAAAACCACCATCCCGGACTCACCCTGAGGAACTCGGCCTGCAGCAGACTCTTCAGCACCTGGTTGCAGCGTTTCCTCTGAGCCTTCTCCTCCAGCACGCTCTCCAGGAAGACCCGGATCTCTCTGATCTGAGTGTTGGCTGGGAGCAGATTAATGGCCTGGAAAACAGGAACACAAAGGACATGTTAAGACCGTCCACCAGACTTTAAAAAAAAATCATAATTTAGAAAATACAAACGTTCATATTCATCCTTAGATGCAATTTCTCTCCAATAAATAAGAACGAAATAACTGATTTTACTTTGATGTAATTAATTTCAGCTCTCCTCTTTGGGGACAATAATTCTTTTCCATCATTTCTCAGTCTCTTTTTTCTTTTACACTTTCAGATCTAAATAACTCTTTACTGAATTATCTAAAGGCAGCGGCATGATCAACCGAGACGGCACAACATCTTTAAATATCTTTAAACGAGGAGTCTTTGGTTCCATTAATTGCCAGATGGTGATTCATGTGTTCATTCATGTCGTCTTATTTCATCTGACTGAGACCGACTGACCGACTTCCAAACTGTGTTTGCAGACACAGGATGACGTGGAGTCAATCTGCGGTGTCGCTGCATCGGGGCTTTGCTCTGGCGTCACGAGTGTTTTTATTCACCTTGGTGGTGTTGAGTTTGCTGTGGTGCAGCTCCAGGACGTGCAGCGCCGCCTGGAGGTTGGCCTGAGGCTCGGACAGCTCCATCTTTATCGGGCCCAGGCAGTGGACGTCAGGAGGCGACAGGTACATCCGCAGCAACGACAGATACACCTGCAGCGTGGAGGTACAGATGTTGATACTAAATATCTTCAAACACATGGAACGAGCCGCTTTAAAAACACAGCGAGGAACATCTGGAATCTGTAGTGTGTTTTTTTCAGGATAAAAACTCTGTTTCCCATGAGCACTTTATCTCAGAGAGATACTAAGTTTCTCTGGTTTAAGTTTATTCTGGATGACAGCAGAACGTGCAAAATGAATAACAACAGGGTAATAAAAGAGACCCAAACACAACAGAAGCATCAGAAAATCAAAGTTTACCAAACAAAATCAACAAAGACGAGAAAAAATAAAAACAAAAGAGCTCATTGATGAGAAAATAAGAGCTGCTTACATCTTTATTTCCTTCCACTGAGCTGCTGTAGTGCCGGTGACAGTATCTGCAGAGTGAGGAAGGAATCGTGAGCAAGTGTTGGCCTTTGGTTTGGTGTTTATGTAACTCAGTTTAGTTTACTCACTCCTCAGCCATGCGCGTGTCTTTCAGGATATGCACGTAGATGAAGAGCGCCTGCTCGTGTTTCCCCATCCGACCCAGGAGCAGAGCGCGTTCCTCCAGCAGGCCTTCGAGACGGGAAACAAGATCAGACAGCGTGAGTCCAACCACTCCTGACACAAACCCCTCACTTCTTTTTTTAACCAGCTGTACGCAATCACACATATATATTAATAAATGCATAAAATCTTGAAATGACTGTTTGCTGTGTGACTGAGCTCTTACCATCAAAAGGAAAGTCGCTGATGAGTCTGGCGGGCTCATAGCTGGTGGAAATATCCAGAAATGACAGCAGCTTGTTCCTGAACTCGCCAAGATCGCCCTCCTCCTTTCCCGCAGCAACGGCTGGAACTCCTGTGAAATAATAAGACGGTTAATAAGCAAAGAAAACCCGTCAAATAATCAATTTATCGATTAACACAACAGGAATCTCCAAAAACAGAAACATGACTTGATTTCTTATATTTTAAAAAGCAAAACACCTGCTGATTTGACCTGTTTTGGGACTAATTTGGCAGGTTTTTTGAGTTTATACTCTTTCTTCTCTGCAAAGCCTCAATAAAAGGTCGACAGATGTATTGAAACACGTCAAGGGACGGCTGCATCGACCTGATCTTGGATGGTTCAAATATCAGGATGGATTTTTGAATATATCTGTTACTCTTTGTAGGCTGCTTTAACTCAAAGATAAATCTGATTTCAGTAAAAAGAATCTTCATAAATCTGAATATCACAATCTGCACACCGGGATATCTTTCACTGAAGCAGCACAAAGAAATTTAAGCCTCTCCTCTGACTGATTCTTTCTTTATTGGATGCTTGGAGCAAATAACAATCTGAACATAAATCAGAAATCTGATCTGTGAAATCTGATTTGTTTCGGCTAAAATCGTCTTCTTCTTTCCTGAAACCGTCTCTAAACTTGTCCCTCGTCTTACCTTCAGGCAGTGAGTTCAGGTAC
The DNA here is from genome assembly GCA_030710495.1 of Labroides dimidiatus. Classification (NCBI taxonomy): domain Eukaryota; kingdom Metazoa; phylum Chordata; class Actinopteri; order Labriformes; family Labridae; genus Labroides; species Labroides dimidiatus. Next base: position 4,909,545 of record CM061156.1, on the reverse strand, counting down.
TGCTTCATGAGGCCCTGAACCCTCTCCAGGTAGAGCTGGATCAGCACGTTGTGAAACTCGGGGCCCTTATCGTCCCAGATGTAAATGATGTGCTCCAAATAGGGGATGGCGAGCTCTTTGAAGCCCTCCTTCAGGAAGTTCAGCACCTTATCTCTGGGCAGAGTCTCCACCTCCGTCAGGTCCTCTGTGAAGATCTTTAAAGAGAGAGAGAGGGGGGGGGGGGTGTTTCTGTGATAACTGGAGGTCACATGAACGAAACAAAACGATCTTAAATAAATCTGAGCTGAAGAATGAGGCAAGGCATGAAATAAAGCACAGACTCGAAGAGCGAACAAGACAAACGGTTAATGAGAGTGATACAAGCCCAGACTTATGTAACAGGTGCAGGGAGGACAAAGGTACTTTTCACCAGTGTGTGTGAAAATCTTCAAAAGTTTAAGAGTTTTGGGAAGAAGTCGGACGTGTGTTGATGAGTTTTTATCACTTCAAGTTTTTTTCTTTTGGTGTTTACCCGAAAGGATGTAATCAGACCCACAGAGGAGAGTTTTTTTTAGACCGCTACAAGATAAAAGACGAGGAGCAGAGACAGGCTGAGTATTACACATCGGTTTAATGAGACGTCTCTGCGTTTGGCAAACAAGAGTTATTTCAATTATTTTATTATTATTTTGAGTACCGTATTTTTCAGACTATAAGTCACACCTTTTTTTATAGTTTAGCTGGTCCTGCAACTTATAGTCAGGTGCGACTTATACATCAAATAAATGAAGTGCCGTGTTGTTGGGTACTTTTTTTTTTTGGAAAGATTCACATTAAATTCAATTCATGCAGGAGGAATGATGATGGGATGATCTCTGCAGCCCCGATGGAGGCTCTGCATCTCTGCTTGGACAGCCTGACAGCTCCTTGTGTTTAGTTGTTGACAGTTTTTTTGGGATTTGAGTCACAAACTAGTTTCGAAACTCCTGTAACTTTAAGAGTGAGGCTGTTTATCCGTTGAGGCTCATTTGAGCTCACACTGTACCTGTCTCACTGGAAACACACACAGTGCAGCAAGTGGGGGTGTACGTAAGTGAAGTGAGTGAGCGGATCCCATGTAGGGAAGTGAAACTGAAACTTAACTACGGTCACAGATATGAGGTGCTGTAGGAAAATAATACTTAAACCTCTTAATATGCAAATACTGACTTATCGTTTTGTGTTAATACTTCTCTCTTGAAATACTGTAAACATCACAAATCATTTCAAATAAATGCGACTTATAGTCCGGAAAATACGGTATTTAATGAATTTTCTTTGGGATAAAGATCTGTCACATATCCTGAGCAGGGCTGGTTAAGAGTTGGTAATGTCTGTCACTGTTTCCGCACAGAATATTTATAATTAATAAATCATCTGTGGCAACGTACTTCCTTTGGTTATCTTTATTTAATATGGACAGGAATGATGCAGCAACATGTTATTATTTACTTTTTATTTACTAATTTAATTATGTTTTTGCCTTAGAATTTATTTAACTATAACTGTGTGTCTCAGAAAAATGTTTAAAAATCAATAAACATGGAGCGCAGATGGCCTAGCGGTCTAGGTCGCGGTCCAAAGCCTCTGAGCGGGTTTAAGTCCGGCCACTCCCCGCTCTCGCACTGTTTCCTGCTCTCTCCACTGTCCTGTCCTCTCACATTAAAGGAATAAAAAGCCCAAAAAATAACAACAAAAAAAAATCAAAAAGTAAATTGTTCAAATAAATAAATAAGAAATAGGAAGCCGTTCAAAGATTCATCATTCTCACCTTCAAACCATCCTCAGGACAGATTTTCAGCACCCAGGGAGAGAACTCAAAGATTATCCCCAGATTCTCCACTCCTGTGTGTGAGGAGGAAAGACGGCTGAGTCCATGAAAGACGAGTCTGAAATATGCTGCTCGCGTGAAAACATGAAAGAACACAAACTGACGGTGGACAACTTTGGGAAAAACTGAACACATCCTGAATGAAAACGTAAAAAAGGTTCATTTTAGATTCTCAGATTTTGTCCAAAGCGACGTACAACACGAGCAAGAATTTAGACTGGAGGGAAAAACCTTAAGAGGTGTGAAGAAGTCAAACAGTCAGAACTGGTGAATGCAGCACAAAAACCTCCCATTTGGTCATTCCCAGGTGTGCAAGAGACTAAAGATTTAATCCCTCATCCTCAATCAGTCATTTCTTAAAGGCCTTCCCCAAACCACCCCAAAAACCAAGCAGAGATAAATGATTAGAGTTTCTAAGTTTCATCGGGCTGCAGATGGAGATTTTTTCTCACCCAGTCTTTGGAGGTACTGCACCGTTCGCTCGTGGCCCTTCAGAGGAGAGTTGGCTTTGGTGGACTGATCCAGCAGAACCTGCAGAGCTGTGAGAGGGCAAAGAGGTGAAGAGGAGTGAGAGGGGAGCAGGAGCGTTGACGCACTTTGAATCCAGAGACGAGCTCACTCTTACCCTTCTGGTGCAGGCCTTTCTTCTCGTAGAGGATAATGAGCTCGCTGTACTTGTGAGCTTTCTTCAGGACGTACTCGCTCTCTTCGATGTGGCAGTGGTTGTTTTCCAGGCGGAGGAGCGGGGACACCAGAGCAACGTTGGTCTGAATATGGAGAGGAGAAGAGCAGATTATCAAATGTAAACACTCAGCATTTCCTAAATCTGGTGAAAGATGCTTTTCTCTCCAAAGGATCCTGAGTCAATCCCAGGTTGTTCCAGCTGTTTGGTCTACCATCTTTAAACACAGCAACAGCAGAAGCCTCCTGTGGTATTTTTACTTGATGTCAGGAGAACAAGAAGCAGCTCATTTAACTTTGGAGGAGGAAAGGAAAGAGTCCAACAAAGTGTGATGATCCCGGGGGGGAAACTTACCGTTTCTTCTCATACCTGTGAGCTCTAACTTTTTCAGCTCAGATGAAGTTTGACAAACTGCTTTGTTTTGATCTAATTCTGTTTTTTTTTTCAGTCAACCTCGCTTTCATCATAAAATCTTAAAAACTAGACAAGGATATTTGACAACTGCAGGGTAGACTGCGTATGAAAGAAATCTGTTTATCAATGTTTCTGATAAAAGACGTTTTATTTTGAAGAACTAAATTATTGGACAGTATGAAAAAATATATTATGCATGCGTGCGTGCGTGCGTGCATGTGTGTGTGTGTCTGTGTGTGCGTGTGTGTTGGGGGAGGGGTTCACATCCATTTCACACTTCAAAACCTGAACCACAAAAACAGCAGTCCTATTTCGTCTAAACTTTCTTGTGAGTTTTTTTGCAAGGGACAGATCTGAGGTTTGCTTAAATATAAAGAAATAATAAGTTTATGAAAACTTTGGTCAGTTATGTCCTCAAAGAGAAATAATATGTGTTCAAAATATATATTTTTATATAAAGGTTAGATAGTGTTTAGCTGTAAATAAAAAAACTAAATAAATAAACTAAATAATAAATCTAAAGCTCTGAACATTCAGCAGAAACTCAACTCTTAATGCTGACGTCCGTAACGCTTTTGTCATGATGTGAAAATGTAAAAAGTTCAAAACACACATAGAAAAAAATTATGAATGAATAGTTGAGAATGCAAGATTAGAAATATTTGATGCTGAAAATGTTGTTTTCAGGTCAAAATAGTCTGAACATGAAAAACAATCCAGATCCTGATCCTGACATAAGAAACATGCTGACACATTTGTCTCATATCGCCCCCTAATGGAGAACATGTTCCTTGGTCAGGGGCAGAGTTTGTTGATGTTTAACGCTGCAGAAAACTGACCAATTACCATCTAATATTAAGAGACACCTGAGGGACAGGTGAGCTTTGATTTCATCAGTCTGTGATGATTGAAGAAGGAAGTTTGAGACACTTAGTGACTCTTTTTTTAATACAGAAATTACTGATTCATAAGTTACTGTTCAAGTTTTATTATTTTCTAACGCTGAATGAATCAGTTATGAATCAAACTGATGAACATTGTTACTGTTGTTTTATCTGTTGGTTTTCTTGATAATCTTGTCCATGAAATTAGAAAATATGTCAATCAGTTTTTCCAATGGTGCAAAATTACCCCCTCAAATATCTTGACTGAAATGACCTTGAATCAATCACTGAGACTCTACAATCACTCGACATGACGAGTAAGGAGGATAGTTCGGGCCTTACATGCAGGTAACACTTCAGCAGCGTTGTGTCGATGATCTGCAGAAGTTTTTTGCGGCTCTTGATGGTCGGTGTTCCCTCCATCAGCGGAGACGTCGTCGAAGGATCAGAATCATTCAGCTGTTTCACGAGGTGGCTGCGTTTCTGTCGAGCACAAGAAACACATCCTTAAAGCTCAACATGCTTTTATTAAACCGGTGTTGTGTTTTTTTTTTTGAGTGCTTTTTTTAAAAGCTCTGTCCAAAAGTTGCTTTAACACACACACACACACACACACGCGCGCGCGAGCACACACCTGGGTGAGGTAATCGATGAGAGCCAGGTGAGCCTTCTCCAGCTCGGCCCCGGACAGAGTGGGCAGAGGGTTGGGATAGTGAAGCTGTTTGCGGTAGTCTGATGGGAGCAGGTCAGGGTACAAACCGATCACATGGGTGGGATCTGGAGAGCACGGAAAAGGCAAAACAAAAACAGAAACAATTTTAAATCTTGAAAGAAAATTAGTTTACTAGACACGACACGGACTCCTGTGAGCTGCCAGAGCTCTGACTCTGGAAACTCTCGTGTAAACACAGATGGTAACATCTACCTGTGCCAAGTTTGGCGAACACCTGCATGGAGTCATCAAACCTCTTCTGGCAGAACAGATTGAAGGCGTAGAGATTCTGGATGTGATGGATCTGCTGCTTCTTATCTCCGTCTGAATCGTCCTTCATCTTCTGACAGAAAAAAAATATAAACAAAGGAAAAACATCATGCTGCAGGAAAGTAGTTCTGTTCCCTAGAATGAGAAAGGCTCATGATCGGCTTTCTGAATTATTATATTAAGTGCAACATCCGTCAAACATGATGTAAACAGTTGTTTACTTTATTTTATCTCCATATCTTAACCTTGGTGATACTTATTGCTTATTCTGCTACCTTAATCCAGGGATGGGTCACATGAGAAACCTGACTTGTGTCAGAGGGCTGCACCAACAACAACCTCAAGTGACCTCAAGTCTACATAAATACACATACGTGTGTGTATTTACATGTATGTAAATATGTGAAATTGAAGGTCGAATAGGAAAATACTCCTTTAAAAGTAACCAGTAAAAAAAAAAAATCACAGCATTAGTGTCGCATTTTATTTTTAGCTTTTCAGTCTCCACAAAAACACTGAAAAACCTTTAAACAACTTAAAATAAAAATAAGAAAAATTAAAATAAAATAACTTGAACGTTTTTCCCTTCATTTTGCTTCTTCTGGTAGAAAAATCTTGTCTCTTTCGGGCTTGAAGAAGCGCGTTGACACCTGGATGAATTTCTGAGGTGATCATCAGTCAGCACGTTTACATGCAGCTTGAGGAATCGGACAATGAGTTTAATTCAAAATGCACAGAAACACCTGAACAGACCGATATGGCTCGATCGACATGCTTAGACGATGTGACTGTGGTTGGATTCGGCAGGACTCAGCAGGTCTCGGTACACCTCAGCATTCAGCGTTAGCAAGTTTCATCTGGAGGGGATGGAGGATCTGTGTTTGGATTTGTTGAAGTTCATCACTTGTCCTTTCTTACTTCAGGCTCACGCGTGCAGAGGCGTCCGTACCAAAATAATGCAAATGTCATGCTTTTCAAAATAAAAGCGGCAGGTGCATTGTGTGCCCAACATATGGTTTTTCCATTTACATAATTTACATAATTCTAATTTATGACTGACCTCGTGTGGGCCGGGTGAGCCCCACAGAGTGTATTTCACCCATGTCTGCCTTATTCTATTTCTATTACTTCTATTTTTATTACCATCTTTCTATCTTAGAACCAAGCACAGAACCTGGGGGGAAACACTTGGAGCGTTCTCCATCGCTGCCCCTTCCTCTGGAACTCCCTACCAAACACCTCTGTGACCGCACAGACCTTACCACATTTCAATCCCAGCTCAAAATAAAACATCTTTTTAGAAATGCTTTTAACTATTGATGCTCTGATCATTGTTTTGTTGTGGATTCTTTTTTATTTTAGTTATTATTTTGGGCTTTTATGCTTTTATTTTGAGAGGACAGGACAGTGGATAGAGGAGGAAACAGGGTGAGAGAGAGTGGGGAGTGACATGCCGGGAAAGTAGCCACAGGTGGGACTCGAACCCAGGCTGCCTGCGGATATGGAGCGCAACCATAACCTAGCGCTATACAAATAAAATGTATTATTATTATTATTATTATTATTTTTAAATTTCCAGCTGCTGTAATTGTGCGATGAGCAATGGTAACACTAAATTTCACCCATGGATTAATAAAGTATATCTGATTCTAATAATTCCTGAAAAATGCCATCAGAGAGAGAGAGAGAGAGAGAGAGAGAGAGAGAGAGAGAGAGAGAGAGAGAGAGAGAGAGAGAGAGAGTTACTGTTTCATTGTGCTGCTCCTAATAGAGAAAAGTGATCTTGAAAGTTCCATCCTCTGATCTGAAGCTCTAATTGAATCCTGAGGGATTTAATAACGGGGTCTGACAGTGAATGGAGGGGTTGTTCTGCTCACCGCCAGCTGAAGAGCCAGCTCAAACTGCTTGTCCTGAAGGAGCTGCCGGATCTGGCTGGCGATAGAGACGGGCACCAGGCGCCACACAAAATGGTTGCTGGCAACATACACAATATTTGTCCTGTGAGAGATGAGAGGAGAACAGAACAAGAGGAGGGAAACTTGAGTTATCGCTCTTCAAACGGGTAACAGGAGCTCAAACTGACAACTGTGCAGGTGGAGCTCACCCTGCGGAGGTGATGAAGCGCGGTCTCTGCAGCTCCACGCTCTGCACCAGCAGCCGCGGCTCCACCGTCCGGATCTCAACGTACCGAGGAAGAACAGCGATGATGTACGGAGGCTGGTGCTCTGAGGGTGTAAAATTACAGTGAAAGGTGACCCGGAGCAGACAGACTCAACTGTTTCAGCACAAATGATTATCGAGACTTGAATCCCAGCCTCAGCTCTGTGTCTTTAAAGTGTCAGTTGTGATTATAAACTGAAGGAGGTCAGGGATTCACTTCAAACCAAACAGCACGCATCCTCTGCTCATGCTCGCCAAAACCACAAAACATCAAAATGAGGAAGTTGCAAATCATACGAAACTGCAACCGGAGGCTTCAATCCTCTCTGATATCGTTCCCTTTTTGTTCTCCAGTGAGGAGCCTTTAAACTTCACTTCTGTCACAAGTGACCCAGACACGCCGAGTCTTGGTCATGTGATAAAATAGCAGATCTAAAAATTGTATTTCCTGTTCTGTAAGTAGAAACAGCAGCACAGCGCGGTCAGGGTGGAGAAGAAAAAAAGAGTTTCACACAGCAGATGAAGTGAAAACACAGACGGCTGGATGACGAGAGCGGCAGATTAAAATAGATTCATCAGGTGTTTGTTTCAATGATCAGTCACTGCCATGTGAACAAACGGCACTTTACCAAACTGATCAAATCACGGGAAGAGGGAAATAATCCGTGTATCATTCGTTCAACTGATATTCAGTTATGAATCCAAAAAACAAACATTGAAACGTTTTCCGTCTTTTCCCGAAATGAAAACAAATCAATGAAAATGTCTTCATTTGTCGATATCCTGTTTGTTAAAATAGATCAAATAAAGGAAAAGCGGATTACAGGCCACGGGCTGATTTTGATTTTATTATTTAATTTCTCCGATCATCATGACCCGCAGGTTGTAGACGGAGTAGCTTCTCTTTCAAGAAATCAAAGATGAAACCTGAGTGTGACCAAAGTGATGTGAATTTTACATCTTTTACTGAAACCAGCTGTCACATCAGGTGCCTCCAGCGTTGTCTCGTCATTTATGTCAAGCTCTCACTTTTTAGTTCAGTCAGACTTTTAAGTGTCTTGACTTGTTTTATTTTTAGTAATGTTTCTCCTCTCGTTTCAGATAACTTCACTTCCTGCCCTGATGTCTTGTTTCAAGCTGTTACCAGTGCTCCCAGTTTGTTTTGACCAGGTTATCCTGTGGATTTTTGTTCTCCTTCCTGAGTTTTCAGTTTTCCAGCCCCTGCTGAGGTTTTTTTTTTGTTCCTGTTATCCAGAGCCTTCTGTGATTTTTTTGTTCTTACCTTTTATTCATTAAAGTTTTGTGCTTCAACTGGTCATGCTCTTGGGTCCTTGAAGAGGTTGTTGTCATCCAGTGAAGCTTTTCCTCCCTTTTGATGTGGCAAAATGTGGAAAATGTTTCTCTCCACGCTTCTTCCGACTATTTTGGCATCGTAAGTACCAACAAAAGTAACATGAGCAAACTCTCTGACATGAGGTCGTTTTATCAGATCTGTGCCGATCAAAATCAGATCAACAGATACTTAGTTTGAGTCAAATAATTCTTTTGGGCTTGTTCATGGCTGTACTGAGAGTCGGAAACAGGACGACAGACGATGATGTCAGAAAAACTCGTTCTGCAAACATTTTCTGTGAAAAAGCTTCGATCCCTGCACCTCAGATATGAAACAGTTACAAAATAAACTTCAGTTCACTGGTTCAGTAACTTAAACTTGTGACATTTCTGTTTGTTCTTCCTGATTTTGAATTCATGTTTTCTCTTAGCAAAATGCATCAAAACAGAAAAGCAAATCTTCTGCTGTATTTTGTGGCGTGCTCTCCAAATAAAAAAGCGGAAGAAAGCAAGACCCTGATCCAACGAATGTGCAGATGTAACACGTCATCGTGCTTCTTTCTTACCCATTGCGATGGGGATGTCCGTCCAGTTCAGGGCGCACTTCTGGGTACACACGCCCTCCTCATTTAGCACGACAGTGAGATCATCCTGTCCCACCGCCACCTTCCCATCAGCCAGTGGGGCAACCAGAGGCTCCAGCTGTTTGCCAGTGGGAAAGAGCTCCTTGATGGAACCACGACCGTCCATCTGAGATAAAAGGAGAGAGAAGAAATGAGCGAGATGATGCAGAAACCATTGATGTCATGCCATAAATTAAACCTGAGGAGGTTCAGAAAAAACTTCTTAAAAAGAAAGAAACGCAGACTTCAGGGACAGCGTAACAACTGGGAGCTAACTTTACAGCACGCTGCTTCTAAACTGTTCAAAAGCGGCTCAAAGGGATGATTTTAAAGAGACATTCCTCCAAAGAGCCGTCTTTGAAATACTCTTTGAAATACTCTGCAGACTTGAAAGCACCTTCAAAGTGTCTGCAGTTTGCCTCAGTAGAGAGAAGAAAAAAATATAGATGGTTTCTAGTCTAAACTGGATGTGGTTTGCATATTGAGAAGATATATCATGGTTGGAGTTTCACTTTCAGCAAAGCTGTGTGTTATTCTTTCCTGTAGCTCATACCCGAATGAGGTAATAGTCTCGTTTGAAACCAACACATATGGAGTTTTCACACCAAGCCATGGACTTTGGAATATCTGGAGCACCAAAGTCCCCCTGTCAGACAAAAACAAAAAAAACAAACATTAAGACCGTTAAACAAACAAAAGGACTGGAAACTCAGAACCAGGATCACACAAACATGTTTTGTTCCACCTGCAGCTCGTGGAACTCTCTGTCCTTCCAGTAATACAGCTGGAGTTTCTTTTTCACGGCCACACACATTCTCAGCCTTTCCTCTCCTGAGCTGGTTTGCTGAGGACAAAATGCACAAGTCTTGATTGAAAATCAAAGTGTACGACACAAACATGCAGATATTTAAAAAACACACTCATTGTTATGGCTGTTTGGCTGTGCCTTAAAACAAGTTTGTTTCAGCCTCTCCGAAGTTTATCTTGCATTACTGCTGTTTAGAAGTCTCAACATATTTTTATGTAATTAGAGCAAAGTCTAAAGTCATTCCTTGGCTTCATTTTTTTTTTCACTTCCTCTCTTTAAAAAGACCAGACATAGATTGACAGACACAGACCGGTCTTTGTAGTCATTGTTGTAAAACAAAAAAGGCAGTTAAGCAGTCTATTGGCAGAAGCAATATAGATAAAAAAAAAACATGCAGCAAAAATCAAGATAAATCTGGCAGTTGATGATAAAATGTAAAAAAATTGTTGTGGCAGCAATGAAGGAGAGTCAGATGCAGCTCAGCGTACCGCTAAACGTAAAAACTGATCATAGCGTCACTTTTTATTTCTCCTACATCTTAAAAACCTCTGAAAAAGTGTTTCAGAAATCCCTGAAGTTTATATTTTAATTATTTTTGGTGAGATACCGTAGAAGCTTTTAAGATGAGCTGATTAAGTTTAGATAAAAACAATGACCATGCACTTTTTACCCAATGTTTCCTGCTCTTTAGATCACCTCTACGGTATAATGACAACAAACCACCAAATTGTTTATCTTATGAATCTTGTTTTTAAATCATCATTTGAAATGTACTGAATAAATTAATCCATTCACACTCAGTGCAGATGAGCAACATTAAATGGGTCCAGACGTGTAAAAACTGCTGCTTATGAACCATCTGATTCCTAACTTGACAGCTTCCTAAAACAGCTCACTCAAACCTTCCTGGACTTGAAACAAGTGTTCCAGTCAGACACTGACTCATCTGCCTTCCCAGTGAATCAGTCTTCTACTCTGTGACTGTATAACTGGAAACTAAAGTGAAAAATCCTCAATGGAGAACTAGGAATGTGGAGGAACATGCATATGAATAATACAAGTGTAAAGCTGCATCCTCAGAGGGTTTGTAACTGACCTGCAGGTCGCAGGCGAAGAGCGTGGCTCCTTTAGCTTTGGACAGGACAGTGATCTGCTGGAAGGTCAGGAGGTCATGGACGTGGATGTTGTTCTCTGCAGGATGAAGCAGATAGATAGCTCTATTTCTGTTTCCAGACTGAAGAGGAACACTAATTTAGTGAGAATAAAACCTGTAGCTTCCAGTTTTTGAGGCAAGTTCCTCTCAAAAAGAAATACATCCAACTGAAGCATTAAATATGCATTGATACGCATAAACAGGGAGGAAAAACTTACCAAGAAGACTGACAAGAATTTTGTATTGTGAGACGACATAGAGCTGCAGAAAGTAGAAAAGATCAGGTTTAGGAATTCAGGAACGTTCATTCACAGAACATCACACATCAGAGAAGTCAAGAACTATTAATGTGAGTCATCTGACTAACAACAGGTACTGCCAGCTTGACCACATACTTAAGTTTGGCTCTGAATTCAGCCTGTAATTAGTCTAAATCTCATCCTGCAGGCTTTTATTTACCTGCTGGATCTTCTTTGAGAAGTTCTTATTGGATTTTTCCAGTGTCACTTCAAAGCGGTTAGTGCCTGAAGAGAAAACCCAGAAAGGTCATCAACAGATTTTTAACGAAGCAGGGAACACAGGTTGAGAGGGGCTGTCATTCTGAAAGGTATCTGGTGTTAGGTCTCTCTCGTACCTGGATCCTTCTTTATTCTGTAGAGAAGGAGATGTCCTGGCTTTGTTCCCACGAGCAGCCAGTCCTCTGAGAACAGAAAAACTTCAAATGTCAGGTGTGATTTTATTGGATATACCAAGCATCACCTAATAATTCACACCTTTAGATGTTACAGCGCATGATCCCTACTGGACCTGAACACATCCAGGACCCTCCATCAGGACCACAAGCTAATCCCACACAAATAGTCGCTTCCCGTCTGCAGTCCAACTCATCAACCTCGATTGTAAAAACTACTTTGTAATGTGCATCAAGTGTCAACAACTCACCCCAGGCCGCAAGACAGTCAATCTGAAGAGGAAGCTTTTCCAAAATAGGCACAGGTTCATAGGCGTCGTGCATCTTGAAGCAGGTTTAATCACGGACAGCTCTGATGGATCAATCCCGCTGTGAGGAGGCGCAGCCCGGACAACAGCTGACTGACTGACCGCTGATGAGTCTGTCAGGGTGGTACAGCTCTTTGTGTCTCCATTAACCGACCAAGCCCCTCACAGTTTTAACCTCACGGGTCCTGGTTACGCAGACTTCTCAAACGCTTTGTACTTCAGCTTGTTAGTTAGCTTACTCTCCAACCAAAACAACAGCTGATCGTTAGCCTGCTAGCTGAGAAGTTAGCAAGAAGCAGCTACCACTCCAAAACATTGTTCCCGCTCACTCCATGAGAACTGAACCTTGAAAAAAGGCGGTTTGTCCCTTTATTAATGAATAAAAGTTCAACCTTCGGTTGTTAAATCACGAATAACACACACCGAAGAGGCCGCTGCGGTTAGTTTCCCTGTTAGCTCAGTTAGCCTCGGCCGTGTTGACGGCGACTGCGCTGAGGTTTGACAGGCACGTGACAGAAGTCAGCAGACTCACGAGGAACGCATTAAAGGTGCAGTGACTAAATTTGTGCAAATGAAACGGGATTCATCGCCATACCCCGTTTCACTGATGAGAATTTCACTTTTCTCGCGAGAACCTATAAACGTTCATTGTTTATTTTATCTTAGAACATTAAAACCTCTTTAGTTTAACTTTTTTTTTTCAAAGAAAGCACTGTGGTTTTGAGAGAAAGCCTACATTACTTATAAAGAAATGTTTATTTCGGTCATTAAAATAAAAATAAAATAACTTTCTTTTTACTACAAATATATTTATTTTACGAAAGATAAACTTTTTTTGGAGAAAATCATCAAGAGTGTACTTTCATTTTAGTTATCAGATTCTTAATATTTTGGACACCAATTTTCATGATCAGTTGTATTTATTTCAACCTTATTTGAAAAAATGTTATAGTTGTACTTTTACTATTTTTATTATTGTGTGTACACATCCACCCTGATATATTATACATTTTATATTATTTTCATGCACTTTCATTAAAAACTCCCCTAGAAATACATCAACGTAATTTATATTTTTAATCGATATGGGTGCTTACATAGTGTATATACTGTATGTCAAAATATAAACCTTTATTATTAAAAATACTTCACATCAAAATCATTTTTTTCCTGCATATGTAACATTTTTGTTTAGCAATACTTTACATTCTAGAACACTAAAGGAAGATAAAAGAAAGTGATTTCTTATGCAGTAAAGAAAAAATGCATGGAAGCCTTCACCATCTGATCAAATAAAGTTCTACAACCATAAAAAAAACTGAGAATGTAATCATGTTTTAATATAAATTTTATTTGCAGGACATACGCAAAAAGCCATACAACATCATCAGCTTCACATTACAAAGCAGACACATCCAGAAATCTGGGCATTAGATTCTCTCTGAAATTAAATATCATCAATAAGATGTGGACAAATATATAAAAGAAAAACAGAAAAAATGATAAATTAAGTAATTGAGAATATCCACACATTCTGTAGTAGACTGCACGAGGACGGAGATATAATGCTGCCAGTGAAGGAAATTTAGCTTAAAACGTGAGTTAGAGAGGCTCAAAGGAATCTATACTGTGACTTAATTTATTTATTATTAAATATGATTAAAACTACTTAGTGTTACTGGTTTAGAGTGACACTTTAACAAAGCTGCACCCAGTTTGTGAGGGGCACATGTGATAGCTTTACAAACAGTACAACAAAGGACGTGAATATCATTTAGGCTGAATCCACATCTGTGAGGTTCATTCGTGGTCTCTGTGGTCCAGTGACTAAAATAAAACTTTGGTGCGACATGAAGTAGATTGTGAAAAGTTAAGTCTTCAACAGTTATCAAAGAGGACCACACAGCTGATCGTTCTTTTCTGACCTGATGCAGCCCGTGCGTCTCTCCTTTAAAGACCCGACGATGAATTATTTAGCTTACACTTGGGATTTTAAAACCAGCGCTCTTTAGTCAACGGAAAAAGAAGAGATGAAGCATATTTGACCCTGAAAACTGATATTTTTCAAGTATTAAACTCACTGGTGCAGCTGTTTTTACATGAAATACCAGTAGCCTTATATCCCTATAAATAGTTTGTTGGTGCAGCTACACGAAATAAGATGAGGAATCTTTACCCTTCAGGAAAAAAAACACACCAAAACAAAGATTTCAAGTTAAGTCGTCTTAATGTAGTTACACCATTCAGTTATTTGCTCATTGTTACATTAAATAAACTTGTCTTTTGACCTATCAAGAGGTTGGACGGGATAAATAAAAGCTGTTTTTCTCTTTTTACAATAAGTTTATGACACAACAAAACTCTGAGTTCAAATGTGACGTGATGGCTTTAAGAATCTTTCATCTTCAGAGGCCCTGCGAGCTGATTACGTAGCGCAATCTCCTCATCATAAATATTTACTTCCTTTCACACAGGAGAAGCTTTGGATGATTATTTTGCCAATAGAGTAAAATGCAAAGTCTCTTCTTTGAAACAGGGAATATTTATGAAAGGGCTCCACTCCTCAGTTTCATCCTCACGCCGTCAGTTTGGACATTACTGCCGTTCCTTAAACGCATCATTCGTGCTTCTCTGAGCTTTTTACAGTGTTGCACAATACCTGTGAAAATGAAACTTAAGATGCTAAGAGTCTGGAGGGAGAGGTTGGCTTTGCCCACGTTTTTTTGGTAATCAGGTCACTCATTCATCGCTGCCTCAGTGAAAAAGCCTCCTCGATTTCACTTCTACTCCATTTTGGATCTCTCCATCTTGGTTTTCAGGATTTCCTGCAAAAAAAAACCCAAAAAGGACACATATTTTGTACAGCCTTGTGATTGTGGAGTTATCCTACTACAAACAGAGAAAATGTGGTCATGGGAAAACAGTCCTCACCTCTTCTTCATCGAGCATCACGGGGAGCGCTCTGTACGGAGAGAAAACAGGAGGAGTCCGTGAGTGCAGCAGCGGTTCAGGCGCGGGGCAAACTTTAAAATAATCTCTCTTTTGCTTGTTTTTGCTTCAGAGATGTAGCTGGAAGCATATCTTTTCAGCCAGCGCTGTAATACACTTACATAAGCTACGATAATAGTATGACAGCCTAAGACGGATTAACTTTCTAAGCCGAAACCTCGTTCTCAAAAATTCCAGGTATGTTTTAAAGTGAAACTGTTTGAGCTGATTTTTAAGCTCATCCCCGCCCAGTGTCTGAAACTGCATTTAGTGTAACTTACACATCAGCAACAGTTGTAGGAATGTTCTCCTCCACCCATTTCAGGTCTTCATCCTGGCAAAAGCAGAGTTTGAAGTAATAAAAACTTTTTTATAAGAGGAATAAAATATATTAAAGAAAAGAAGAGGACGGTAAACTCACCTCTTTACTCAGCAGCTTCTGGGAACCGTTCATGTCGGGCTTCGAGCCTCTCATCTTCATGCCCTCTGAAAGAGGAACAACAGGAATCAGAAAGAAGCCTCTTATCCAGTAACAAGATTATCAAATTTCATGATCATGAGATGAAAGTTTCTGAGTAAATCGGCTCTAAATCTATCTGTATGAGCAGATAAAAGACATAAACCCGCCCCTTTTTAATGAAAAGTCATAATACAGCACAAAACCCACGAGGTGGAGGTGGATGACAGCCTGAGATCATCTGTAAAGGAGCGTGTTCACTCACACTCAGAGGTTTTGCAGGTTTTTTGAAGCTTAAATGGAAAAGTTTGCACATTTTCACCCTCGATGGTCTTGAAACTCCATGATTCTATCTCATCGAGCCATTTGCAATCCAATAAGAACTATTCAAAGCAGATTCCCTTTCACGAAAATGCTTTTAATTCACTACGTTGTGCAACCGAGCCCTCTTTTGGAAATGTGAGCTCTCGCTGGAAACTTCAGCTACTCAAACTCAACTTTATTTATATAGAACCTTTCATACAGCTGAGTATGCAGGCCAAAGTGCTTTACAAACGCCCTCAGTTATGCTCCGTCTGAATTAAACCACCTCTCATTAACTACTTTATGGCTATAGAAACCATATTATTATCATAAGAGATGCATAAGTGCAGTAAAAAGAGCTGTTGCATCACAGATAGATAACACCTGTAGCCAGACTTAATGCCTTTACTGAAGAAACAAAGCAAGTGTGCACAAGTCTCCTTCTACTGTAGCTACAGCTACATAAAAAAAGTATCAATAATGGCTCATGGCACAAATACACTGTCCATGACTGACAGACGGGTGGAGTCACAGACTGAGCAGTCCCCACACTTCCCTCTCCATTATTAATGAGCCTCTCGTCATTCATGATGGGCTGTAAAACCTCAAACCTGTTCAGTGCTGCCGTGGCTCCACTCATTATGTTGACACGATTTGTTTTATTTTGAAAGTCACTGTCAGGAAGTTATGCAAAGAAACTTCCTAAAAAAAGCTGTTAAATCTACACAAATATATTTTAGCTCCTTCAACTTGCAATGGATCAGTTTGGTCAACTTAAAATCTGATTGGTTAGAACAAACAGTTTGATTGACACTTGTTTTATGGTAGAAAATAAAAAAAAACAATGTCTGTTATTAAGAAATTGACAGCCCTGACAGCCTGCCACTGAAAAATACATAAAATAAATAAATAAATAAAAAAATAAGATAAACTTAAAATAAAATAAGATAAAAAATAAATAAATAAAAGAATGATAAAAATGACATTAACAGTTATGATAAAAAAAAACAATAGTGCTGATAAAGGTAATAATAATAATATCAAAATAACCTAAAAACAGCACAGAAAACAGAGCGTCAAGCTGCTCCGTTTGTACAATAAGGCAGTGCTGACGAAAATAGCGATGATGAACGTTCACCAACAAGTCATTTTTCCATGTAAACGAGATGATGATGATTTCAGTGGACTGTGGGACATTGAAAAGCCATGATATGCTCCCTCAAAGTGAATCCAGTGCGTCGATACACAGAATAAATATCGATAAATTTTTTCCTGATTTGTATCAAAAAGCATTAACATAATAAGTTTTACCAAACGCCTCGTTCAGCATGGGCTCCTTGGCCTCTTCTTCTTCATCGTCCTCATCAATCAGAGGAGAATGAGAGAATCTACAAGAAACGAGACATGATGTTGAAATAACTGCTGGTGATTCAAAGGGACAGACTGGATCCCTCCTTCCGGATCCCCTCTGACCTCTGGCTGTTAGCGGAGGGTCGCAGCAGCACCATGATCACCAGCAGGATGGTGGAGAAGAGCAGACGCCAGAAGGCGTCGTCTACCCACAAGTCCCTCCAACCCTGTGGGCGAGATAAAAATAGATCAGAGTGAACACAGAAACAGAGCTGAAGCACAACACACAGATCACACAGATCTGTCTTTGACCAACTGACCCTCTGACAGTCCACCAGCTTGAAGACTTTGGTGGTCCAGATGATGAAGATGATGGAAGCTGAGGACACGACAAAAACATCAGAGTGACTTTGATGTTCGAAAACAAGATGCAAATAAGAACAAGAAACCTCAAACCAGTGGATCCAACGACAGAAAAGGAATCCCAGGAGGCTTCAAGGTAGGCGGGAATTTAAATACACGATTAGCATAATGTTGTGTTACATACATGAAAAGCATCTACAGTTAGAGAAATGTTATATGCTTTATTTCTAGAATGAGTACATCAATACCGCCCTGACTGCATTTCCCATGAGCATCATCATCCACTATGTTAAAGATGTCTCTCTTTATCCACCTTTTTTCTGATTACCCATAGTTCATAGCGGTTACCAGTTTTGCTCTGACGGTTGAATGTTCTGTTTACGTCCCTGTGGAGACCACAAAGCTGACCATGTTAGCCTAGCTGTCAACAAAGCGACAAAATGACGGTTTCTTCAGAAGCCTATAGATGTTGACTTCCACCGGCAGTTATCAACTTCCTGTTGCTTAGCAATGATATGGGTGACAGCAGCCGGCAAGCTAGCTAAAAACAACTCGCATGTAATAATGAATGCTTGACAGGGCTCAGTGTAAACTTTTAAAAATATCCACTCTGTATAAAATATGGACGTAGTCTCCATGAAGTCACCTGTCTGTTCCTGATACAGTGAAAAGAAGCTGATTGGTGGATGGGGCCATACTGGAATACAAGAGCAATACTAACACTGATCTTCTTGCCTTACCCATAATATAAATACTTTCTTCCATCTATTGTTTTTAACTTGTTTAGTACTTATTATCCCTTTTTCTATTTTTATTTTATCACTTCTCTTATTATTTATCTTATCACTTATTTTATTTTCCTACTTCTTCTTACTCCCAGCTGCTGCACCATGTAATGAACAACAGTAATGTTAAATTTCCCCCTGGGATTAATAAAGTATTTCTGATTTCTGACTACAACTCCACCTCTGATTTTTTTTGTTCATTTTGTCGCTTTCTTGCTTTTAAAAGCCGGTTATTAGAGCGACAGCTAGGCTAACATCATCAGCTTTGTGGTCTCCATGGGGACGTAAACAGAACGTTCAACCAGAGGACCTATACCGACAACCGCTATGAACTAAGGGCAGTCAGGAAAAAGGTGGCGAAATAATTAACTGTAATTTTGATTTTGATGGTTAAATCTGAAACTGGTCATTTTTCTGGCCATAAAAGAATTTAAAAAACATTTTTGAAGCTTTTTTTTGCTGTTTGTGAGTTTTCCTGGTTGATCTACCGCTTTCATCACAAAGTTTATCCATATATTATATCACCTTCCCCACTATCCCTGTGATTTCATGCTTTAAAAGCCTTTCACTTGAAGCTTAATTTGACTCCTTTTAGCAGCTGAAGTAGTATCCTAAAACACGACACACTTTGATGTGTAGAATCTGTTGATGTTTCTGGAACGTCTCCGAGCAGCGCTACCCACCGAGAACAGAGAAGATGAGCGTGTTGGTGAAGTGCTGGTACAAGGAGAGTTTCACCACGTTCCTGCGCAGCTTCAGGAGCCGAGTCGTTTGAGACAGACTGATGAAGATGTGGATGGAAATTAAGGCAAATAAAACCAAGAGTGTGAGTGTGAGAAACGAAAAATCCTGATTAGTGAAGAGTGTGTGCATGCCGGCCGGTAAAGGATATCCACCACATGACGCAAGAGTCGATGAGAGAGAGGCTGAGATTAGCCACCAGGGCCACCGTCCCGTAGAAACCCTGAAGAAAGAGGATAAAAGTCAGATCTTGACTCCTGTCTTCTCTTCTATACGTTTCCCTGCGTTACTCTGTTTCCATTACTTCTAAAACTTGTGGCTACATCGTCTCAGATCTAACTCGTCATTCTCCATCATCATCACTCGTCTGCCTCCAAGAGCCTGAAATCTCTGTGTAACCTTCCCTCGCTGTCATCTCCTCCTCTCAAATCAGATTTATGTACTCAGAGTGCCTTAAAACCTGCACCAGGCAAGAGTTTAATGTAAAAATATACACAACCACGATCAAATTAATTCATCCTGAGGAGGCTGCAACAGCCTGTTTTATCCATGCTCGCTGAGAGGAAGTCTGTTCACACTTCTGGCAAAAATGTATTATAAACAGGCAAATACATTCACCGGCCACTTTATTAGGAACACCTGTCCAACTGCACGTTAACGCAAATTTCTAATCAGCCAATCACATGGCAGCAACTCAATGCATTTAGGCATGTCGACATGGTCAAGACGATCTGCTGCAGTTCAAACCGAGCATCAGAACGGGGAAGAAAGGTGACGGGCTGGTCTGAGTATTTCAGAAACTGCTGATCTACTGGGATTTTCACCCACAACCATCTCTAGGGTTTACAGAGAATGGTCCCAAAAAGACAAAATATCCAGTGAGCGGCAGTTCTGTGGGTGAAAATGCCTTGTTGATGCCAGAGGTCAGAGGAGAATGGTCAGACTGGTTCGAGCTGATAGAAAGGCAACAGTAACTCAAATAACCACTGGTTACAACCGAGGTCTGCAGAAGAGCATCTCTGAACGCACAACACGTCGAATCTTGAGGCAGATGGGCTACAGCAGCAGAAGACCACACCAAGTGCCACTCCTGTAAGCTCAGAAGAGGAAACTGAGGCTACAATCCACACAGGCTCACTAAAACTGGACAATAGAAGATTGCAAAAATGTTGCCTGGTCTGATGAATTTCGATTTCTGCTGCGACATTCGGATGTTAGGGTCAGAATTTGGTGTTAACAAAATGAAAGCATGGATCCATCCTGCCGTGTATCAATGGTTCAGGCTGGTGGTGGTGGTGGTCTGATGGTTTGGGGGATATTTTCTTGGCCCCTTAGTACCAGTTGAGCATCGTTTCAACGCCACAGCCTATCTGAGTATTGTTGCTGACCATGTCCATCCCTTTATGACCACAGTGTACCCATCTTGGGATGTGGTGGAACAGGAGATTCACATCATGGATGTGCAGCCGACAAATCTGCAGCAACTGTGTGATGCTATCATGTCAATATGGACCAAACTCTCTGAGGAATGTTTCCAGTACCTTGTTGAATCTATGCCATGAAGGATTAAGGCAGTTCTGAAGGCAAAAGGGGGTCCAACCCGGTACTAGCAAGGTGTACCTAATAAAGTGGCAGGTGAGTATTTTATAGGCTGATACTTACACCTGTCACTCTTAAAACTCCTTCCACAGAGGAGAAAATCAGGTAGAGAAGTCCCACAGCGACTAACCGGTGCACTGTGGTGCCCAACCTGGGCCTGATGAGAGAGAAGTCAAAGGTTCAACATCAAACTGACACTTTATTTACATTTTTAAAGAGTGGTCACTCTGAGATTGAAGAGATTTAGTGGGTTATTCTGTGAGCGATAAAGAGTGACCTCACCTGACTATACCATAACCAAGGCTGACGATGAGGACCAGAATACGAGCCAGAGATCTTTTGAGAGCAGAGAGCAGCTCGGCAAATATGACAGCACCTTGAACTGTGGAGCAGAAATAAATCATTAAAACAAACTGAAATAAAGAGGTAGAGAGAGAAAAATAAGCTTCAGGGTCGGTGAAGCTGCTGAAGGAGAAGAGCCACGTGATTAACGAAGGATTTACTAAATCAACCAACCGTAGTCGCCTTTGTAGCGGATGCTCTGATACTCGGAGTAAAACACCGCTTTCTCCAGCATGCCGAGGATGATGACGGCGCCGATCCAGAACTGGATCCGCAGCAGATCTCTCCAGTAGCAGGCGCACCAGAAGAGCCAGAGGGCCCCGAAAAACACGTAGACGATGCACATGATCATGAAGAACTGAGAGGAAGGAGGAGAGAAAGGTGTAGAGCTGAAATATGAATCCCTTCGATTCTGAAGACTCTTATTCATACAATACAAACCATCATCAGAGGCCAGTCTGCTGGGGAGGAGAAGTCATGTGGTCCCTTCATCTCGACCTTCACTGAGGACAGAAACACAACACAGTGACTTACCTCATCTTTTTTTTATCAACAGAGAAATAAGGAGGGATGTTCCTCACTTGAGAAGGCAAAACTGAGCTGCTCTGCTTCCGGCTCTTCGTCCTCCACTCCTCTGAACATCGGCTGCACCTTCACGATGAACAGGTACGGGCTGTCCTCCCAGGCTTTGGCCACCGCACCGATATCCTGCACAGAAACACGTTTGTGAGAAAGAATCACGAAGTGAATAATTGTTCGAATTTGGATTTGGGGTCTGCTGGGCGTGTCTTACCGGCTTGTCGGGCCACACGGCGCTCTGATTGGACGGTTCACTCTGGACAAACGACAGACAGGAAGTGTGACAAAATACTACGCATACACACCTTGAACCACTTTTTAACCCTCAGGATCCTGATTTTTACTCACTGTGGTCTCATTTTTTCTCAGCAAAGTGAAGTCCTGCACCTCTATAGACTCAGAACAACCACGGCTACAGACTGATGTAACTCAATTATGTCCTCATGGAGCGTGACAAAATTTAAAAGCTATAAATCATCAGAGGAAAAAGAAAAACAGAAATTGAATTTCTCTGATTTTTGTCATTTAAAAAATTGGGAAAAATAAGGAATCAGTGTCTACAACTCATTTTCAGGTAGCCTTGCGCCTAAAGGAACACAGGAAAAATTATTGGTGATGGCTCTACATTCAAAGAATCTACAAATTTTGTTGTTTATAAATTTGTTTTCCTTCCTGTGGTCTGATTTTTCACTGCAGCATGAAGTCCTGCTCCTCTCTGGGCTCAGGATAACTCAACAATGTCTCCTGAGCAGAATAACATCATCAGAATTAAATGATTACTACATCATTAAAGCTATTTACTCTTTATAAACTATTTACAGTCAGTACTGTCACTATTTACACAGTTCGACTATCTGAAAAGAAGTTCCTGTCAGTAATGAGACAGAGAGCTGAGCGGCTCTGAGCACAAATTTTATGCCTGCGAGATAACGCCATGGGAAGCAAATTTCAAAGAATT
Organism: Labroides dimidiatus; assembly: GCA_030710495.1. NCBI lineage: Eukaryota > Metazoa > Chordata > Actinopteri > Labriformes > Labridae > Labroides > Labroides dimidiatus. The sequence goes on along the minus strand of CM061156.1, from coordinate 4,887,194 downwards.
TTTGAAGCATGACTACAGGGTGTACGTGGATCATTCAGGGCTCTCTGAAAGCATTAAAGAGCATTGAATTATTTGTTTTTTATAGAATTTATCTACAGCAGACGGTTTATTTTCTGCAAATTTTCAAAGAAGACATGAGAATCAAAGCGATGTTGATGAAATTCTCCTGTCTTCTCTGCTCTGGTTAGACGTGTTGCTAACATCACTCATGACACATTCAGGTACCTTCATAAAACCTGAGAATCTGAGGATTACACCAGTTGGACAGACGGTTTGTAAATAACAGTCATTTAAAAATAATTTTGATCCTGACGGCAGGATTGGGATCCTGAGGGTTAACATCATCGTCAACCTCTTTTCATGCTGACTCACCTTCGGGCTGCTGAGGGGCTGATACGGGTTGAAGTCAGGATAATACACCTGCGACAGAGTAAAGGAATAAACGTTTTATCGTGCAGACTTTGAAGAACTGTTTCACACTTTGTCTTTGTGCTGATTGTGTTAAAAACAAACCTTGGGTGAGAAAAGGGACGAGCAGTTCTCAAAGTACATGTATCCCTGACTGTAGAAACCGGTCCAGCCGTCTTTCAGCATGTGGTCCATCCCAAACATGTTCATGGCTTTGTTATCCTGCACAGGATAGGGGCCCTCAGTTATCAATCTTGCGTGGGATTTGGTGCAGATTTGGGTGTAGGAATGAACTTACAGCAACGTTAACATGTGATTTATGAAACTCGGCGTCACCTGGTGAGGTATTAATAAATCTGGTGGCTGAAAACAATCGTAATTTAAATGACACGTCCCTAAAAATTCAAGGTCCAGCCAGCGGAACCCACGGAATTCACTTGTGCACATTTACGCACAGATAGACCGGAGTTTTATCCTGAGAGGAGCCGACTGGTTGTGATTACACGTAAATGAACATCTTTTGTTATTAAATCGTCCACTTTTCCCACACGATTCAGATTAATATGATGATATTGTTAGGAGTGAAACAATAATCTTCAAAGTAAATCCTGTGATCAATACGGCTTCCTTGAAAGAAAAAAAAATCTATGTTTAAAGTCTGATTCAGCGTCCTCTGAATAATCTGTGCTGAGACTTTACTGTAGACATGGTGAGTGTTTTTAATCACTGTGAACAGATTTTCTCTGATTTTCAGAGTAAATCCATAAAGAAAACATTTTTTATATGAAAAAGAAATCATGCAATGTATTTTACAGAGATTGGTAAAAAAAAAGGGTTGAATGTAATTTTTAATTCTGCAATCTAAATATTAATCTGCAAACCTCTGTCTGTCTGTCTGTTTGAAAATGCTCTGCACTCATATGATCCAATAATTCTCCGCTGCAGAGGGATTTTCCTCACTGCGCCGCGCTCCACTTTGACATTTGATAAATGAGGGCCAGTGAGAGCAAGATTTAACATGCAGACAGTTTGATTCACCGTGATGTCTATTTTGCAGTTTTACAAAATCTCAAGAGAAACCTAATCCCTGCACCCCAGGGTGAAGCATTCAAAGTAAAATTAGGATTCATTTTTTTCATGCTGCTGTTTATAAACTACCCAGCACCCACGTGACGTGTCTGAAACCACTCTGCTCCCTTCGTGTCAGCACAAACAGATGAGACTCAGTCAACAACAGCCAAAAGCAAACACTCACGGGCGTGTTGAAGACCTCGTTGTAGCAGACGGAGGAGCGCAGGTACCAGCTGATGTTGAAGGCCACGTTTCTGTCACATGACGCCGTGTCGCCCTGGACTGCAGAGAGATAAAAACAAAACATGAGGAGCAGATCACTGGAAAAGTATCTCTCCATCCACATCTCATCCAAATTAAGATACTCCTTGAGTTTAAATTCAGATTGTGGTTATATTTTGTGTTTCATGAGCGTTTCATGGTGCAAGCTGATTGAAATGAGGGTTTAAAGTCTTTAATGTTTTGTTTAAAAAGCATCAATCGTCCTTTATTCATCATTTCATTCAACCATTAAAATTAACTGAATTTTTCTTTTCAATTCCACACGCTTTCTTCATTTATTTCTACCCCCTGGCAGCTTTGTGATTTTAGTTCCCTCTACTTTATTAGCGTCTGTACCTCAGCACCTCTCGCTCATAGAGAGATTCAGGTCTTCATGAGCAATACCACAAAACAAACACACTTGGTTGTGGATCTGTGACCCTGCTGCGCACTTTCTAAATCGTTTGAGGAAGTAATTCGAAATTTCCCTTATTTTTCTTTTTCTTAAAAAGCAGCTTGAGTGTGAGTCATAGGAGTTTAAATCATCTCAGAATGATACCGGTCCTCTTCTGTCGTCTCAGTCGCACTCAGCTTTCACGCGTCGCTGAGTCACAGCACTTCCACACTCTGAAGATAAGACGAGTGAAGTTTGCCAATCAGGAATAAAAACCCCATAAACTTTAACCGACCTCTACAGAAACAAACAACTTTATTAATCCTTCTCCATGTAATTTATATGAAGCTCTCGCACATTAAAACAGCAGTAAAACACAGTGACATGAAGACAACAATGAGTCATACAAGACGGCAAGAACTGATCAACGCCTTGAAACTGAAAATAACACACCCACAAGGAGCTAAAACACCTGAAGAGGATCTACTGGTTACACAAAGGGTTCAAATTACTCTGCTTGAAGAACTCAGACTGCTCCTGTCTTAAAAAAGGGGTATTCTGCCTTTTTTAGTCTTCTCAAGGGATGATTATGTTTTCTGCATAAACGTAACACGCGAGAATTTGACGCGCAAGCTGCGCACGAGAGACAGTGCATGGCTTTTATACTTTTTACACTCCGCGTGCCGTCCGTTCCCAAACTGCAGGGGGCGGTGTATCGCAAACACACGTCTACCACAATAATAAACTAGAGAAGAAGAGGTTGTTTACACACTTTACAACATATTTTCACATATTCCTCTTCTCTGCCAAGTTTGACCGCTATTTCACGCCAGGAATTGTTAACCACACACTCATCAAGATGATCTCTGTGTGGTGAATCATGTAAATGCCAGCATTTATTATACTTCGTACATGAGGAGCCCCTAGAAATTTTCTGAGGTGCGGGAGGCGGAAATTTTCCACGTGAAAAGGACCGCGCGAGGGGGCGAGGCTGTTAAAATGACGTCATTCGTCCGCATGAAGCCGCACAGACCTCCCTCTCCTATCTCTGTAGTTTTATATGATTTAAAGCTTAAACAAAGTTTGTTTTTCTCACACTTGTGTTTTACAAAAAAAAAACATTATTTTAGACTGTCTGAAAAGCTTCATAATAGCTACTGTCTCTTTAAGGCTCCCCAAGCTACAACCCCCACTTCCCTCTGATTGGCCAGCGCTCATGTTGCTTTAAATTCATAATTTTCCCCTTTTTTCACTGTTCTTGTACCCTCTGTATTCTCTCTACATCACTCTGTTATTAAACACCATTAAAAAAGCTTCACATAATCATTCTGTTTGTACATACCAGTATTATACCAGTATCGTGCATCCCTAAAACAAATATTTAAAGGTGGGTTCAGGTATCTTACACTTCATGAAGATGGTGGTGTTGGCGTACAGCGTCTTTCGAAACACAGCATCCTGCGTCTGAAAAACAGCAGCTACAAATCAGCTCTGTGTAGCGTGGAGGTGAAATCTTAGTGACACACAGCACATCACCAAGGATTTGTACACAATTTCAGGAGGTTGTTGTTCTGTGACAGTCAGAGGGCAAGATCTGTGACTAGATCTGCTTATTTGTGCCAGAAATTTTGTTCCTACTTTTTCAAAGTTTTCTGAGTGGATGTTTTTAACAACATAACATCACAGGATGCATCTAAAAGTTCAGTGCATAGAATGATTCAGTGAAGAAAAACATTAGCTGCATATTAATCTTACACTAAAAGTCGTGTAAACTGCAAATCAAACATCAAGACAAATTATTTTTAGGGATTTATTTCCTAAAAGTCAGACTGAGTTTTCCTTTTTGCTACCACAACAGCCTACTACTGTAATTCTCCTATTCCATACTTGTCACTTATTTAACAGAAGTCACAAAATAATTCATAATTAAAGCAGTGAGAATACACAAATATGTATCATGATTGTACTGTTATATGTCTGCTGAGGGGAATTCCCTTTGTGTGAAATACAGTGAAATAAATACAGTGAGAGGCATCATACATCTGTACAGCTGTAATCACAGGATTATTCCCATTTTAAAGGCGATAATGAAGGTTTTGAACACCAATATTGTAAGCTAGCTGATTTCTTATTAAATATTTGCAGTGTCAAACTGGAAAAATCAGACCCGCTCTGGGTGTTTATCAGAACATGTCACATGAAGTGTGATGCTACAGGCTAGTTAGCTCCCCGGCTAACAGCCGCTAACAGATGACTTACAGTATAACGGCATCAGGCTCAGACTGAAGCTAAATGTGTGTTTTGAATGCGTGACACTAACCGAGTTGATGTCGACCTTCCATGTGGAGACCTCTGCCGCAGTCCCGATGCGGAAAACTAATGCTAAAAGCAGCAAACATGACCTATCCGTGTGTTTACCTGGCATCTTGATTTGAGCATCTACAGTAGTTCTAGTCAGCCTCGTATCCGCCTCCAGTTCCGGTGCTCAGAGCGCTGCTGGTACTGGACACGGTACCTGCTCCCTCCAGCAGGGGGCGACAGAACAGATAAATACATAAATACATCCGGAATGTTTTGTGCATTTGTCTCATTTTCAAAGTGGTTGTGTGGACTTAGATTTGTGAATTTAAATAATTATATTGAATTTAAAATGCTCAGTTTGAACACTTGCATCAAAAAACTCAATGTGAATCTGCTTAAACATTCAACATCTATATCCCTAAAATAAAAAATAAATAAATAAAAAAGTGAGTATTTCAGCATCTTTTTTAGTACATTTGTGGAAAAACTATTTTTAAAAATGTTTTATTGTTTTTCCTAAGCTGTTTTATTTAACTATAAAAGCAAAGGGTTGCATCCCTTAATTTCATTTTGAACTATCAGACAAGATTAAGCTTTAGAAAAATAAAAAAAATGCTCTGTTCTAACTAGCTACCTCCAAAGTAAAGCTTTTGAAAGGATTTTTTTTACTCTAATGACAATTAAAAGTTATATTTCGAAAAAGGAAATGTTGCTGAAGCTTCAGGAATACAACGGCATACAAAAACTAAAATAAGAATGCAATAAGAATGTGAGGCAGTTGTCACGTTGAGGCCATAAAAAAACTAGATGAGGACATTACAGAAACAAAATAAAACTTTAACACAGTGTTTTAGAGGTCAGGAGCCAGGTTTACAACATAAAAACTATGAAACATAATGTTATGGAAGAAAACTAACATCACAAGCAAAACAAAGCAGGGTCTATCTATTCAACAGGATTATCTCAATAACAGAAGATCTGGTTTATTATTGTTAAATTGTATAATAAATATTGAATATTTGTGTTATTTAACAGGTATACATGTAAACTCAATTTTAATATCTATAGTTAAAGATAAATGTTAGTTTTGCACAGATATTGACATTTTTCAGTTCGGACAGCTCAGTTTTTGGCTAACTGCATCCTATAACCTCACCACTAGATGTCACTACACTCCACACTACATCCTCTCCAGGTTATGTGGTGAGAGTTACAGTTAGTAAGTGGACAGCTCAGGCTTAACATATGTAAATACAGATCAAAATAAATAAACAATAAATAAATGTTGCTGCTGTAGTTGTGAATAGCTGCTGCACACGGATTAGTGTGGAATGAATGTGGTTTATTTAAGCATTTTAAACCAGTGCTGTGACATTTACACGAGTACACAAGTAAAAAATACATATTTTTGATTAAAAAGAAAAAAAAAATGAAAGTCCGGATTACTTTTCATATTTCTGAGGGCCTTTGTAAGTCATGTGCCCTTAGAGTCCTCACAATACAACACCTCTGATCACACCTACAGTACATTCATTTGAGCACATAATTGCGTATAAAACCCAGTCTACCCAGTTTACATGAAAATGACAACAATGATCCAAACCAATATGAGTTTTTGATGAAAAGAAGTGGATCCCTGCCTCCATGGATCCCACAAGTCAAAATAAGAGATGTTGGGATGCACTTGCTTCACTTTAACCTTGTTTAATTCTTTCTCGTGAACATGTTTTTTTCAGGATTTCAGTGTCGTGGCCAAAATCTTTCCTTCTTCATCTTTGAGGCTGGGGCTGGTCCTAAGACTGCCCCCTGGATAAACAGCGGTATATTTTTCAGACCTGGTTTTATGATGGATATAAGAAAGAAAAGCCTTTTATTCTCCACAGGAAACTTGGTTTGGCTGATGACTTAGACTCAGCTACCAGTACCAAGACTGAGAGAGTCTGATTGGTGGATCCTCACTATGACTCAGATTCACCTGGACAGGAAGTAAATCTATGCTTTGCAGCGTGTTGCTCATTGATTCCTCAAGTGCACAACTTCTGAAACCTCATAAATGCTTTGGAATGCTTTGACACATCAGCTCTTATTAAAATACTATTTAGATACACACAAATGTTTCTCTTTATATACACAAATAAATACAGACAGTGCACTTGCATCACTAAAAGCCTGATTTCCCATCATCAAGAGGATACTCTCCAGTCTCCATCCAGATGGGTTAATCCTCACTGGATGGAATCCAGCAGCCTTATCTTGAAAGTGCTTATCAGACAAGTGCAAACATTTTCATCGTTAACACATAGCTCTGCTCTGCTCTGCTCTGCCTTTACAAACCACATAATTGTTGCAAGTGCATAAATAAACAACCTGAGATCCCAACTCAGTTCTAGAAGTTCCTAAACTACAACGAGAAGGATAGATTTGGTTTCTGTTCACTTAATTCAACAGTTAAAATGATTAAACTCAGTCCACCTTAAAAAGAGATGAGTCATTAAAAACTAGGGGTGCAGAAGTACAGGTGACCCATGATTTGGCCTGTACCTTTGTTTTTGAGCCACAGTTTTGGTCAACCAAAATTCAACCAAAATTCTGTCCTTATTTTGATATAATTACGATATTTTTTCTTCATTTTTTCTTCTTCAAGTTAACAGTTTCTAAACACAACACTTTCAGATTATAAACTTCCTCTTTTTGCTTGACTACTTGCATACACTATGGAAAAGTAGCTCCTGGCTGTCCCGGAAGTCGTTAAAAGTCATTAAATGACATCATTAAAGAAGCTGAATAATAATCCATTTGCATGTAATTGTCATCAATAAGAGCATCTGTTGCATTCTTTAGCTGAGTCCAAATTCAGGGGCCGCATCCTTCATGGATCCTTCCTAATTACGTCACAACGCTGCGTGAAGGCCTTCCAAATTCGAAGGCTCCTTCAAATGCAGCCTTCTTTTCCATCATTTTGGAGGATGCATCGCTACTAACCTTCGCTTCCCAAATCCCAAGATCCTTTGCTCACTGCTGCTCAGATCCCAAAAAAGAAGAGGGAAAAATGCACAATGGTGACATCAAGTGGCTTGGATATGACTTCTACCAAGAGTTTTGTGTTTAAACTCAGTTTTTACTCTCTTGAAGATCCAACACCAGGTACGTTAAACTTCAGGCGAATTGGAAAACCTTCGTAATTTAACTTTCAGTTAAAATATGTGAGGTTGTCATGCATTAGCATATAGCATAAATTAGCATTATGTTAAGTTTAACATTTTGATTGAAGAACTAAATTTAGGATTATGAATCGTGACGTAAGGGTAAGGGCGGGAACGTCTGTTGACGCAACCAGGAAATAATCCAAAGGCTGAACTGTCCAATTTAACAACGGTTGACATGGACTTTGCAGCCTCCAAAGGACTTGCCGGGTCCCTTGAAGGATGCAGCACCTGATCAGCCTGCCTCTTCTTTGGCAGAGGACAAACAAAAGAGGCTGCAGGTATATCGCCAACTACAGGCCTGGCATGTGTACTACAGCGTTTCCGTGTAAACAGTTTTTTTTTCACCGGGTTTTTTGCATTGTTGTGAAACGTCATGTAAACAGGGCCTAAGATGAATCCTCAGAAAAAGTTGTAAGATTTGTCGGCACGTTTTTGAAAAAGGGTCTGTAAAGTCAGTGTTACAACAGTGATTGGACATTACCTGCCTGGACAGGCGCACACACACACACACACACACATATACAGGCAGTGGCCTGTAAAGCATCATGAATTGCAAAACCGAAAAGCCGCCGTTCATTAGGGCTGATTGTCCCGTGCAGAGATGACCGAACAGTTCAATATCTGTTCCGTCCCTATTAAAGACACGATCAAAGGTCCGGACAGTCAGCTGTCATTATTACTTTGGGTAATTATTAAACAGCTGCCCAATGCTATCCCAGCCTGTGACTACAATAAGGCACAGAACCCCTTAAGATCCTCCTTCCAAAGCCCTTCAAGCCTAATCTCCTCTTCCTTTAAAAAGACATTAAATCCCTTTACTTCTTAAACTTCCACGCCATCAGCAGGGCACAGGCGCCCACACCTGCAGCCACAATGTACTTTGTGTTAACAGGCAGAGAGCGAGAAGCCGTCCCCTCCTCTGAATCCTTCAGTGTCTGCTGCTGTGGAGAAATCTCCTCTGGTGCAGGCTCAGAGGGGGGACAGCTCTCTTTGGAAGGAGATACAGTATCAGTGGGATCAGTGGATACTGGTGAAACCAGTTGAGCCAGTGGTGCTGGGTCTTGGACAGCTAGGTCAAGGATAGACGGCTCCTCGGATACGTGCACAACATGCTCCAGCACCTCCTGCATCCCCAAACTCTGAGCTGGAGACTCGTAGTGGTTTTCCTCTGGTTCGTTGTGGGTATTGTCGATGCCATTCTCCTGGCATGGAAGGGCAGAGGCTGACTTCTCAGTGGAGGAGCTGACAGCAGAACACATCTGTGTGCTCATCTGCAGACGGCCGGTATCACCTGAGTAAGGCTCAGCAGGTGGGCTGGGTGCACGGATGGTAGGGCTGTCTTGAATTTGTGGATGGACACTGATGAGTTCGCCAGGTTTGCTCAGACACACGCTGCTGTTGTCACAGAGAGCGGGGTCTGGCACAGCTGCAGCTGCAAAGGCAGCAGCAGGAATGGGGGAATTTGTAGCTGCAGCTTCGGCCTGCAGGAGACAAAAATGTAGGAAACAAGTGAGTTTCTCTTCTGCGTGAAACTGTTCAAAGAGGTAAAGTGTTGTTGGATATTTAGCTGCTGTTTTAAAGTTAATCATATATTATGGGTTTTTGCAGAGCTGCATGTTAAATGAACATATTTAGATATTCACCTGTTCAGTCGGAGGTTCAGATGTCTCTTCAGGCTCCAGGGCTACAGCAGAAGGAGGAGTGGTGTCCTGGATTGGAGGCTTCTCTGGAGTCGTCACAGAGACAGGAGCACCAACAGCCACGTCTGAGTCCTCCTCAGCTGGGGAGGGACTCCGTGGTGGCCTAACCTCTGTGACGCTTGTTGGAGTATCAGATTCACTCTGCTCCACAGGACAGGGCGGTTCAGGAGTCTCCACAGAGTCCGTTTGAACCACTCCATTTCCTGCGCTCACAGCATTTTCCCTGCAGATATCCTGGATGTCTGATTCAGAGTTTTCTTCCGGCTCCTGGTGAGAAATAATCTCCACTTTCGGTGGAGAAGATGCACTCTTCTGAACGTGAGGGGTTGCAGGAGTAGATGGAGGAGGTGCCACTTCAATCTGAGCTGCCTTTGGAGCATCAGCGACTGGCTCAGGTGGGGGAACATCCTCAGGAACCTGGGCTGCTGAGCTCTGGGGGGGCTGTGGCTGCACAGGGACTTCCACGGGGGGTGAGGGCTGTGCTGCGGGCCCAGGAGGAGCTTTTGCTTCAGCTCGTGGAGCAACAGCAGCCTGGCTGTTCCCACCACTTTCTGGCACGGGAGGATGACTGACAGATGGTGCTGGATGGACGTGTGCCCGGACGGGACGGGAACTCGGGCTGGAATCTGGGGCAAAGCAGACAATGATGCCATTATATTCACACAGGATATTTTTTTCCCCCATTTTCCCAGTCATCAGTTTTCTATGTGTCTACAACCAAACTATAAATAAAGTAACACGGTGCACAGTTATGAGTAACTGACTTGCTGACTCACTGCTGACTCCTCTTAGAGAGTCGTATTCCGCTTTGATCTCAGCTGCGATGGCCGGATGCTCGCACGCCTCCAGTGCTTGGATGAACTGCTCTGGCCAGTGTTCTCTCCTCTTCAGACATTTCAGGAGCAGCATCATGCCGTCTTGGTCTCCACTCATATCTCTTCTGGCCTCAATGTTTTCCTAAATTCAGACAGGACAATCTCACATCAGTATGGTGGACTCAAAACACTGCAGATGAAGTTAAAAAATGTCAAACTTTCACAAAAAAAAATGACTAAACTTGAGTATTTTTTGACTCTTAATCCTCTCACAAAACAGTGAAGTACAATATCCAAAAAGCAGAAGCTTCTATTTTTTGATAAATATCTAATCTGTGCCGCTCTAGAGCTTTCCAGTACATGATTATTATTCCAATATTATTCAAATCATCCCAAACCAACTTTAAGGTATTTATACCAAAGGAAACCTACCCTGTCGTGATCCGTCAAGCAAGGCAGATGAGGAATTATCTCCCTCACTTTCACACTGGACACAATCTTTGGCATATTTCGCCGCAGGTACCCGTTGGACAGCTTGTCCCTGGCGTACGACATCTGTAAAAAACAGTTGATGTTTGCAGTCATCACAGACAGACAGGGAGGGGATTTTTAATTCAATGAAAGTGAAAGTGAAAGTGAAGGTCAGCCTGCCTGCAGCACAGAAAGCTTTGGAGGAAAAGGAAAAGTATTCCTCTTCCCTTTTCCCCCTTTTAGGGAAGTGATCGTTATTCCATTTCTATTACTTATTAAACCTTTATCTCACCAGGTTAGTAACATTATTATACATTATTATTACATAAGCTTGTTTTCAAGGATGTCTTGGCCAATTTAGCAGCAACACAGAGTTGAAAAAAGCCTCAAAGTGAACAATATAACCAACTTAACAAGACATTTAGCTCTTATTACATCAAGAACCACGTGACCTAACACAGCCTCAAGGTTTTGTTTTTTTTAATTCGTTGATTTATTTATTTATTTATTTTGAAAGTGGAGGACACGTCTCATATTTTATTATCATTGTTAACATTTAGGCTGCGTACAAGTTTACTAGAGACTGATACCTGTGAATTATCCTTAAAAGTTGATTTAAAAAAATGCTTGTTTAAGATAAATTAAACTTTGCTCGCAGTTCAAACGTGTCCAACCTACTTGGATATCAAAATACGGCACGACCCAATTTAAGTCATCTCTTTCTTCTGATCAAACACACTACAAACGTCTTAAACATGCAATAAACAGATGAATTAATGTAACTTTTGACTGGAAGTGCTTACCTTTCGCGATTCTGTCTCCCACGAGTCGTGTCTCCTTTTAAAAATCCTAATAAAACTCCTTCAATGAACTCTGTCACTGAGAGTTTCACCAGCCGTCGTCTTTCAGAACGTTCAGAACACATCTGCTCGGTTACATCCGGGTCCCTATTCTCTATTCCCATTGGACAATAGCACCGTCAATCAGTAAATTGGTCAATCAGAGGGATCTCAGACGGTAAAGAAGGTGGGTGTGCCTAATCTTGACCCCACTCATGAATTGTCAATTTTTTTTTCTGTCGAAAATATAATTAACGTTCCACTACACAACAGATAACCCAGGAGCACTAAAACTGAATGTGGTGGATGATATTGAGGCGCATTTACTATTATTATTTATGATAAAAAATAAATAATTCAGTTTGCTTGCCTCCTCAGAATTCACTTCAGTTAAGAGTGGAAAAAATCCTCACCATAAAAATAGCAGCAGATAATTAGGTGGTCAAGATTATAAGGAATAGTGATGCAGTTTGCATTCTACAGGCCTAATTAATACCTAAAACTTCACATTTTGCCTCTATGTGCCTTTCGTGAGTCCAAATATTTGTGTAATTCAACAGGGATACATCTAAAACTTAAATTTAATTATTTATATTTAAAGATAAATGATCGTTTTACACAGAAAGTTATCAAAAAATACCTCAGACAAAGCTTAGAAAGGCAGGGTCAATGAGCATTTTTTTTGCTAGCTGCATCCTAAAACCTCACCACTAGATGTCAAGACAGTCTATGGTCAAGATGGTCAAGACACTTCACACTACATTCACTCCAGGTTATGTGCTGATGTTGATGAGTGTTCACAGCTAGAAATAAAGTTCAAAATATAAGTAAATGAAGTTCAAAATAAATAAATTACTAGATGTTTACACGGTAGTTGTGAATAGCTGTTGCACACAGATTAGTATAGAATTATTGCACTTTAGAGCATTATAAACCTGTGCTGTGACATCTCAAGTATTGTTTAGGGGTAAATATTTATTTATATTCATTTATAGGTTTGACAGTATTCATTATGTAAATATATATATATATATATATATATATATATATATATATATATATATATATATATATATATATATATATATATATATATATATATATAAACATAAAAGAAAGTAAAATAGTTTGTTTGGAGGTTAACAAAGAATTTAAGTAAACAGAGTCTGTGTGATGGTATTAGTTTACTCATATATTAACTTTATATATTTAAAAAATATCCATATACGCTTTTAAAAAAAAAGCATTTTCTTTCATTTGTAACTTAATACCTTGGTCCTTTAGTCTTAAAACAGTTTTTAGTATTGGCCAATTTTTTCCAGCTGCAAGGAGGACTTTTGACCAGGTTTTGGTTTCCCATATGCACTTTTTTTTTTTTAACAAATGTTCAAACTGAATTATTTAATTTTCATTATAAATAGAATTGGTAAATGTGCCTGGATATCATCCACCACAGTCAGTTTTGGTGCCTCTGGATTATCTGTTGTGGAATATTAATCATATTTTCAGCAGAAAATGACGTTGTAATAGCCATATTTGGTCTAAATATAGTCTATTCTCAAAGTATGAGTGACATAGCTTGACCCTGACTCTCTCTCTCTTTCTCTCCCGCTCTCTCTCTCTTTATTTACCTATCTCCCTCGCTCTTCCTCTCTCTCCTCGCTCTCACTATGTCCATGTGAACGGATTAGGATCAGGGATTAGGGACAGATGTCAACCAGAAATCGCACAGCAAAGGAAATGTCACGAGTGGGGTCAAGATTAAGCACGCCCACCCTCTTTACTGCCTGAGCTCCCTCCCATTGGCCGACTTGCTGATTGACGGCGCTATCGTCCAATGGGAATAGAGGACAGGGACCCGGGGGTAACCGCTGCGCAGATGTGTTCTGAAAGACGACGGCGCAGCTTTTAGTGACAGAGGAGTTTAGCGATTGAGAAGGAGTCACGACTCGTGGGGCACAAAAACACGAAAGGTAAGAATTACAAATCTAAAGTTGTATCAATTCATTTGATTTATTTGCATGTTTTTGCACGTTTGCAGTTCGCTTGACAAGGAGAAAGCGATGACTTTAGTTGGGTCGTGTCGTATTTTGATATTAAAGTAGCTTGGACGTATGATTTAAGTGCGAGCTTAGTTTAATTCTCATTAACAAGCAATGTTTTATTCATCCTCTTGATTACTCACTAGTGTCAGTCTCCACTCTTCTTGAATGCAGTCTAAACCCTTAAACCTTGTAAACCAAACAGGCCTAAAAGTCATAAAACAATGCATTTCAGTAATTCACACACATATTGTTTTTGAATATATGTGTACTGTCAATTTTCAACTTTTAAAACCTTTCTGGATCAGTTATCTCTATCAAATAGAGTCCCTCAGAAGTTATTTACTCATTCCAACATGCAAGTCTTGATTTCTTTCTTACATTCACTTGTATAGCAGTTTTGCAGTCCTGCTTTTGCTGGTAGTTTTAATGATCTGATACGACTGAAATTTGATCCACAGTCTTGGAAAGTCAAGGAGACTTGCAAGAAAAGGACTACCTTGACCTGCCAGTTTAGAGGTCATTCATTTGGCTGGTTTGAGTCTGCTTTTTTCCCCTCCCACTCCACTTTGCCTCTCTTGTTAATCTGCAATCAATCAACACTTTACACTTGGATACATGCTTGAAACACTACATAAATACATACACTTTATACATTGCTATTCATGCTTAAAATACCATGGTTCTGTATTTAATATGGTCACAGTGGCTGTCATTTCAGCTACATGAACCTAATCTGTCAGTCCCTCATTGTGCTTGTATAAACCTCTGTGCATGTTTACCTTTATTATTACTACCACTTCTATTACTTTACATCTTGTGTTACTTTGAATACTTCTTCTGCTGCCGTTAAATGTGCTCAAATAGATGTAAAATCAACTCACACTTTAATCTTAAGACATGTTATGCTTTAGGAAAGCAACAAACATGATATGAAATTTATATCCCAATGAAAAAGAAAGTATTTAATTTATCCTTCAATCCCCCGCAAAAAACGCAGAGTGTTATTAATTAAAATGGTTTTAGCAAACTCAAAGACACACGTTTTTATGTCTAAGATACAACTAGAGGACATGCAGACACAAGGTTATATTTGATTATGTTTGTTTTTGATTATGTTTGTCCTTAGTGAAAGCTTTAAGGACTCAAGTGAAACAACAAGAGGATCTGCAGACTGGAGGTTGAAGTGTATTATGAAATTAGTATTTTAAGAAACTGTGATGTTAGAGGTGACCTTTTTGTAATAGTAAACAAAAGCACTCAGAAAATATTAGTCAATTAATAAATCAGTTCCAGGCTGCACTGCAAAAAGACACAGAGTTGTGCGTTTTTTTTTTTTTATCCCAATCCAGCTTAACTGAACTTTATTCATAAGGCATCATTCATACATTCATTCATTCATAGAGAGACGGATAAAATCAGAAATGTGTTATTATAAAAGACTGAAACAAGATGGTAATCATACTTAGGAAATAAGATAAGAAAAAAAGAAGGGAAGAAAGTTAAATTATAAATCAGTTAAAGTAAAAAAGATTAGATGAGTAGTAGAAATAAGTCCATAAATAAGATATATGTTTTTAAAAAATGATCTTATTGATGCATCTGATACCCAGAAGTCTTTTGTCTCATGTTGTTTTAATAACATAAGCTAAGATCACATTCTAATCAAACAGGTATTATTTCATAAAGTTGTTATATTGAAAAATTCTTGCTGTACTTATACCCAGGCCTGACTGACAGTAGAAGTATGTACCTGTCCAGCAGCTACGTGCATGCGTCACCCAGTGCGAGCTAATGATACAATGAGGAAGACTTTGCTCTTTGCTTGCAGCCTTTGACATTTATTCCATATTCAGACGCGTCTTGTGTCCCAAGTTTACACCACACCGCGATGCTCTGCTCCATTTGTCATGCCTATGATGACAGATTATCCCACAAAAACGTCCCCCTTGGCTTAATCTGACAGCAGATTACTGCACCTGACTGTTTAGGTACAAACAAAGGGAAGGATTTAAAGTGTATTCAACACAAAAAAAAGTGTTTTCTGTTTGACCCTGAGGAGGCACAGGAATGAGAGGTGTGTTAGGAGGTGGGACTGTTAGGAGGAATATTTAAAGTTCAGATATTAAACTAGAGTCTGACGGTGATTAATCAATAACTAGCTAGTCTAGGGTTAGCCTGCTGGGGTTCTTCTTACTTCAGGCAGCTGCAACCTTGAAATAAAACATGAGACGTGTCCTCCGCTTTGAAAAAAGGAAAAAGGCTGGAGGCTGTGTTGAGTCACATGGTTCTTGTTATAGTGAGAGCTAGATGTATTCCCTCCTGTTTATGCATTTATCTCCTAACATTGTTTTATGTATTTATATTGTTTACTTTTAGGTTATTTGTTTTACTGCTGTCTTAATCAGAGTGCTATTGAAAACAAGATACTGTAATAATAATGCTACTAACCTGGTGATATAAAGGGTTTATAATTATTAAAAAGAGAATAACGATCACTTCTATAAAAGGGGAAAAAACAGGAAGAGGAATACTTTTCCTTTTCCTCCAAAGCTTTCTGTGCTGCAGGCAGGCTGACCTTCACTTTCACTTTCACTTTCATTGAATTAAAAATCCCCTCCCTGTCTGTGATGACTGCAAACATCAACTGTTTTTTAAGTGCTCTGACATCTCATATAGATGAAAAGGGAAACATCAAAAGAGAAGAAGAAGAAGAAGAAGAGTTTGTATGAACTCAGCATGTGCTTCTGTGCAAAATGTAAATAAGTCTTCACTGTTTTTATCTTCTCGTCTGCTCTGTCCTCTCACAGATGTCGTACGCCAGGGACAAGCTGTACAGCGGGTACCTGCGGCGAAATATGCCAAAGATCGTGTCCAGTGTGAAAGTGAAGGAGATAATTCCTCATCTGCCTTGCTTGACGGATCACGACAGGGTAGGTTTCCTTTGGTATAAAGACCTTGAAATGGGTTTGGGATTATTATTTGAATAATATTGGAATAATAATCCATGTACTGGAAAGCTCTAGAGCGGCACAGATTAGATATTTATCAAAAATAGCAGCTTCTGCTTTTTGGATATTGTACTTCACTGTTCAGATTAGGGCTGCAACTAGCAGTTATTTTCATGACTGATTAATCTATCGATTATTCTCTTGATTAATCGAGTGGTTGTTTGGTCCATGAAATGCCAGAAAATGGTGAATGTGTGTTTCTTGGAGTCCAAGATGACATCATCAAATGTCTTTTTTTTCCAAACCAAAAATATTCAGAAGCAAAGAAATCAGAAAATAGTAAAATACTAAAACAGATTAATCGAGTATCAAAATTGTTGATGATTAATTTAGTGGTCGAGTCGATTAATTGTTGCAGCTCTAATGCAGATAAACGCCATGACTGTAGCTTCAGGTGGGAACTGGTTTATCAGCTATAAAGGGTTAAAAATTCTTATATTGATGCAAGATTTTCCCCCGTACAATTTTAGGAAAACATTGAGGCAAAAAGAGAGATGTATGGGAACTATGACGGCATGATGCTGCTCCTGGACTGTCTGAAGAGAAGAGAGAGCTGGCCAGAGCAGTTCATCCAAGCACTGGAGGCGTGCGAGCATCCGACCATCGCAGCTGAGATCAAAGCGGAGTACGACACTCTGAGAGGAGCCAGCAGTGAGTCAGCAAGTCAGTTACTCATCACTGTGCACCGTGTTACTTTTATTTATAGTTTGGTTGAGGACACACAGGTCCATCGTAATTTTTGGTAAATGAAATATCTGCAAAGACTTCTTGGTATTCCTGTTTCTACGTTTGCAGCTGTTAACACTGATTAGGATGAGTTAAGACTTATCCCCAAATAACCAAAGGCCTTTTCACAATTTCTACGCAAAATTTTGCGTTCTCATGAATAGAAAACTGATGACTGGGGAAACGGGGAAAAAAAGAATCCTTTGTGAATATAAATGACAACATTGTCTGCTTTGCCCCAGATTCTACCCCCAGTTCCCCTCCAACGACCGTCGTCCGGGCACACGTCCATCCAGCACCATCTGTCAGTCATCCTCCCGTGCCAGAAAGTGGTGGGAACAGCCAGGCTGCTGTTGCTCCGCCAGCTGAAGCATCAGCTCCTCCTGGGCCCGCAGCACAGCCCTCACCCCCCGTGGAAGTCCCTGTGCAGCCACAGGCCCCCCAGAGCTCAGCAGCCCAGGTTCCTGAGGATGTTCCCCCACCTGAGCCAGTCGCTGATGCTCCAAAGGCAGCTCAGATTGAAGTGGCACCTCCTCCATCTACTCCTCCTCCTTCTCCTGCAACCCCTCACGTTCAGAAGAGTGCATCTCCTCCACCGAACGTGGAGATTATTTCTCACCAGGAGCCGGAGGAAAACTCTGAATCAGACATCCAGGATATCTGCAGGGAAAATGCTGTGAGCGCAGGAAATGGAGTGGTTCAAACGGACTCTGTGGAGACTCCTGAACCGCCCTGTCCTGTGGAGCAGAGTGAATCTGATACTCCAACAAGCGTCACAGAGGTTAGGCCACCACGGAGTCCCTCCCCAGCTGAGGAGGACTCAGACGTGGCTGTTGGTGCTCCTGTCTCTGTGACGACTCCAGAGAAGCCTCCAATCCAGGACACCACTCCTCCTTCTGCTGTAGCCCTGGAGCCTGAGGAGACATCTGAACCTCCGACTGAACAGGTGAATATCTAAATATGTTCATTTAACATGCAGCTCTGCAAAAACCCATAATATATGAACAACTTTAAAACAGCAGCTAAATATCCAACAACACTTTACCTCTTTGAACAGTTTCACGCAGAAGAGAAACTCACTTGTTTCCTACATTTTTGTCTCCTGCAGGCCGAAGCTGCAGCAACAAATTCCCCCATTCCTACTGCTGCCTTTGCAGCTGCAGCTGTGCCAGACCCCGCTCTCAGTGACGACAGCAGCGTGTGTCTGAGCAAACCTGGCCAACTCATCAGTGTCCATCCACAAAGTCATGACAGCCCTACCATCCGTGCACCCAGCCCACCTGCTGAGCCTTACTCAGGTGATACTGGCCGTCTGCAGATTAGCACAGCTGAAGCAGACACAGTGACCTCCAGCCACACTCCCGTGTGTTCTGCTGTCAGCTCCTCCACTGAGAAGTCAGCCTCTGCCCTTCCATGCCAGGAGAATGGCATCGACAATACCCACAACGAACCAGAGGAAAACCACTACGAGTCTCCAGCTCAGAGTTTGGGGATGCAGGAGGTGCTCGAGCATGTTGGGCACATGACTGAGGAGCCGTCTATCCTTGACCTAGCTGTCCAAGACCCAGCACCACCGGCTCAAATTGTCAACGGTGACGCATCCAAAGAGATGAAACCTGTTTCACCAGTATCCACTGATCCCACTGATACTGTATCTCCTTCCAAAGAGAGCTGTCCCCCCTCTGAGCCTGCACCAGAGGAGATTTCTCCTAAGCAGCAGACACTGAAGGATTCAGAGGAGGGGACGGCTTCTCGCTCTCTGCCTGTTAACACAAAGTACATTGTGGCTGCAGGTGTGGGCGCCTGTGCCCTGCTGATGGCGTGGAAGTTTAAGAAGTAAAGGGATTTAATGTCTTTTTAAAGGAAGAGGAGATTAGGCTTGAAGGGCTTTGGAAGGAGGATCTTAAGGGGTTCTGTGCCTTATTGTAGTCACAGGCTGGGATAGCATTGGGCAGCTGTTTAATAATTACCCAAAGTAATAATAACAGCTGACTGTCCGGACCTTTGATCGTGTCTTTAATAACTCATCTCTTGTTAAGGTGGACTGAGTTTAATCATTTTAGCTGTTGAATTAAGTGAACAGAAACCGAATCTATCCTTCTCGTTGTAGTTTAGGAACTTCTAGAACTGAGTTGGGATCTCAGGTTATTTATTTATGCACTTGCAACAATTATGTGGTTTGTAAAGGCAGAGCAGAGCAGAGCTGTGTGTTAACGATGAAAATGTTTGCACTTGTCTGATAAGCACTTTCAAGATAAGGCTGCTGGCTTCCATCCAGTGAGGATTAACCCATCTGGATGGAGACTGGAGAGTATCCTCTTGATGATGGGAAATCAGGCTTTTAGTGATGCAAGTGCAGTGTCTGTATTTATTTGTATATATAAAAAGAAACATTTGTGTGTATCTAAATAGTATTTTAATAAGAGTTGATGTGTCAAAGCATTCCAAAGCATTTATGAGGTTTTAGAAGTTGTGCACTTGAAGAATCAATGAGCAACATGCTGCAAAGCATAGATTTACTTCCTGTCCAGGTGAATCTGAGCCATAGTAAAGATCCACCAATCAGACTCTCTCAGTCTGGGTACTGATAGCTGAGTCTAAGGCGGCTTTCACACCAACGCCGTTTGGTCCGGACTTTTGGACTTTTATGTTTGAGCCGAAACAAAATGATAGGTGTGAAACCTCCCCTGGTCCTTGGTCCGAACCAAACAGTCGGACCTTGGTTTGGACCAAACGGGACCACGGTCTGGTACATGCCCAGTGTGAAAGCGTTATTTTGAAAGGTTCGGACCTTCGTACCAATCACAGGATTACACACTTTCTCCTTCTTTCCTGTCGATGATGATAACGTCGTCTAATTATATACCTCATAAGACGACCTCAGATCAGCATTATGTACAATTCTTCAAGTTGTCGCTGTTGGTGGTATAAAAACATCAATAACATGATGGAGATTTTATTCATTGTTGACAAAATTGAATTCCCGTTCAACATGTTGACGTCAGACGGCCGCCGGCCAAATGACCAATCTATGTAAATTACAGAGACACGCAAAGTACACAGTTGATGACTGTATCACGTAGGTTCGTCATGGAAGTTCTGTTTGTCCGTTTGCAATAATGACAGAGTGAAACCATAACAGACTGAACCAAATGTATACAATGTAACAAAAACACAGACTTAGGTCCGGACTAAGGTCTGGACTTTCAGGTGTGAAAACACCCTTAGACATCAGCCAAACCAAATTTCCTGTGGAAAATAAAAGGCTTTTCTTTCTTATATCCATCGTAGCATTGGGTCTGAAAAATAGTGGTTGTAAATACTGGTTTTAGTTGGGGGAACCCATTGTCTGATTGGTGCATCCCTAATTCACAGCCCTGAGCAGCACCCCTTTGTTTTTTTTATCCCATGTGAGCCGTCAACACAGTATTCACTCGTTTAACTGGGCTGCTGTTCTTATTTCTTATCCCATCTCTCTATAAATGTGCAGAATATGTCTTATAATACAGTCAGCGTAAACACTGTCCAAGATTTTATGCAATGAGATTAGAAAATTGAAATGGCACTTTTGTTGCACTTGGTAGGTCCTTGAAGAGCCGCTTTTTGGAAACCACTGGCCCGGACAGCAGGTGTGCTTTCTGGCTGCTGTCCTGTGTAGATGTTTGAGATGAGATTTTATATTTCCATTGGTTCTTTTTTTTTCTTTCTTTAAATAGAATCAAGCTTGACTGTTTTTTTTTTGTCCGGGATAAGATAATGGTGTAAATAGCAATGTGTTGAAATATTTGGCAGACAAAGGGTTAAATCATGTACTTTTTGCACATTTTAAAAATGTATATGTTTGACAAGTCTGTTGTGAAGATCAAAATATATGTATAAACTGTAATGTTAGATTAAGCCTTAGCTCAAGTTTTATGCACTTGTCTATAGCTATGCATTCAGAAATCTCATTAATAAACCTGAAACTAGAAACCAATACTTACATCAGCATGTTGAATTCCTCTGACTGAATTTAGCTTCTGTATACTTGACTTTATTATTATTATTTTTTTCAGATTGTTTTAATCATGCAGAGCAGTGTTGGTGGACATAAATGCACTCTGTTAAAGCTAAAGCGTTAAAAAATGGTTTGATTGAAGCAAATACAGATAGATTGACATTCTTATTCACCTTCATCAACAAATACTGTTTTAGTTATTTATCACACTCAAAAGTTGGGTTTAAAATGTTGAGTAGTGGTCTGCTGGGGAGCCAGGAACACTAAGAGGGACATAAAGAGATTAAACTGACCAGTGTGGAGGGATAGTTCTTTCCTAGACTGCTCCTTGGACTCCCTCAAGGAGGTGGTAGGTGAGAGGAGGATGCTCGCAAAGCCTGCATCCCTCATGGACAATCCCTCTCACCTGCCGCATTAGACTGTGGCGGCTCTAAGCGGCTCCTTCAGCGGCAGACTTAGCGCTCATTAAGAACTTCACAACAGCAGCATCATACATCATAATATGTCCAATAACCAAACAATGCAGTCATTGCAACATCTCTTCTTCATATTCATTGTTATTCTTGTACTTGTACTATTTTTTTATTTTTGAATTTCTTAATAATGAGTTGTTAGTACTACAGTTTTTTTAACTGCATTTTACACGATTTTCTTTCTTGCTAGTATATCAACAAAATTCCCTCCATGCAAAATCAATACAGAATATTCTCTTTCATATTTTTATTGCTAGAAATCTGAAAACTTTTTTTTACATTTAAAATTATTTTGATGTTTATGTACTTCAAATAATTTGTATTGCTGCTCATTCAGTTTGGTCCTCAGAATCATATACACTGGTTTTAAAAGGAAAAACTGCGACATCAGCCTCCTTTTCAAACTGTTTTCTGTTTGGCTGCTCCGCATTCTGATTGGTTTGGAGGCCCGTCAATCAAACACTATCCCCGCCCATCTCTGTCTTGACAGCGAACATAAAACGGACATGTACACCGACACAGCTACTTAGCTGGCTAATTAGCTGGTTCATAGATCTTTGGACTTTATTGTCCACACTATTCATTGACATTCAATGGTTTAATTTTTCGCAAACTGCAGCATATATGTAGCAAATCAGTCATTTCAATGGCGTTCAATGGCCACCAACGTGACGATGGAGGTATCGACGAAGACGAAACGCCCACGAAGCAGCCGCGGTCCGACAAGGAGAAGCCCGGTCATTCAATACAAGAGCCCAACAATGAAGCATCCTCGTCCGCAGGGGTGTCAACATCCGACCGGCGGACCTCCAACTCGACGGCGAGGCACCGGAGAGACTCGGTGAAGAAAACAAGGCCGCGTAGGTGTTTCCGTTACTAGCGTGGGCTCAGTGTATTTACTGGGAGGGTTCCGTTGCATGATGTAGAAAATATCAAAGGCGTTCCCCATAAAAGCCAGGCACTGAGTATTGTGATTTTATACGAAAATAATGTTGTTTTCATCATACATCTCTCAAATGAAGAATAAGATATTTCTGCTTTATTTTTTTCATGGTACTTTTATGTTAAAATCATATTGGAATTGGTATAACAATGTAATATGAGTGAGATGTGGTTGTAGCAGTAAATAGACAGGGTCTATTTTGCAACAAAATGGCGTTCCGGGTACACACTGTACTATAACAACTGAATGAAGCTGCAGGTCATTATGTCGGCCAACAATAAGACATCAGGTCTACATATATGTACTGTCAATAAGCATGTTCATATGAGGTATATAAATAAAAATTTTACATTTTAAATTTGTGATTTTTTTTTTTTTTTTTACACGAATCATCTTTATTTTTCAGCATTTCCCTGGTTTGGAATGGACATTGGAGGCACTCTTGTAAAGCTGGTCTACTTTGAACCCAAAGACATCACAGCAGAGGAGGAGCAGGAAGAGGTGGAGAACCTGAAGAGCATCCGGCGCTACCTAACCTCCAACATCGCCTATGGGAAAACAGGCATTCGTGATGTGCACCTGGAGCTGCCTGACTTGACGCTGTGCGGCCGGACGGGCAACCTGCACTTCATTCGCTTCCCTACGCATGACCTGCCGGCTTTCCTGCAAATGGGCCGCAACAAACACTTCTCCAGCCTCCACACTACCCTCTGCGCCACAGGAGGGGGCGCGTACAAGTTTGAGTCTGATTTCCGCACGGTACGTCTGCAGGTGTTCTCTTTTTGTTTGTTGTGACAGGCTGAGAATGGAGCAAAGAAAAGAAAAAACAGTCCTAAAATATGTGTAGTGTGTGATTAAATCTCATGCAATCAGAGGAGACTTAAAAAAAACACTGCCACTTTTTTACAGGACAGTTATAACAATTTCAAAAATTTAAAAACATAATCTCAACAGCTTTCTTTTTCAGTGAGCCGTACTCTATTCAAATTATGATGACAGTTCCTGTTTTCTTACCCCCTCATGCTCTCCCTCCTACCCCAGTTTCCTGCCTGTGTTCTCCTGACCGCATCCCCTCAGTGATGTTAACAATGTCCTCTCTCTCTCTTTTTTTTCCTCTTGCACAAACACTCACAAAAACAAAGATGGCAGACCTGCAGCTCCACAAGCTGGACGAGCTGGACTGTCTGATCCGGGGGGTGCTGTACATCGACTCGGTGGTGTCCAGCGGCCCTTCAGAGTGTTACTACTTTGAGAATCCCACTGATCCGGATCGCTGCGTTCAGAAGCCCTACACACTGGAGAACCCTTACCCTCTGCTGCTGGTCAACATCGGGTCTGGGGTCAGCATCCTGGCGGTCTACTCTGAGAACAACTACAAACGAGTTACAGGGACCAGGTGATGATCAGTATACTGTGTGAACTCTGTTGTGTATTTAATGATTATTCATCTGTTTAAAGATTTACAGTTAAAAGACACAAAGAGACTTGCAGCAGTTCTATTTCTGAAACAGAAGACCGGTTTTGTTAGCACACTGTGGCTCACTGTTAACGTCAGCTATGCATCACCCATTATTAATGGTGTGTAAATTCTCTTTGTGTGTGTTCCCAGTCTCGGAGGTGGGACCTTCCTGGGCCTGTGCTGCCTGCTGACTGGCTGCTCTACTTTCGAGGAAGCTCTAGAAATGGCTTCTCAGGGGGAGAGCACCCGAGTGGACAAGCTGGTCCGGGACATCTACGGAGGAGACTATGAGAGGTTTGGACTGCCGGGCTGGGCTGTAGCCTCAAGGTGCGGTTTACAGCAGCTTTTTCTTTTCCTTTACAGGAGGTCACATGTCTGTTACTGTTAGTCAGTCACAGACCAGAACTACATTTAGTCATTTTCCAAACCTAAGATGAAAACTGATCCTATTTTTATCCAGCACACACAAAACATCTTATCCACGAAGCTTTAAACTTTTTTTGTTTTCCTAACTCTGATACTTTTTGACCTAATGTGACATGTTTTGATTTGTTAGTTTCGGCAACATGATGTCCAAAGAGAAGAGGGAGTCGGTGTCCAAAGAGGACCTGGCCAGGGCGACACTAGTTACCATCACCAACAATATCGGCTCAATAACCAGGATGTGTGCTCTTAATGAGGTCAGTAGAGCTGGAGCTGTGAGGATTCTCTGCATTCTGCTCAATCAGTTTGTGTTTAACTGGGAAGTTGCATCCAAGGAATATGAAGAAGTGTCTTAATGTAGAAGGAAGGAAACATTCATGGATTTTTATCTCTTATTTAGAAATGAACAGTGGTTTGCAGCACTCAGCCCAACAAAAAAATCACTAAAAACTGAACGAGAGACACTTTAATACGACAAATAGAGTGTGAGAATATTCAGTGTTTTGGTATCACGGTGAAAGTTATCTTCGGATGAACTCGGCTCCTCTCTGGTCTTCCTGCTCTCACTTTCCTCTTTGCGTTCAGCCTCTTTACGGTGCTGCCTTGTGGCGTCTTGATCAAGCAGCATTGTACAGGGCTATGAAGGCGTAGAGGAGCGAATCTGCATCATGTTTGACCGTCAGATGTTTTTATTTTCTGCTCATACAGTTAAAAAAAAATAACTAACAGATGAACTCTGTAATTTTGTTTTTCATGTCAAAGAACATCGAGCGGGTGGTGTTTGTGGGGAACTTCCTCCGAGTCAACACCCTCTCCATGAAGCTCTTGGCTTATGCCATGGACTACTGGTCTAAAGGGCAGCTCAAGGCGCTCTTCCTCCAGCATGAGGTGAACAATACACTCAGTTTCACACACCTCAGACAACAAAAAATGCATTTTTGTGCCATTATTTATTTTTTGTCTCTGAATGTTTTATTTTTAGGGCTACTTCGGAGCAGTTGGAGCACTGTTGGAGCTTCTGCATCCGTCCTAATCACATCCAAAGACGTACCCGTCAATCTGCTGCAAAGACCAATCGCACTTTAGACTCTTAGGATGAATTCCACAGTGGGGGATGTTCAGCCACACACACCAGTCACTTCCTGGTGGATTTTGGCTGCTTCATTTGGATGTCCTTTAATCAAGTTGTTTTTTAAAAGAGTGAATGTTCCCTCCAAATGTTGATTCATGTCTCCTGTGGTGGACAGAAGACTTGGTCTGTGTCCTGTCCGTCCAAACTTAAATGCAGCTAAGTTGACACGGTCTCTATTTTGCAAGACTGAGCCAGGTTTGTTCTGAGACGTCTCAAGGAATTTCACCACATTTGCCTGAAACACTTAAGGTCAAAAACTTGTGGATGTAACCAAGTTTTGTCTGTTACAAGTCCAAATATTTAATTTCTCTTCTTATGGTTTGTCTCCACCAAGGTACCAGGTGGATGGGATGGCAGGGAGTTTGTTTAATGAGACTTAAATGTACGATTTTATAGAAAGGACTCTTTAATATAAAGATAATCGCTGGTAAATTAACATACATGGGTGATGGGGATTTTGAGTTCAAAGAAGTGTTTTCAAAACTCTTAAAATGCACATTTTTACCACCAGAGCCAAAGATTAATCATTGTAAACCCTGTATTTATCAGCACAAAACTATTAATCCTAAAACGACTATAGACCAGAATATCTATAAACCAGAACTAGTTTGTGTACCGTTGCCATAGATACTGAAAGTATTCCCATACTGATCTGAACAAAACAATCATTCATGACTCCTTCATACAAGTATTATATCATCTCTGAGCATTTCGTTGATGTCATAATTTGGACTAAAAAAAACAGCTCTTTTTTAACTTTATGTTGACTAACAGTTACTGAAATGACACCTTGATTTATAAAAATGCACAAGAGGTCACTGTTTTACAAGGTTGATTCCGAAATGAAGACTTTAGGGTTGTGGGCTAACTTCATTTTCAAAAAGCCTTGGGATCAGTGAAAGAGGATGATCAGTGTTGTTGTTAATGAGACTGTACTGTAAAATATGAGTGGCATGTTTCATTTTTTTGTTGCTTCCACGCTGCATCACTCCTCTTGTAGACATCAGGTCAAATGACAATAGAAAGCAGCTATGCTAAGATACAAATAGCACTAGACATCAGGGCATTACTTCTTTGAATTCCCCCTCGTTAAAAAAAATACAGCTAATGTAATTCAGAAGCTTGAGGCATCCTTTAAATGGAGATTGAAAGTCCTGTGTTTCTAAGCCATCCTTGAAGATTTTTTTTTTTGTTCAGGAACTTAGAAAAAGGAACCTGATAAATCCACTGATGTGCGTTCAATGAGTGCTGATCCATCCTACTTTACTGTAATCTGTTTGTTCTGTTACCGGTCCAGAGATGAATGAGAGGGGAACAAATGAATCACAAACTACTGATTAAAGAGGTTTTAGAGTTTTAGGCACAGTCTTTTAGCTGTTGATTCTAAGAGGAAATGTTACAGTTGGTTGTGGTTACAGTACGTTAATTTCAAAATAAGTGCCTGCCATGTTTTTGTATCAAATACATTAACGTGTTCAGCAATATAAAACATACAAATGGATTTGTAATTCTTTAGTTTCCTCTGTTTGTCACTTCAAAGAGAACTTTGTACTTTTTGAGAAACAATGACACATTTCTAATTTCATTTTGCTGATTAAATACAAACCTTTTCTAACTTTCTAAGCTGCGTTTTATTGAAGAACCTTAGATTGTCCATACAACGAAAAGAAAATGTGTGAAAGAGTTTTTATTCTTTCTCTCATTTACACTCCTAAACAGAGATCATGTTTGATATAATATTGTAGTATGTGGAGATGACGGCAGCTTTGGGAAGTGATTTTTCAAATCTTCGTTAGCCTTCTTTCCTCTGGTGTTTTAATAGAACTGGTTACCATGTTACATGTAGATTTTCAGCCACATTTCATCAGCTGTTGAAAGCGGAAAGATGTTTACTTACTAATATTGGCAAACAAGACTAGAGACAGATCTTTTAAGCATATTTTTGCGATAAAAGCCAAACAGGCATGTACGAGGACAGCAACATATTCACGGCTGCGCTGAAAGTTGCTTGTTGACAGGGTTGCTAGATACACCGAAACACCCTATAAATCGGCTATGCTAACCAATTATATTAGTAAAGGAACAAAAAGAAAGATGTTTCAATCATACTACTAATGATCCTGACCAAATTTGAACTAACACGCTTAGTTTTGGAGTAGGAGAGAATAAACGAACCCCAAATTGTGGTTAAAAGTGCAAACTACAAATTTCCCTTTGCTAATTAGCAAGCGTTAGCAAGCTAGCTGTTAGCTAATTTTTTAGAAAGACACCTGCGGCGAGCAGGGCGACTACTAGAGGATTTATTTGAACGTTTCTTTTCTTTCTCTTTTTTTGGAAGGTTATTATTATTATTATTATTATTATTATTATTATTATTATTATTATTATTATTATTATTATTTTAGAGCAAGTCTTTTTTTAACGAGGGGAAACGTGCTCACATATTTATGCCATTACAAAAAAAAAAGATAATATTCCTTTACACTCACGTTTTAATTACGGCCATCTGTAACGTATTAATTGTGGATTGAACTCTTCTCAAGTATCTAACCTAAACCATGGGTAAGTTATTTTTTTATTCATTTATTTATCCATAGTGAAATATTTGTAACAGAGAAAACATTTGTAGCCCCTTTTCCGGTTGAAAACCCATCTGGGGACACGTTGCGCTTCATCAGACACGTAAGCTATGAGCGAGAATAAGTGAAAATCACGTTTTTTGGCGTTATGCAAGGGCACATCTGCCTGTTACAGAACGATCCATGAAAGAGTTAGTGTCTTTCCAGGGAATAAATCCAGCCCACTTCAGTCCTGCACCCTCCTCTTCATCTCCTCCCTCCACTGTGAAGGCTGCACAGCTGGCAATTTACGGACTGTGAGGAGTAATTGGCTGCTTGGTGGACTACTGTCCTGCAAATTGGACTCATTTAATGAAGAAGATGATTTGGCAGAGGTAATTGGATATTTATTACACTTTTGACTCCGGGGATTTAGTTTATGAACTTCTGGATCACCAAAATCCAAGAGTGAGATCCCCCTCTCTCCACTGGAACCGTTATAACCTCCTCATACTGGACACATAAGGTAAGGCACGTTTGATAACAGCTCGACTGAATTGAACAATATACAGAAAAATACAGAATGGGATCCTGATTTCGCTTTAAACTGACACTTTTTAGTGTCTTTTTTATAGCCTTGTCATTTAAGAATGTATTAGTGTAAACAACATGTATTGATATTTGATGAAATTGTCCAACCAAATAACTCCTTACAAATCTGAACTCTCCAGCTCCATGTATCTCTAGAACAGACTCTTTTACTTTAACATTGCACATGAAGAAATGTGAGGAATGCAGCTCCCAGAGCCAAATATTCACTTGAAAAAAAAAAAGTGTACCACAGGAGACTCATTTGTCTAATAACTGAAATAAGCCGTAGCTAACTGGATTAAGATTTAAGAAATTCCCCCACTGTGAAGAATTTAAAAGCTTCAGTTTTTAGAAGAGGAACAAAAAAAGCTGTATCTGTATTTATTAACAGATGATGAGTTGTTTAAAGCTTGTGAGGAATTTGAACTGAAATGGTCATTTTGAGCTACAAAAGCAAACAAGCTCATTGGATAAAAGGTTATTCAAATTTTCACAAACTTTAAGGTACCGGATAAGATTCACACTTGGTTATCACTCTGACCACAGGAGGCGCCAAATTCATCACAAACAGAAAGTTCTTAAGGGGGAAATGTCATTATTGGCCAAAATGACTTTGAAAATATTGACATATGAGATATCAGAAAATTTAAGACTGTGCATCTTTTTTTTTTTACTCACAAAAGTTGACTGTAAACCCTTATTTTTTGATGTAGTTTTTTAATCTGTGTGGGTGGTCTATAAATTAACTGTAACTCAGATGCCCTGCAGCGGATAATGCAAATATTTACAATAAGACACTCTGCTTATGCCTGTTTTCTGATGTCAAAATGAGTTAAAAAAGACAAAGAAACTGTTTTTCTGATAGACATCAGAACAATGGATAAGCTTTTAAAGGTCGCTCATTAGTAAGTGGTGCTGTTAAATCTCACCACTGAGTCTGGAGCGATTACAACCCTGCATTATGGTTTGGGCTCTTTCTGCTTTACAATTAGGCAGACCAGAAAAGCAACAAACTTTGGCTGCTTCTCAGAATGTCTAGAAAATGCCTCTGACTTTGTTTTCTCTCAGATTTTTCCGCCTCTTTCGATTTTATGGCTCTCGCTCATGTTTACTGGTTTACAGATAAAGTTTCACAAAGTTCCTCTGAGGTCAACAACATGCTGCAGAAAGGCATGAAAATCTTTTCCTGACGTCCACGCAGGGAGCTTTCACTGTCAGCTTAGTTCAGTCAACCAAAACACAGCAAGGTACGGAGCTCTGGTAGTAATTAGCAAACAGACTGAGTGTGTTTTGGTGCATGCATGCATGCAGAGTCTCTGGACAGGGCCGACTGCTGAGCTGTGTTTCCAGTTTCAAACTGGATATAAGTGAGTAGTTAAAGTGTAAAGTACGGTGGCCCTGAAAGCTCACAGCACTGCAACTTAAGAGAACATGCAAAAAGATAAATTTAAAAAAAAAATCTTCATCAACTTGACAGCACATGCGCAGCTTTTGGAAAACGCACTGCAAAAACCACAACACAACGGAAGTGTTTCCAGAGGACACTTAAAAGCGATGTACACGTCCGTTATTAGCCAAATATCTGGATCATGCGAGCACTTACTTTTATCTCATTTCCCAAAACCACTGATGGAAAGAGAACCTTAATAGGGCTGTGACTCAGATGTGCATCACTTTTAAGTGTCCTCTGGAAACACTTCCATTTCTAGATGCTGCGCATGTGTTGACAAATTGATGAAGATGTTTTCTGAATTTCTTGTGTTTTGTCTTTTTGCATGTGTTTTTTTTTAAATTTGCAGCGCTATGAACTCTCAGGGCCACCGTAGTTAAGTTTCTGTGAGGGATCTCTGGATAGGTTTGGTTCCATGTGCCTAAAAGTCAGTTCAAAGTCAGTTGTCCGTATCCAAAAAACAAACAAACAAACAAACAAACAAAAACCTTAAGCAGCGACAGAGTCAGGAAATTGAAGCAGGGGTCCTGAGACATGAAACATGAGGAAGTGAAATACTTGGAGCTGTGACTCTCTAACTGTCCCATTGTCTTTTGTACAACACATGAAGACATCATTATCACTACAAACTCGTCACAGGAGCTTTAAATAGCAAAAAGTACACGTCCTTTGCTTTTAACTCCCCCTTCCCCGCCGACTGAAGCGTAGTGTGTGTCCCTCAGACGCTGCAGTCAGTCTCAGACATGTTTTGGAAAGTGCACCTTAAGTTTGCGGTCTCTGTACAAACACATCACACTACTGTATTTGTGTCTCCGGAGGAACAACCCCCCGCTCTCTAAAAGCTAAGCTGTCAGAGTATCAATAGCAGGCTTATGTTAGCATTCAGGGTCGACCGGAGCTGTACAGGAAGGTTTACGAGAGCAGAGTGAACGCCTTGTGAGGAAAAACTTATGGTTTCAAAAAGCGTGGATGAAGATGCTTTGGATAAAACTGACGTCTGCTCACTAAAATCTGAAACAAAGACTCTGCAAAGGGTGTTAATTTACAGGATATAAATAATAATGTGGCTGATGGTGTGGTCAGTGAGTTTTTAATGTCCTCTGTCATCCTCCTTCCCCACATCAGAGCGGCGTAAACACCCAGCAGATGGTTTAAATCAAACTGTCGCAGCTCTTCACGCTCACGTCAATCCTTCCTCCATACGCTGAGCATAATTTCAGCTCCTCTCTGCTTCCTTCGGCTATTTATAGAGATAAAAACTGCAGTTTTTGCAGATCTGAGACTTTTGGGGAGCAGCTGTAGTGATTTCAGCTGCCCGTTGGCCTCCCTCTGGTATTATCTCAGCACAAAATGATGCCCACAGACCTCTTCTGGTTGGGTATACATTTCAGTAATGGGCGTTTTGTGTAAAGACTAAAAAAATAGATGTATGAATTCTTTGTTTTAAAGTTAATTTTGGTGCTTTTTCTTAGAAGATGACAGCTGTCTGAGATTTATTATCCCTGCTATTTGTACATTTTAAAGAAAGATATGTCACAGACTCAGCTGTTTTTTTTTCAATATCTGGATATGAAATGACCAAAATCAAACTGAATGCATTTAATTTTTTTCCACTTGCAGCTGAAACTATGGTGCAGTGGAGACACAGGCCACGGTTAGCCTTCAGCCTTCTGTTTGGATTGTGGTTACCCTTCTGTTTGGCCCAAACCACACCATCAAGCACCACCTCACCATCACCCACACCCTCCCCATCCCCGTCCCCGTCCTCCCAGCCCCAGACGACGGAGCGGCTAAAGGTTCGACTGTCTGGATACCCGAGGAAGCACAACGAGGGGCGGGTGGAGCTTTTCTATAAGGGAGAGTGGGGGACGATCTGCGACGATGACTTCTCAATAACAAACGCCAACGTGCTCTGTCGTCAGCTGGGCTTCGTGTCGGCTACAGGGTGGACCCACAGCGCCAAGTACGGCAAGGGCCAAGGTAAGAGTGACCTCAGCCTCATCCTGAGATTCACTTTCTTGTCAAGTATTTCCCAACTGACCTGTGGTCTAAGGATGAGACTGGAGGCATGTGAATTATCATGATGATTTATGGTGTAAACTAACTCCAGAGTTTCCTGAATCTGCTGCCTGTTAAGGGAAAATCTGGCTGGACAACGTGCTGTGTAACGGGGGTGAGAAGAGCATCGAATTCTGCAGGTCCCGCGGGTGGGGCAACAGTGACTGCACTCATGACGAGGACGCCGGAGTGGTGTGCAAAGACGAGAGGATTCCCGGCTTTGTGGACCCAAACGTTATTGACGTAAGACACTAAAACACATTTAAAGAGAGCGTTTATTTTGTTGCATCTAAAATTACACTCAGAGCTCATTACAAAACTGTTACAAGCTCATAAAGTCACAGCTAACGTATAAACTATATGGTCAAACCCACACAGCAGACATGCAGCGCCTCAGTAACTCCACCTGTAGCTGCTACACACATGGTACTGATGAGCTCTGCTCTGTAACATGTGTTGGAACCTGTTAAAAGAGCAGCTTGTCCCGCTTTAATGTCCTGAGGTGATGCTGTAAACTCAACAGCTTCTATAACAGGGTGCAGTTTTCAGGTCCTTTGACTGATTGTCTGCAGGGTCGGGGAGAAGAGAAGGGTCGTGACCTCAGGGTCACAGCTTCAGATGAGAAATTCTGCTCCCTCAGCAGAACTCGTAGGAAGGGTGAAATTATTTCGAGCAGTTTTTAAAGAGAGGGTGTTCTTCTTTCCCATTTTTTAAACATGGATGTAAAGTAACAACGCTGGTTTATACTGAAGGTGTTTTTCAAACGGTCACATTTTCATATGTTGAAAAAAAATCTCTGAATCTGGTCTGCCCACAGTGCTGCCCCAACAGGCCTCCAGAGAGCTGGCCAATCAGAGGGAAGGGGGTTATGGAACGGGGAGCCTTAAAGAGACAGCACCTAAAACGAAGTGTTTGGAACAGATTCAGGGTTCATTAGAGACATTTGATTCACAAGCTTTCATACATCAATAATGATTGATCCAAACATTATTTAACCACGTTAACCAACCTCACGTCTTAACAGTTTTTTTCTCATAAGGATCAAATTGACAGTTGACTTTTTTTTTCTATTACTTTTCAGATTTCTGCATCTAAAGACCTCTTAAATAAAAGTACATCATAAGACAGAGTAGTGACTAGTCTGGTTTGATTTCAGTCCCTGTCAGGGCGCGGGAGTGTGATGTTTTTGACACGCTTGAATAAGTCCAAGGTCAAATTTGTGGTTATTCTTGCATTATTTCTTCGCTTTTATCGATCAAAATGATAAAACAGGTTCAGACAGCATACTTCAGAGGTGTTAAGTGTGATGAAGATACCTGTGTCTTATGTCTATCCACCTTTTTCCTGACCACCCAGAGTTCATTGTGATTACCAATGTTTTGTTTATGTCGCCATGGAGACCACAAGGCTGACGATGTTAGCCTAGCTGACATACTTGCTCTAATAACTGGCTTTTAAAAGCAAGAAAGTGACAAAATGAACAAAAATTGGAGGTGGAGTCATAGTTCGGAAGTTTTTAAAAAAAGTAACACTGAGCCCTGTCTAGCATTAATGATTTCACACGAGTTGGTTTGAGCTAGCTTGCTGGTGGCAGCAACCCGAAGTTGATAACCGCAGGCAGGAAGTCAGCACTCATCGGCTTCTGAAAAAACAGGTGGATAAGCAGTAAAAACCGTGTGCTCTTCCCGTTCCCTAAATCACTACTTCACCTCTTCCCCTTTTATTTTCTACCTGCTGATTTACCTAAAGTGCCCCCTTGTGGTGATTGTAAAATGGCTCATACAGACAGTTTTAATTTGGTGGGTATACATGCCGTTGAAGCAACCCAACTTCTATTAAACTTCTTAGTAAGACCAGGAAGAACTGCAGAGTTATGTACCAAGAAATGATGACACTTAGGGTTGTACAGACTATAGCCTCTGAATTCTGTTATTGACAGTCACCTTGCTATTAATCGTGTGTTTCTTGGCTATAGCCATTTGTTCTAAATGGTTTTTAAAGAACTGTTCATAAGGACGTTGGGTTTGATTCTCACATCTGTTGTAAAACTGTTCAAGGAGCATTGGTATCCTAGCACTCACAGGTGGGAATGATCTAAAACAGACTGAGTGTACTCACTAAACCCTTCCTGTGTAAACACACATTTCTGAAACTGAAGGAAACTTGGAGTTTTACTCGGAGGAAGCTCAGATGCTCTCTTGGCCGTTTGTAGCTGGTTGTCATTTTTCCATCTGTCCTCTTTGATGTGTTTGTGTGACTGAGTGTGAGGTGAACAGGGTCAGACCGGGAGCTCATCTCCACTGACTCCTGAAAAAAGATGTTATGGAAAAAAAGTTTTCATAAGAAGAAGAAAGCAGACTCAGATACTATCACTCTTTTTGCTGCTGAGAGTCAGGCTCCGTCAGAAGTGGCCTCCAGACTCCCTAAAGACCACAACCATTTCTTTTCCAAATAAAACCGAGCGGAAGTGACTCATTCCAGCGCTGGCGATCGCAGACGGTCACGTTCACCACTCATGAGCTGTTAGTGAGAGCGTTTGACCCAAATCACTACCCGTAATAGCTCTGACTCAATGTTCAGCCTGTTTCTCTCATTCAGGAGTCTCTGGGAAACGTGCATGAGTGAGCACATGTCTCCGTGTGGGTGAAATAGTAAAATGAGTATGATGAGGATCAGAGGTTCATGTTTTTGTTATTTTCCTTGAAAATCTCTTCACATAAAAAGATCAGATACTGTTCTCCCAGCCTTTCACATCCTTAAACAGTGACTCTGTCTCCAAATCTCCACTGCTGACACATCTGACATTTTAATTGGCTGATTCTCTCTGCACAGGCTCAGGTCGATGATAATAGGATAGAGGAGGTGCGGCTCCGGCCTGTGGTGCCCATTGCCAGGAAGAAGATGCCCATCACAGAGGGTGTCGTGGAGGTTAAATACAAAGACGGCTGGGCGCAGATCTGCGACCAGGGCTGGACGATCAAAAACACGCGTGTGGTCTGCGGCATGCTGGGATTTCCACACGAGAGGAAAGTCAACAAGAACTTCTACAAGTAAGTGGAAAGACTCGAGACCGTCTGTTTCAGGGGGGAGCTGTTGTTTCTTTGTGTTGCAGAAACAAGGCTTTGTTTCTCCAGCAACAAGTGTCTGTAACATTTCTCATTCAGTCATGAGGGAAGTTTGCAGTGGCCTCTTTGACATCATTTTTGTTCCAGTCCTTCTCTGTTCCTTATTTCTTCTCTCTGAAGCTGTTTTCGTTTTTCTTTTGGCTCCACATGACAGCAGCTGTGATTTTTGTCCCAGCAGGGTCACATATTTCACGTCCTCTGTCTTCGTATTTGCAAAGGAAGTTTAAAGTGATCGTTTATCATTTGCAGGGATGAAGGAGTAAGAGCCAAAGTATTTGTCTTATGTGTTTTCACACACATTAACAAAAGAACATAAGTTGGACGGCAGCTTCAAGCTGAGTTGGTCTTAGTTTCAGTTGGTTGGAAGGGAAATTTAGGACTAAATCATCCTGAGACGGGACAATACGACACAAATGACGCTGCACGATATGACATAGTATATAAAGGCATTATGATACGATAAGATATACCATGAGACAATAACTTATCATACAATATGTTATGATACTTTATGTTATGATGCAAAACCTTATGATATAATAATACAATACATTACAATACATCATAATATATAACTCATGACGCAATTAGTGATAGGATACTTTGTATTAGGATATAGAATACAACACAATAACTAATTATTTGAAAAGTTATATGTTATAATTCATTATGATACATTAATATACGTTACCATACAATACGATCAGGACAATACGCTACAATACGTTACCATGCATCATGATACATTACTATGCATTACCATACATTGCCATACGTTACAAGGCATTACCGCACATTATCATATGTTACCATTCGTTACAATACGTTACCATACATTACAATACATTACAATATGTTACGCTAATTACAATACGTTACCATACATTACAATACATTACGATATATTACAATAGGTTATGATACATTACCATACGTTACAAGGCATTACCGCACATTAACATACGTTACCATTCATTACAATACGTTACCATACATTACAATACATTACAATACTTTATGCTAATTACAATACGTTATGCTAATTACAATACGTTTCCATACATTACAATACATTACAATACGTTACACTAATTACAATACGTTACCATGCATTGTGATACATTAGGATGTATTACAAAACGTTACGATACATTACCATACGTTACCATATGTTACAATATGTTACCATATGTCACGATACATTACGATACATAACCATACGTTACGATAAAGTACCAAATGTTACCAGACGTTATGATACGTTACCATAGGTTGTGATACATTATGATATATTACCATACGTAAAGATACATTACCATATGTTACCATTCATTATGATATGTTACCATACATTCTGATACATTACATATACATTACCATATATCACGATATGTTAACCTATGATAGAATATGTGAGAATATGATTTGATATTATATGACACAACATTTTGATATAATATGTTATGTTGGGATAAGTTGCGATGCAAAACATTGTGATACACCATGATTCAACATGAGACCATTGATACCATACTTTACGATGACGGTTACTTAAGATACAGTACATTAATAACACATCATTATACATTATGATACAGTAAAGTATGATGCAATACATTGTTATACAATATGATATATGACTTCTAAATTATGATGTGAAACCTTAAGATACATTACGACACATTAACTTATGATACATACCTTACAATATGATTTGATATCACATGACAAAATCTTTTGATGGGATATATTATGTTAGGATATGATATGATGCAAAACTCTATGATATAAGACGAGATGATGACGTTTGATTCGAATTTGTTATGATATATTCTGAGACAAAAAGTTATAAAACCATATGTGATGATAAAGATACGTTATGATACAGTGTAATATATATTAGGAGATGATACATTTTGATACAACACAATATAGAGAGATGATGCAATACATTATTTTTTTTTTTATAATTAACACTTTATTGAACATTTGAACAAACATTGCCACATCAAAGTCTATAAACATAATGGTCTGTTCATCATTTTTTGAGATTTTGAAAAAAAAAATAAAATAAAATAAAATATATATATATATATACATATATACACACACATACACATACATACATACACATACATATACATATATATACATATATATATATATACATACACATACATACATACACACATAAATAAATAAAAATAAATAAATAAATAAATGAAGAAAATAAATAGATAAATAAAATAGAACTAAAAGAATAAATAAATAAATAATAATTAAGAAATCAATAATCCATTCTCAATACAAGGGTATAATAAACAAAAAGTTATCTCAAAAAGAATATAAAAGAGTAAAACTAAGACTTAATAAAATATGCAGGTAGAGACATTATCCGTAATTTAAATATATTCAATTAATGACAAAAAAAAAATAAAAAAAATAAATAATAATAATAATAATAATAATAATAATAATAATAATAGTGACTAACAACAATTAAATGAGAATTAAATGATTAAAAAAAAAAAAAAAAAAAGTATGTTCTTAAACAATTAAGCACCATAAATCATTCATTTATTCAAGGTTGATTCATTATCGTGTACTATACATACTGCATAGCTTAAGCCCTTGCCTTAGTGTCAATGTATTTCAGATAGTCCCCCCACTTTACAAAATATTTCTCAGTCCTGTTATTGCACTTAAAAGATATCTTTTCATATGCTGCCACTTTGGCCAGTTCTGTGTACCATTCCTGAAAAGGTGGTTCACCTGAGTTCCTCCAGTTTCTCATTATAATTTGTTTTCCAACCATTATACTTGTCTGAATGAAGTCACCCACTCTGTAGTAAGATGTCAATTGAGGATCACTGAGAACATATATTCTCGGACAAAAATCAAAATTTATCTGAGTTATATTTTCCAGACATTCATGAACCCTCAGCCAGTAATTCTGAATCATGTGACATTCCCATAATAAATGGAAAAAAGTCCCTTTGGAGTTACAACATTTCCAACAATTGTCATTGTCTCGAAGCTTCATCTTAAAAAGTCGAGAGGGGGTCCAATAATACCGATTTAAAATCTTAAATTGGATTAGTTTAATTTTTATGTCTCTGGAAACCTTTGAAATGTTTGTATATATATTTTCCCACTCCTTTTCTGTAATGTTAGTATTTAATTCAGCTGACCAAGTTGATTTTAAGGCATAAGATATGGGAACAACCTGTTTAAAGATCATAATGTAATAAATGGATGCCTCATGTCCCAGTCCATATACCTTAATAACTTCAGAGAGGAGATTTGACTGTTGTGGGGAAGCCTCTCCACCTATGACTGTTAATAACAAATGTCGTAATTGCAAATATTTCCAGAAGTTGTTTCTTGGCAAGTTATATTCTTTAGTTAACTTTTGAAATGACTTCAAATTGGTTCCCTCATACAAGTCTGACAATTTAACAATTCCCTTTTGTAACCAAACCTTCCATAGAAAATAATTCTTGTTGATTTGTAACTTGGGATTATTCCAAATACACGATTCTGAATTCAAATAAACATCCAGGTGGTAGGCCTGGGAAACCTTTTTCCATACATAGCATAGGTTGCTTATAATAGGGTGGGACCTTAACTTATGTGGCATTTTGCTAGACAGTACACTAATAGGAGCAATAGGGGACAAAAGTCCTTGTTCAATCTCAAACCAGGGAGGGGCTCTTTCAGGTGGTAATGCCCATTGAGCAATATGTCTTAAACAGAAGGCATAGTGATATAAAACTAATTTAGGGAGACCCATACCACCATTATTAGTAGGTATTTGTAATTTTTCTAGTTTTATTCTTGGGCGCCTACCATTCCATAGAAATTTTTTGCAAATGTGATCAAATCTTTTAAAATATTTATAAGATATAGTAACGGGAAGACATTGAAGCAAATAGTTTAGCCTTGGTATACAGTTCATTTTAAGTACATTAATTTTGCCCCATAATGATAACAAAAGTGGAGACCACCTTTCTGTATCTATTGATATTTTATTAAGTAGTGGGTCTAAGTTCTTTTTGACTATTTGTTCTATATCTCTCGGAAATAAAATACCAAGATATTTTATTCCTTCGCTTGGCCATTGAAATAATCCAGCTTGAAATAAAGTCTTTGGACAATATGGGGTCAATGGCAGAGCCTCAGACTTCGACCAGTTCACCTTGTATCCTGATAGTCTAGAAAATAATTCAATATTGTCTAAAAGGGCTGGGACAGATCTACTTGGGTCGGAAGCAAACCATAATATATCATCTGCGTATAGCATCAGCTTATGTGTAGAGTTTTTAATTGTAACACCTTGAATATTTGGATTTTGCCGTATAGCTGCAGCCAGTGGCTCAAGAGCTATACAGAAGAGTCCAGGTGACAATGCTGACCCTTGTCTGGTACCTCTGCCAAGTGTAAAATAAGAAGAAATGAAACCATTAGTTAAGACTGCAGCCTCTGGGTCTTTATAAAGGATCTCTATCCATCTCATAAATGATGGGCCAAACCCAAAAGTTTTAAGCGTATGAAACATGTACTTCCATTCTATCCTATCAAACGCCTTTTCGGCGTCAAGCGAAATGGCTGCTGCAGGGTCATCAACATCTTGCAAATACCACATTATGTTTATAAGGCGTCTAACGTTGTCAGATAAGTTTCTTTGTTTAATAAAACCCACTTGGTCTGGATGTATAATGGACTTAAGTGTTTTTTCCAATCTACTGGCTAATATTTTTGACAGAATTCGACAGTCTACAGAGATTAAACTGATAGGGCGATAACTCTTGCAGTTAGTTGAATCTTTGTCCTTTTTTAGAATTAAAGAGATAATTGCTTGATTCAAAGAAGATGGTAGTTTACCCTCCTCAAAAGTCTCAGCGAGCATCTTTTCAAACAATGGCAAAATATCCTCCGAGTATGATTTGAAAAACTCCGCAGTATAGCCATCGTGGCCAGGAGATTTACCTGTGGAAAGAGACTTAATTGCGTCTAATATTTCTTTTGAGGTGATAGGTGCATCTAGGTCTTTTTGTTCTGCTGCACTTATTTTAGGAAGGTCCAGATTATCTAGAAATGATAATATTTCATTATCTGTTGCAGTGCTTTCAGATGAATAAAGATTTATATAAAATTCCTTGAATGTATTATTTATCTCCCTTGTACTTGTCACCAAATTACCATGACTGTCTCTCACTGCTGCTATACAGGATTTGGAATCTTTTTGTTTAATGTACCTTGATAAAAATTTTCCAGCTTTGTCCCCTGATTCAAAAATATTCTGCCTAGCCCTAAATAAAAGAAATTCAATTTTTTTTGATATAATAGTATTGTACTCATACTTCAGTTTGGTCAATTTGTTTAGAGTTTCGTCAGATATACTCTTCTTTAGTTTGGCTTCTGTTGTCTTAATCTTGTTCTCCAACTCTATGAGCTGTGCCGTATTAAGCTTCTTTTTATGTGAGGCATATTGTATGATAAAACCCCTAAGAGTTGCTTTCATAGCCTCCCAGGCAATTCTTGCAGATGGGGCTGTAGGGACATTGGTCTCCATATAGAATTTTATCTGTGCCCGGAGTTCCTCTTTAAAGTTTGTATCCTGTAATAATGATGAATTGAATAGCCATCTCTGTGATCTAATTGATTCCTGATACGGGATGGTGTCCAACCTTACCATAGCATGATCTGTTAACAGAATACTGTCAATAGAGCAAGATTGGGTAAAAGGCAACATGGAGTTTGAAACAAGAAAAAAGTCTATTCGTGAGTAAACTCTATGAGCTCCTGAATAAAACGTATAATCCCTATCTGTTGGATGATTCAATCTCCATATGTCTTTAAGGCCCATGGAAGTGCACATCCTCTTAACAGTTAGTACAGAGTTAGGCAACCTACCCAGAGCTGGCTTACTACGGTCTAAAACATTGTCTAAAACTAGATTAAAGTCCCCCCCTAGTATAATAGGATAATTTCCAAGATTGTGTAGCTTATTTTCTAACTCCACAAAAAAAGCAGGGTGGTCAGTATTATGAGCATATATATTAGCAAGAATTAGAGTCTGACCTTGAATATCTGCTAGAATA
This sequence comes from Labroides dimidiatus, assembly GCA_030710495.1. Classification (NCBI taxonomy): domain Eukaryota; kingdom Metazoa; phylum Chordata; class Actinopteri; order Labriformes; family Labridae; genus Labroides; species Labroides dimidiatus. The sequence continues at coordinate 4,845,636 of CM061156.1, read as the reverse complement.
ATGACTATTCGTCCATCCTCATCCTTAAGTTCCTTCCTGAGTTTAAACTGTAAACATTTATTAATTAAAACAGCTACACCTCTACTTTTTGATGACCCTGCACTAAATGATACATGTCCCACCCAGTCCCTGCACAGTTTAGCTGATTCTTGGGGAGATGTATGTGTTTCTTGGAGGAATGCCACATGTAGATTTTTCGTTTTTAAATAATCCAGAATCTTCCTCCTTTTAGCTGCACAGCCCAAACCATTGACATTCCAAGTACCATAACCTAGAGTCCCTCCCTTGTCAGTCCTCATTCCTGTAAATGAAATTAACCCTTGAATAAAAGTCCATTTGCCTTGTACACTTTGATATAAATGGTGCAATGTCAAAAAGTATAAACAAAAAAGAAAAATCGATACATAAAGCAAACATTGTAGACCTCTGTGACACTTTCAATATACACCTAACAGTGAACCGTACTGTTTTCTGTAGAACTTGAACATAAAACAAAATCAGTATTAAAGCAACTATAAATCCTCTTAGGTCCATGACAAACAGAGCAGGCACAGCCCAAGAATGCCCTCTGCTCCGGGTTTCTTCAGACAAATGAGTTTGGATAACGATTCATTTAGGATATTAAAGTTTCTGTTTTCTCATCTTCTTTTTTTTTTTTAACTTTTTCAGGAAAATATTCACACATAGTCCGTTTAGTGAGAGAGAAACAATAACCAGCAACCAAAAAAGAGAGCCAGCAAATCCAGGATTATGCAAATATGAAACAATAAGTATTACTTAAATTCTGATTCAAGTGAAGTCAAAATATTTATACATGTAGGCTCTCTACCTAACCCATACCGTCAGTGGGACAGGGAGGTCTCCTAGTGTCCATGAACGCACCACTAAACATAAACAAAGCACCTCACCGTCTCAGGATGAAGTCCATAGCGTCCTCTGGATCGTCAGATATACGCGAGTTGTTTCCCTCCTAGTGTCCGTGAACGCACTGCGAAACATAAACAAAGCACCTCACCGTCTCTGGATGAAGTCCATAGCGTCCTCTGGGTTGTCAAACACGCGCGAATTGTTTCCCTCAGTGAAGATCTTCAGGTGAGCGGGATAGAGGAGGCTGAATTTAATCTTCCGCTCATGTAGCGCTCGTTTGCATTGAGAGAAAGCCTCCCGCTTGCTCTGGGTCTCCCTGGAGTAATCCGGAAAAATCATAATTCGGTTTCCATCCCATGTCACCTGTTTCTTGCTCCGAGCCGCTTCCATGATGTTCAGGCAGTCTTTATAGCGCAGAAAACGAGCCACGATCGTCCTGCTACGGTTCTTGCCCCCGTCCGTCCGACGTATCCCGATCCGATGAGCCCGGTCCATCTCTATCCCGCCTGGGGGAGGTTCAATGCCAAGGGACGCAGAAATTAGTTCGTTCAGAAAAGCCGAAGTGTCCTTTTTTTCCGCTCCCTCCGGTATTCCCACGAACCTAAGGTTGTTGCGCCTCGCTCTGTCCTCAGCTGCCGCAAGCCTGTCTGTTAGGAGTTGAATGTCTGTTTTGGTGGCTAGCGGGTTAGCTTTTCTGCTGGCCTGCTCGTCCTCCAGTTTGCTTACTCGGTCTTCCACCTCCGTAATACGAGAGATAAGGGAGGTTAGCTTATTATCCACGGAACACAAAGAGAGTCGAATTTCTTTCAGGTCAGCAGTTTCTTCCATAATTTTCACCAGCATAGCGTGAATTTGAGCCATGTCTGTGCCGTGGTCCGTGGACTTGCCCGCTGTTACATCTTTGCTAGCTGTACCTGCTTCCTCTCTGGGCATGTGGAGCTGAGTTTGAGTAGCAGATCGAAGTTTTCTTTGTTCCATAATTGCATTTGAACTTTTACAATCTTCTGACATATTTTGGTTTCAAGCAACACTTCCTCCTAAAAAAAATATATAATATCCAAACGTAAATAGGATTAATAAAGGATGTTGAACCCGAAGCGGACGAGAGCAAAACGTTAGGCTGCCATCTTCTACCGCTGCGTCACGTGACTCCGATGCAATACATTATTATACAGTGCAGTCAGATCTGACACAGTATGGTTATGGCAGAATACAGATAGATGTGACTCAGTTTCATATGATACAATCAAAAATGATGCTTGAAGCATGATCAGTGCAATATAATACAGAAAGATATGTTATGACATGATACAGTACAGCAGAATACAATATAATAAATACAAATAAGGTAAATGTCACGAGTCAGGGTAATGATTTAAGGCTGAGTCATTGTTTTATTCCACCGTTAGACAGAATCAAACGATTAAAGCTGCAGTTTCATCCTCTCAGATCTGTGAACAGTCAAACTGACCCTCGCAGTAACAGAGCTGGCTGTGGTTTGTTCGTACAGTCGACTCTCTCTCTCTCTCTCCCAGTTTGTCCCTCCAGTATGACTGCACACATTCCTGGCTGCACTCCAGCTTAAAGCGTCTTATTCATCCCCTGCAGATGGTTCTCAACAGTGCGAGGGGAGATGTGTGTTTTCTCTCAAGAGTGTGTGAAGGCTGAGGCTCAGGGGAATACAGACAGTCAGCTTTTCACAAATCACCTCAGCACATGAGGACAGAAAACTAAAGCATTTCAGCTTTTGACACTTTTGAAAGCAGACGTTCTTCACCGACAGAACCGATGAGAAAGCGTCTCAAGAAACATTGTACTGCTGCTGACAGTGAGACTAAACTCTAATGGCCGTCATTGGGTAAGAGCTCTGCTCTCGGTGACCTGAAGTCTGTAACATAACATCGGGGAGGCTTGTGGAATGTCAAAAATGTTATCCACCGCTGACCCTCCAGAGCTTCACCTGAAAGAAGTGTGTGTGTGTGCAGCTGAGAGACGAGTGTGTGAGTGAGTGTGAGCACATATATGCAGCCTGTGTGTGTTTACATGTAGTCTCTCTCCTGTGTGTGATGGAATCTGGCTGTCTCACTGTTGCAGACGTCTGAAAAAGCGAGCGGCCGAGAAGGTGCCCAGGCCAAAGGTTAATGTTTCAGCTGGTGGAAGGTACACTGTGTGAGAAACCCACCGTCCAGCGCCGCCTGCTGTCTGTGAGCGCGGACTGACAGCGGGTTTCCTGCTGGAGTAGAAAAGACCCCTTTAGCTTCTGTTGACTAGAGTAGATTTCTCTCTTTCATATCAGGTTATGATGTGCAGCATGTGAATGTGTTTTAGATGTTTCTCAGCATCAGTCGCTTCTCTGGTTGGTTTATTCCTCTGACATAAAACAGACTAATCAAGAGGAAAAAGACTTATTTAACATTTAAACCTCTAAATCTGGCTCACACATCATCATCATCCATCAATATGTAAACTTTTTAAGATCTTTTCTTCTGATTGGTCGGTTTTGTCAGTCTGTTCTGAGTCCCAGGTTTTTTTTCCCTTGTTAATCTGATTTCACTCTTTCAGTCTAACTCCATTTTGCACATGGCATGCTTTTTGAAAGAGGTTAGAAGTTTTACATCCTGGCATTTCTTAACAGAAAAACAGTCTGACCTGTGTCAGGTAGAATCTGCGAATAGTTCGACACAGCAGCTCGTTCAGACGTGACAAAATACAAGCAAATGTCTCCTCGTCCAAGTCTCATCTTAGACCTCCACCGTCAGCCTGGAAATACATGCTAAAAGTTTCAAAATAAAAGTGGGTTATACTTCTTCTTATTATCAACAAATAAAAGCCAACAGTGAAGTAAAAACAGTCCAATAAAACTAAGGGAACTAAATATATAGTTTATTATATTTGATACATGAGTTTCAAATACCTCGATCTCATCAACATGATGAACATTTTTAGAAAAGCTTGTTGTTTTTTTTTCAGGAAACTCATCGCTAATTTTCAAGAAGCTGGGCTAAGAAAAACATCTGCATTGAATTAATGCATATTTACTTAAAACTTTACTAAAAAAGTTGCTAAAACCGGCCAATTTGTCAAATATGATACAAAAAAAAAATATTATTATATAATTCTTGTTTGCTTTAGCGAAAACACCAGCCTTTATCATTTATTGCTCCTCTTGGTCACAAAGCACTGCCATGCCTCAATGAAATTAATGTGATAACTCTCGGTTCACATTGTGAAAAATAACATGAATGTAGCACCAGTTTTACTAACAAACATGTAAATACTCATGATTTACATCTCACAAACTACATATCCAAAGGTAAGAGGACATTACAGCTGAATACTTGATTTTTGTGTCCTCTTACTTTTGGCTCTGCAGTTTTTAACCGCCTGCGTGGTTTCATTCTTCAAATGTGTCTTTGTCTTGATGCTTTTGTAAAGCATGTGTCTCTTTTTATGAATCCTCTGAATACAGACGTGTAACCGAGGGTTTAAACGGCGTTATAACAGCTCATCGTTCACTTTTGTCACCTCATGTTCTCCTTCACTGTTCAGTCTAACCCGTGTTTACGTTTCAGGCCGACATCCAAAGCTAAAGCTAACTCTAAGTCTAAACAGAGCAGCCCTGGAAAAAGGTAACCTGAGGATAAGCTATTCAGTGGGTTGACACACACACACACACACACACACACACACACACACACACACACACACACACATACACACACACACACGCTGTATCCAAAACGATCAAACAGAACGTGTTCTGATAAGAACGTGTGAAGCGTTTCTGGAAAAGTTTTGGATGTGCAGACGAACAGAAATAGTTTATTTCACCCTGTCCTGTCCTGCACGAACACCTGCCCTGCACATGTTAGGATTAACACCTGTAAGAAAGAACGTGCGGAAGTTTAAGAACAAAAGTCTGTCTCATTTGAACCAGTATCTGAATGCTTTCATTGTGCAGATGTATTTCCTGTTTTACATTCACCCACTTTATTAGGTACACCTTGCTCATACAGGGTTGGACCCCTTTTGCCTTCAGAACTGCCTTAATCCTTCTTGGCATAGATTCAACAAGGTACTGGAAACATTCCTCAGAGAGTTTGGTCCATATTGACACAATAGCATCACACAGTTGCTGCAGATTTGTCAGCTGCACATCCATGATGAGAATCTCCCGTTCCACCACATCCCAAGATGGGTACACTGTGGTCATAAAGGGATGGACATGGTCAGCAACAATACTCAGATAGGCTGTGGCGTTGAAACGATACTCAGTTGGTGCTAAGGGGCCAAGAAAATATCCCTCACACCATCACACCACCACCACCAGCCTGAACTGTTGATACAAGGCAGGATGGATCCATGCTTTCATTTTGTTGATGCCAAATTCTGACCCTACCATCCGAATGTCGCAGCAGAAATCAAGACTCGTCACACCAGGAAATGTTTTTCCAATCTTCTATTGTCCAGTTTTGCTGAGCCTGTGCAAAATGTAGCCTCAGTTTCCTGTTCTCAGCTGACAGGAGTGGCACCCGGTGTGGTCTTCTGCTGCTGTAGCCCATCTGCCTCAAGGTTCGACGTGTTGTGCGTTCAGAGATGCTCTTCTGTAGACCTCAGTTGTAACGAGTGGTTATTTGAGTTGTTGCTTTTCTATCAGCTCGAACCAGTCTGGCCGTTCTCCTCTGACCTCTGGCATCAACAAGGCATTTTCACCCACAGAACTGCCACTCACTGGATATTTTCTCTTTTTCGGACCATTCTCTGTAAACCCTAGAGATGCGTTAACGAGCAGGTGGACAGGTGTGCCTAATAAAGTGTCCGGTGAGTGTATATCTACGGATGTTAAAGTCAGGATAATCAGGTTTCCCTCTCTGTCTCCGCTCCCTCCAGGTTGTATTTGGAGCGTCAGAAGAATTACTTCCACATTCACTCTGTGGCATGCACGGGCACCGAGGTCCACCTGGCTGCCTGCCCCCTGGAGTTCAGCAAACCCAACGTAACGTCCACCTGCCAGGGCGGGATGCCGGCCGTCGTGAGCTGCATGCCGGGGCCGCAGTTCATGCAGAACAGTGGATTGAAAAAGAAACTAAAGATCTCGGTAACTGACTCAACTTGTCTAGGATGGATTTTTTGGTCATGTAGCAAACAGGGAAATGTGATAAAGCTCCTAAAAGAAGCCAACCAGTGTATGTTGACTGACGTTTTTGTGTCAAGGAAGGGTCAAATGACTTTTTCTCTACACTCTGACTGGTTCGTAGAGTAACGTGAGGCTGAAAGGGGGAGCCAGGCTGGGCGAGGGTCGCGTGGAAGTGCTGAAAGGCAATGAGTGGGGGACGGTGTGTGACGATCGCTGGAACCTGCAGTCAGCCAGCGTCGTCTGCAGAGAGCTCGGCTTCGGCAGTGCCAAAGAGGCTCTGACGGGAGCCCGCATGGGACAAGGTAAGAAAGAGGGATGGTCAGTCACTTAGGAGTATCATCTGTTGCACAATCAAAGAGGAGGAGGAGCTCAGTTCAGCCATCAGCCGTCCGTCTGCAGCCAGTTTTTATCTCTCAGGTCATCTTTTGACCTCAGAAAACTGATAATCTGCTCTCACAGATCCACATTCCTGCACAGATCCCTCAGTGGGCGTTTATTTTAATAAGTAAAGGAATGTAGTGCATGACGAAAGACAGACCCGAGCTCACGAATGCTCAAATTTTTTTGCATTCAAAGCGAGAAATGTTCCCCAGACACATGTAAGCTCTGTGTCTCTGGCAGTAAATCTCGCACACACATTTCAGCATTCATTTTTTATCCTGTATGTTTTCTTGTTAGTTCTTCCATTCAAGTTTTGGGGTTAACAGTCCTGAGATTCCACCGAAGGAGAAACAAGCGGCCTTTTGAGTCTCAGCTCTCAGAAGCTCTGGGTGGGGATGTCTGCTCCTGTGTGTGTACATTTTGATTTCTACCACAGAGGAAGTCAGTGGAGGAGACTTTTAGGCAGCAGGTACACAGACTTTTGACCACGAACTGGCTGCAGAGCTGAAGGAATTCCTTTAAAAAGGAATCACAGCCGCCTCGAGTTTTTTTTTTTTTTTTTTTTAAGATTGGTTTATTCAAAAAGCTTAAACTTTACAAGGAAATCCACTGTCAGTATAAACATACTGTGGTGCATTTCAAACAGACATAAAGAAATTTATGACTTTATTTTCGTAAATTTTTTATTTTATTCTCGTAATTTTTTTACTTTTTCTCGTAAATTTATTTTTTCCTGTGAATTTCCTTATTTTTTTACTTTATTCTCGTAGATTTATTTTCTCTTGTAAATTTGCAACTTTTTTCTCGTAAATTTTTGACATTATTCTCATAAATTTTTGACTTTATTCTCATAAATTTTTGACATTAATCTCATAATTTTTTGGCTATTTTGCTGGTAAATTTATCTTTTCTTGTAAATTTACAACTTTTTTCTTGTAAATTTTTGACTTTATTTTCGTAAATTTATGACTTTTTTTCCTCATAAATTAATGTTTTCTTGCATATTTACAACTTTTCCTCGTAAATTTTTTACTTCTTTCTCGAAAACTTTTTACTTTTTTCTGGTAAATTTATTTTTTCTTGTAAATTTATTTTTTCTTGTAAATTTACAACTTTTTTCTTGTAAACTTTTGACTCAATTCTCGTAGATTTTTGACTTTTTTTCTCATAAATTTATGTTTTCTTGTAAAGTTACTACTTTTTCTAGTATTTTTTTTTTACTTATTCACATAAATTTTTGACTTTTTTTCTAGTAATTTTTTTGTATTCTCATAAATTGGCATCAGAGGTTTTCTATTCTTGAAGCTGATCAAAGTCCAGACAGCAGGACGACAAAGACGCGGATCATTATAATCTGATCGAATCAACTCATTAGATGGATTCACCCTTTAAGAGTTTAATCCAACTGTCTCCAAATGAGATCAATTGTGTGCATTGGATTAAAAGAGCTCACCTTGTGGGATCTGGAAGAAGTTCAGGGCTGGAGTTCATTTACAGGGTGAGCTTTGGAAGCTGCTCATAAACACAAAGTCTGGACGGATGGAGCGGCAGTGTGCACAGGTTCTTTTTTTTAATTTTCACCTGTGTGTCCGTCTGCAGGGATGGGGCCCATCTACATGAATGAGGTGAAGTGCCTGGGTCTGGAGAAGTCCATCTGGAACTGCCCGTTTAAAAACATCACGTCGGAGGACTGTCAGCACATGGAGGACGCTGCTGTCCGCTGCAACGTGCCCTACCTGGGCCTGGAGAACTCGGTCAGAGCTCTGCCTTCTTTATGGAAGTCTTCACTTTAATGTTTATCTGGAAAGTCAGGAAGTAGCATCAGAATGAGAGACGAAATGTGAATGTATCATAGAAAATAACATACAGTATGACATTTGTTTTAATATTTATTCATTAACTTGCTGCTCTTGAAGTATTTAGATGTAGAGCTGATACTTAAAACAGCTCACCCGCCTCTCCTTCACTGCTGTCAGGGAGAAAAAACAGCTTCATAATTTGTTGATTTCTCAGATTCTTATGCTCTGACTCAGTTCAGTCACTGGAAGGAAACCCAAAGTTAAATTTCTCTTCTGTGACTTCTTTCTGACAGCAGTGATTTCCTTCTAACTTCACTCATACTGGTGCTTGTTTCACTGAGATGCACGCAGGCATGCGGGCTGTGAGGGATAAAAACTCTGACAGTTTTTATCCCACCTGGTCCTCGTGTATCTCTGTTTTCCGCTCTAACCCGTCGGCCTCACACAGATTCGAATCACAGGCGGTCGGACCCGCTATGAGGGCCGTTTGGAGGTTCTGAGCACAGACTCCAATGGGACGCAGAGCTGGGGTCTGATCTGTGGGGAGACCTGGACCACCAAGGAGGCCATGGTGGCCTGCAGGCAGCTGGGCTTGAACTACGCTAACCAGGGCCTGAAAGTAGGTTATTAACATGACGGGGAGCTAACTGTCTGCGCTGACTCTCTCTGTCTGGGTGTCTTTTTGTGACATATGAACCTATAATGTACTGTCAGAAACATTTAAGACCTTTTTTTCTCTCTTTATGAAAGCTCAAAATGCGAAATCATTCATCATAAAAGAGAGAAACACTGCTTTTCTTCCTCGGCCATGCTAAAGATTGGTGTGTTTATCTTTGGAACATGTATATTAATGTCTGACAGCACATTATAGCTTCCATATGGAGTCGATGCTAATTTTTCTTCATGGGGAAACATAACGCTGTTTCTGGTTTCTGGTTTCTGGTTTCAAAGCAGACACACATGAAGTTTCTAATCAAACTAAAAGAAAAAAATACTCACCACTAAAGCCAAGTGGTGACCTCATCTGGAAACCACGACAGCGTTTTCCACATCTAGAGAAGTCTAACCAAACTCCAACGAAACAACCCCCTCCTCTGCCGCCGCCGCCGCCGCTGCAGGACAGAACAGGATCAATGACAGTTTGAGTTCAGACAGTTGAGAGACAGGACAGGAAGTGTGTCCCTTCACTGACTCCCTGCAGGACTTGTCTGCAGATCCGGATTGTGGGCGGCCGGAGCAATTATGAAGGCCGAGTGGAGGTTCAGGTGGGGTCCAAGTGGGGCACAGTGTGCAGCACAGGCTGGACCACAAAGGAAGCCATGGTGGTTTGCAGGCAGCTAGGGCTCGGCTACTCCATGCATGCCATCACTGTAAGTACAGGAGCAGAGATCCGACTCACAGTGTGAGTTCACGTGTTTCAAATGTGGAAAATTACATAAAAAATATGCTGTCAAAGTTTGATGTTAATGAACAGTTTTGATCTAAAAAGAGGAAGAAGCTTGAATTCCTGAAGATAGTTAGGCTTCAGTAACATGGGACACATTTATATTTATGCTTAAATAAGGCAAAATAATAATAAGAGAAACTAAAAGACTTTTTAAAAAACTTTATAGCCTACTTTAAAAAAAATCCATTAATGTTTGTTTATAAGGACTAAAGCCACATTACGTCACAGCTTGAGAAACCAAACATAATAATAATAATAATTATTATTATTATTATTATTATTAGCAAGTTAAAAGCAAAGTAAAAAGCCGTTTTTTGTGTGTTTTTAACTGAGTCTCGAAGGCGGTTGGGTCAGCTGTGTCACGGTTTTGTTGTGGGAGTGAGTTCCAAAAGGAGGGGGCAGCAACAGAAGGCTCTGTCCCCCCAGGTCCTTGTCCTTCAGTGTTAGTGTTTTGGGATTTTTAAGTTCTTAGTCTGCAATTGGGTCCTCCTATTCGTTGTGACAGGGTGAACTGACCAGAAATGGACCCAGTGGATTAGTTTGATAGTTTGGACTGTTTTCACAAAATAAAGCAGGAAAAAAAAGCAAACGATCTCAATGAACAAGATAACAAACATGCATAGCCTTAGTTTTTTGTATTTATGGAGTTTTGATATGAAGAAAGTGAGAGTTTAACACACTTTTAGTGTTGTGAAAATGTGAAGACTTCCAGTTAGTAATCCCATCGAGCCCCTCAGTATCTGTGGTTATTTTTCTCATAAACTCAACATCACACAGTGTCCTGAGCGAGCAGCCAAACATGACTCATGAACATCTGTTTCTGACTGCAGCAGCTTCTCCCTGAAACTCTGCAGCTCCACGTTTCACTGAGCTCTCCCTGATCCATGCGCTCTGTTTGTTGTTGTCTGACCCGTTTTAAGGAGACCTGGTACTGGGACAGCAGCAACGTGACGGAGATGGTGATGAGTGGAGTGAAGTGCACGGGGACTGAGATGTCTCTGAGTCAGTGTCAGCATCACAAAACCGTCAGCTGTCAGAAGTCTGCAGCCAAGTTTGCAGCGGGGGTCATCTGCTCGGACAGTGAGTGAACAACAACAGACTTTTTTTTGTTTAGAATTAAATGTTTACAGTCAATCACTGACTGTTTAGCTGCTTGTGACCAGTTGGAAGAATATTTTGCATGTTAGAAGTTTTGGATGTCTGACAGCGTATTCTCACAATAATGCTCATTCCCTTTCTGATTTCTAAGATAGCAGACAATAAGCACCTAAGAGACATGATTTGGACAACTGAAATACAAATAAGCTGCTTGCAATTCATTAGAAAAAAAGCTCTGGAGAAACAATGCCTTTATACATGCACATGGAGCTCTGTAATGGCTCAGTGTTAGTGTCCCACTCTGTGATTCTTACTGAAATACATTATCTAGCCAACAGATGTAAGACTCAATAGATATGCATCTTCACCATTGCTTATTTTAAACAGTCAAAATGTGACAAATGTGCAACAATCAAAAAAATGTAACAGTTTGAACCAGGTTGTTCCTTCGCCATCAATACTGGTCAGGCACTCAAACATCCTGCATCCCCGCAGCTCTCAAACTCACCACGGCCTACATCTTCTTTTACTACAAGCCAATGGACACAAGAGTGCATAGATGCAAGGCACAAGAGCCAATGAATGCCAGAGGCAAGAGCCGATAGATACAAGAGCCAATAAATGCCAAAAGCATAAGCCGATAAATGCAAGAGCTGAAAGATGAAAGAGGCAAGAGTCGAAAGATGCAAAGCCAGTAGATGCAAGAGGCAAGAGCCAATAAATGCAAGAGGCTATAGATGCAAGAGGCTGGGGTGATGGATGCAAGAGCCACAAAACACCAGAAGCAATCCAATAAATGCAAGAGCCAATAGATGCAAGAGCTGTTAGTTGCAGGAGCCTATAGATGCAAGATTAAAGAATCAATAGATGTTTGAGGCGATAGATGCAAGAGGCAAGAGGCAATAGTAGCAAGAGCAAGAGTTGATAGATGCAAGAGGCAGTAGATGCAAGAGGCAATAATTGCAAGAGGCCAGGGGTAATGGATGCAAGAGCCAAAAAACACCAGAAGCAATCCAACAAATGCAAGAGCCGATAGATCCAAGATTCAAGAGTCAATAGATGCATGAACCAGTAGATGCAAGAGGCAATAGACGCAAGAGCAAGAGTTGATAGATGCAAGAGCTGTTAGTTTCAAGAGCCCATAGATGCAAGATTCAAGAGTCAATAGGTGCAAGAGGCGATAGATGCAAGAAATTGATAGATATGCATTGATTATTAATTCCATTATGACCACCTGAGCAATCTCATACAACTCATTGCAATAACTCTGTTGTAAGTTTTCTTTAAGTAAGCTTCTACTCTTAAGGCTTTTGTTGACATGTCAGAAAGATGAATACTAAAAAGCATTAATATTCTCTGACTTGTATGTCGGTCCAATATTCATTTCTGTGTTTAAACGTCTCTTTTGTCCTTCATGCTAATCCTACTCCTGCTCTTCCTCCCAGCTGCCTCTGACCTAGTCCTGAACGCTCCTCTGGTCCAGCAGACGGTCTACATCGAGGACCGCCCCCTGCACATGCTCTACTGCGCTGCAGAGGAGGACTGTCTCTCAAAATCTGCTGCCAAAGCCAACTGGCCCTACGGCCACAGACGCCTGCTCCGCTTCTCCTCACAGATCCACAACATCGGCCGCGCTGACTTCAAACCAAAAGCCGGGCGTCACTCCTGGGTCTGGCACGCCTGTCACGGGTAAAAATCTTCAGTCAGAGGACGATGTTTGCTCTGAGATATTTGTGATCAGCTTTGACAACATGTCTCTCTGTTATACAGCCACTACCACAGCATGGATATTTTTACCCACTATGACCTGCTGAACTCAAACGGCACCAAAGTGGCAGAAGGACACAAGGCCAGCTTTTGCCTGGAGGACACAGACTGTCAGGAGGGTGAGTCTCCCGCCGGTCATAACTATAAAATTTTAATCTGATCTTAAAATTTCAGTTTTGCACTTTTAAAACAGGGAAAAAAACACAAAATATTTACATTAAAGGGGCTGAGAATTCATGAGATTACCCAAATATATCATTGGGTATCAAGGGTTGACTTTTAATCTCTCAGACTTTAAATCTACAAACTTTGCTGATTTTGTTTCTTTCAGGTATTTCAAAAAGGTATGAGTGTGCAAACTTTGGCGACCAGGGCATCACTGTGGGCTGCTGGGATTTGTACCGCCATGACATCGACTGCCAGTGGATCGACATCACAGACGTCAAACCTGGAAACTACATTCTTCAGGTGAGCGTGTTTCTTACATCTGCATGGTGTCTCATTGTAAAGTACTTTACCACTTCCTCTTATCTCTATATCTCTATATCTCTAAATCTCTCTCCTCTCCAGATTGTGATAAATCCAAATCATGAGGTGGCAGAGAGCGACTTCACAAACAACGCCATGAAATGCAACTGCAAATATGACGGACATCGAATCTGGCTCCACAACTGCCACATCGGTGAGCCGCTGGACAAACTGCTGCTTCAGAGTGTTAATGATGTCACGTTACTCTCGAGCAGACTGTGACTCTGTTTCTTATGGTTCCTTTAGGTGATGCATTCAGCGAGGAAGCTGAGAGGAGGTTTGAAAAATACCCCGGACAGCTCAATAACCAGGTTTCCTAATCTACGGCGAGCTCAACCACAGATTCTCTCTTTTTGAAATGGATTCCCCTCAGATCTCACGGAAGAAACCAGCAGTGTTGTTCCAGCAGTGAATGTGTCGTTTGGGACTTTTTATACTTGAATCTTCAAGTGCTTATTATTTTAATTTTTCATTCTTATGCGAGTTTTTTTTTTTTAATCACAAGAAGGGATTTTTAAAGCCAGTAGTACAATCTGTGTTTGACATCCATTGATGTTTTTTTTTTTTCATTAAATGAATGAGGTTTTCTTTCTTTCTTTTTTTTTTACAGCTATTTTATGATACTTGGAGTCATCACAAGAACAAACGCAGCTCTGTGGATGTTTTACTGGTCTAACAGCTTCATTTCGAGTGTTACGGACATAAAAGACGCCGAGTCCTGTTTCCAAAACACCTGAAATTCATCACTTAATTATTACCTTGATAATTCATTAACATAACATCTTCAAATAACTGGTTTCTGCACAGTTTTTGCCATCTTGTGAAGCTCTGAGTCCTAACACACCTGCCTCCATCCACACCTACTTTGTGAATGTATTTATTGCCAGTAATGAAGAGAGGTGCTTTAAAGACACTTTTTATGGGCGTTTTTGTGCGTTTGCTTTGTGGTTTCGAAGCCACTTGTAGCTTTAGTCTGTGTGTTTCATGTGTATAGAGTGCATTTAGGACCACAACACAGAAAAACTACGATAACCTTAAAGAGTTGCTGTATGTTCGAGTATGCCGATGTAATCGCACCCGCTGCACCAAATAAAAAGACAGGAGTAAAAACCTAGTTGTGTGTGGGAGTCGTTTGAGTAATAACTGCTCTGTCTGTGATGAAACTGAAGGGACTTGTTAATGGGGCTGCCAAGATTAGTCGACTAGTCACGAAGCCGTCGACGATCAAAATCATCGGCGACTTATTTAATAATCGACGTCGTCGTTTTAATATTTTTTAAGCTTTAATTTTCCCTCAAAACTGCCGCTGTCCTTTCACCTGTCTCGTCTGCCGTTCTGTCCCTGACGCATCTGCGCAGAAGTGGTAACCAGGGTAACCCGTGATGTCACCGGAAAAGTTATGCCCAACGGTATCATGGCTAGCCGGCAACAGAGCTCGAAAGTTTGGGAGCATTTTTCCAAAATAAAGGAGAAAAGTGTGCAAAGCAGAAATGGCCTTCAATGGCAGTACGACGGCATCTGAAAAGAAAGCACGTCATGGCTGATTTATTTTCTGACGAAGAATGACAATCTCGGTAAGCTAATTGGCTAGTTGGCTGCTAACATTAACGTCAACAGGGAGCTACCTACTTAATAGGGATGTCATGTTTGAATGGACAATTGGTACATTAAAAAAATGTCAGAAATGCTGCTACAAACTGCAAAGTTCATTAAAAGTTGAATGAACTTACAGAATTTTTAATCTCTCTATAACAAGATCTCCAAACCTGCAGAGTCTAAAAAGTGATCATCAGGACTGCACTCAACATCTCTTGAACTGACCGTGACACTGAAGTCAGCAGCCTGCCGTCCTGATGCTTGGCTCAGAGTTCATCTACACCTTCGGTCGCGTTTCCTCTAATCCTGACCTCTGCTCTCGTGTTTGAACAATCCCATTAACCTCGGATACCGATCGCATTAACTCTGCGCAACGCCTTACGGTGACTTAACCCTGCAGCCTGTGAACATCTGCAGCTCCAACATGCTACAGCCCTGAGATGATCCTGGTAGCAGATCAACAATACAACACTTCCTGTTTTGTTGCTCAAACACTCAACAGATAGGTAAAGGTGTAGTTATGCACCATTTGGCACAAGCCTTATGTCATATTAAACAAAGAAACTGATTTACTCCTTAGATAAATTTCAGTCTGTAAAGTCTCAAACATCCCATCAAGTTTTTTTTTTTAAGTCACGGAATTTAAATTCTTCCTTTTTTCAGATTGCCTGATTCTCCCCAGGTTTTCACCTCTGACCACCATCATCCCTCTAACCTCTCAGAGGAGGATTAACCTGCTTCAGCTGCACGTTGCTCTGAGCTTCTTCAAAACACAAGCAAAGAGGATTATTTACATGGCGCCCCCAAGAGGACAAAAGCTTCAAGTGCAGGATTGAAGGATGTGATACAGAGATTCATAATATTTTAATGGAACGTCACATAGTTGAGTTTACTTAAACATTATCTGAGAGGACAGTTAACGATGAAACATCTTAGAGTAATAGTACAGCACACAATGAGACAACTGAAGTAGAAACAAGCAGAAGAGAAGCTGCTGAAAAGCTCTCCATGCCCCAGATATTTTTCCCTCCTGTCACAGTTACGATGATCCTCTCGCTGCTTTTTGTGTCAGTTTGAAGAGCATCCCCCTCCCAGAGCGGCTCAGACTGACACTTTGCTGTGTGTCCCTGTTTGAGACGTATCCAGGTGTGTCCTTTGTGTCACTGCAGCACTGTCTTTTTAATAACCCGTCCCTGTTTGTCGATGGCAAAGTTGTAATTCTTTGGATTGTCCAGAGCTTCTTCTATTCGCTGATCCAAGTTCTCCAAGGTGATGAAGTTCTTTGCATCCTCCTGGAAGACATAAAATATAACATGAATCTTAACTCCCAATATAAGAGAAAGAGCCAAGAGGTGATTACTGAGGGAAATAGATCCATACCTGTAGTTGTAAAATCTCCCTCTCTCTCTCTTCAATAAATTCTTGCTGTTCTTGTTCTCGTTTGATAACAGCTTCACTCTGCTTGCGCTCTGCTTCCGCCTTTTCCTTCAGGATCCTCTGAATCCTAAAAAGTTACATCAGAGAAAGTAGATACAGGGGAGAAAACAAGACGTTCATCAAATATCAATCTTAGTGCGTCTTTTTTTGAATAGATTTTTCATTGAATTATTAATTTTCTACCTGATTTGTAGAAGGCGTTGGTTCTCCTGGTCGTTCCAGGCCATGAGGGCGTTGTGCTCCTCCTCCTCCTGCCTCGCTCTCTCTGCTGCGAGGGATCCCGTCTCCGCCTCGTATTTCTTCCTGAGAACCTCCTCCTTAAACTCAAGACTGACGCACACACAGAGGATCAAACCAGACTTTAAAATGGGTTCAATTCACTCATTTCAAATAGACTCATATCTTTTGGATCATTAGAATCTCGTGGTTTACAAAGAAAGTATGTCTTCAGCAATTTTTGTATGAATTTGACTGTTAATGATAATATGTCATAAATATTTCTGTAAATATTTTCCTTAACAAAATATGCTATTTTACTTTGCTCTGAGACATATTTTTTGTTTAATTGAACCAGGTTTACTTTAAAAAAAAAAATAGAGAATATAAGGCTTTGGAAAAAGGGAAATTTGGTGGGTAAAGTATTTTATTATTATTATTGTTATTATTATTATTAATTTTTACCCCAAAAAAGTGTATAAACCTTTTTTATTTATGTGAGCATTTCTCCAAAGGTGGTTTACAGTCAAATAAAGATCATAATTGTTTTTTATTAACATTTTTTTCTTTATTTTACCTTAAATACCAATTAATATCAGAAAAAAAAGTTAATAACTACATAAATAATAAAACACCAGAAGGCCCTCTAAGGTCGACAACAGCTAACTTGAGTGAAACGTACCGCAGAGCCCTCATAATCAACTGGTACTCCGTGTATCTCTCCTTTAGAACCACCATCTCCACCGGGTCGACGGGTGGAGGCACTTTGATTCGCCCCTCTTTGGATTTGGCCACCGGGTCTGTGCGGGACTTTCTGCCCCGGACAGCCTCCACGAGCACGGCGCTCCTGGGAGTGAGGAGCCGGGCCGTTTGGACGGTCCTCCCGCCGATTATTTGAAACATGTCGGCGTTAAGGTGTGGTAAAAACGCAGAGTGTCCTATTCTGGATGTGACTCTTACGCTTATTTCAGGTTAGGAAGTTCACTTTGAGAGAGAAATGTTATCGACGCAAGGCAGCCGCCATGTTGGTATCCTTTGACCGCGGGAAGTAATCACCAAAAGAAAAAAAAGCTAACACGGCGTTAGCCTCTACTGCCATCTGTAGGGAGGACAAAGGGCAGTTGAGGTAAATTTCTGGACAAAAAAGGATTGTCAGTTAACAGCCTCCCTTCAAGTGTGCCCGTTTTTCGCATAATACAAAAGCCAAGCCTGAAATCAAGCCTGCTCCAACGGCAGATAGCTAAGCTAAGCTACAAACATTAAGTGGAAACTAGTTTGTTGAGTCAGATGCAGCCAAAAAATAGCGCATTTATTCAAAGACTCTGCTTTTATACAATTTTAAGGTACTTCTATCAAGTTTTCACTCTTTCTTTTACCTTATACTTATAATGTGTGCCTTTTATTAAACAACATTTATGTCACAGCCTAAATAAATTTGTATTTGGCTCATAATATGTATCAGGATGCATTTCTTCTACCTTTGGTACTTAGTACTTTTACATTGTGTTGCATCTACTGCTTTGACTGTAACTGACATGATAATGCTGTATCCTCTCATGTATTAATATACCACTGACTGTTATGTTTGCTGAGCTGTTGTTTTTTTTTTTTTACATAATGTTGAGACAAACTCTTTGTTTCTCCAGGCTTCAGTGTGATGTCTGCTGTGAGCCTGATGATGGATGGTCCTGCTGAGGCTGAGCACCAACACCTTACAGCTACAGCCAGCTTGCCAGGAACATGGGATGATGGGAAATGGTGCAGTGCCGCTGTTTGTGTTGTTCCTGTGACATTGAGGGCTGTAAGTAAGGGGAAATCCGAGCAGGGTGCAAAATGTTAGCAGCAGCCTCTAAACTTTAAAAAACAGGGGTGAAAAATATTTGCTGTCCACTGCAGATTCAGCCCGTAGTATTGCAGCGATAACATTCCTGTCACTTATATCACTTCAAGTCTAAAACTTCAACTCTTATCATAAATAATTTATCACACTTAAAGGCACCTTAAGGGATTTTAAACCACACTCTTTACTTTGTAAAAGACATAATTATTCGTTTTTACAGCTGTTTTGTATCAAAACAGATGCAGGGATGGAATTTAGACTATTGTTGCTCAATAATTGTTGATTTGAAAAATGAAAGCCATGTTTCAAAGCAAAATTGCAAAACATACTAACTTAACTTAAACTCTTTCAAATATGAAGGTGTTTGCTTACAGATTTGTGAAATAGTAGGAAACACTTCCAAAAAAATAATCTGTACACGAGAGCTTGAGTGGAAACACATCAAACAGAGGGCATCTTTAGAGCTTGTTATTGAAATCACCAAACACAAAATAAAACAGGAGAGGTGACGTGATTTGCAGGTCAGTTATATGTTTATTCAGCTTGTTGCCGGCTGTTACAGGGACACCTAGTGATGGTGCAGACTTTGATTTAGTTTCTCTTAGTCCTAACGTCAGCTGACAGACAACAAGGAGCTCCTGCACATTTCTTTCAGTTTCGTCTTTTAGCTTGAATGAAATCATAGAACAGAATAGAAACAACTAACGCAGATAGGCTGTGAGACACACTGCTTAAATTTAAGAAGAACCCAGTAACAATTAGTCTTCCGCAGCATTTACATGTCCGAACAGTTTCGAAGGAAAAGATAACGTTGATTTTTAAATAATCTGCCAATTATCAGAAAGACACAAACTGATTCTGTCTCATAAGCTTGTTGTGTTTGTGTTGATGTAAATGCAGAGGAAGAACAACTGAAAGGACAAAAAACGAATCTCTAATTTAATATAGTGAAAAGAAAATTTTAAGGTTACTGGTTCACTGACTGCTACTGCAGAACCAGGGGTGCAGGACAATGCACGATTGATTGGAAGAGTTCCTGCGGGTTTGTTGAATCAGATTAAGCAGATAAAGTCCAAGCAGGGAGGGATAAAGGACTTTTTGTCCTCCTTCACAAACACTTGGTCAAATGTTTGCATAGTGAGGGTCAGGACAGGTCTAATAGTAACTCTGCTGCTTGAGCTTTAACATGTTCAGCCGCGAGGAACTCAACCAAGACAATACTGCTGTCCGGCGTAGCTATGCGACTAATGCAGTGCAGCCACTCTGTCTTCATGATGTGGTGTCGAGCGTGTGTAGAAGAAGGGGGACTTCTGTTGGACCTCTTGTTTAGTACAAGGGCGCATCTGTCTTGAGGAGGATGAGCTTTGGTTTGATGTTTGGTTTTCGGGGGTGGGAGGGAGAAAAGAAGATGGTATCCGGGAAAGGAAGGGAGGGAGGGAGGGAGGAAGGAGATGACGGAAGAGATGAAAGAAATGAAGGGGGGAGGAGAGGGGCGATGTTCAGATCAGGGTATGAAGAATTCAGGTTAATGCCAGTGATACTGGTGGCATTTTTAGTTGAGGGCTGGAAGGGAAGGGTAAGCCAGTCGGATCTCTTCACCCTCCAGAAGTTTCCTGAAAGAAAGAGAGAAAAGGTGCTCGAAATCAGTTCACTTTGCCTTTTTTTTTTTTAAGCCCAAAAGGCTTAAAATAAAACATGAGCTAATCTGTCCAATTCTGTGGTTACATAAATCGGATTATAATCAGATTAGATGTAAATTCATTAACCTTTATATTCCATATATTCAAAGTAAAATCCAATAAAAAAAATTCCCCACACATCTTGATAAATATCCGCAATGTTTGTAATGTGCAAAGGATTGTGGGCCACAGCCGTAAAGTGAAATGTATACGTCTGTGTGACCTCAGCTGACTTTGAGACTGTCTCACCTGTACGCAGCTATCTCGATGTCCAGAGCCATCTTCACGTTGAGAAGGTCCTGGTACTCTCTCAGGTAGCGCGCCATCTCCTGCTTGGCGTCAGAGATGTCTCGCTCCAGCTCACTTATCCTCACCTTGGAAAGCAGAGGAGAGCGATTCAATCTCCGATAACTTAGGAAGTGATGCTGAATGCAAAATGGAAAAACATTAAACAAAGATGTATGTACATTTGTAGCAAAAGAAAATGTTTGGCATCGTTTGCATTGGATTGACCCGCTCTGAGGCGTTAACTTTACTCTGAAGGCCTTCTTCTATAACCTACAGACCAAGGTGTGTCACCTTTCTCTTTCTTTGTCCTTCTCGATCTTTTCCTGTGCACCTGCTAGAGAACAAATGGTCTAAATATAAACTTTTAGTGTCTTTTTGAGACATTTCCCCTGCAGTTAAAAATCAGAATCCAGATTTCACTCATTCACCTGGTACTTTGCCACCTCTTTCGCCTGCGTCTCCTCCAGATCCTCCAGCTGTTTGTTCAGGGAGTCGATGACGTTCCGGAGCGCTTCGATCTCCGAGGAGCGGGACTGAAGCAGCCTCCGGTACTCCATGGTCTCCTCTCGGATGGCGTGCACGGCCTCGTTGTTCTTGCTGGCCATCTCCACCACACTCGCGAACTTGCTCTTGTACCAGTCCTCGGCGGCCTGCATGTTCTTGTTAGCCAGCCGCTCGTACTGCGTCCGTATATCTCGCAGGGCGGTGGAGAGGTCAGGCCGGGACACCTCCACATCCACGCTGATGTTAGCCACCTGCAGCTGGCCCTGCAGCTCTGCCTGCTCCTCTGCAAACACTTTCTTCAGGAACATCAGCTCGTCACACAGAGACACCACGGAGGCCTCGGCGTCACAGTTGGAGAGCACGGTCCTGCTGGCCTCCTCTCTGGCCCTCTGCAGGGCCTCCTCAGCATCCATCCGCCTCCTCGTCTCCTCCTCAAAGCGCTCCTTCATCTGCTCATACACGTCACGCAGGTAGTCTCTCTCCGCCTCCATCCGCATCTTGTCCCCGTTCTCTGAGTCTATCATGGCCCTCAAACTCCGCGCCTGCCCCTCGTAGAGCATCTGCAGACGGGATGGATCGTTCTGCCGCCTCCTCAGCGCCTCCAGCTCAGCTTGCAGGGCTCGATTCTGCAGCTCCAGGTGCCTCACTTTCTCAATGTAGGTCGCGAAGCGGTCATTCAGGTCCACCAGCTGCTCTCTCTCCTGAGAGCGGAGCCCCAGGAGCTCTGTGTTGAGGGAGCTGGCCTGAGCCAGGTCCATCCGCTCTGACCCATCAGGCAGCGAAGAGGAGGCCAGCCTGAGGATCCTTTTCCCGGATGGAGGAGCTCGAGAAGATGAGAAGAGGGAGGAAGACAGAGAGGATTTGGTGACGGTTTGGGAGCCTCTGTAGCTGTCCCAAGGACGGCGGTAGGAGTAGACGGAATCGTAGCTCATGATGAATTTTTTTTGTGGTGGGTTTTTTGTTTGTAGAAAAGGATATGGATGTTTTTAGTTTCAGAAGGTTTCTTTATGTCCCCCTTGTTCTGCACACCATCGGTGAGGATGAGCGAGCGTTTTTGCACTGCACCAGCTCAGTGATGCTGCAGATCCCCGGCTTTTATAGAGAGAGGCTGCACCCCCCTCCCTCCTCCAACACGGAGGCATCAGCACTGTCAGCATTCACAGACCAATAGCAGAGTGCTGCAGTGAGGAGCGAGGGGGTTGGTTTTCAGACTCTCTCTCTCTGAGCCACAGCAGCCTGTGCTGATGTGGTAGAGCACATCTTACCTAAAAATGGAACCAGGATTTAGCGCTCTCTTTACTACAAGCACTTCTGGAGGCATGATTCACTACCACTGCTTAATGCCTTCAACGTGGGCTGGGATACATTTCTCAGGCTATGAACTAATAATGTGGGGTAAATAGGAAAAGAAAAGCTTGATATTGTTGTGGAAATGACATAAAACAAAATATTTTCCACAACTGAGCGAGTGAGAATCAATACATAGTACATAAAAGGCACTTCTCTCCTTGGCTTTTGGCTCTGCATGAGAGATACAACTATCAATCCTTTCACCTTTCAACACAAAACCTTTTTACTGCTTCATTTTCTCTTGCCTTTGAATTCGTCTGTTCCACTGAGTTGCTTTCATAGTTTTTGAGTTTGATTGTGAAGCACTTCAGTCAACTATTTCACCCTTCTTATCCCACATACAGTCTTTCCTGCCAATCATTTTTTTAAAAAAAAGCAAAAATCTCCTTTTCTTTTCACCGCCTGTCTTTGTTTGAGCTTTTGTTGCCGTTCATAGACGTCCTTTCACAGACAGACAGCCCTTCGAGATGACCTATAAACCGCCATCGATCCCAGAGTATCTTTAGACTCATCTGTCTGATCTATTTAGATTACAAACTGATGAGTCACTGATGTTCTGATAGTGTGTGTGTGTTGGAGTGTGTGGGAGACACCGCTGAGAGTCTTGACTGTATGTGCTGACACGGTGAGACCCTCCTGTAGCTAGCATTCAGATGAGTCAGATGGTACCCGCTCATCACCCTCAGTATTTCTTGGAAAGGAGGTATCGAGCTGTTTTTTATTTGGGATGAGAGTTTCAAGACAATCTATTTATTTCAGTGAGGCTGCAAGGATCTTTATTTCACCCTTCACATGTCTGATTGATGTATTTCATCCCTCTCTCTCTCTGCTTCATATCTTCCATCACTCTCAGTCTGTACCATCACAACTAATCACAGCAGCGTTATGCAAGAGCTGGTATTTCCTGGGACTTGGCGGCGTGTCAGTCTCCCTCTCCTTGCCAGGCAGCTTAGAAATCCTCAAAGTTTCACTCCTGTCTGGATGTTTGTTTGGTTAGATTCTCATTTCTTTTCCTCATCCTTGTCAAAGGCGCTGTGAGGACTGATTTGAATCTGTAGTGTTTTTCTGGGATGAAGACACCATTTCCCATGAGCCCCATCACCCACTGTTGTAAGGTCATGACTCTTGCCAAGATGTCCGTTTGTTTTTGAAATGAATGGAGTTCTTCTTTTTAACCCTTTATTGCCAAACATATCATAATTGATACATGAGTTTCAAAGACTTTTATCTCCATCAACATGATAAATATTTGTATTAGAACCTGTTAAAAAAATGATTAAAAATATGTTTCTAAATATGTTTCTACCCCCTCGAGGATTATCAGTACACTACAGGCAGCTAAAGTTGTATTCTGGCTCTTTTTTTTCAAAATTGCTGCTCTCATGAAATCATCCACACACTTTTTTCAGGGAAGTCATTGCTAATTTTAAAGAATTTGTGGTAAAAATAAATTCTAAATTGATACTCAGTATTTTCTGCATTGAAAGAATGCATATTTACGAAAAACTTTACTCAAAAATTTGCCAAAATCGCACAATTTATCAAATATGTTACAAAAAAATGATCATAAACAAAATGATACAGCAACATTTTATTTTGGATTTCATTAAAAGTGTCAATAAGTTTCAAAAGGTTAGAATTTTTGGACTATTTTTTGATGGGTCAGACTTTTAAGGGTTAACTCTACTTTTCTTTGTTCAACAACTTTTCCCAGAATGCAAAGCGACGTGAAAACAATAGAACTTCGAAAACTCAGTTTGTAGCATAGTTTAGTGTCCAGAAGGTGAGCAGACTATCACAGCCTGGTGCTCTAAGACGTGTCTGCAGCGTGTTGGTTCTGTCCTACCAGTGCTCGTCTACTCCTCTTCATCTACCAACTCCAACCTCACCAATTTCCTTTCATTGACAGACTCTCAAGTTTGATCAGATCACTGCGATTTAACTACTGCATGTGGGCTGGAATAAACATTATCACAGTTTAACTCTTGTTTTAGCTCCTTTAGCTTTCCGCTGCTCATTTGTCCTTTTTCTTTTTGACAGTCCACTAGGACTTAACGATTTTGGAAATAATCTAATTACGATTTTTTTGGACCAATATAGCGATTTCGATATAGCATGCTAATTTTTGGAGGGATGTTTATCCTCTGCATTATTCACTGAACACAAGCAATAAATCATTCTATAGTTTGACCATCACAACAAAGGATACTGTCTTCATATATAAACACTTCTTTCCTTGGTGGTTGGGGTTTTAGCCATGCAATTGTCATACATGGCCTTGCAGTTCTTCTGCTGAGGCCCATTTTTAAAGATGTCAACAACACATCAAATTGAAACTAAGTGTGGCTGAAGTTGTTTTCTTCATCCCCGATCACACTTTTATTTTTTTAAATGCAGCATCTGTGACTTGAAAATTGCATTTTATTACATTGTGATGTCGGTTTAAATTCGATTAACTGTTCAATCTTACAGTCCAGCTCCAGTTTCAACCATCACTACAAAAAAAATCCCAGAAATGGTTTTCAGGCGATAAAAAGGACACGTCTTAACTCTCATTGCTTCGCTTTGCCAATGGTGTAGCGTCATTGAAAAGACTTTTGACTTATGTGCCATGAATGGACTAACTGTCTTCTTTTGCTGGTTCATCCCTGCTGTGATGACCTTTTTAAAGTCTGGTTTCAGGGCCTCCTGCTGGAAATGCTCTGAAGTTTATCACAGATTTTTTTTATTATAGTACCTGGTACACAGTGGAGGAACATGATTTACAGCCCAAGATCGAGTTAGAGAGGCATTTATTTGCACTGTAACAAATTAGAGTGTTGTCAAAATGAATTTGAAGCTGTTAGTTTGGATCCATCACAAAATAGATCAATCAGATCTGCAGAAAAAGGTGTCAGAACTGACCTCAACTCCATCCAGGAATAATACCAGTCCAAGGTCTGGAAATAGGCAGCCAGCATCACCCCAGACTCCTCACACTGTGAGGTGTTTAGACTCCTCCTCTCAGGTTGGCGATGGCAAGGTTAATTTAATGTTGTAATTGCTGAGAGTGTGTATGTGGCAGATGAAAAGTCTAACAGCATGCTAAAACACAATATTTCCCTCTGTGGAGATTCACAATGATAGATACAGCTGGTTGTTTTTAAAGAGAGCAAGATGCTTTGTCAGCAGGGGGCGCCAAAGTCTGCATAAAGAAACTTTTTTTACTGGAGCTTTAAGAGCTTGACACATCGGATTTTGACATATTCTGTTGAAAAATTCACCAGAGCTTCTAAAGCTCATTACAAAGCTTCTCCTTTGATCTTTGTGAACTTCTGCTTCATTTTAAACTCTAGTTGAAATTTCGATTGGCTAAAAAATGATCACGTGGAACATTTTCAATCCAATTTATGAGATATTTGACAGCAAAGGCAGAAGACAGATGAAGTATTTTAACTTATTGAAATCTGAGGTTGTTAATGAGGTTGTTTGTAAGACAGAAGTCAGAAACTAGTAAACAAGACGTCATGATCCCCTCTCAGCTGATTCCCCATCATGTTTTTTTTAGTTGACACTGAAAGTGGAAGTTGTCACTTTAGCGTTTGAACACTAGGTGGCGCCTTTGCATAACGTGTATTACAGCCTTTTATGTACAGATACAGTTGTGAAAATGCTCATTGAGAATAATCTCAGCTGAGGGAACATGCGCAGTCTGGTTTTAAAACTCAAGAAAATCATTTTTCGTCTCATAAAGTCAAAGGAAAAATGCAAATTACATGTTTATTCAGAGATCATTTACAGTGAATATATTTCCCAGTGATACATAAGGTAAAAATAAGTACATAAAACATTTCTATTGACACATAAAGACTTTGGAATGTCAGGCTTTCATTGCTAGAATCATTTCACCTCTTCAAACATTTACAAGAATTGCAGGAAACGTTTCTTCGAGAAGAAACGAGTCCTGCGTTTTAAGTAGAAGAGCTGCTTTAAGAGCATGTAGGTGAACTGCATGTCAGGTTTACCTTCCTTTGTTTTACATTCAGTTGAAATCTGCAAAATACAATGCACAGAAAGTCACACAAAGAATATAAGACATCCAACATATAGAAACCAATACAGAAATTACAAAAAGTGTAATCCTTTGGTAGAAAACATTTATCTCAGGACAACAAAAAAAATGTGCTCGATATAAAGAAGTTTGTCTTGCATCTTGCATGGCCTGTCTCTCAGACTTCTCATACATCCACTGGGCCAAAGGGACTAAACATTCATCTCATATCAGGAGTGCTGCGTACGCATTTGTGTTGGCATCTCATGAAGCCATCATGAGCTGTTTGCGCTGGCACTGTGCTCCTGGAAAACACAGCAACTTCTGATTACAGCATGAAGGTGTTCATTCACAGGTCGATCTGTACAGTACTTTGGTTCATTTTGATCACAGAGTGCTGGAGGAGGAAGAGAGGAAGGCAAAAAGAAAAAATAAGGGGGCGAAAATACTGCGTCCGAGTGTAAACTATGTGCCCACAGAGTTACAAGAAAGACGGAAACAAACGAAGCAGTGACACAAATAAAAATCTCTCTCTCTCTCCGGACTTGTCTTGTGCATGAAATGGGACAGATTATCTGCCATACACGCTCATAATTTACAGTGTAACTCCATTCGTCCTCACTCAGAAGATTTTCAGCCGTTTCCCGATCGCTCTGCCTCCCTTCGCCACTCTCTGGCTCGCCTGGTCTTTGGAGAGCGGGCAGTACTTGATGGTGTGCGCATTGTCGCCGTTGGCGCTGCAGAGGGGGCAGGTGTACGCTCTCAGGATGGGGCACAGGACTCTGCCGTCCGCTGTCTTCAGGATGTGAGTGCCGTAAACTTCCTCCGGTGCGCCGTTATTCCGACAGAAGACGCACACTTTGGGCTCCGGTTTGCCTCTCTGAGTCTGTTTGCGCCTCCTCTCCATGGAGAGCAGATCGAGCCCGGTGTAGCTCCCCCTGTAAGACGGCGAATCTCTGTCACCAAGTGGTGAGTCACTTGCAAGGTGCTCGTACGGCCTGAGCAGCGACATGCGCTCCTTGAGATCATAGATGGAGATCGGAGGGGAGCCCGGGGCCGCGCAGCAGCACTCCAAGTGTCCGTCATTGTGCCCAATTACGCACGAGCAATCCGAGGAATCATCCTCCAAGCCCAGCGTCGCTTTCAGAGACTCTGTGATGGAGTTGGGGCTGCAGGACGGGCTGTGGATTTTATTTTTGGCCACAAGTGTGGACAGGCCGAGGTAGTCGTTCCAGAAATTGAAGGTGTAATCATAGGGAGACCGCGCTTCCAGGTACCCGCGGTCCAAAAAATCCATCCTGTCAGCGCGCAGCAGAGTTTTACGGTCCACAGAAGCGAAAAGATGTCAGGGACGAAGTATCTGTCAGCATGAGGAGTCTGTGGAGGCAGTGCGCTCTCTTCTCTGTCTGAGACTGGTGTGCGGAGAGCCCCACATGTAGGCGCTGGTAAAATCCCCGGAATAAAGCAGGGGGGCGTGGCTTGGTTCAAGTTGATTATGTTGCTGGACTCAGGGGAGGGTCTACAGAGCAGAGAAGAGCAGGGCTGGGAGAATCCGTTTTCCTTCCAGGATATGACAATGATCAGGGAGAGGGAGTCTTTGTTTTACAGGAGAAACATTTATCCTGAGAGAGACTCATGCACTGTTTCTTCTTTATTTACTGATAGGATGGTTTTATCTTTTTTTATTTGAGAAGATTTGGATAGAAACTATAGTCTTTGTCTTTTTCTTTGATGGATTTGAACCCTATAATTATCACAGGTTTTGGGCTAAAGTGAAGCATTCATTGGGCTTAGCCAGTATGTACTCATATATTATTTGTGTGGCTTCTTTAAAAAAAAAGTTCTTTAGTTTTGGGGATATCAGGCAGTGAGTAAGTAGTTGAAATGGATGCATAAGTGGTCATAACGCTTTGACCTTTGAGCCTCTATACTCCACTTTAAGGATAAGATTTTATTTAAGTTAACATTTTTTTCTTTACATGTGAACTGTGAGACTCAGGAGAGAGCTGGAAAATATAGAAAGATATCGATAACATCCATGAAATTGTCAGACAGTGTTTATGTTTTGGAGGTTATTTGGGTAACTCAAAAAGAAAGATGTTTTCCCTGATGGCCTTTTCAACGCCAATGTTTATTTAAGTGCAGTTTGACTCCAACTGCCATAACTGATTGAGCCTGCATGAGCCTGTCTAACATCATTATGGTCTACCTGCCTCTAAGATGATACTGGATCTTTCACCGTCTTGATGTTTTGTTTTTGTGATGATGTAACAGTTTATGATTCAGAGCTGCTCTATTGTAAAGTGTGTAAAGAGATAAAGCTTGTTGTGAAGTAGAGCTTTGCAAAACAATAGTATCCTCCTGTTTCTTCAGAAGCTGATGGGTGTTGATTTCCAGCGGCAGTTATTGACTTCCAGTTGCCACCACCAGCAAGCTAGCTCAAAACAACTCGCGTTAAATCATTAATGCTCGACAAGGCTCAGTGTAAACTTTTTTAAAACATCCGCTCCATAACTCCACCTCAGATTTTTGTTAATTTTGTTGCTTTCTTGCTTTTGAAAGCCGATTATTAGAGCAAGTATGACAGCTAGGCTAACATCATTAGCTTTGTGGTCTCCATGGCAAAGTAAACAAAAAGTTCAACCAGAAGAGCAAAACCTATGAACTATGGGTAGTCAGGAAAAAGGTGGATTTGTCTGATTGAAGCAAAATGGTTTCAAGGATGACATCAAATTATCAAAGGAGTTGTTTTTTTAGTCTAACTTATTGCTGACCCCTTGTGCTGTTTGTTTTTATCTAAAAATCAAAGTGAAATTCGCACTTTGAACTCATTTTGACGATATATCTCATCTCTTTGCTGATCATGTCATTATTTTTTTCTTTGGCTGTCTGTAGAGTGGGTTGTTTAATTGTCTCTTCATTAGAAATTTAGAAAATTAATGTTTTCTTCAGTTTAAATTGTGAATCTGAACCTGAGCTCATTTGTTTTTTAAAACTGCAGAGTTCAAGAACTATTTCACCAACTTTGGAGGAGTGGTTTTAAAGCTTTTAAAGATCTGCCAGTGGAGTAAGTGAAAGTTTCTTGTATTTAGACATTATTCTAATCTTGACAAGTAAATTTTTCTGACCCCACTGGCAGATTTTTTACTTGTTGCAGGTAATTCAGACCTTATTTTTGTCTTTTAATATCTTTAAATGAGACATGTGCCTGGACTGGTCTGGTGAATGAGGCTCGTATCAAGTATAATAAGGCAATTCTTACTTTAAATTAGACAAAAACACGCTTGCTTAGATGTCAGTTTTTGCAGTGTATCTGAACGTTGTCTCTTTCTTGCAGTATCAGTGTTATTTTTCTCTTTGTTGCACCTGTTCCCCTGCCTCTTTGGCTCGCTCATCACTGCTGGGTGATGGAAACTGCTCACAGTTTCTCAGGAAGTGTCCACTTCACACCCAGTTGCTGTACCACATACGGCAGAGCCGTCCTGAATGCTTCACAGACTCATTTTCTATTGTGTTGAGCCATAAATTGGGGCTAGCTTGAAAAAAAACAAAGAACAATTAAAAACTGATGCCAGAAATCCTGAGGTGCAGAGCTCTGTTTGAGACACAATATGCAGCAGCAGGACAAAACTTTTAGCACAAAGAGAGACGACGTACAGAAAACCAGGACGATGCGTTTGAATACATCAACAGATCTTTCCTGCACCAGTGAACATATAGTTTATCGTATTTGTCAAGCTTCATCTTCATCCTTGCACCTGTTCTCCTTCCCTCCAATCCTCGGCTTTGTGCTCACGAGCAGCCTCTGCTCCATTGTCTCCTCCCTACAGTGGGCCGTTTAACTTCATTAATATGCATTAAAACAGTGTGCCGAGTGTGTGTGTGTGTGTGTGTCAGTCACAGCTCAGTAAGACAGGCTCCCAAAAAAGCGCTTGATGACCGACCTGACTGCAGCGACAATGACTTTGTTACTATTTTTATCAGACGCTGGAGTGAAATATTAGGGAGCGACGAAGTTGACATCAAAGTCATTTGCACGTCCTATATTTTACAATTGGAGCTATTATCTACTCCTTTAGCTGTTAGGGGGGGGTTTATTAGAGAAATAAATCAACACAAGTCTTCTATAGTCTTAAAGTGAGCAGCTGAAAATAAACTCTGATAAAGAAATTAATCTTAAAGCAGTGTCTTCAAAACACAAAGTTCAGTATGTTTTTTAAACCACTTTATCCGCTTTGTTTTTAAGAGTTTGTGTTCATTTTTATTCCACATAAATGCAGACACAAGAGGCCAGTCTTTGGTGTGACAAAAAGGATTGACTCTGAAATTAAAAATCTGCAAAAAGATGTGCATAAAAAACGAGCATGACGTTATAAATCCTGAAATGTATTCCGTGAACAGGGAACTCTGTCTGCTGCCGTTGCTGTAAAAGTTCCCAGCGCGTGCAGACGGCACAAAAGCATGAAGAAAATCATGTTAGCGAGACAGTTTTCTTGTATGTGAGAATAAATTATAATCAGAATACACCACATGGTCCATTTTCAAGGTCACCTCCGGCTCTGCGTGCACAAAGGAAATCATGAGAGAGCATTTAAAAGATGAATGGCTGCCAAATCACAATAGATAAATCGCACGGGGAACAATATGACATGTGGCTCCTGCTGCTTCGGGGTGCATATATTCCTGTGTCTAAATGCAAAGCGTGTTTGGCTTGCAACAAAGAAAGTATTGACAATGAATATAAAATACATTCAGGTTATATCTGAAAGCTTTTGTTGGGAGTACATGCACCTGAAATAGACACAAACTGATCCCACAGGATGAAAACACGCTGCTTTGAAACACAGAAAAATAAAAAAATAGGTCTTTAAAACACTGGATAATTATAAAAGGGATAAAAATGAAGAAAGTGGAAGTAAAATATGCTAAATTTATGAAAAACTTAGAGTATTAATCAGTTAAAGATAGAAACAATACATTCATAAATGGTTCCATCTGTGCGGGGGATAATAACAAAACAAAGCTTCTTCTTTCTTCACTAAAACAATGGATGAGCCGCTGGGCTCCAAAAAGCGAGGCTGAAATGTGTAAGCTTATCCATTATTGGATTTATTTGTCTAAAACCAAAGACTTCAAGAGGCCGATTACATGGAAATGTGCTCAATAGGAAACAAACCATCGCTTGATGTTCAAGTACAAAATAACAACGTCTGAAAACACAAACTTTCAAATCCAGTTCAGCCGAGCAGCTTCTTAAAGCAGCGAATGTTTTTCCCCTGAATCATCATAAAGCAAAAAAGTTAAACGTAAATTATGTCGTCACTTAAAAACAGCTCTAACTGGTGACTCGAGATAACAACAAACACTCCGAAAGCAACTTCCGCTGATGTTTAATGGCAGCAACAAATCTTGCTTCATTCACACAAAGAGGCGCCTTTGTTTAGCTCTGTTTACTTCTCAGCCCTATCAGGCCTCCACACAGGCTGCTTCAGAGTGTGTGTGTGTGTGTGTGTGTGTGTTTGTTTTCTTGGAAATACCCCCTGATTTCCAAAGGGTTAATAATCTTCGAGTGTGAACACAGTTTCAGAGGGTGATGATGGCACCCAGAGGCCTCTGAGGAAGCTGCGTGTGCCGAGCAGCCGCGGCTCGAGGTGGGCCGGCCCCGCTCCCCCATTCATCACTGTCAAGTTGAATAGAAAATTAACAAATCCCTTAATTAAAAGACCTCTCTCCAGACTCTGCTGCGTGTGTTTGTGTGTGTGTGGCACGTGCCAGCTGCACTGCTACATTGTGGATGCAGCAACGGCCTGGCAACACACACACAAACACACACACACAGCCCTTTCTTGCATGCAAACATACACACACAGACACAAACAGCCCACCAATCCTGATACACCCCGTCCCTCCCTCGTTCCTGCATTAATTGCACAGACTGCATAATTCAGCCAGAGCTTCACCCTGGATCTCCGTCCGTCCCCAGACACAGAGCAGGGAGGGGAGTACGTCGGGGCTTTGATCCCTGACCTCTGCGTCCTCTCCGGGGAATATAAGACCGCATCCCTAACGGTTCGTCCATCTGCACACACACACACTCACACACCTTCTGCCACCCCCCCTCTTCCAAGACCCCGGCTCCTAAAGTCGACCCAACTCCAGACACGTGTCGTCGTCACCAGCAGCATCTGAGAATGCAAAACCAGCCAAGGTCAAGCAGGAATTAGGGGGTGTCTCTCTGCCTGTCAAGTGCTTT
This sequence comes from Labroides dimidiatus, assembly GCA_030710495.1. Classification (NCBI taxonomy): domain Eukaryota; kingdom Metazoa; phylum Chordata; class Actinopteri; order Labriformes; family Labridae; genus Labroides; species Labroides dimidiatus. Next base: position 4,813,419 of record CM061156.1, on the reverse strand, counting down.
GTCACAACCAGCAGCTCTCTGAATGCGGCCTGCTATTACTTAAACTCCCGCCCCTCCTCCCAGCATCTCCTCTTTTACCCATTCACACACACTAAAGTACACAACCTCCTCTTGACGTGGTGGATGGATGGAAGATCAATGTGTACAGAAAGAGAGAGGCCAGAAAATCTAAACATGTAACTAAATATTTATGTTTATTTTGACGGTTTTCTTCTGAATTTATGCAAAATAATCAAATTCTTCAAAAATAAGGATTAAAAAAAAAATCTCTGAATTGGTCTTCGCTCAGTCTCTTATGCCCTCATTTTCTCTCTCTCTCATCAGCCGTACTTTTCATTAAAGGAAAAGGCCAGAAAAAAAAAATCATAAATATTTAATCACAGACATTAATGAGAAACTATTTTGATCTTGGACCATTACAAACAGTCTTCCAAAAACTCCAAAAGCTCTCAAATTTCTTCGCCTGTCTAACAAATTCCTTTTTTTCTCTGTTTTATAGCAAAGTAAACAAAATATTAGTGAACTTTGGACAGTTGCCAGACAATTCATCTTCAACTTTTGATGCAGCTTTCAGGGAATTTTTGAGTTTTTTCACCAAAGAGAGGCTCCCTTATTTACTGACTTATCATTCAGTGTCTTAATCGCTAGGGTTGGCTGATAAAATGTTAAACAAACATCTTAGAAACCACAAAAAAAAACACAACCCCCCCCCTCCTTCTCTGTTATTTCTTTCCTAAATAATGATTTAAATATCAGTTAATTTTTGCTCTGTCAATCCCCTCAAAGTTGAGAAAAATACTAATAAGTAAATTAAAGGCGCTGTAAGTAACGTTGAGGTGGTCTCACCTTTACACTGATCTGTCTTCATGACAGGCAGATAAAAATTTGACTATCAGGGATGAGAGTGGTTATTTCTTTATCATATCAAAAAGAGCTGAGCTGATATGTCGCTCACCCTGAAGCATTAGTCAGAAGTAAGTTATCAAGATAATTTCCTTGATTAGCGAACACTTGTGTGTCTTCTGTTGAAGTTTTAGGCCCTGTTTACACAACAACATTTCTCAGCGTTTCACTCGAAAATGTAAAAAAAAGCAGACAAAAAAAAAAATCTGCGTTTACACAGAAACGCTAAGAGACTGAAAATGTTGTGGTATGCATGCCAGGCCTGTAGGTGGCGACATAACTGTAGAGTCTTTTGGTAGCCTTCATCAGAAATAGAGATTGGCTGATTATCTGGTGAATATATTGAATGCGTCTTCATTGGTTGCAGAGGTGGTGCAACAGATGCACATTTTTGAAACACAGTCAGTAGATTCAACATATTCAACAGATTCAGTAGTCCGCCATTGAACTGTTGTTGTCCGGTTCGCACATGACAGTTTAACGTTCCCACAATGAAAGTGGAATGCGCATGCGCAAAGCGGAGCGTGACGTCAGCGTTTCCACTGAAAACTCCAGCTTGCTGTTTACACGACAACGATGGTTGCAGCATTTCTGAAAAATTCCCCTCTGGAGGGCGTTTTATAAAATTTGCACTTTAGGTCGGCTAAAACCCAGTGTTCGTGTGAACAAGAGGCTGAAACGCAACGATACTTTTGCGTTTCATCCTAAAACCATTGTTGTGTAAACGGGGGCCTTATTTTAGGCAGAGAAACTCTACAACTGGGGCTTTTGCTAGCCTATCGGAGGCTAGAACGCACATCGTGACACCAGGTGATGTTAAACTGGTACATCTGCTCACCTTTGGTAAGCAAGTGACAATAAATCAGTGTATTCATTCAGTAGATTCTACGACAAATGCACACTTTGAAAAGCACCACAGCAGGTGATGATGCTCATGGGAAATGCAGTCTTTATCCTGGAAATGCTGTCTGGATTTCCTGCAGAGGGGTCAACTCCTCACAGCACCATCTTCAGATTTGTCTAGTCTGTTTTTGCAACTGAGTTAGATTAAAAAAGAAACAGGAAATAGAAAAACAAGCGCAGATAAAGACCAGGAAATGATGCAGAAATATTTGCTAAGGTATTGGTTTATCTAAGAAAGTCTTGGGTTTAGTTTTTCTTACTCAGACTTATTAGATATTAAATAAGGAATTGAAAACTCTGCTGTTGCTTTTTCTAAACTGGAAGGAGGAAGCAGAGAAGAGGAGCTGTAGGTAGGAAGTTGTGGGCAAAAGGATCAGAAACTTGTTTAACTCGCCCAAATCTGCAGAGATTAGAGTGGGAAGTGGTCAAAGGGTTTGGAGTGTATTGGTACAATGGGGCCGGGAGGATTAGAGGTGGATTCACTGAGCCCCTGTGATGCCCTTCATCTCTGGGGGTCCGCAGTCGGAGCACCTTTGTTGGGTTAACTAACGGCACTTCCCATGGACGCGGTGAACGGACCAATCCCTTTTTAATGATGCAGGGAAAATTCCATCGGCCCTGATTACCGCAATGCTTTTGGAGAGCCCCCATTGTCCCACACACCATGTCGAGCTTTTAAACTGTGCAGCCAGGCGAGTGCACGGCAAAGTGTTTGAAGTCTACTCCAAGTACGCTCGTCCAGTAGCAATAACCTCTGCTGAAACAATGCTGATACGAGTATCTTCTTTATAGTTGCATCGTAATGCTAACACCAGCACTGCCGGGGCTTTAACTGCCACTGTGGCCACCCATGTCTAAAATATATGCAGCAGTGCAGGACTTAATGGGTTGTGACAGCACTGTAAAGAAGTAAATGTGTATAAGAACGGTAATAGGTTTGATCATACCCGTCCAAATGTTCCCGCACTGCTCCCTTGTGAGATAGAAACGTCTCAGTGCTGCAGGTTGAGTAATGAATAAATGAAGAGTTGCTTTTAAAGGTTGTTTAGCACGCAAGATCAACAAAAAACTAAGTTACTACTCAGAGTTTGAAGAAGACAGAGACGACTTCAGATGAGATGTACCGTAAAAGGATCTTTTCTCACAGTAATTCATGAAGAAACAAGTACAGATGCACAGTGGCGTGCTCTTTTCCTGCACGGTCTTGTTTCTGCTCTGCTGCTAATAGCAGTAAACTCTGTCTGCTTCCACCTCACACTCCATTAGATCTCACAGGCAGATGTGTCTTGTCTCATATTAACTCATACTCGGTTGTCTCTTGTGATCTTTCATGCAGCTGCTGTCGTCTCTGCATTCTCTCCTCTCGCTCTCGGTTTCCTGAAACTGAATTACAAAGAAACTGTACGCTTACAGACAACATTACATCCAGGGATAAGTGGCTTATGTGGCTGAACTGCAATCCACTTCACAACCACACTCTTTGTTTGTACACATATTCTGTGATACTCTCACCTTTAGATCTAATTCTGCTCTCATGCTGGTGGTTTGTATGTTTGTATGAAAATGTCATTTGTTGACGTTCTGATGTTGTTCTTCCTGTTCCGTAAACCAAACATCATGCTGTCTGTTCATGATATGTAGCAGCAGCACTCGTTTGTTTTCTGTCTCTGTCCCCACAGTGCAGCACAGACACTCAGCTCGCCAGCTGCTGTCAATCAAACCAAACACCGACACGCCCCTCCATTCGTCTGGAACATAACGATTCATTAACAAAAGATCTTTTTCCTCCTAATAATCACATCAAGAAGGATCTTATAAGTCTTGACTTCCTCCCACTCCTTTTTGTTGTTTTTTATTTATTATTCCAATGTTCAAATAAACTTAATCTAACCTAACATCTGTTAAAAAAATCATTTAACTTAAACTCAAATGGGAAAACTTCCTCTTTTAATGTTTCTTTCTTGCCTTCTGCTGTCACACTGTTTAAGTAGCTGAAAATAGAGATATGTGGTGTTTTGCTCACCGGATTCCTCAAGGAACGTCATCGTATCACCAAGTTAGGGTAAAAAAATCCTCAAAATATAAACTGTAGGAGTCTCATATGATCAGAATTTACATACTGTGGGGCGCTGGTTTGGCCCAGTGGTGAAGTAATAAGTAAGGACTCAAAATTATCCTCATGTTTATGTAAAAGAAGAATCAAAATGTTTAAGCTTCAAGCAAACCTGATCATTCAGTCCCTGGTCTTCTTTCATCATGGAAATGGAGGTGAAGAGTGCATAAACAGACCGTAATGGAGTTTTTTTGCGGATGTGAAGAGGATTTTTGTGAATCTGTCCTGAATGGAAATTGAATTTTGTGTTTTTGAATTTAAGGAATTATGGAGAGTTGAACTTTTAAGTCAATAAAAAAACAATTTCAGAGGAAATAAATTAAGTTTCAATACATAAAATTCAATTTCACTTCATGCTTTTCAATCTCACTATAATAATTTGAATTCAGTTACCAGAGGCACAAATCTCAGCCCATAAACGAGCCCCATGAAATGAGGCTTTGTGAGCAGACAAGGTTTGATTCCAACCTGTAACCTCATTCTTGCACTTTCCCACAATTTCTCCTGGTTTCTTGCTCTATCCACTGCCCTTATCCTCTGAGCATCAAGGTAACAAAAGCTCAAAAATTAGAAAAAAATTAAAATATTTTAAAAAATTTAAAACATTTTTATATATTTTATTGGTGTATTTCAAAAATGTATACATTTTCAAATGACCATGCCCCCATAACACAGAATTACCTGAAAAACCTGGGACATTAAATGAACAAGACGTTGAAACTGTGTAGCTGTGAGAAGAAGAAACATTTTCTAACTTTAGAATTTAATAAGATGGATTTCATCACAGCTCCCTTAAAGTGAAGCCATAATGTTTAGAGCTCCCCCTACTGGTTGTAGTTCTGGGCACGATCTCAGCTTCCTCCGTCTTAACAGATGTGACGTGGTTCAAAATTCTTGTGAGAAGATTTTTTCTCACAATTTTTTTTTATGAGTTAATTTTTAATATGTAGTTAAGTTTGAATCAGTTATTTGAGGCAACAAACGCAGGAATAGCATCATGACTGACAGAAAAACTGTAAGAAAATCTTGCTCTGTGTTCATTTTGATTTATTTAATAGTTTAAATGTTTGAGTTTTATTGTTGGGTGAAACGTGTGTTTTGGTTTGAGTCATTAACAACATGGCTTCAGTCCTGCTCTGTTGTGCAGGCTCAGGCTCCAGACACTGCTGGCTGTACTTTTATACCTCTGAGGGAGAAGCAGACACACAGTCCATCTTCATAAACAGTCAAAGCGCTTCACTTGTCTTTTGAAATAATCTTCATTTTGAGAGCATTTGTCCAAAATTTCCAAACTCACCAGGTGTTTCTGCTCGCCTCAGACCTTACCTGATTCTATCTCACCAAATCATCCCTCTGAAGCCATCTGTGCACCTCAGGCAAGTTCAAAACATCACTTTGAGCGATTTGCCGCGATTAGTTGACCCAATATCCCATCTGCAGAACACACACAGACCGGTGGACCCATGTGCAGCCCGGGACAGGCCTGGCAGTGTAATGGTCGATACCACACAGGACCACAGATGGGTCCCCGCACAGAGGAGCCGGTGGCTGGCGCTGTGGTCTGGGCGCTGGCCAGATGGGCCACCCTGAGAGGGGCTCAGCCTGTCAGACCCAAACAGGCTGATCTTATTACTGTGGGCCAAGACTGGAGTCTGGTTCCACACACACACACACACACATACACACTCACACTCATCAACAGGGGAATCTACATTATCATGCCTGACTGTCGCAGGCTGGATCCAACCCCTTGTGTGTGTATATGTGTGTGTGTGTGTGTTTTCACCTGTGTGGCTGCTTGTCAGATGTTTTTGTTGCTGTTCAAACCGGAAAAATCAGGTTCCATGTGGGTTTCACATGTTTAGATAACAAAAACGAGACTCTCATCCCAGGAAATGGTTCCTCTCGGGTTACTCTGGGCAGAGAAATTCTGGATGTAAAACCAGTTCATAGGAACAAGGTTCATTTTTTACACACGGTCTTTGAACGCCAAGACTGGGTCATGCAAACGCCAATGTTGTCCCGCTCCCTTCTTGTACAGAGCTGCACCAGGGATAAATATTTGATATCCCCTGTATAATATTATATAAAATATATTATCCCCACCTTCTTGTCTTTCATCCATTCATAAATGATGCAAAATACTGCTGAACTTTTGCAGCCCATCCTTAAATGTTGAGCAGAACTCTTAGAGAGAATTTCCCCCTGCAGCGTCTCTTGTTGCAGCCGCAGCCTGAGTATTTGATATATCCAAATATGGACAAATGCTGCTGAACGTGAGGCAGCATGTAAGTGAGAATACACTCTTCATGCCCTCTGAAACAGTTCCCAAGGTTAGAAAAAGTTTAAAAAGAGGACCAGAGGTTTGACCTCAGTGCTGCATTCCTCTTAAAGTGGAGTATCAGGCGTTACAAAGAAGAGTCGTCCATATGGAGTCCTATCTGCTTTCACCTAATGACTGAACTCAATATGCAGGTCATGTGTTGGTATTTTCTGTTGTCTGCCATAACCAGTGACTTTTTTTCTAAGGTCCTAATTTAGTGTACATTTAGCTTTTTGAATAATAAAAATGAATGCTTAATTTACAGAGTGCTTTCAGTAAAATGGCTTCATGGAAATCAAAGTTTCCAAACAGATCCAAAGAACATTAATCTATCAGTCTCCATTTATAAAGCACTAAATTTATAACAGATCAAGTGCTCCACCACCAGGCCCCTTCCTACCTCACTGACCTCCTCCACCATCACACTCCCTCCCGTAATCTGCGCTCCTTACACGCCAACTTCCTGTCTCCACCTCACAGGACCAAGCACCAAACCTGGGGGGACAGAGCCTTCTCCATAGCCGCCCCCACCCTCTGGAACTCTCTCCCCACTCATATCCAAATCTGCTCTGATTCTTCAACATTCAAATCTCTGCTAAAAACTCACCTGTTTAAGCTGTTTTTGTTTTGTGCTATATGAATAAGATTTTATCATTATTGTTATTATAATTATGATGCTTCCCTAAAAACTTCAACAGGTCCAAACCTGTTAACGTTAATAAATTTTGTTTCATTAACAGAGACCCAACATCAAGGCAAGATAAGAAGTCTGATCTCATCTTCACCCACCATGAGTACAGCATTTTGCAGCATTTAGCAAGTTTACAGCGGGAAGGAAAAACTGCCCTTTAACAGGCAGAAAACCTCAGACAGAACCAGACTCATGTTAGAGAGACATCTGCCGTGACTGTGTTGGGGTTAGAGAGAGTGAGAGAAAGAGATGAAGGCAAAGAAAGAAAGCAAGAGAGTCTGGAGTTTGGTGTTGTAGTGACGATGTTGGTGAGACTGTTAGTAGCCGTAGCAGCTTTAGTCTGGCAGGTGCACAGCAACAATCCAGAGGAACCTACAAGACAAGCTCAGGGGGGGAAAAATTGAAATTGGGCCGATAACTGAAGAGGTGTCATCATAGCCTCCCAGGCACTGTTGAGGTTCCCTCGAGTAAGGCACCGAACCCCCAACTGCTCAGGGTGCTCGCTGATGGTGCAGCTCCTTTGCTCTGCACTGCAAAAAACTGAAATCTTAGGAAGTGCTTTTGTCTTATTTATAGTGAAAATATCTTTTTAGACTTAAAATGAGCCTGATTCACCAGACCAGTCCAGAAACATGTCTCATTTGAAGATATTTTAAGACAGCTCTGAACTGTTTGTAACAAGTAAAAAAAATCTGCCAGTGGAGTAAGTGAAAGTTTCTTGTATTTAGACATTATTCTAAACTTGACAAGTATATTTTTCTTACCCCACTAGCAGATTTTTTTACTTGTTGCAGGTAGTTCAGACCTTATTTTTGTCTTTTAATATCTTGAAATAAGACACTTTCCTGGACTTTTCTATTGAATGTGGCTCATATCAAGTATAATAAGGCAATTCTTACTTTATATAAGACAAAAACACACTTGCTTAGAGGTCCGTTTTTGCAGTGTGCTGGTTGCTGGGTATTCGTGTGTGTGTGTGAATAGCATGATTCATTTAGGGTGAAAATTTGAATTTTTTCCCAAGGGGATTAATAAAGTATTTATTTATTTATTTATTTATTTATTGATAGATAGATAGATAGATAGATAGATAGATAGATAGATAGATAGATTTATTTATTTATTTATTTATTTATTTATTTCGGTCACGTCAGCACACTTATACAACATCACACATTGTCAATAGTTGATCAAATTGTACAATTGTATATCTTCTTCTTCTACCTTTAATGGGACATTGCCATTGGAAGATAGACAGACCTATAGCAAAAAATATACAAGACATAACACACCATAAGAAAGGACTTTAAAATAATAAGTACACGGATAACCTTAGCGGTCACATGCACAACCAGTTAGTGACATCACAGTACATTATCTTTCAGTCTACAGTTACTGTAAGTCTAAACATATTTGAAAATCCCATGAAAATTAGGTTTATAAAATGGATAAACAGAGTTTATAAAAGGAACACAGATGTATACAAAATTAACTTAATACAAGCAGCGCCAGATGAAAAGTATTGTTTGTTTCACGTCTTTTCAGTAAAAATATGGATCCAGCTGGAATGACAGGATGGTGTTTGAATCAGTGTAATGAGACGACAGTGTTGAGACTTGTAATTACAGTGTATGGAAGCTTGACTTGCCAATTTATGATGAAAAATGCGAGCAGCTTAAATCAATGTTATAATTTACAAACGCCAAATCAGCTGCATTGAGTTGTCATTCAGTCTAATCGTTCATTTTCCACAGAGCAAATGGTCTCGCTATATTAATAATGACAGCCTTATATCTGAGGAGCAGGGCGCCTAATGCTGCACGCTGCCAAAAAGAAATGGATTTCCTTTGCTTGTGGTAATATAAACCCGTCCTGGTTTTTGTCCTCAAACTGACAGCACGGGAACACGATGAATGAGAGCCATCCCACAAGGTCAAGGCCTGATTTAGGCTCCGAGGCCTTTCTTAATGTCAGGGAAGCATCTTCATTTAAAATTCAGCCAACATGAAGTCAGGTTTGAGTGGCAGCATGAGGGGAACACATGGGGGTTGTTGTATTCACAGGAGTGCAGCACGATGGATGGCTGGGTTTTCTTACCCAGCGTTGATTTCCACAATTTGGATGATTAAGTTTATCATTTGGCCCGCGACTGCATTAGCATTTGATTATCCCGGGGTATCCTGTGGAGAGGAGCATATTTAACTTTGGAGAACAAAGGAGGATCACTGTGGTCACCTGAGCCTCTTTCTGGGAGCAGGAAGAAAAACAACATGGAGGCGTTCGGCCTGGTTGCTTTGGCCTGCGACTGTGTTTAGCTCTGTGGTTCCTCTCAGTCTGCCTCCTTCCCTTCGTTTCCCCTCTTTTCTTTCTTTCCATCCCCTAGCAAACATTTCTCCCCGTCTCTTTTGTTTGCCAAGATCCAGGTTACCATGGCTACCAACTGGCGCTTTATGAGCACCTCATCCCTCATCTAAATATTCCTAGTTATCTATGGTAATGAAATGCACACACCATTATCTGGCTTAATGAAATACACTCCATTGTCTGTGATTAGGAGGAGGAGAAAGCTTTATTTCTCCATGGTGTTGCAGTGTATTTCCTGGCTGTGATAATAACTAACTGCACCAGTGCTGGGGCTGTGGGCTCTTTCAGAGTCTCCTCGTCTGTTGTGAGCCTCGAACAATAACAGAAACACACGTCTAGTTGCTGTGCGCAGCCCTGCTATGCAGCTTATGTGCTACAGTGGCTGTTTGATTGCACTAATTGGCCCGTCTGCACACTCTCTGTGCCTCATGATGGACCCTGCTGCCTGTGCTTCCAAGCTGATGCAGCCTATTAAAAAGAGACAGATTATGAATAAGGCTGCACAATAACTTGCAGTTTCATTAGTTATCACAGAAGTCTGAATTCATTGCACCAGATTATTCTGTGTGAGGAGGTGATGCTCTCCCGCTCAGCATGTGTTCACACTGCCTGCTGAAGAGAGGCCTCTGGATATATTAGCCATGCTTTCAGACCATGCTGAATGAGGACGTTCCTCATTGCTCGGTCATTTGAGCAAAATTCTAAATTCTTGTGACACAATAAAAAGGAAGAAAAACACTCAGAAATGGTCAGTTTGTAAACACATTAATTTTAACACAGGATCACAGAGTCTGCAGTGTGGCTACCAACAGCAGAGCTAGCACCACTAGCTGTGGTCCTCATTGCAGGTTTCCATCAAATGACACCAGTCCTAAAATGTGAAGCCGATGCAAAGTGTTTAAAAGTGCAGTTCCCTGATTGTCCATGAGAGGGTTACTGCAGAAGCGAGTGTGGAGTGATTCTTCTTGACGTCACCTGGTACCTTTTGTTAGGTGTGGATGGGAGAGTTAGGGTGAGCTGGCTCACAGATTTTTTTTGTTTTATTTTTATCATTATTTTCATTGATTAAAAGTGAAACAATTTTTTCCTGATTTAAGTGATTTTTGCGCGTTGGACAATACTGGGCCCTACCTCAGCCTCTCAGTGACTTGTTTGTTCTTTGAAGTCGCTACAGTAACTTTTGAACCACTGAACAGTTTTTAGCAAAACTCTAATGCTAGATAAAAGAAAGTGATCACTGTGTCATAGGCCTTAGGTGAATCTAAGAAGAGAGCAACACGGTATTCTCTGGACTGAAATAAGTTATTAAACTTATGAGTTTTGCATAATTAAGCTGCACAGCTGACTTGACTTACGGGAAGGCGCACTTTAGCTGTTAGCGAAGAGGCTAAAGGCCCAGGTCAAGTGTTTATGTGACAATTAAATCAGACACAGCCATCTTGACAAACTTTACCACAGTACGAGTTGTCATCTGTGCTCGATTACATCCATGTAGTAGAAAGTTATAATATCATTGGGGGAAGCCTTTAATCGGAGCAGCAGCCCCAGCCAGTGGTGGGTGACTGCACTACAGCTTGGACTCAACATATTATTTCAGGCTTGCAAAATATCTTTCTATTTAAAAAACGAAACATGCACATCCTCAGTGAATGTTCATATAATGCAGGCTTATTTCTGGCTATGATGTCTTCACATAGTCCCTAATCTGACAAAAGAACAGGCTGCAGATGAGACAAACAAGCACCGGCAGAGAATGAACGTCATTATCTAACAGTATCTGATTCAAAGTCTTGTCTCTTTTGTGTGTTAGGAATAAAAAAAAAAGCCTCAAACATCAACTCCTACCCGCACAGCTCTATTCATCCCTGCTGTACTTCTCCACAGTCTTTTGAAATCCTTTGAATATCAGATGCATCATAAAACAGATATACCCTAAAAATGTGCATCTGATATCTCCACTCCGTGATAAAGAAGAAAACTGAGAATAACAGCATTTGTGTACTTTTTATTTTTGTGAGAGCACATTAGCGTGAGCGCGCTGGTTTCTATTTCCAATTCAGGCCGGAATAATATCTGCAGATTGGGTGGTTAAGTCACTCTGCATTTCATGAGCCGGCCCTGTCACTAACAGTTATCTCCTCACTGCCCTCTGAGGAGTTGTCTAGGTGAAATGATTCTCCGAAGCTCTGAATAATGCATGAAATTACGTAATGCAAATGGAGGCTTTATTTCCCCTGCCTCTCTGCAGACACCGGGGCCGGGGCCACTGTATTAGAACAGCAGAGCAGAAACAGTGGGGAGTCCCCTGGGTAAAGCAGAACTACAGCAGAGAGCGTAAAAGGTCAACTATAAAACCCGGGGGCTCCTCCTCACATGCAGCTTTATCAAGTATGAGTCTGAGATATTGCACGCCGAGCGGCAGAATTGCAGAGCGGGACGTTGCTCACATCGGTTATCATGGGAGGCTTATTGTGTGCAGGCAGTGAAATATTCATTAAGCAACAGCCTGGCTGGTTTCCACGCTGAGCTGCCTGTAAACAGCAGCCCAATCAAATATAGATAATAACAGCAGAGAGACGGAGAGGAGAGCGCCGCTGGATTCGATCAGATGGAGAGATGGCACTTGCCTCATATGCACCAAATTAGACTCCACTAAACTGTTGTCGAGTCCCTGTTTCAACAAGTAGAAGAGCTTCCCACCATCTTTTACTCCCTTGTGTGTGTGTGTGGATGTGTAGATGTGTGTGTGTGGAACTGAATGGCATTAATTGCCCCCTAAGATGACGGGCAGATGAAAGTGAGGTGGTGGTTTGCTGTGGGACATGGGGGCCGGTTACAAAGAGAGGCTGAGGACGGCTGGCAGGTCTCACAGACTTCAAAAGCAGATAAAGGGCCTTTTTAACACAAAGGATCCTCCTTTTTTCCCCCCTTTTTTTTGTGCTTAATCTTCAGATTTGGAGGTTTATTCGTGCCAGCCTACTCCCTTTTGTCCACTTTGTGTCAGGTTTTAACGCCAGAGGATTAAATTGCTGTTGCGGAAATCATTGTTTGTGTTTTCTTCCAATCCGCTGCCTCCCATTGTCCTGTGACATAATCGAGCGCGCTCTAACAATATGAGAGGTTCATCTCTTCCCTTTGGTGAGAAATGAACAGCGGATGGATCTGGTCACCCTGTTTGTCTGGGGAAACTGAGGCTCAATATGTTGTTTTGTTTAGGCGGAGTGCTCTTAACTCTTTAAGTAGCTTTTAAAAAAATGAGGACCAGGAGGTCTTACTTTGGAGGAGACGCAGACAACACAACACAAAGAGGAAACACAAATGTCAGGTTCTTTTCTGTGCAAACAAAGGAGGGCTATCCGAAGGGAATTATGGCAAGAACACATTTGTCCAGAAAAATAAATCAAATATTTTTAAAACAGGGAAAAGTGGCTTCATAAAACCCTCGTAAAAGCACATTTTCTCCTCTCCATCAGCTTCTCTTAAGTCGCCCTCGTCTCTCCACCCGGACCTTCACCTACAGCCCAGATTCCTGTCATTCTCCACTGACGGTATTGGTCTCCAGCCACACAGCCAGCCCTCCATCTGCCCATGAATAGGACCAGTCACTTTTCTGATAGCATTTAATGAAAAATCCACCGGGCTTTGGAGAGGGAGAGGAGGGGGGGATGAAGGGTGGATATGAAGGGAGGGTTGGAGGTGGAGGGGGTGTGTGGAGGAGTGCTCAACAAAGAGTGCCTTTCACTGGAGTGGAAAGCCTAGATTGCTCCCTCTCCCTCGCCGCTCCCTCCCTCCTCTACGCTCTCTCATTTTGTCTTTTTTGATTCAACATCAAAAATGTGCCAAATGACTGGGCAGAAAACCCCCAGAGGTTTTTTTTGATGGCTGTGTGTGTGTGTGTGTGTGTGTTTATAGAGAGTGTCACACAAAGAGACAGGTGTGTGGTGGTTTAAGGTGGCAGCGGTGAGGTAAAAGCAAACAATCGGTGAGGCCTCATTGAGAGAGATAATGCTCCTTAACCTGTTCCTCCTCCAACATTTAAACCCGGCATCAGTGGATGAATCTGAAACGAAGCTCATTTTCAGCTCTTTTCCTCGACTTATTATTTATTCCTTCTCTGACCATTTTATTAACAACCTGCTGAATGTGTCGTCTGCCCTAAAAGGTCTTTATGATACATATTTATGTTTCTAGTGAGCGGCAAGCGCCAAGATTGTAAAATGAAGCCAGTGAGCAGCTAAAATAAACCTTCCAGTTCCTCGTTTTGTTTTTATTAACCCAGAATGAGTCTTTATGTCCACATGAGGAGTGGGTCCATTCCCACAGAGGCTGCCATCTTGCACCGCGATGTTTCTACTGAAGCACTAAACAGACAAAGCAGTAACACACACCTTTTTTTTCTGTTTCGTTATTGACCTTGCACAAAACAATGGTTTGGAGTCTGAGGAAGAAGAGAGTGGTTGTTGTGATGGATGTTTTGATGGTGCAAATTTGAGGAATAGAGGACCGTACTTAAGTATCACAGGATCTTTTTGTCCTTGAAGGCTACCGTCACTTCACTGAGAGGAGGGAAAACAAGGGAGCTTTTCTTAAACTGGATTCAAACTGCTAAATATTTTCATTTCTACACACTGCACCATTAGAAGTACTTTTTCCTGATGAATTTTTATTTTCAAACAAATATGATTTTGTAAGAGTCTCACCTTTAAATATATTTGCCTGTTCATAATCCACGATCTGAAATCAGATTATAAGTGCTACATGCTATTTCTCAGTATCTGTGGACAATCGGGCTAATCCATTTATGGCACAAAGTCTATCTGACAACACTACACTGAAACTAAAACACGGGTTAAGATGTTTGTGATAACATAACTTAACTTGATAAAACCTGCTTGTGATAATAACTTCAGAGTCTGTCAATTAAACAAAGAGTGACGTTACGTTAGCTCTGCTTGGTGAGGTTGGAGTTGGTAGATGAGCTCTGGTGGGACACGTCTCAGAGCACCGGGCTGTGAGAAACAGATAGGTCTATACTGCAAAAACTGAAATCTAAGCAAATATTTTTTCTTATTTTTTGTAAGAATTGTCTTAATATACTTGATATGAACCACATTTATCTGACAAGTCTAGAAACATGCCTGATTTCAAGATATTAAAAGACAGAAATAAGGTCTGAATTGGCCTTAACAAGTAAAAAAAGCAATTTTTTGTTGTTGTTGTTGTTGTTGTTTGCTTTAAGTCTAAAACAACATTTTTTTACTAATAATAAAACAAAAAGCACTTGCTTAGGTTTCAATTTTTTGCAGTGTGGAATTAAACAATGGTACAAATCAAGTTTTTAACGTTTCAAGCAATAGCTCTACGTGACTATAAATAGATGCATTACCTCGTTGCTTCGCATCCTGTAAAAAGTTGTGTTGAACAATGAAAAGTAGTGTTAAAAAGAGAACTGCTCCCTATGACCGTGGGTTAAGGTGCTCATGGGAAAGGGAGTCTTTATTCATCCCAAGTGATTCCAAATAGTCCCTCACAGGGCCTTTAGCATGAAGCAAAATGTGCCGATTTGAACATGTTAAAAACAGAAAACAGGATGAAGATGCTGCGTATGAACACTTCAGTCAACTAGTTACTAGTAGTAACTTTTCTTAAAGCGATCAGAATTAAAAAAAAATAACTGAAACAAATTGTTCTTGCTTTCTGTTGTCTTGACATCTTGACAGACAAACAGTAACATTTGTTTTTTCCTTCATAGATTTCTTGTCTTGGGAGTGAAAGGTTATGAGTAGCTCAGAAGCAATTCAATAAAAGCTCTTCTGAGTTTGTCTTTTGTCCTTTTTTTGCACTCAGTAGGAGGAAGTCTTGACCGGCTTCAAGCTGTTGATCAAACAAAACTGTCTGCTTGAAAGAGGAAAGGTATACAAGAGGGAATGACGTCCCTTTTCCTCGAGTCATACAACTGTTCCGATTTCATGTAAACACCTGAACCAACATGGTGCCTACATTGACCAGAATGCATTGTGTGCATGAGCGACCTCAGAGCAGCTCCTTTGCTGTTCTTTGGCTTTCATTTGATCTTGTTGGAATTATATTATCATGTCATATTTTCAGAGTTAATTCTGTAATTTTTTTTAAAAGCAAGGAAATGCAGGGACTAAAATAATAATTGAGCTGTAATGAAACTGTAGTTTTGGATGAAGGCTTCTCAATTGTATATGTTTAAGATCCTGCAGTCAGAGCACATTTGTTTAAAAAAGAAACTACAGATTTTTTCCTTTAAGTTAAAATTATTTCTAACCTGAATGAAAAAGCACATTAAAAATAATCAACATCAGCAATAACATGAATATTACAGTAGTTTGTGGAGCTGGTATGCTAACCCTGCTGTGCTCCATATGACACTCATATGTTTGTGTTTCTGCAGATGAAGTCTGATCAGTAAAACTGTCCGTCTGCATCCATAATGCATGTCCCTGTGTATGTTTCCCGATGCATGAATTATTCAGCTGTGCAGGTTTCAGGTTTATATGTTCATGTTTATGTTTTCACACACACACATATACACACACACACACACACTGCAGGGTGACAGAGAGGACAAGAGAGAGAGAGACTCTCTTTGTTGTTTCCCCTCATAAATACAAGTTTAAAGGTTGAGTCTCAGAGTCAGTTCATGTTTTTTTTTTTATGTTTTGTTTGCATAATGCGGTCTTTAAATCTCACAAAACTGTTGAAGCTCTGAAACATTTATTTATATTTATTTATATGACAACAGAGAACCATATTTTTTTTTTAAAATGTTCAAGTTCAGCAAAATTAAATCCTTTAATGTCTTTTCTTTTGCATGCTTCCATTAATGATGTAAAGACACAAAACCATTTTAATTCTGCTGTAAAATTACGATTTAAACATGGATTTGATGGGGACTCTTTGGCTTTTGTAACCAACCCCAAGTGGACACTGAAGGAACTGCAGTTTTGGCATTTTAGCTTAATTCTGCAGCACCAACCCTAAATTTAAACCTCTTTCACCGTCTTCCTGTTTTCTGCACAGGTATGAAACTCACCTGGAAAAACCTTTCTTACCTTTCTTTCATGGCTCACACAAACAGTTTCTGCTGCTCATTCCCGATTCTGTCCTTTTTTGTGTGTTTTTCTATCAGGCGCAGCAAACAAAAGCACAATCGTGTTTGCTCTTTCCTTCAAGCAGACTAAAAGTGTCCTGTGGTTTGCTGCCAGAGCCTTTAAACTCTGGATTTATCACTGTTCAAATAACAAACAACAAACCGCTAAGGGCACGTTTTGCTAATAGAACAGCGAGCATTGATCCTCCGCTTAGCTCATTTCTAAAATGTTAATCAATACCCTGAGAGCCGGTCTTTAGAGGAATGTGCAACAGTGAGCTGATCAGCAGCCTTCACTGGTTCCCCAGATACCTGTGAGTCTATAATCTGTTGAATAGATGACTGACTGGATGGTCTGCGGGGGATTTCAGAGCTGAAGGTTTTTATTGTAAAGACATTTTCACAAAGTGGCACAAAGAGGAACAAAGATAAAGACGATGAATGAGTTGATCTTTGTGCCTCTTTCTGCTTAATGTTAGATCATGGCCTTTCAAAATCAAAACTTTGTCAATAAACAATAAAAATTAGAGGTTATGCTTTCAAACATTATTGGTTTCCTTTTATGCTTTGAATTAATAAATTAGTATACGGAGGCAAAGCAGAGCAATTAGAATTTGGGCTTGTAAAAAAATCAATTAAAAAAATAAAGTTCTGACATTTTGTTTTGTATTCTGATTCTAAAGTCAAATTCTGAGATGGAAAGCAAAATTCTGAGAAAAAAAAAAGACTGAATGTAGGTTTTGATCCCAGAATTTTGACTTTAATCTCAGAATTCTGACATTTTCTTACAATAATTCTGATGTGTTACTGGCATAACCTCCGAAAAAACCCAAACAAACAACCCCCCCCCCCCCCAAAAAAAAAAAAAAAAAAAGGCTCCTTTGGTTGCCCCTCATCCTCTCCCATATCAGGTTAAGTGTGCAGTTTTTCACAAAGTCTACCTGCTATCCCTTCCCTGATTTGCTGCGATACATAAAGCAGATGAACTGTTCCATTTTTTAAAGTTCTGCAGTTAACAACCAACACATTTTCTCTCGTCCTCGCAAGATTAGACTTTTCCAGATATGTCTTCAAAAAATGCTGCTATGTCTTGATTTTCTTGGTTTATTTTGTTGTAGTTCACTTACATGAAGGGTTCTCAAGTTATTTCAAATAACAAACGTGGTGGCGCAAAATTGAGAAAAGTTAAAAATATTTTTCAGGTCAAAATCTTTTGAAATCCTCATAAGTTTCTGCGTCATTTGCACCGTTTTTGGACAAAGTATCCTTTCTCTAGAGATAAATGAATCATCATCAGATCGCCGCTAAAGGAAACTGGGATGGATTGCATTTTGGGGGAAGATTTACTCCTGCTTCTGCTCTCCTTTTTACGCACCAAATCCTGCAAATACATGCCAGTCAGTATAACTTGGGACTGCAAACACCCTTCGTGTACTTAAACCAAGACTCTGGATGATGGAAACAAGACAGAGGTTTGTAAAAATTTAATTCTAAAGAGGGATAAAAGAATTATTTGCTAACGAGCCTCTTCCATAAAATAAAGCTTAGTTTGATTGAAATGTTGAGAGGTTTGCAAATATTTGACTATAACTCAAAGTGCTGGAGGGATTTGAAATTTGGAACTTTCAGATCTTTCTAAGTTTCACAGGAATCCTTTAAATACTGTAGATTTCAAAGCTTGAGTCTCTACTTATTTTCTCCTCTAACTGCCAAAATAAAAACCTGCTTATTCAAGTCTTAAAATGTTGTCTCCAAATATGTTTCTACTCCAGTGTTTACCACGGCTCCTGGTGTTTTCTAAATGACAGCAGAAACCCTGGGTGATGAAGTTATCCGTCTCCTCGTGCTCCTCTGCTGCTGGACGCAGAGATACAGATGGTCTCTTTCTGCTTGTTGCTCCTGAAAATTATCCACCCTGTAATCCATCCATTAATCACAATCATAAACGGCAGGTGAACAGTAGGCTTCAGTAACTGCACCGCTGACAGCTGGATAGTGTAAATGTTTGGAGGGGGGGCGGGAGGCGGAGCTGGGGTGTTTACTTGTTTGTGCAAAAGGAGGCTGCTGCACATCTTGAGCCAAATCTTACCGGACACAATTACCAAAACTTTTCTGGTTTGAATACGACAACAAGGAAAAAAAATGGTGCGTCTTTGTGGTACGACTGGGACACAGTTTCAGCCAGAGAGGGGGTAAACAGCAGTGTAGGGGGGTAGATTTGCTCCCGCATGGAAGCCAGAGAGGAGCCTGCGGTCCTTGTGCACGTCTGAATGATGATTAACTGTAATTACCAAAGCAGTACCTGGCCCTGCATGCCAGGAGGCAGCCCAAGATTAATGGGGCTCTGCTGAAAACGGAACAAAAGCTCACATTTCCGAGGTAATGAATCGCTCTGGTACTAAGGCGTCTTCACATGGTGCACCCAGGCCCCCAGGGAAGTTCATTACAGCGGGAGGAATAGATGGATCCTCTGCAGCATTTTCAAACAGGCCGAGCAGGAGGAAGTCTTAAATCGTCACAGACATCCTGGTTGCTACACAGCCTCTCTTAAACCAGAAGAGAGATAAACAGCTTCTCCTTGGTGCGGCTTAAATGGGTGGTAAACATTACACAGCAGACTGAATTGTTTGACTTGTCTCTCTCACACAGGCTGTTTGAACAATAAAGTTTAATGTGGAGCACGCTGCTTAAGTAGAGGAGATAAAATTTGACTAAACAGAGTGCTTTGAGGGGTGAGCGAGGAAAAATCTGTAGTGAATCATAAATCCTCAGAGGTAGGAGGAAAAACACATGTATGTTTTTACTCCAGGGCTTTGCACAGAAGTCCCGAAAAGCTGCTCGTGTGAACACAACAGCTGAAGATTTTATCTGACTTTTCCCGTATTTTTTTTTCCTCACAGCCTTGTGGTGAAATTTCTGCAAGAAGTCAGGGTGAGCTGATGTGAAAACGCACTCATAACAGGATGAATGAAAATAGAGAATCATTTTAAAGATGCAGACGGAGACGATGTCTGCACATATCATTAGAAGAAAAAATGTGCAAACCGTCATCACAGTAAAAATTATCCTCTGTTATATTAACTTTTCACTGTGGCTTTCCCAGCTTGAGCATCGTCACCTTTTTCTACATCACTCCAGCACATTTCTCAGTATGTTCAGGAGTTATCTTTCAATAACTAACCCTGAGTTTCACATTATAAGCTCTTTGGAGCTGTCTCCCACCACGACGTGATGGTTCAGACAACTTTAGTGTAGCAGTTCAGCATTTATTTGAAATATAAATTTAAGAAAAGAAAGCAAAAGAGAAATAATGTCATGGGTCGTAGCAGGAATCAAAAGAGAGGTGGGAGGACCCTGTTGCAGATTTAAACAAAAAGGGTTTTATTAATTTTGAAGGAGAAACCAGGAGACACAGAACACGAGGACCTAAAAGCGATGTGACTTTCGACAAGTCTGTGTTTTTGTTACATTGTATACATTTGGTTTTGGTCTGTTATGGTTTCACTCTGCCATTGTTGCAAACGGACAAACAGAACTTACACGACGAACCTATGTGATACCGTCATTGTCACTGAGTACTTTGCGTGTCTCCGTAGTTCACATTGATTGGTCATTTGGCCGGCGGCCGTATGATGTCAACATGTTGAGTGGAAATTTAATTTTGTCAACAATGAATGAAATCACCATCATATTATTGATGTTTGTATACCACCAGCAGTGACAATTTGAAGAATTGTACATAATGCTGATCCAAGGTCATCTTATGAGGTATATAATTAGACGACAACTTTATCATCGTCGACAGGAAAGAAGGAGAAAGTGTGTAATCCTGTGATTGGTACGAAGGTCCGAACCTTTCAAAATAATGCTTTCACACTGGGCATGTACCAGACCGTGGTCCCGTTTGGTCCGGACCAAGACCACCACTTTTTGTCGGACCAAGGTCCGACTGTTTGGTTTGGACCAAGGTCCAGGGGAGGTTTCACACCTATCATTTTGGTTCGGCTCAAACAAAAAGTCCGAAAGTCCGGACCAAATGATGTTTGGCTCAGTGGTAGAGTTGTCGTCTCTCAATCGGAAGGTCAAGGGTTCGATACCCAGCTCCTGCAGTCTCATGTCGAAGTGTCCTTGAGCAAGACACTGAACCCCAAATTGCTCCCACTGTTGTTCAGTGGTGT
This sequence comes from Labroides dimidiatus, assembly GCA_030710495.1. Taxonomy (NCBI): domain Eukaryota; kingdom Metazoa; phylum Chordata; class Actinopteri; order Labriformes; family Labridae; genus Labroides; species Labroides dimidiatus. Next base: position 4,792,824 of record CM061156.1, on the reverse strand, counting down.
GTGAATGAGTATGAATGTGTAAGATAAAAACTGATGGCTTTCAATACTAGATCATTCTGCCATCAGTGTGTGAATGTGGTGTGGATGGGTGAATGACACCAGCAGTGTAAAGCGCTTTGAGTAGTCGGTAAGACTAGAAAAGCGCTATATAAGTACTGGTCCATTTACCATTTACTGGTCCATTTTTACCATGTTGGTGTGAAAGCCCCCTAAGACTGTTAAACAATAGCCAAAAAACACAAGGGAAACACACAACAAGAATAACTAAGACTAACTACAAGAAGCAAAACCTATAAACTAACACAGGGGATACACGAGACAAGAAATACAAATAAACTTCACAAGACACATGGAAACCAAAACTCTGAAAAGGACAAACCCCAAAACCAAATCAACACAACTAAAGTACATTTCATTGTACTTGTTTAAAAATCCAAGAAATGCATTAATCTGTTTTTTAAAGTGTATCGTGATGCACGGCGTTATACTTCATACTTCCTTTAGCAGTCTTTTAAACAAATTTCTCTGTTAAGTAAGAAGGTTGTCCTTTATTCACCTTCATATTTCTTCCCCCAAACATCAATATTTTTTTAATAGAAGATGTCAACCGAGCTGACGTGCCACTCAGTATTATCTGTATCAGAGGAAGCAGGTCTCATTTGTACAGGAAGCACACGGTATGGTAAAGCCTGGAGGGCAAAGTTTTATTACAAGTGTCTCCTGTTATAAATCAGTGTCTGAGGAATAACCCGCAGATTAATGGTGACAATATTTGGTCCGGTGTCATCGAGGTCAGTCTCAAAAATGAATGACACAAAACGGACCTCTGGACAAGGTGTGAACGATTTAGATTTAGCTCCCAGACCTCTGCAGGAGCTGACGTATGGAAACGGGCATCAATTATTGGAAGTCAAACTCCCCGAGGCAACAATGGGAGGATTTACAGGCCTTGACATTTTTCATGCCCTTGAACATGTTACCTTCGGATATGTGGGTCGATAGCGAGATGAAATACAGCCTGACAGGAGAGTTTTAATGATTACAACGCACACAGGCCACATATTTCCTACCCCATTAAGTAAATACTTCAGGTAACACAAGTTGAAACATGCCCAGCTTTACATTGGTGTGTGCAGCTCGGAAACCCAAAGGCTTTCTTTTTATTGTTTACAGCCTCTAATCATGGTAATGACACAATGCCCAACGTACAGGCCGTTCCTCAATCGATCACAAAGACAAAGGCTGAAATAAAGTGACAGCGCACAGAAGTTGTGTCTGTGCAGGTCTGACGGAGATGAAAGAGATGTGAGATCCAACCTTTAAACTGTCATTTATCAGCCAAGACAACAAAGGCCCATTATCCACGCTGTCAGTGTGTGAACATAAACATGCACTTTAATGATTCATTAAATGTAAAGAAAAATGGAGCACGCTATGGATCCAGATTTAACAAAAGGATCCTCAAAATCTAGTTATTCAAAGGACAAACGTCTTATCTTCGTGTTTATATCATCCCAGTCCTCCATCTGTGAGCATTTCTTTTAAAAACTCTGCAAAAACACATCAAAACCAAGTCGATAAAAGAAAACACGTCGACATAACATACCATTTCTATCTGCATTGTTTACAAAGTGAAATGCAGTGACCAACTATAGTCTGGATGATCACAATCAAATACTTATAATCACCTTTTCCGCCAGCTCATTCACGTTGAAGAATAGTCCTATTACCAGTTCTGAATCAGTCCCCTAAATGACCCCATAACTGTCTCCCCTGACTTAAGTCATGGTGCAATTGTCTCTTTAACTGCACATTTGCAGACTGTAGCACCTCTTTAGCTGTTGTTCTTTTTTTATTATTATTACATTGCCTTATTTATTTATTGGGCAGTGTCATGTGTCCCTCTTATGTCTTTTTATGGCTCTGCTTTTTGTAGAGATACCATGATGTTGTTTTTTTGACAATATCTTGTTATTGTTTTTGTGATGCACCTTTACCCCTTTGGATGGTTGATGCTGTATTTCTATGCTTTGTTTAATGCCTGAAGTAGACACCCAGTCCCCAGACATGTTTGTTGTAGCTCTTGGAGTACATAAACACTTTTTGTGTGGACTTAATCAATGCATATACTTCAAATTTACATATCTAATATCTAATAATTAACTTTTTCATTTTACAATTCCCCAAAAACAGATATTGTGCGAAAATGTACGACATCCTCACTCTTAAAGGTGATGCACTCAAAAAACTAAACACTTAAATTAAATTTATTATGTTAGCAGGTTCAATGTAAACACATTAGTTAAAAGCAATAATTTGAAGTTAAATAAGTTGACCCTAAAATTATTATTTTCAACTAACCTAATACATTTATGTAGAATTGGATGATGAAATAAATTGAATTAAAATCAGTGTTTCATTTTTTTTTGAGTGTGTGAGGACTATCCAGGATCCAGGCTAAAGACCCATGAGCACCATCACCCACTGTCTTAAAGACATGACTCTTGCCACGGCATGCAGTTGTTTTGAGAAGCAGAACTTTTTCACACTACTTTTCTTTGTTAAAGACAACTTTTCCCAGAATGCAAAGCGACTATGTAATGTATTAGTTTGTAGTATGAAAGGTGACAACAATCAAACTTTGTAAACTCAGTTTTGTGTCCAGAAGGTGAGCAGACTATCTGTTTAATGTTCCTCACAGCCCGGTGCTCCGAGACGTGTCCGTAACCAGAGCTCATCCACCAACTCCAACCTCGCCAAGCAAAGCTAACGTAACCTCACTCTTCATTTAATTGACAGACTCTCAAGTTTGATCAGATCACTGCTGCATTTGAGTTGGAATGAACATTATCACAAACAGCTCAACCCGTGTTTTAGCCCGTGCTCTATCACTCTCCTGTTTTGTTTTCTTCTGCTCTGACCTCCTTTTCCTTCATACCAGTCTAACTCCAGTGTCTACCATTACTACCAAAATAAACCGGAGAAATCCTTTTCAGCAGAGAAAAAAAGGACAGATTCTTCTTTTCTCTGTAAAATTTGCTGGCCAGTGTAATGTCTCCTAGGACGGTCTACATGCCGTAAATGGAAAGTACAACCTGACCAGGAATACTTGGAAATAGCATTTAGAAATAACTGGTTTGGCGCTGATAATCTCAATTTTAATCCTGGATTATGAACAAAAAATTCTATAAAAATGAGACTATTTCAAGATCACTTATAAAGTCCTCACAGGGCCTTTATATATATATGATAGGAGACTTGTTTGACTACTTCCTGATCCCTTCTCCAACACCTTAACCTGACTAATGACAGAACTATCAAGTACCTCTAAAATATGAGTTCAACAACAAACAAATTTACATTAATGTTGATGTTTCAGGAAATTTATTAAGTTGGACAATTTCACACTCAAAGTTCTGCTATTGTGCTGAATAATAGCATCATCATCACAGACACTGACACATTTAAAAACACAGATGGATCAGTGAAACCTTTTGTTCTATTTTTGCAAAATTCAACCTTTACCGTGGAGGTTAATGTCATCCTCTAAATGCAGTCCTCTGAATGGGCTCACACATTCATAAACAGTGGTACTGCCCTTTAAATGTTTCCATAACTGATCTCATTAGCATGGGTTTGTATTGAAGCATGAAAGAGTGAGCACTTTTATAGTCCCTCCTCTATAGGTCTCTTTCTTCCTGTAGGTGTGTAACACCAGCAGATTATCACACATGAGTTCTCTAAGAGGGAAACAAAAGAGCTTCCTCCCGCTCATTTCTCAGAAAATAGATGCTTCACAGCCAGGAGTGACAGTGTGGACAATAGGCGAGACATTAATTTATCTTCTCTATATGACCCTGATGCAAATGAGGCAAATGAAAGCAAGCAATCAATTCCCTAATTGGGTTTGCACTATTTCAACGAGTTAAGGGAGCCACTGTCTAGATTGAAGAGAAGGTCAATTTCTCATTGTGACAATTACTGTGTTCATTTTCACTGAGCAACAAAAGAAGCCAGAACAGAGACTGAACCACAGGCCTCCAATTGTGTGGGTCCACATCACTGTATCATGTTTATCTCAGATATGACGCTCTTTAAATCTACATGCAGCAGTTTGTGTCATGATACAGTGCAAAAACTGAAATCCAAGCAAATGTTTTTTTTTGTCCTATTTTTAGTAAAAATGTCTTACTTTACTTGATATGAGCCACATTCACTTAACAAGTCCAGAAACGTCTTATTTCAAGATATCAAAGACAAGTAAAGACAAGTAACAAGTAAAAAAAATAAGCCAGTAGGGTAAAAAAAAAAAAAGTCTTAATGCAAGAAACTTTCTCTTACCCCACTGGGAGATTCTTTTTTTATGTTAAGGGCAATTCAGATCTTATTTTTATCTTTTAATAACTTGAAATAAGCCATGTTTCTGGACTGGTCTGGTAAATGTGGCTCATATTAAGTCTAAAAATATATTTTTTTCTTTACTAAAAATAAGACAAAAAGCAGTTGCTTAGATTTCAGTTTTTTGCAGTGTGTAAAATTAAAAAAAAAATTATTTATAGAATAAATTTCTGCCATTACCAGACACATTTTCTGCAGCTTTAGAAAAATGTTTCTCCAACATGTTTTCAAAGAGGGGGAGTGGAATAAACCCTTTTACAACCATCGTCATCATAAAGCTACGCACTCATTTTAGCAACGAAGGCAGCGTTTAGCTCCATTCATTCAGACAAGCTAGCTGTTCTTTAAACTCTAAATTAAAACTTTAAGCAGCATAAAAATGTCAACGACAATGTGAGGTCGACTTCTGTTGAGTTCTGACGGTTACAGAGCAACCGGGGCTAAGAGGAACCCTGGTAATTGGCAACGCAAGCCGAACCTCCAAACGATTGTTGGCTGACAGTCCCCAGTTAACAGGGTTGCCTGTAAATATTAACTGATGAAATTCTTGATCCAATTTTTTTAACTTGGTGTAGTTCATGAAAATGTTGGTTTGGAGCCGAGGTTATGACCAAATATGATTCTTAGGACTCAATATGGTAAATAAGGGAGAGATTAAATTAAAAGAAACAGATATCAAGTTCACAGTCTATAACAAACTGTTATCTATGCTGATTATTAATCCTAAAATACCAGATAAGTATTATTCTGATATAGTTATGTTGTTTATGTCGTTATATTTGATGTTTGGTAAATGTCCACATATAATGTAGCCACTGGGTGACTTGTATGATTAATATCCCTCTCCATCCACTGAATATTTTCAATCAGTAAGTGTCTGGGAGTCGTTTACCATCCGTCAATATTGTTATTTAGGTTAAAAAAAAGGTGTTTTTTGGTGGTTACCACTTGCGAAGCTCGACAAACCATCGTATGCTGCGGTTTTTCTATTGCCAAACCAGCAGGGGGCGAGCACACTGTTTATTAACTGTGCTGAAGTGCTAAAGTCTGCTGTTCCTCGAGTGTCCACTTGAGGCTGGCTCCGGAAGTACCGGAAGTCACAAACACACCAAGCCAAAAAAAGCCGTTTTCATGGCAATATTAAGATCACCAGTTCGTCCAATCAGAGGCACAGCTCAGCTCATGTGACTGCTGGCCGCCCTATGGCTGTTACTGTGGAGACTCAAAGACCGCTTCATTTCCAATATGGCCGCACCGGCCGTTTTGCTTTACAAAATCTGTTTCAGAAACAGACGGGTGACGTCGTGGAGACATACAGTCTGTGGTTTTTCCATGATGGGGTGTCCAAACTTTTCTCAAAGACAGCTTCATTTGATTTAGTGACAATGACTGAGACCCAGCTGCTCTTACAAACAGGTGAAATAACCCTGAAAGTAAACATACTTGCGTCTTCATTACAGACTTATTTGAATCATTTGAATTCGAAACACGCAGGGGGCGCCAGAATCAACACAAACTAGAAGTCACTCAAAGAAGCTTTAAGGTTTGAAAACAACAAAATCTCTACGTCTTGTCTTCATGTTAAGTCTTTGCATCCTTCTTGACATCACATTTGCAAAGTATTATGAAGTAACACCGATACTGATTCAAGCTGAAACTACTGCAAAGACATTTTCTTCTCCGTCTCTTCAAAGCAGCAACACAAAAAAGACAGAAAAGTTGTGATAAACAACCAGATCTGTAGGACGCTGAAAGAAAAAAAAATGTCCCTGCTTGAATTTGTTGAGTTTAGAGCCGAACAGACGGAGAGGCTAACTTTGTTGTTGTGCCCTGAATTACACACACTGATGTGTTTGAAGTGTCATTCCTTAAGAGAGGACAAACAGCAGCAGCCGTGCTGTGAGGGTTATGAGGTTCAAGCAGAAGCCTGTAAACCGAGCTGCAGAGGAGAATTCATTTTGGCTTCCTGAAGCAAATCATGCTGTTGATATACACAGCGTGAGTCAGCTACTCCCTCATGTCACATCAATAGTTTATTTACCAGCCGAGAGAGGAACCACAGAATTTGAATAAAAATGAGAATCTTGTGCAGTGCATTCAATTTCTGCAACTCCAAGCTTCTTTCAGGAGGCAGTGAGAGGTTTGTTTTTGCTGCAGTCGTATATTTTAGATCTCAAAGAGTACTCAAGTCTGCTCGTTCATTTCTTCCTTTTTTTTTGGTGTCAGGACCGAGAGAAAACGGTTAAAAGCTCCTCAAACGCTGCAGCCTTTAACAAGTCGCTCTTACTCTTGCAGGTGTTTTCTTTGCAAAGTAAAGGATCAGCAGGATGTAGGTTTTTGTTTTGTTTGTGAACTTTAACCTCTTATCGCTCTTTATCTGCACTTAAACAGGTTTTTCAAACAAAGCAGACCAGTGAGATATGGACACATTTTGCTGCGTAAAGGTTCATGTGGAGTTCATGTTATTAGTATTACAGGCCTTTCATGCTCTCAAATCTCACAGGGATCAAAGGGGCTTTGTGAGGTATGCCACCATCAGCCAATTAATGCCCCCGAGTACAGCTGCTCCGTCTGCAAGGTCGACTCTAAGCGCCTCTCGCAGCTACACACCTCGACTTTTCTTTTCTCCCACTGCTCGGGCCTTGTTTTTAAAATCTAATTATTCAGCTCTTTGGAAAGGTTTTGTAACTCACACCCGAAGATTACGTAACACGCGGAGGGTCGGAGAAGTGACCTTGGTCTGCTTGAGTCGTACCTGCTGGGTTTTCAGCAAGGAGGGATCTGCACAAATCCCACCCACTTTAACAGGAGACAGACGAGGAGATTTGAAGAGAGGTATTTTAGGCTTAGACGAAACCTCGCTCTGGATAAAATCTCAGGGACAACAGTTACTTTTCAGCCATTTCACTGGCGCTCAAAGTCCAAATCTGGATGGTTTTTACTCAAGGACACAGCAGCAGGGATGAATCTAACGGTGGGACAGTCAGGCCGTTCACAAAGTATGATCAAACATCCTTGAAATCAAAGCTCACCTGTCCCTCAGGTGTCTCTTGATACCAGATGATAAGCGGTCAGTTTCCTGCAGTGTTACATGCTGTGTAAACATCAGCAAACTCTGCTTCTGACCAAGGAAAATGCTCTCCATTAGGGGGCGATATAGACAAAATAGGTTGGATGTTTTTATGGCTGGATCAGGATTGTTTTTCATATTCAGACTATTTTGACCTACAAACAACATTTTTAAGCCCCAAATGTTTCTTATCCTGCATTCTGAATAATTTTCAGCACCATTTTATAACTTTAATCAAGTCTTATGTCCTCTAAAGGGTTGTTTGAACTTCATTAAATACATCATGATAAAAACATTTGTTCTATGACGTCAGCAGTAAGAGTCATCGAGTTTCTGCTGAACGTATAGAGCTTTAGCTTTCTACAAGCAGCCTATGCAGAGTGTAGATGTCGTTTAGTGAGACGTAACAAGATATACTTTGTTTTTGTTTGTGCACTTCACATAAAATGTAAATGTTCCCATTTAAACATGATTCATTTCAGTGACATAATTTATACATTTAAGATAAAAGATGAAAAAAAGGACCTTGGGTCTGACTTTGGACTTGCCTGCTGCAGAGCATGGATTTAATATTATTGCAGTACCAAGCAGCGCCACAGGGTGGCTCTCTCTCTCTTTTTGCTGTCAAGCTGTTTAGAGATTTCAAGTTTTATGCTCCAACCAACAGAGAGATCTTTTCAGTGGTGTGTTGGTGTAAGCAGGGTAAGGAAAAGGTTTAGGGCCTCTAGATTTTTGGGGAGTTCAGATGGATACAAAAAAGAAACAAAAAGATAAATTCTGACATTTTTAGTTTATTCTGAGTTTAAATCAGAATTCTGGATCAAACTCAGGTTTGTTTTTTTTGTCAAGCAAGTTTTGATTTTGAGTTAAAGTCACAGCTCAGTGAAATGGATTCAAAGCTGCAGCGAAAAGAAGCTGAAAACAAAACGGAGAGATAGAAAATGCCTTTAATATCAGAGGGAATGATTGTCACTTTGTTTATTATGGGATGAGAATATCTGCAGTAGCACGAAGCATGCATGACGCCTCATGGTTGATGAATCAGAAACTGTTGACATAACATTGCATTAAACAGGAAGTACGTGATGGAATCAAATATTGCAGAGAGTATTTATGGTAAACCGTCACAGCACTGTCCTAATTGTTTAATTCAACACTGTTTTCTTTGGCTCTTTATTTCGTCATGTTTATGGCACGATATTGATTGATTGACTCAAGGACGAGTGTCCCAACAACACACACAAACTTGTCTTTAGAAGACATTTCAAACACTGAATTGCTCTGAATTTCCAGCAGATTACAGAGAATAGTTTCCAAATGAAACATGGTGTGTTAAAAGAACAACTCCTCACCAACTACAGCCTTTAAAAATTAAAGGAGAACAGATTAAAGCCCCAAAGTTTAGGGATAAAAATACAACAGTGCCATCTAGTGGTGGCTAAAAGCACAGGAACAATAAACAATTTCAAAACAATTTGAAGCAGTAAAAAGCTACATGTGACCGTTTCCCTGCCTGCCCTTGAAACGCTCTTTGTCGATGCCTTTGTTTTCTGGGACGTGTCTGAAGGTGCAGTCCTGGCTCGTGCAGCCAGAAGTCCTCCAGAAGAAGCATTCTTTCTTGTATGAGCTACAAAGAGAAATCATTTCTCATTTTAAAACTCCATGGATTCAAAACCAAAGTAGCATGCTGATCAGATCAAATTAAATAAAAAAAGTTGTTTTTTTACCCGAGTGCGGAGTGGAATTTGTCAGGATGTCTCACAGACAGCGGAGAACCTTCTACGACCATTCCCTGCAGACAAAACAAAACCTTCAACATCACCTTCAACAGGCTGAAATTTACAGTCCTAAATACTTTCAGAGAACCTGCTGATTCTTTAAGTATACAACAAGTCAAATGTCTGGAAATTCCTGAAACAGTTTCCTTAAATCCAAGCTGACATCTTCAAATGACATAAAACTTTTTTCTAAATAGTTTTTCAAAATTAAACAATTTAAATCAGCCACAAAAACACAAAAACATTAAAGCAGGAGTGAATATTTTAAGATTCAAGGTTAGCTTGACCATTGAGAGTGTCTGAACCCAGCTGAAGAGCCTGAAACACAATGAGCACTTCGAAGCCGTTTAAAGGAATCTTAATCAAACCAAGCTCAAACCAAGCTAATGTAACCAAGCTAATGTAACCAAGCTCTCAGTGGACAAGCCCCAGTCTATCTTAGACAGCTTGTAGTGCCATACAACCCCTCTAGAGCATTACGCTCCCAAAATGCTGGCCTGCTTGTAGTACCATCAATCTCCAAAAGTAGTATGGGAGGTAGAGCCTTCAGTTATCAGGCTCCCCTTCTCTGGAACCATTTACCAACCGCAGTTCGGGATGCAGAATCCCTCTCTACCTTTAAGGTTAGACTCAAAACATTCCTCTTTGATAAAGCTTTCAGTTAGGGACCAGTTTATAATCCATAAATTAGTCCATAAATTAGATCATAAATTAGACTCATAGTTTAGTTTAGATGCAATAGGCCTAGGCTGCCGGGGGGGATCTGGCACATTGGACTCTATCTCTCTTTCTTAATCTCTCTCCGCATCTGCTTTTGCCCCTTTTGTCTGCTCCTGCACTCGTCTCTGGCTCTTGTCTTGTAGGTGGCCTGGGATCCTTGGTGGAGACTGCCTGCAGCTGTGGAGTCATGGAGACTTATTAACTGCACCCATAGACATGGCACATTATTTGGCCATTTCATAATGAACATTCATTCCCACTATCATATAACTTCTAATGTAGATATTAGCCTGATCTCTTTATCTATGATCAATACATCTATAGTATCTATTTTTTATCAGCACATAGGCGTGAGGTTCCTCTGAAAATGGGATGTCACATCTCAAGAGGCCTTTAACACACCTTTACTTAACGGAGACAAATATGGTAGGGATGCACTTGTGGTCTGGGCGTCCATGAGTTCATCACTATCATAAATTCTTATTTTCAGTTTGAACATCATTGATTATACTTCTATAAAATGATCACCACACCCATTCAAACATGAGGTCTATGGTTCTTGGATCTGTCACTAACTTTAGTTCACACTTTAGTCCACTTGTCTCCTCTTACCTCCCTTCCTTCGCCCACACACCCAACACAGCATCGTGTGGATTTGCTGTTCATCATGAGACCGGGGTCCACATTCAAGATTTCCTGCTGCTTAACAGAAGGTTTTTTCTTGCCGCCATGATGGAGGGATTCATGATTGGCTATATGGATTCATGTTGGGTGTTGGATGTATATATTTGTATATATATGTATATGTGTATCTTTATATGTATATATGTATCTATGCATATATGTATATCCTTAAAATGAGGAGCTTTGTGCTCTATTGTAAAGTGTCTTGAGATAACACTTGTTATGAATTGGCGCTATACAAATAAAGATTGAGATTGATCACCAAAGATATTTTACATCTTAACTTTCTACACTTTCCTGGATAAAAACAAATCATTATTTAGTTTTTCATTTCACCTGATACTAAAATGTTTTGAACCACCCAGTTACCACCTTGAACACCTTGTGTTAGATACGTACATTAATACACTGGACGGCTCTGTCACAGTCCTCCTTTTTGGTGTAGTTGATGAAGGCACACTGTTGCTCCAGCAGCATCTTGACGCTGTACACCGTCCCCACTCTGTAACAACAACATAAGATGAGAGGTGAAATATTTTCACTCAGTACGTTTACAAGCATGCAGCAGCCCAGCTAAGGTCATAGCTCGATGGTAAAGACACAGCGGGGGGTCTAGTCTTGTCTACATAAACATACAGTAAAGGGAATCAGACTGCTGCCCGAGAACGTCTCACTCCGCTTCGATGATGACGATGATGCTGCATTTCTTTACCTGCTGAAGACTTCGCGGAGGGCTGAGTGGGTGACAGAAGACGAGATGGATCCCACCCAGACAGAGAACAGAGCCCTTTGAACACAGGAGAAGGATAAATCATGCAGCACTCTGATAAAAAAAAAAAAACCTTTTATCTTCTACTGTGAGTCGTCACAGTCCAGGTAGGATTGAGCTTACGGTTTCACAGGACTCTTGGACATCGGTGTTGGTGATTGAGAATTTGACCTTGTGGGACCCAAAGCTTCAGACTCTTTGACCTGCTGCGATCTGGATTGGCTTTTTCGTTGGACGGTCCACTCGCCGTCGCCTTCTTTCGCCTGCGGTGATGGTTGCTTTGTGATTTCCCTGCTAGCACTGGCATCTGCGGAGAGACGTCATCAGCATCAGGGAAGTGCGTTGGGATCTTTGAAGCTCTGTAAATAATAACGTCACACTCACCTCCAGCACTTTGATTAGCGTTTCCAGCAAACAGAGCTTCGATAGCTTCTTCTACGGTGTCGTGTGTTTTCAGGGCCTCGGCGCTCTGCGCTAAAGTGAATCCTGTTTCCTGGGGATGAAAAAGAAAAGGAACCTTTTTCAGCTTCTGTTTTTGGTTCTTTCGCCTTTTGTAAACTGAAATCTTTCTCACCATAAGCTGCAGAGTTTGTGCTCGTTTCAGCTCTTGCATGGCTTCAACACTTGAATTATCCAGCTCCAGGACTTCTCTGTAGACCAGCGAGGCGTCGTAGTATCTCTGGAGAAATTGGCAGATGAATCACAGGTGACAGGGTGAGCGTATCAAAGTCAACATGCTTTGTTACTTAAAGTAACATTCGTTCCTTCATAACGACTGGTTAGCGCGACTCACCTTGAGTCCACAGAGAGCTTTCCCTTTTCTAAATAAACCTTTAATCCAGTGCGGCTCCAGGCAGAGCGCCAAGTCAGCATCCTGGAGCGCGTTTTCATATTGCTGCAATCTCTCATAACAGAGCGAGCGATTTCCAAATAATCTGAAACACACACGGCAAACATACAGCCACTCCAGGACAATACAAGAGTCGCTGATTCTGAATACTTCAGTGCTGCTCTCACCTGAATTCCTTTGGGTTGTATTTAATGGCGGATGTGAAGTATTTCACTGCCATCTCGTATTGTCCGGCGGCAGCAAAGCGATTTCCGTTACCTGGATGGAAGAGCACAGACAGTCAGTCTCTGCCTCAGAGTCTCATCATGTTCATCTTGTATAGTTTTAAATAAAAACTTAACTCACTAGCGAGCTCTCGGCTTTTTCTTGCTAACTCTTCAGCAGCGGGATCGATTGTTTGCTGTTAGAATAAAGTTAGTGAGTTATTCACTCAGGCGTGAAGTAAAGGGCGCTTAGGGTAAAGCTTAAGACATGCAATGAAAGCACATTCAGAAACAAGAAACGGTCTTGAAATTGAAATGTTCGTGTTGCAAAAACACCCTAAAATAAAGCTCCTGTGTCCTCACCCCCTCGATGGGCTCATGTTTCTCTTCAATCTTCTGAACTTCAGGTTCTTCCACAATGTTTGGCTTTTCCTTCTTGGATTCCTGAACTTCTGCTGACTTATTTTTGTCTTTTTTTCTCTCTGATCTTTCTTTAGATTTCTCATCAGGCGATGGTTTGTCTGTAGAAGTTTTTGAATTGTTTAAATCCAAATTCTGTTGAGGAAAATAAAGCACACGTGAAGGTTGTTGGAGAACCATTTAAAGATGCTGAAAACATCTCAACTTTAAAGGTTTTAAACACCTTTATGATTAGGTTTTATCTCACAGTATCGCAAAGTTCTGTTCACAGACACCATTCGGAACTTAAAATATAAAAAGCTACACCAACCTTTTGTCCCACTTTTTCTTTCTTTTCAATTTTCAAAAGTTTTTCTTCTTTATCATCAGCTCGTCTCTCCTCACATCGTGCTGCTTCTGGTTCATTTTTTGTTTCTCCATTTTCAGCAGATTCATTTTCTACTTCTGTATTTTCAACTTCAGGATTTTCTTCCTGACTTTCTGAGGAGTCTGATTTTCTTTGCTCTTCCTCCTGAAATGACAAATACAACTACTTTATTAATCACGGCAGACTAAATCCATGAAAATATTTTTAGAGTAAAATGAATGGATGATAGGAAGACTCACAGGTTTAATACTTTTAGCTGCATTCTCTTTTTCCAGTCGCTTCTTTTCTTTTTTACGCTGCAACAAAGAAGAAAATGTGTCAAAAAGCAGAAAAAACAACACTCAAATTTCAAAGAAAAATATTTCTACGAATATTCTAATAATCATATTTCTTTTACAAAACATAAACATTTGTTTTAATGCAAACATGAGGACTGTGTCAGATCTTTACTTGCACAAAATTCCTAAAATCTTCCAGGTGAGCAGCATGTGTGAACACTAAAAATCTGAAAATTCATCACAACTTCACGCAGAGTGTTTGGCCCACACTGGGCTGAGCTGAGGTTGCGACGAAGCAAAAACAAAAAAACCCAAAAAATTTTAAAAAAAAAAGTCAAAACAAAAAAAACAGGAAATTTTGGTGCTTTACGTTAAACAAATAAAAATGGTTTAATGTTCAGTTTTTAGAATCTAAATTTTTGTTTCCCTTTTAAGGACAGTCACTGACCGGCCATGTCACAATTTGAGAAAATCTTGCGTTGAGTTTGGATCAAACTAGATTGGGATTAAACCAAAACGTTTACCGGGTGGAAAATAATACAACTTGAGTAACTTACAACAACCTCTCCTTGGTAGGGCTGTCACTTTTTATTCGAGTTTCGAACATTTGTTCAAACATGGGGTGAAAAGTTCATGTTCGAACTCTTAATTACCCGTTTGAAATGTGGGCTGCATGCTGGAGACCTTGTACGATTTTTTTTTAAGCTGAGCAAAAGGACACGATTGTTTCTCTTTATCAGAGCAGGATTTTAAAATTTCCATGATAACATCCTAAGTAACGCCCACACTTACCAATTTTTTACGCTTGTTTCTCTCGGTTCTTTCCTTACGTCGTTCCTCCTCTGCTATCAATTCTTTTGCATGTTTATCAGCTTCCTGTGAAAAACAAAAAGTCAGACAAACATTTTAAACTTAATTAATGATCTTTAAGTTTTGTTTCTTCAGGTTTCACTTCCACGTAAATGAAACTGCAGTGAAATACCTCCTCCGTGAGTTGTCTTATCCTTGGATGTGGTTCTAAAGTTCCTCTGAGAGCATTATGTGGACTAAAGTGATCGTCGTAATCATCATCGTCATCATCTTCACTTGAATACATAAAGTCATCGTCAAGGTCCCGGTCAAAGTTCCTTAATAAGTTTAAACCTGAGGGAGGACGAGAGACACAAAAAAGTTGATTTATTTTCTCTCATCTGGACAGAAAAAAGGTGTTCAAACATGCAGCAGAATTAAAAATATAAACAGTTCAATTAAAACTGTAATGACGACTAACATGCGAATTAGTGCACTACTTAAAGAGTAATCCCTTTGTTAGTCAGTAAAAACCAATATAAAACCACTTCTCACGTGCTATTTTTACAATGGCCAGCAGAGTGCGCCTCAATTGGTTACAAAAAAAGGTGATAATTTGCAGGTCTGCAAAAAAAGAACAAAAAAAAAGGAAAAAAAAGAAAAAAGAAAAAAAATCACAAAAATTGTGATACATGCTTTATATCCACCATCACTTTAAACTGACATCCAGCTTCCTCTAATATTTTCATTTCCATCAAAAAATTCCTGACACTCCCCATGAATGTCTCAAGAGAAGCAGTTAAACATGAGCATTTTATATATCCATTTCAAAGACTGTTCTTATAGTTCTTATATACACCTCTTAAACCTTAAACCTTAAATCTTGCCATCTCAAGGAAACTTTTCCCCGTCTCTTCCTTGTGTCGTGCTGAGGTTGTGGCTTTAAACCAGGATGTCATTATTTTTCTTGGCAGTTACAGGCAACATTTTTGACAGGAAAATCAAATTTCACTTCCCTTTATAAGAACAACGGTTAAAAAGTGAAGTACCGACTCTTCTGGCTCTTTTCCATGTTGACTTTATCCCTATTTTCCAAACAGGTTAGTTAAACTCTTCTCTTATCTGTGGGCGTTTGGCATCAAAGTCTACCTGTGACAGCTCATGGAAAAAAAGTAAACGCTCAGCAGTACTAGGATGCAAGCTGCAATTTGACTGGAGACGGCAAACATCAGGTTTCACACGCCCTCATAACTGATCTCTAAACATGATCCATTTCCTGTTTTACCTCCTAAATATAATAAAACAGTAGAATCTATTGTTGACTAACTTTTGGAACTATAAACCAATGATGACCCAGAGGTATAAGCGGTTAATCACTTACAGGAGCTTGTGTTTTGCCTAACTACAAAGCCAAATGTCCTCTTGGATATGTAATCTCTAGAGAACAAGATTAAACCTCAGAGGTGTAATCTAGAAAACGAAACTTCTGGCAAAACACCCTGAACCCTTTTACAAGACAATCCAGTAGACCTGTCAACTTCCTGAGCAACAAAGCTTCTTTATAAATAAACAGGAATACACACAGGAGACATCTGTACCAAATAAAAACAAGCTTATGAACTCATATATAGCTTACTGGTTTAAAATCCAATCACTCTGAAAGCTATGTTATTTGTAGTTTCTTTAAATAACAGGCAACAGTCATTAAAGAAGTGTCTTACCAAAAAATCTTTGAGAAAAGACGTCTAGAACGGAGCTTGGGGCGTGACGTCCATTTATGAAATCTACCATAGTTTCCTGGATAAAAGAGGAAAACAAGTGACACATTAGGTTTCCATTTATACTCCCACACAAAAGCTTGACTCATGTGCAGAGGTGAACACAACACCAAAACACATAGAGAAAAATAGTACAATTTGGAAACACGACTGAAACATTAGTGGACTTTTTTTAATATACCAGATAATATCATTTAGTCACTGTTTTACGTTCTTCTTCTGTTTTGTTTTTATAAGTGAAAAAGGAATTGTCGTAGGATTTTTGACACTGGACCAGTTGTAGCAAAACAAAATACATAAAAAATGCCACCTTCATTAGATAGTGTGACATCACTGTTCTCTGGACTTGAATAGAAAAGTTCTAATTCAAAGCTGCTGGGAGGAACTTTTGGTTGGGTTGATTTTGGCGCCCTCTGTGGGTAAAGCTGTACACAGATTCTAAGCTATCAAAAACAAAGTGTTTCTTTCACTAATTTGATTATAAACTAATGTAAACATACTTTTGACTACTACATATCATATCTACCATGTCTTCTCTACCTAATGCTGCTAAATTATACACACTGTTGGTGTAACAGTTTCAACATCTACTTCCCACATTTCTGTCTCTCTTCAATTGTTTGCCTTTCTATGACAAAAGACTTCAATCACTTTTTGCTAACTGGGAGAGGCATTAACCTTGGTTGGCTCCCATACTTCTTAATGTTTTTTACTCTTGTGAACATTAAGTAGTTGTGGCAGTTGATTTTATTAATTGAATTTTAAACTGATTTTACATTTAATTTTCCTCTGTATGTTTTAAGGAGCTGTAATTTGGGACTACGTGTCTTCGATGGTTGTTTATGAGCTCCAATGTACTGTTAACACAGTTTTATCTCTACACCCATATTGTATTTGTTGCTGCTGACCATTTCACAGATACTGCAGCTCATATTTCATCATGAAAGATGGACATTGGTGTCATTTTCCCAGCAGCTTATTAAAAAGCAACAAAAACAGGAAAACCCTGTTTCACGACAACAACACAAAAAGTTTTGTGAATCATACTCACGTGTGTGCGCATAAGTCTGGAACCCTCTCGAATCCTCGGCATAGGAGCCACACCTGTAAGGTAGACAAATGTCGTGTTCAAGCACTTAAAACTCGAAGATAATTAAACAAACATTGCGTTAAATCAACGGGATAACGTCAATTAGTGCTCACTAAACACACGTCTGACGACAAACAAGTTCTCAGTAATAGAAACTTAACGTGGACGTCGTCAGTGACTCAAGAAACTGCTGCATTCTTACCTCGTACAACGACTCTTCTTCTTGACATGCCGTAGTCTTAATCTTTTCCTCTTTCCCCGCGTTTACTTCAACACTTACTGTATCTGTCGCAAATCAAGCGCAATTTTTACAGTATTGAAACGACTACGTCTCGCTTCCTCTTGTTTAGACTTGCACAGGGAGTTTTTCTGGCCCCGATTTTAACCTTCCAGGCTATCTCCCGCCTTCCAAAAACAATTCACCAATCAAAAGTAACTGTTTCCTTATTTTGTTATGGTGTTGCTCTGGGATTGGGGGCCGTGTCCGTCAATCATTAAAAGTGGGCGGGGCTAAATTGCAGCTTTCTATCTGCGTGATCGCGGGAAATGAAGTTCTGCAATCGTATTTGCACTGTCATGCAACCTGCATGCAACCTTAAATAAAAAATTGCAAATAAAAATTATTTTATGTACTTGAATGAGTCATTCTTCTTCTTTTGTTTTCAAAAGAAACCAATATAAAGGCCGTTTTTATCTTATCTTTGTTCTAGCTTGCACATTTATTTAACAAGCTCAAATTTTAATCCATTTTAAAGTAATATAATTTTGTTTATTATGACTGCATTAAATTTTAGCAAAGAATTTCATCCTCTATTGTCACTTTAATCTTTTTGTATTTTAAAATCGTGATTATTTCTTTTCATTTGGTTCTCTTGGTTTCCTATTTCTCATCTTTAGATTCTTGTTCTATCTACAGTGTCTCCTGAATAAGATCTCCCCGAGCTTCTCCTCAGTTCGTCAGTAGGACCTCAATTATGTTGTTCTGTTTTGCTTTTTTTTTTTTTTTTTAACCTGGCGGTAAATGGCATTCATAGAAAATTGAACACAATAAGATAAAACAAAATTGAATAAACAGAGTAATCAAAAATTTTACATATAAAATTAAATACAACCAAAAGAACTAACTTTTATAAAAGTAAAAAAAATACTATAAAACATTGCATATTAAGCCTCGGAAAGTAACAACAATTTTAAGCAGATTAATTCTAGTTGAAAAACATACATCAGCGATACATGTTTACGATAGACGATCTTTTTTGTTCTTCGTTCAAATCATCTTTCTCGCGCTCTTCACCCTAACGCCCTTGTTTCCGGTTTTTTCCCCTCATTTCCTAGCAACGCTCCTTGGATACGAGCTCGAGGAAGGGCGCCTACTGTGGCGGGCTGACAACCACAGCAATAACATGGAGCCTCCAGAGGTTTGTTTGTCTTATTCCTTGTTTAAAAGCTACGGCATTCTTCTCATAAGAGTATTTTTATATAGCCTTTTATTTAGTTTAACTTAAAACGTCTCAATTTCAACCGACGTGGACCATTGCAACAGCTAGGTGTGCTAGTTGGTTGCTAATAATAGTGCTAGGTGGCTAATTTATGAAGTGACGCACAGTTAACCGAACTTCTTTCATAAGTTGCGTCACAGTCAGACGAAATGTTGCGTTTCGATTGTAAGACACGACAGAATAGGTGCTTGGTGGCATTGGTAGTTTTATGAAGACTAAACGTAACTCCAGTCACGAGTCCCCCATCAAGCTAACGTAACCTGTTGCATGTTGTTTAGCAAGGGCGAGCTTAGACTCAGACCTTTAGGGGTGCTTAGGAGTTTCTTGTAAAACCAATATGAAAAAAATTCTAACTATAGAAGAAGTAACCTGACGTTTTCAGAATCAAAATCAGAAGTGATCCCTGGAGGGACTCCAGTTAATATAGAATATTTGAGTAGTAATAGAGTTTATTATTCCTGCATTGTCTGCGGAAAAATAAATAAAGTGTATTTTGTCCATCAGGCCAAGTACACGTGATAAGAGTAGTTACAGGGATTCTTAGATTTACAGTCATTCCAAGTCCTTAGTATTTACTGTATTTACTCCCAAAATGCGGAATGGCATTGCAATATTTCCCGGGATAAACAGGAGATGCAAACCTTTCTACCAGGATGGATTGTACTATGTGATTCTTCCCACTCCCTACCGAATTCAGAGTCTTTTGAGTTGTCATCAGCACCTGGTGGTTTGAGTTACCAACTGCTCAGTCGTCTCATGTTTTGAATTCAAAGCAACAACAAAAGGCACAAAATAATTGTAACAGAGTTACCAGACATTGTGACAAACTGTTTCTGTATGTTTTGGGATTGGTTCTCAGAGGCTGGAAGCTTCACCGCAGGTGCCAGCAGGTGAAGATGTAACTCAGTCCAACAGACCAACCAACATACCCAATCTGGGAGCTCAAAGTCTAAGCCATGCTAGTCCAGACCCAAGGCGGCACAGACCGGAGACAGCTGGTCTGGAGCTTCGACAACCATGGGGCCATGCTTTTCAACCAGGTAGGTACAGAGGAAAAAACTGTCTTCATTTTTTTCACTAAATGTTGAAAAACTTCAAGCATTTCATCCGTCATCAGAATTTCAGGACAGTAACCTGTCTCCAGCACTCCTGTTGCCTGTGCACTCTGGAGGGGAACACAACTTCACGGAATATTCCTTATTTCAACAAAGTGACCATGAGTTTGCCCCTCTAAGGTACTTTTTTTTAAAAATTTCTTTAACATAAATTTAAAGTTAATTCTGTGGTCAAATTTATATTTTTTGAATGCTTGAACTTGCCTGTTTATTCACGTTTGAATGTGCTCTCTAGGGCATACCCTGACATTTCCATGGCATCAGAGAGGTTTCACTTTCCACCCCAGGATCGCACTACCCAGGCCTCTGAGTGTGGGTCTCTGTCCCAGCACCCTTTGGCCCAGGAAACCCTCCTTTCTGAAGAAGGAACAAGCAGCCAGTGCTCTCTTTCCCTGCACAGTTTGTCCCCAGCAGACAACAACACAGGAAAAGGAAGTGCTCAAAGCTCACTGATTCCTCCTGCTGATGGACAGGGAGGATCTCCTAGTGAAGACTCAAATATAAGAACGAAAGACTCTGAAATGCTAACAGACCCTACAGACAAAAGATTAAGAGAGGCTGCTGAGGATGAGACATTCTTTCTTAACAAAGATGTTCCAGCGAAGCATCTCCTCGACCTGCTTCAGAAAGACTTTGGGATGCCGAGCTGCAGCAGTAGTGCAGTTTCCTCCACCTCTAACACCTCAGCGAGGACTGCTGCTTCTTTAACAGAAGAGACTGAAAGCAATAAAGGTGTTGTCCAAAGTACGTTCAGGAGAGAAGGACCTACAGGTAAAGTCTCTCCCCCACAACAGCAGACACAAAAACCTGACAGAGAATTATATTCTGCCCAATCACAATCCCCGTCACCTGAGATCTGTAACATCACATCGGGATGTCGTAGCACTCAGCCTGACGACAGCAGCGAGGCTTTGCACAGAGAGCTGCTGAGTGAGGTAGAAAGGCGCAACAGCTCTGAAGCTGCATTCAAAAACAGAGCTACACCCCCGAGTCATTCTCTCACACCGTTTCCTGCAGAGAGGCTTGAGAGCAAGCCAAGTGTGACCAACACAAATGAAGGAGCTGTGCCATGGACGGGGCCGTTTTCAGCTGGTGTGGAACGCGGTCCTAGAGAGCAGGACCTCTGGTCCTCAGGGAACCAAACAGGGATTGATGGGTCCTACCTGGGTTTCCTCCCACAGTCTCAGTCTACTCCAGGTGCTTTTAAGGCCCCAACTAAGTCCAGCGTCAAGGCTAGATTTGGACAACTGTCTGACATAGAATCCAGTCAGAACTCACGCCAGTCGAGCACAGGGAACTTTTCACATCCAGCTGTTCCAACAGCTGCTGTCCCAACAGCTGCTGTCCAAACCTCAGAGACTCACACAGCGAATCAGTGCCACGAAGAGGCTACCTCTGCAGAAGTCCGGTCGCTCCCAAGTCTCAACTTTATGGAGAAAGTAGATGCTTGGAGGGCAAACCAGACATCAGGCAAGACTTCTTTGTTTGATTCTTTAGCACTGCAAGGCTTTTCTGGAGTCTCCCCTAAGAAGAAAGCTTACGATGCAGTATCTGACACCCTGAACCGCATCCTGAGTCAGCAGGCGGGGAGTTTACAGCAGCCTCCTGTTCCAAGCGCTGCCAATCTGAACGCTACACGGACCTCCTCCTCGGCTCCCTCCGCCTCCTCTTCTTCAAAAAGAGGGGAGGCAGTGGGCAGCGCTCCCTGTGACAAAGATAACACCGGGTCTACAGCGAGACCCTCTGCCTCACCTTACGGCAGGTCACAGTCCCACTCCTCTATCAGCACTGTGGTCATGCCAGCGATGAAAGATCAGCAAACAGAAACACCTGCAGAAGAAGAGAGCAGTCAGTTAAACCCGCAGAGTGCCACGGTTCAGCCCTCTCCACTCATGAGCCTCGGTCACTTCAGTGACGTTTCACTCGATCGGGATTCAACGCTCTCGAGTTCCAGAGGTAGTCACAACTATGAAATTAAATTAGGAACATCAGTCGGGGCTTCGTCTGTTGTCAGCCTCGAGGTCGATAATTACGCCCCGTATTGGACTTCAAAACCCTCCACACCTGCGCCTCCATTCAGGCAGCGAGAGCTCAACATTGAAGAAAGAATTCCGGTATTAAAAACTTAAAACTGAACACAAACAACCGTAGTACTAATCTGAAATATGATCACATTCATTCACGTTGAATCTCTCTGTTCTGTTTTTGTTTCTCTTGCAGTTGTATCTCCATAACCTCGGTATCGAGCAGTCTCCTTCAACCATTTTAACCCCGTTTGCAGCCAAAGGGCCAATCAGAGAGCCTGAATTCTCCCCCACGGATCTCTGCACGATTAAAGGATCCATTGGAACTCCAAGCAAGAGCGCCCAGCCCTCTGAAGGTACTTTACACCTGAGTGAAAATAAAACCTTACTGCCGTAATGATTCAGTTAAGAATAATCTCTGTTCATCGTTTTACAGGTGGGAGTCCCCAGAAAAGAGAGTTTTCAAGGTGCAGCGTTCTGTCACTGGACTCAAGTGTCTCCGTACCTTTTAGCCTGGACAGTCTCGGTCCAGCCATTTCCATCCCAGAGCAGCCGAAGCAACCTTCTTCTTCCTCAGACACAGAAGCTGTGCAGACTGAACGAAGACTGGCAGCTTCCTCCCAGCCTGACCGAGACTCTTCTCCCTTCACACCGCAGACCACCCTGCAGCAGCAGAGGGACGGCAGCTTGACCAGCAGTCAGAGCACCATCCAGCCAGCAGAAAGGTCAGACGAAAGCAGAAGTATGGAGCAAAGCGCTGCAGATTCTTTCGTCAGCTCTCATGCCCTGTTGGAGATCCGTAAGCTGCTCTCTCAGGCAGAGAACGCAGCGTCTGCCGGGTCGTCAGCTGCCTCCTCAGCCTCCCCTGCAGTGCCTCGTCTTCTCTCTGATAATGACATTTTTCTATCACTGAGGAAGAAAACCAGCAGAGACCAAGAGTCCTCTCTCCCCTCTTCCTCTGCTGCTGCAGATCCCAGAACTCGATCCGCTCTTCTTTGGGCCAGATCCTCATCTGATTCCATGCTGGTCTCTGACAGAATAAGAGAAAGCTCCATCGGTCAAGAGAGCATGACATCAGCAAGACGGCTGAATTATCCAGCAGCAACAGCTGACAGAAGGCCGCCAGATAACATTGTTAGTCCAGATGCAGGCCCGTCCTTTGTCCTCTCTCAGTCAGCCCGGCGAGCAGAGCCTGAAGGCTGCAGCGCTGCTCCTCCTGATAATACAGCCCAGACTAAACCAGCAGCGATCAAACCTCCACCAGCTCTGAGTACAGCACAGCTCCCCTCAGCTCCTTCAGACGCTGCAGGAGTAACTGAGGAGGAAACCCAGACACCTCCTGAAAGTCCTGCACAAAGCAGCTTCTCCTCACCCGTCCCTGAGGATCAGGGCACGATGAGCGACGGGAGCAGTGAGAGCTCGCTGGCCGTCAGGGTGGCCAAGTTACTGCAGAGCGAAACTCCATCCACCATGGTGTCCAGCGCAGCCAGCACGACCGATCAGGAGGAGACTAAAGCCAGAGGTAAGAGGAGTCACGTCTTTTCTTCCCAAGAGGCCAAACTGTCAACAAGAAGCTGATTTCACCCTGAAAATAAGCTCCACCTTACAAATATCTGCCTGTTTTTGTTGCAGAGTGGATCAAACTGAAGTTATCAGGGCAGCAGTGTGAGCCTCTGGTGCTGGATCAAGAAGACAGGAGACGGATTGAAGAGATCAAGAAGGAGCTTCTGTTAAAAAACCCCATAACGGTAAAATAGACACAGATTCATTTGTCACACATCGGTTATGAAAACAAGAAGTTTAAAATCAAAGGATGAAAATGTGTTTTTTTGTTATTTGTGTTCTGCCTCTGGACTGAACAGGTGTCCCGCCTGAGGTAACTGCTGTGTTGAAAGCTTGGTGTGCCTGCCTGAAGTTTTACAGAGACTTTTTAAAGGTTTTGCAGTGCGAACGAGCTTTTTCAAGGATCTCTGACCCGTCTCGTTTCCTCTTTCAGAGCCACGGCAGCACAGACACAGAGAGCAGTGCAGCATCCAGCATTAGAGCGCCAAGAGGAGGGCAAGATCTGCCTCAGAGAGCCGAGAAACCCGCGCTCCTTCCCTCAGATCTCTCCGACTCCAGCGCACAGCTTCAAAACCCTCTTTCCTCCAATCTGGAGGCTCAAGTTCGAGAGATCGCCGCCAGAGAAGGGGTGACCCTCCCCAGGACGAACCCTGTGGCTCTCACATCAATCACGATTGCCACTCGTAAGCGCTCTTCTTCCTCCTCTCCCTCTGCGTCACCTGCTCCTCCTCTCAGTCCAGCACCAGAGCCGCTTCACCTGACAGAGCTTCCCTCTGTGGAGGAAGAAAACAACCTGATCTCGCCGCCAGCGCTAGGAAACAAGAAGAGAGAGGACACAGTAGGAGGCCAGTTAGAAGAAGCTCCTCTATCCTCACAGGGCTCAGGAGGAGGAGAGATGAAAGACAAAACACGGGTTTTCAGACGAGACGAGGAGCCATCAGTCCAGGATGGATCAGCTCCTGGAGCTGAACAGGTCACAACCTCGACTACCCCTGAACCACCATCCAGGACAGGCCACGTGTCACACGTCCATCTCACTCTGTCCCCCAAACCTGACAGCAGCTTGAACACTGCTGCCCAAACCGATCACACTCATACGGGTCACAGCAGAGACTTTGTGCCCCTGAGACACTCCTCCTCTACTGCCAGCAGTCTGGATGAAGGCGTCGGTTTGTCCAGTCCACCGGACTGGTACGACAGCAGAGAGAAGGAAAGAGCAGACACCTCCTCTCTCTTTAAACCGGCTGCTCCTCAGGGGAAGATCGCCTCCAGATTCTCACAACCTTCCACATCAAGACCCGCGACCACAGAAACACAAGGTAGGTCTGCCACAACCCGTACTCTCAGATCAAGACTGGGTCCTGAAGAAGAAAAGGGATAATCTGCTGGTTTTTTTAATGATGCTTTCTCAGCCAGATGAGTTCATCAGTCATGACTCGTGTGCCTCTGTTTTTCCAGCAGTGCCTGTCCTGTTACCGTATAAACCTCACGGCAGCGAGGAGCTCTTTTACGTCCCTCAAACGAAAGCTGACGTCTCCTCTGACACCACCATGGAGAGCTCCCACACAGGTACAATCATTTAAAACACACTCCTGATGAGCATCTTACATCATATCTAATCTCAGGTTTAATCTCTGGAGGAGTAGGGGGACATTAGACTCAGATTAAAGTCACATTTGATTTAGTTTTTAAGAATATTTTGACCTTCAAACAACATTTTTAGCCCCATTCTGAACCATTTTTCTGCACCATTTCATAACTTTAATCTCACCTTGTGTCCTCTTTTGTTTTTTTGAACTCTCATGTTTTTGTGTACAAGACAGAAAATGTAAATATACATAATTTAGAACCTGATTAATTTAATTTGATACTTTTTTATGATGAAAAAATAAATAACTTGAGTTAAATAAAATAAAATCAGACAGTCAGTTGCTGAAGAAGCTCTGCTCTCGTGTGTCTTGTGCCGGTTTGGGTAGCAGCTGCTCCATTGTAACACACACCAAGCAGTGCATTAATTATTCATGTTCAGGGGCAGAGTGAGACAAAGGCAGAGCAGGGGCCCCGCAGAGAGGCAGAGAGGAAGAGAGGACCTGAAGAGACACATCTGAACACACTCTCTTCAGTTCTGTTTAAAAACAGGATGATTGAACTCCTCAGCTCATGGGATTAAAGTGTGACATGAAACATGTTTACATCCTGATCAGGCTCAGATGACGCCGTGCCGCCGAGCTTCAGCAGCGAAGTCCTCGGGCACAAAGACCCGGGGCTGGACCGTGGAGTCACCATCAGACACACAGAGGGGATCTACAGCAAGAGGTTAAAAACAGCCTCCTTTAAGATGCAGGAGCCTGGACTCCGAGGTGAGCGAAACCATCACCAGGGTAACCACAGGGTTTTAAAAAGCCTTGAAATTTAACAATTTGAATTTAAGGCCTGAAAATGTCTAAAATTCTCTCATAAAATGTCATAAACATGATTTTAAAAGGTCTTAAAAACATATTAACACTTATTTAAAACAGATGCATGAACTCCAGCTTCACTTAAAATGTTCTGATTTTTATAGGACGTTTTAACGTAACTAGAAAACAAAGCTAAAGTTGGAAGTAAATACGTGCCTCTGATTTTCCTTAATGTCTTTTGTACTTTTTAGTCAGTGAGAAATTGGGCTTAAATTTTATTAAAACGGTCTTAAGCTTTCAAATTTCCTGAATTTCCATTCAGGGATTATTAAAATGCATTCTATTCTATTCTATTCAAACAGATGTTAAGTTTTATAAACACGTTTATTTCTTTAGATATAAGATCAGATACGTGTTCGTGTGTTTCATTGTTTTGGTTCTTGGTTCTTTATTTCTGTGTTGATCAATAAATATTTTTTAACACGTTTTAATTCTCGTCTCTGTATCAGCAGGTGATATCTGTAGAACAAACGTGACTCCATCTCTGAAGCCGTCTTCTCAGGTATCCGTCGCCTTCACCAGAGTTCCTTTATCGAGCAACCAAGAAACCTCCAGGAGAGACCAGGGGACCAGTCCTGTACACTTCCTGAGCTCTGAAAGATTTCAGCCAGTCCGTGTGGATCCAGACTACAGCAGGGTGAGACTAAGCCTCGCCCCTCAGACTGGACAGGAGACCGTGGACTCTGAACCCCCCAGCAGCAGCACTCTGGACCAGCTGTGGCAGAGGTTCTGTGACTATCGGAGCCAAGAGGAGTCCCGACAAACCAGCGACAGAGAGGCGTCGCTGTTAGAGCGCCTGGAGCGTCTGTCTCGTCTTCTCCGCAGCACGGGACGGAGTGACGTTTCAGAAGCAGATTATAAAACAGAAGAGAGAGCGAGGGATGTCAGCAGACAGGTTGAAGACAGACGTCACTCCATCACCTCCAGCTTCTCTCACGACTCCTCTCTGAGTCCACACCTCAGAGACGAGTCAGAGATCGCGTCCACAGCGTCTGGCTCCATGTCCACCGTCGACACGGCGCGGCTGATCCGAGCCTTCGGTGCTCACAGAGTCCAGCACCTGAAAACCGGCTCAGGTCTCAGCAAACTGTACAGCACCATCAACAGACAGAAAGAAGGGAGGGAGCAGAGGAGAGGAAGACACAGAGAGGAAGCTGACGTCATCACCCCGTCAGAGACCAGCCTCACAGACGAGTCCACGGTAAGAGTTCAGGGACGTGAGATCACAGATCCTGAAGTGCTGCAAATCTTTAACACTGATCCTGTCTGCAGTTCACAGCTGATTCAGCATCATCCACCAGCACTTACACCCTCCCCTCACAGCACGGCCCATCCAGGACTCTGGCTGCAAAAAAGGCCGTTAGACTGGTCAACAAGAGCATCCAGGCAGGTCGGTCCAGCAGGAAAAACAAAACACATTTTAATTTAAAAAAGTGTCGCTCTTAGATGGGAATAAAACATTCTTCACTCTGCTGGTTTTTCTTCTTCTCAGGCGACCTGGAGCTCGTCAGTAACGCTACTCGTCGACACACCAGAGATGTTGGAACCACATTCCCATCACCAGGTGAAGCCAGGACATCCAGCCCGAGCCCGTCATCCACTGCGAGTTCAGACAGAGGAAGAGGAGGGAAGGGGAGCCCGTCGAAGACTCATGGCTTACAGAAACAGAGGAAGAACAAGAAGAGTCCATGGAAGAGCCCCCCTCAGGGTAACTCAGACCTCTGAGAGAGCAGTCTGAGCGTTACGGTTCCTAAATGTCCCGTTCCTCTGCTTTAACCAGATTTTCTCCCTCCAGGTTTCTCGTGGTTCATCTCTGCCGACGAGCTGAGATCAGAGGCGAGGAAGGAGAACCTGCCAGAGGAAGAGGAGCCGACGCGTAGGCCGAGCACCGCCTGGTTTGAACCGTACAGCAGAATCAAACCCTGGAGGGAGCCGCTCAGACCGAGACAAGTTCACGAGGACAGAGAGACGCAGCACGGGTTGATGCAACACGCTGATCTGGATTTAGACCCGAGCAGCAAAGCGGTGTCCTCTGGTGCAGCTCGGATCTCTCTCCAGGTTGGTTTCGAGGATTAAGACTTTCGACAGGACGTGTTGTAGATTTAGATTTTTGTGTAAAACTCCTCTTTGTTCATGCAGGATGCTCTGGTGAAGCGGCGGCCTGACTTCATCTTACAGTCCAAGCAGAGGGTCAGGAGTCTGGCTCTGCAGGCCGAGGAGAGGAAGCTTCAGGCCGACTTCAGCAGAGAACGAGAAGAACTCTTCAGGCGGCCTGAAGGACCGGGGAGGCTGCCGAGACCTGCAGGTACAACATCCTTTACCGAGGAGCTGCTGATGATCTGTCGTACAACTACCAGAGTGTTTCTGTTAATATAAACATACATGTACCTCTGTGTGTGTGTGTGTAAAGGTACCGCTCTGCTCAGGAGAGCTGTTCCCAGGAAGGAGATGATACAAAGATCCAAACAGTAAGATCTGTGTCTGATTCTGGATCATTCTCACAGTGAAAATCAGGTTTTAAAACAGGTTTTGTTGAATAATGTATAAAGAAACCCTGGAACTCTAACGTGTAAATTGTGGAAACAAGAAGTTAACAACAAGTTATTTATTATATAGAGGAAAGAAACTGAAACATGGAAAAGAGAAACAAGCGTGATGTGATGAGATGTGACGTTTCTGTCGTCTCTCTTTCAGGATCTACGAGAGTCTGCCGGAGGTGCAGCAGAGGAGAGAGGAGGAGAGGAGAAAAGCGGAGTATCGATCGTACAGACTGAACGCTCAGCTCTACAACAAGGTACAGCACAACCTCTGGTGTCGTTTTATTTCTCCGCCTGATTTTTTTTCAAACATATTTCAGCTCAAAGGTACAAAAAGCGTCAGAACGAGCTGCAGCACGAAGCCGAAAGCGGTTTCATTCTTTCTCGTTTTAAAAAAGGTGTCTGAAAATGTGGAACCCTCACAAGAAATGTGAGCGTCAAGACGAAAGAGCTGAAACGGCTGTATTACATATACCAGGCCTGTAGGTGGTGCTGTGACGCTGCACGGTTTCAGATTTATCCACTCTGGAACCCGGTTTAAAAAATGATCCAATTCAGGCAGCCAAAACGCCGTCTCCGTTTGGATGAAACGTGCATACGATAAAAAACTTTTGCGTATACAACCTAAAACAATCTGAGCCGTGATCTTTATGAACATCGCAACATTTCACGAGCTGTCAGTGGAAGTCATCTCCAAGAACTTTTCATCAACTTTTTATGTGCCAGAGTTTAAAAAACACCAGAATGTTCCTTTAATGCGTCTCTTTCTTAAAGTCTCCGTTGTCTTCTTTCTTTCAGAGAATCACCAGCCGTGTCCTCGGCAGACGGACGGCGTGGCACTGACCAGCTTTTCTTATGAGCTAAATCAGAAATGTGAAAACGTTTTTTATTAATTTTAAGAACTTTTAGAACAAAACTTCCTTCAAACTAAAACAATCTTTTATTTATTTGTGACCAAATTCTTTTTTTTTATATGATCATGTTTGGATGTAGAATCCCTCTCTTTGGACGTGAGGTTGTTTTTATGAACTTTTTCTACTCACACACGGACAGATTTCATGTTTTTAAAAGTTAAAGTTTTGATGTAAAAATAAATCTGCAGATTCTTCATCGTTTGGAGTCAGAAACAGAAACACGATGGCGTAAATATCTTTATTGAACAGTTATGGTTTGTGCAAGAGCAGAAAGCCACACGAAGAAAACATTAAGACGAGTTAAACGAGCTGCAGAGTCAGTCCAAAAAAACACATAAATAACATATTAAATAAATTCAAAATGCCTGCGTCAAACTACAAAATATGCCCGTTCGTTAAATTAAAGATTAAATAAAACTTCAAGTCTGACAGAACTGTGCAAACAAACAGACTTTTAAATCCCTTCAAAGTGAACCGTCATGAGGACGAAAAGTGAATAAAAGAGTTAAAAATCAGCTCATGGCAAACAGAAACAGAGTCTTTGGCAAAGATGAAGTTTTGCTTTGAATAAAGTTTGGTCTAAAACTCAAAATAAGGCAGGTGATCGCTCTTTCGCACAAAGATCTCTGCAGGTTTAAGGCTCGGACACGAACAGCAGAACGAGAGGTTACGACAGTCAGCTGGAAATACTTAACAATACGAGTTATTTCTACCGAGGAGTTAGCACAGTGAGCGTGAGAATAACTTTGAACCAGTAAAACCAGTTTAAACCTTCATCTGATGCTTTTAAATGAACAGGAATCGAGCAGGAAGTGGAACAGAAACACAGAGAGCGACATCCAGGGATGTGTCGGAGCGTAACGCACGCTGCGGATTCAACAGCCGAGCCAAAGAGTGGAGCATGCCGGAGTGTGTGACCAGAATCTGGAGTGATCGGCGTCTTAAGTAGTCGTAAAGTCCAGAACAGCACGGCCTCAAAGCTGCTTTAAAATTCAAGTTTAGTCAATTTGAAAGCTGAAGATAAAATGTCAGAGTTTAAAAATGCCGTGAAGCTTTCCTAAAGTCAGGAGAGGATCTGTTTCCCTTTCAGCAGCAGACTGTTTCTGTCGTTTGAAGAATCAGTGTTTCAAATGTTTCTGTTGATTTCATTTGGGATCAAATTTTAACTCATTAACGAGGCTAAAAACTTAAACACATCAAATGTTTTAAAATCTAAAGTGATCCTGGAACCAGACCGAGTCCTGACCACCTGCAGGTTCTGGTCCTGATACAGGTGGATCTGAATACTTCATGGTGTGGCGTGATTGGCCCTGAAGTGTCACAGCTAAGATGATGATGATGATGATTGGTGGGGTTGTTGTTGGTGCAGCAGAGCGGACAGCAGGAGGAGGAGGAGGAGGACTGCAGGTCCTCATTAGGTCTTCAGCAGACTGTGGACTCTCTGCAGCTGATTCTGTGACAGGACGAGACGGTGGACCTGCTCCTGACCGCGAGTACACGGGATCATCACTCGACCCATCAGCACGGTGTCGCCCTGCTTCTCCTCCTTTGCCTGAAGACAGAAAGAGTTTGATGTGAAGTCGAATAAACAAACAGCAGCTGAAAAAAAACAAACTAAAAACCAAAAGTTTCTCCTCGTTGTAAAAACAAGCGTTTAATGTTGTTTTTCAGGACCCATAATGACGCAAGTTATCAGCAGGTTGTGAGATTGATGGTATTAGATAGATATTTGGAACAGAAAAAAAGGAAAGGTTTTCTGTCAAATTTTAGGATTTTGTACCTGTTGTTCATAAAATTTTGCTACTTGTGAATAAATACAAAAAAGAAGACTTTTTATCCCCAGTACTCAGAAAGTAGCATGAACTGTAAAAAAATGCCGAAAGACGGAGAAACATTTGAGGTAAAAGACCTGAAAGAGCGTAAAAAGTGTGTTCAAGAAGAAAAGATATAAAAAAAATCCAATAAAAGAGTTTAAAGGGTTAAAAAGTGATGAATGTTTTCTCACCTTTACAAATGAAGCTGATGGAAACGTTGCGAAATCAGACGGCACACGGGCTCCAGGCTTGAGGTTGACGACGTGCTCTGCTACTTCATCCTGACGGAGACAACGAGAAGAAAAGGGAACAGTGTTAGAGGATTATTCTGGAAGATGAGTTCTGAGCAGATCCAGGATTCTGGTCCACTCGGAGACTTCTTTTAAACGTCGCTACCACATCAATGTCATTTGGTCCGGACTTTCTGACTTTTCTGTTTGATCCGAACCAAAACGATAGGTGTGAAACCTCCCCTGGACCTTGGTCCAAACCAAACAGTCGGACATTGGTCCAACCAAAAGCGGTGGTCTTGGTCCAGACCAAAAGAGACCACGGTCTGGTACATGCCCAGTGTGAAAGCGTTATTTTGAAAGGTTCGGACCTTCGTACCAATCACAGGATTACACACTTTCTCCTTCTTTCCTATTGACGAAGATAAAGTTGTCGGTGGTATAAAAACATCAATAATATGATGGTGAAAAACTGAATTCCCTTTGACGTCAGACGTCCGCCGGCCTAATGACCGATCAATGTAAACTATGGAGACACGCAAAGTCTACAGTTGATGACGGTATCACGTAGGTTCATCGTGTAAGTTCTGTTAGTCTGTTTGCAATAATGACAGAGTGTAACCATAACAGACCGAACCAAATGTATACAATGTAACAAAAACACAGACTTTGGTCTGGACATCAGGCTTGGTAAGAGTGTGTGTGTGTGTGTGTGTGTGTACCTTCAGTCTGTCCAGAGTGTCGCTGAGGGACTGTAACCTGGCCGTCTGTTCCAGGAGCTGAGCACTGGGTGTCACTGCAGGACGGACAGAAAGCAGTGATGAAGAAGATGCTTTACTGTTAACGTCATCAAACACACTGACGCCACACTGCTCAGATCATACCTGGAGATTTCCCGGTGACGTCCACCACCTTCACGTTGGCACTCATTTGAAGCAGAGTCTGCTGCAGCTGGTCGGTTTTGCGATAGAGGGCGCTGGAGAACACTTCGGGACGGCTGTCTTTGGAGGGCAGTTTGGTGACGTGAAGAGGAGGCAGCGCGGCGAGCTGAGCGCGCATCTTCTCAGCCTGAGGGAAGGAAACAGATTTCACTCTTCGCTTGAGCACGAAGCGAGCAGATCAGGTTTCAAATACTCTGTTTGTGTCTTCTGTTTTTAGACTGATTCAGAGTTAAAGAAAGAGTTGGTCCATCTTTATGTGAAGCTGTGATTCAATTGTTTCGGACGTCTACAGACCACATGATCTCGAGCGTTGAGTCCGTACCTTCAGCCTGTTGTTCTCGTTCTTCAGGTGTTTGATGCAAAGTCTCTGAGCTTCGATCTGCTGAGTCAGCAGAGGAGAGTCGATCACCTGGACGCCCGAACCTGAACCTACTCCGGACATCATGTTAGCTGAGAAAAAAGAGAGAACAAGTTAAACAAACAGCTTGATTTATACACACGTCACTCCAGCCCATCCAGTACTTCCTTAACAGCTTCCTCGTTAACATCTATCACCTGATCCTTCGTAACACGGCGGGAATCTAAGTTTCTCTTCATTGATGTGATCCAAGCCTTAAGGTTCCAACATCACAACAAAACCACCATTGCAGCCAACATTTAAAGGCGCAGTGAGGACTACCTGTTTGGCGTTGATTACAGTGACACCTTTATGCACAGTCAGCATTATTCCAGGAAAAAGACTCTATTTCCCATAAGCACTTTCACCCACTGATGTAAGGACGTGACTCTTAACAAGGTGTGCATTTGTTTTGGAGAGCAGATCTTTTTTTAAACACTACTTTTCTTTGTTCAGTACAACTTTTCCGAAGATGCAAAGCAACAAGGTGATTTATTATTATTTTTTTTTTTGAAGGTGACAAAAATCAAACGTTGTAAAGTCAGTTTGTAGTTCTCACCGGGCCTTTAAAAGAATAAAACTTTAAGTATCTTTAAGACATGCAATCATAAGAAAAAAAACAGCATCTTCATTTATTTTAAAATCATGCATGAGTTGAGTTAGTGCATTTAGAAAAATACTCTCAAGTTCAATCTGAGTTTCAAGAGTGACGATTCACTTTTTTTTCTGATGCAAATAATCCAGTCAATCCTCATGGGAGCCAGAATATCTGATGGGGCAGTAATGGGAATGATAAGGTCTGCATTTCGTTAACTTCCTGTGCACAGCAGTAGAATAAAAGTAAGATATGATGTAAAAAAAAAAAAGAAATAAGAAAATGAAACATGCATGTAGCCGTCCAACCATGCACTGTGATTGGTTTACTGTAACAACAAATTCAACATGCAGGATCAACACAGCAAGCAGACGGATACCTTTTTGTTCCTCTGCAGGAGTGAAAGATTGGATAGAGAGGGTTATTAAAGAGTGAAGAAGCAGGAGTCGATGTGTGTGAGGATTTAAGAAGCACTTCAGAGACTCAGGTGTGCTCGTGTCTTGTTTCTGCCCCTCACCTCCTGACACTCCCGTGACGATGGAAGCGATTCCTGACTGTCCGGTTCCTCTCAGCCCGTCGATGGTCATCTTGGACGAGCTGTTGATTCTCTGCTTCAGCTCGGCTTTCTCAGACTCCAGCTGGTCGATGTCGGCCTGCAGAGCGTCCATCGTCTCCTCGAACTCCCTGCAGAGAGGAGAACAACGGCACACAGCTGTTAGAGGCCTGATACTGGAGGTCCAATCAGAGCACCTGAAGCCCGGGGACGCTCTTACTTCTCTTTCTTCTTCAGGAGCGTCTGCGCTTCGTCCAGACGAGTCTGAATCTTTTCAACGCGCTCGTCTGCGTCTTTGGACGAACTGTCCAGTTTCTTCTCCAGGAGGCTGAGACGGACGTTTGCCTCGCTCAGCTCCTCTCCCTGAAAACACACAAAGAGGACGAATAAATCAGCGCTTTTTCACATTTAATCACTTCCTCTCACTGTGTTCACTCACTTTGATCTTGAGGGATTTCTTCAGCTCTTTGATGACCGTTTCTCTGTCCTCCAGCTTCAAACCGAGACCTTCAGCATCCGTGATCTCAGCGCGCAGAGCCGCAGACTGAACATCAACGGGTGGCGGGTTCTGGATGAAAGATTTTAAACAGTTTAACATCAATAAAATAAAAAGGTTCTCACATCCAGAAGAGAAGCTACGCCAAAGTGATCCCAGGAGTTTTGGCTCACCTTGTTCTGCGGCTTCTCTGAGTCGTATTCTCCCTCCTGCATGGCGGTGGCCATCTTGTTCATGGTTGCGATGACAATGCCGCACGACTGACGCAGATACTCGTACGGGTTCGCTCCCTGGGATCCATAAATCTGAGAATGAGAGAAAAACAAAACAAAACAGATAAAAAATCCAAAGAGTCAAAGATGAAACGGTGACGTCTGAAGTCTCAGTCGTTTAGAATCGAAGTGAAGTTTGGTGGCGTTTACCTGCTCTCCTGCCTTGAACGCCACATCCTCCAGTTTGACGGCAGACAGACCCTCCTGCTCACCCAGAGGCGACATCATCTGAGCTCCTGCTGCTGCCACCTCCTGCAGCACCGCCACCACCCAGGTCAGGTGTTTCCTGCAGTCGGAGAGCGTGTCGGACACCTGCGGACACAAAGACGAGATCATGGAAACCATGGAGACCACAGAAACCATGGAGACCACGGAGATGGATTTCTGATTCATCAAAGTAAGTCCTGATTAAAACCTCCAGAAGTGTTTTTACCATCGGCTGTATAATTCATGGACAGAGTTTTGAAGCCGGCGTGGCCATATTGGAAATGGGGCGCGCTTTGAGCTTCCACACTAACAGCTATACAGTGCCCACCTGTCAATCAAATGATCTGTGCGTCTGATTGGTTAAACTCAGGACCTTAATATCTCCTAAACTGCAGAGATAGACAGAAATTTACCTCTGGTGCAGTTCGTGCTTTTCAGATGGGAGACTTTTTTTGTTGTTTATTTTCGCTGTGAAAACAGTTTTGTTTTTGTTTTTTTGCTGGTTGCGTTTGTGACTTTCGGAGCCAATCTCAAGCAGACGCTCGACGAACTGCAGATTTTAGCACTTGCGCATTGTCTCATGTAGAGTGTTTTCACGTGACATCATCAACTCTCACAACAGAACCGAATTGAGCTTGCAGGTATATCCACTTTTCCTGACTACCCAAACTTCATAGTGGTTGTCGGTTTGTCTGTTTACATCACCATGGAGACCACAAAGCTGATGATGTTAGCCTAGCTGTCATACGACAAAATGAACAAAAATCAGAGGTGGAGTCATAGTGCAGATGTTTTTAAAAAAGTTTACACTGAGCTTTGTCGAGCATTCATGATTTCACACGGGTTGTTTTGAGCTAGCTTGCCACTGCCAGAGGTTGCCGCTCGGTTCTTACCTGCGGTCCAAAGTTGAGCGCTGCTGGGATCCCCGGTGCGTCAGTTCCCGGCATCCTGCGTCGGATCTTTTTGCAGAACTGGCGGATGTCGCTGCAGGACGTCTCCAGATCCTTCAGCAGCACGGCCAGGTCGGCTTTCTCCTGACCAGCGTGCAGGAACGCTCGCAGACGACCGACCTCGACTGCCATGCAGTCCAAGGCACTCTGGGTAAACTGCACGGGGATACAGAAGATGTTAAATTGAACCTTTAACGATGATTCAGCAGACGTAAAGTCACAGTCAGGTGTTGGTACTCACTCTGATGTGATCGGCCAGCTGCATGGTGCAGTCCTCATTCTGATCCGCCAGGTGGATACTGTACAGGTGCTGCAGAGAGAGTCAGAGCGCAGAGTCCTCTGATTACATCTGAAGCCACAAATTTGTAAATCTGGCTCTTCAAACCACGTTTTGTTCAGTTTAACTTGGAGTAAAAACATCACTTGTGATTGTTTTGAACCGACATTTCTGCACACTTAAAAAACGCTGGGATCAAAACAGCGAAGTGAGACTTTTTGATGGTTTAAAATGTGGATGGTAAATGTTGCTTCTGGTACCTGATAATATTTGATGGCCTTGGTGAGCGGCTCCACGTTGACCGTCTCGTCCAGCTGATCTTTGTGCAGCAGATCGATGAGGAAATCCAGAGATCGCTCGTGAACGCTCATCTCCGGGTACAGAGAGCCGATCTTCTTGTAGACGTCTACGCTGCACTGAGACAGAGCCCTGAAACACACACACACACACACTTATAGACATACAGCAGTTTTATGGTTGTGCTGCTGAGTTTTCTGTTACACTTACTGCTCGTATTTATGCAGCGTGGCCTGCAGCAGACTCAGCGAGTAAACCAAACCGCCTGCAAAGCTCAGCTGCTCCCCGACCGCTCCCTTCAGCCCGGCTCGCTCCACGCAGCTCTCGTTCAGGTCGAACTTCTCCTGAGCCTGTTTGCTGATCAGCTCCGCCTGCAGATGAACAGAGAATTGTTCAGAATGAACCGGGCCTTTGTCCGTCCGTGTGTAGAAGAGAGGTTAAAATGTTTACCTTGCATATGAGTCTGGGGATGAGCAGAAGCACCAGAATGCAGTCATGATCTCCGCCATGACGGAGGAAAGACTCAGGCATGAAGGAGGTCAGCAGAGACACGTGTCTGTTGGCCTGATTCACCTCCATCTTCCTCAGCTCCATCTCGATGGCCTGGAAACAGACAGGAAATCATTCAACAGGCCTCTACAGCTGAAGCGTCACATTTATATACAGCACACATCCAGAGTTTGAATCTGAAAACTCTTCTGTCTGACCTTGGCGTAGGCTTTTGTCTCTGCAAACTTGATCTTGAAGTCGAACATCTCTGCTGCAGGCTGCTGCTGCAGCTCTGCTGAGGCTTCCTGCTGGCTGGTCAGCTCTCTGTTCACCTCCTGCATCAGAGAGAGAGACGCTCAGGAACGTGTTTGATCAAACGCGGCTACAGCTGCATGTTTAAAATCTACAGCTTCATTCCGTCTCTGCGTACCTGCAGGTGAGCGGTGAGCTCACGGTACTTCTGAATGGTCTGCTGGTAGTCAGCCACGGTCTCCTGAGCGGCTTCAACGCGTTTCTCGGCCTCTCTGACTTTGGCGCCACCCAGATCCAACATCTCCCTCAGCTCCAGCTCCGTCTCTCTGGCGTTCTCCTGCAGCTCGTCGTTCATCTCGTTGATGGCTTCCTGCAGACGGACAGAGAGGAAACAGAACACCAAACTCTCAAATCGCTCATGTCCCAGGTTCACAGTCTGGTATTTCAGACAAAAGACGAGTATAAGGGAGGAAACCTGAATGAAGTTTAGAGTGCAAAAACTGGAAAATGATTAGGTTTAACCCTTTAAAGCCCAGCATAGCCCTGGATGGATGGATCACTCTTTTTGTGTTTAACATCTGGGAAGTTAAACTTTTATGATGTGTTTTTAACATGTCCCACAGCGCTGTTTCCTTCCACTAATGTGTTTGTAGAAATCCAGAATAAAAAATAAACAACAAAAACATCTCCATCCAGACTGTGTTTGGTCACAGCCCTGTTGTTCATTTACATTTTTGAGGGGATACGGCCATGATATTTCTGTAATAAGTAAATTATGTGTCAAATTTTCTTATTTTTTTCATGGTTTATTGCACTTTTTAGCAATTTATTTAGTTAATCTGGACATAAGAAAATATACTGGGGGAACAGAGCTTTCTCTGTCGCCGTCCTCACCCTCTGGAATGTCTTACAACTACACATCCCAAACTGCCTGAACCTGCCCACTTTAAAACCCTCAACAAAACCCACCTGTTTAGAAAAGCTTTTAATGTATGACTGCGTTTAAATGTATGCTTCACTCTTTTTTTATTTTTTTTATTGTTTTGGTTTTATGATGTTCTTTTTTATCCACTGTACAGAGTCTTTGAGTGGTTAAAAAAGCACTTTATAAATAAAATGTATTATCATTATTATTATATTTATTTATTTTGTATGTGTGTGTGTGTGTGTGGGGGGGGGGTGTTATGCCTTTAATGCAGTGTTTCTCAAATTGCGGTCCATGGACCACTAGTGGTCCACCAGGACAGTGAGTAATTTTTTATTTTTTATTTTTTTGTAATGGAACATTAAAAAAAAGACAAATTCAACGGGACTCACAAAAGTTTCCTTGACCCCCCCCCCCCCCCCCCCCCCCCCAAAAAAAAAAAAAAAAGTCAAGCTAACATTACTAGCCTAGCTTGCGTACTACCTCTGACACTAGCCCAGAGAAGATTTAGCTGCAGCGAGCATTGTGGACACTGAGTATGATGCCAGTTTATATTACATCAGTTGCTTATCTGGGCTCTTGTTTCGGGGCTGTTTTTTAGTGTGTGTGTACAGTGTAGAAACACTGCTTCGATGGGATAGAAGAGGACAGCGAGTAGATCAAGAAACAGGGCCAGAGTGATGTGTGACAAGAGAGAAAGAGGCCACCAGTGAGAGGGCGATCACTGACCACTGGGCCATCTGCACTCCAAGTCTATACATGTTATCAAAGTTTGAGATATAAGAGTTATATTAATGTAAAGCAAAAGTTCTATGCAAAAATCATCCAGCCCTGAATCATAAAACTGATCAGCAGATTTAGGCCGTCCTATCCGTCATGTTGATCGTCCTGGAGTTTATAAAAGCAGGAATGATTCCTTAAACACAAAAAAAGCAATGTTCAAATCTTATTATCCAGAAACTTCCATCAGTGAGTGAGGTTTATTTGTCTGCATGAGGATTAAACTTAACGTAGATTGAATTTTAATGATTTAGTGCCCCAGGAGAAACACTAGAGGGCAGCACAGAGATGTAAATGAACTCCGATCATGAAGTGAGTCAGCAAAGTGCGGCACCTGCATTTCCTCCTCCAGATAAAAGCACGGAGGTTTTAGAGCAGGAAGTCTTCAGTCTGATCTAATGTTCGATCCTTCAGTGATTTTCACTCACCAGGTCAGTGACCGTCTCTCGTAACTCTCTGACTTTCTCCTCCAGGTCCAGGTTCCTCTCCGTCAGAGTCTCCACCATCTCCTCCGCACCTAAAGCTGCATCCACCTGAAACGATCAATCATTGTTGTCGTCAACGTTGTAAAGATAATTCTATGAAGCTCCCTGGTTTAAAGTAAAGACGCTCTGACCTGCTCCTTCAGCTCGTCGATGGTCTTCTCTGCCACAGACATCTCCTCCTGCAGCTTTTCTTTCTGGCCCCTCAGAGCGTCCAGCTCCACGTTCTTCTTCTCCATCTGTTTCTGCAACTTGACGTGTTCCTGCTTCTCTGACGCCGACAGGTCGCGCATCCTGACGTGACATAAAAAGACCAAATTAAGATCTGGATCGAGAGCTCAGGTGGAAGTCTTCACCTTCTCTTTTAACCTTTCGTGACTGACCTCGATGTAGAGTTTGGGTCGTTTCTGATCACAGTTCAACACAGAAAATTTCACCTCTTAATCTTGAGTTTGTGTCAACACACCCACCTGACCAGCGCTTCCTTCAGTCTGCCGTTCTGCTCTTCCAGCTGCTTCACGTGATAACTGGAGGCGGCACCATCCGAACCTGTGCGGGAAAACAGACTTCACTTGTTCTGTAAGGTTTTAAAGACACGGAGCGACTTTTAATTTCAACACTCAGAGGTGATTCATCCTGCTGCTGCGTGTGAACGCCAAAAGAGTTTCAATCCCACAAACGGTGCTGCTCTGATCTCTGGTAGCTCTGATCCGTTAAAAAGAAACTTTCAAGGATGGAGGAAAAGAAGACGCCTCGATAAATCTGCAAACAGTCTCAGGCCAATCACCCATTTATATTTATGCAACTTTGTTTTCTTGAAATTTCAGAATATATGACATGAGCCTGCAGCTGGTACAGTGAATTTCTACCATCAGATTTGATCTTGTCTTTAAAAAAAACCCCAAAAAAACAGGGTTTAAATACGAGATAACGTAGCTTTTATAAAAATGTGATACCTTTCTCCTCGATCTCGTGCTTCAGGATCTCCAGGTCCATGGTGAGCTCGTCCACTCTCTCCTTCAGGGAGTCGACCTCCAGCTGCAGAGACTCCGCCCTCTCCTCTGCCATCTCCTTATCCAGTGTGGCCATCTCGATCGCATCCGCCGTGTCCGACATCTCCTCCATGTAACGCTCCTTCGCCTCCAGGGCTTCTTTTGCCTCCTACACATAAAACCAAGATTTAAACCGTCTGCAAACTCAGCCGTCTAAATCCACCCACTGATACGTTTGCTGCTCCTCACCCTCTTGGCCTCTTTGAGTTGCTTCTGTATCTCGGCCTGCTGCTCCTGCATCTTCGTCTTCCACTCCTGCAGCTGCTCCACCTGGATCTTGTATTTCTCCATCTCCTTCAGCTTGGCCTTGTCCTCCGTTCGCTTCATTTTCAGCGTCTCCAGCTTCTCCTCCAGGTCCTTCAGCTCACCGCGCAGGGCCTCCTCCTCCTGGAAACAAGAAAATACAAAAGATTTGTTTCATACTGCTTCTATACTTCATCGTTCTTCCAATCTTGCGCGCGTAAATCCACAGTTGTGTTGAAAATACAGAAATCTGACTTCATTATTAATAAACTTATTCTCCTGTAATTTTTTTGCACTTTTAACAGACTTCAAATTTTTGCAGATTTTCACCATTCATGGCTTTAAACGACCGTCTCTTTGAGAGGAAGTGTGCTACAAATTTTCTCAGACCTACCCCAAGTACTTTTTAAAATATTCAACATTTTCCAAAAATTTTGGCCCATTCAAATGAATGGAAATGATCTGTCACCATGGAAACCATACAGCTGATGATGTCATAAGGTAGAGGGGTTACAAACAGGTCACTAATAGAGTGAAACCTGCTTGTTTACATTCCATCGACATGGAAACCACACAGCTGATGATGTCATCAGGGGTTAGGGCTCAGCATTTCAACATTCAAGCATTTCAGCCCCAGATTTAAGTTCACCTGTCGTGCAGTGAATCCTTCCTGTGGAGAAGGTCAAGACACTCTCATGCCTCATCAACTTACAATATGTGTTCATAGTACAGTTTGTATCTGAACCCACGGCACTTCACAGCAGGCGGTCTTAACTGTGCAGCTCAGGCGGAGCCTCCTCGCACACTCATTAAAGACTAAATCTCACACCTCTGACAGCTTGTTAACGTGTTAGTGAGAGACAAGCAACACTTCAGAGGAAGAGACAAAAATCATCACATCACATCACACCAACCCGCCGCACCTGTGCTTCCAGGGCCACGTCCTCCTGAGGGGATGAAGAACGAGTCAGATATATTTAAACCTAACACCGGGCGGCAGCTGACTTTTGCAAAATGTTAAAGGTAAAACTCCTGACATTTACCTTTACAAACTGCTTAAACACTTGTTGCTTCTTTCTATCTCTAAGTTAAATGAAACACAAGAGATCTCGCCTTTCCCAAATTCCCAAAACAACCATCATTTCAACCATATGCTCCAGATCTCATCACTGTAAACAGCAAAGATTTAATACTGCTTAGATTTAACTGGATGGGTCTACGATATTAGTTTCAGTTACATCTGATTTTGAGTGTGGCGTCCCTCAGGGCTCGATCCTGGATCCACTTCTGTTTCATGAAAGCTTAACGTTATGTACGTTAAAAAATATATCCCCACTTTTACTCAGAGTACTAATAATTTTGGTCAGTTTTGGTTGATATTTTGTCTAAAATTACAGCGTGGACTCCATCAAGTTTCATCTCTGTAGCTCTATGATGAAGATGACAGTAATAGAAAGTGACAGCAGCGTTAAAAAATAAAAATCTGTATATTTAAAGGAGAAAATGTCACATCTGGTTTCACTCCCAC
The DNA here is from genome assembly GCA_030710495.1 of Labroides dimidiatus. Taxonomy (NCBI): domain Eukaryota; kingdom Metazoa; phylum Chordata; class Actinopteri; order Labriformes; family Labridae; genus Labroides; species Labroides dimidiatus. The sequence continues at coordinate 4,750,739 of CM061156.1, read as the reverse complement.
ACTTCTTCTGCTGTTACGGCTTAAAGCACTGAGCCCTGAGATGGTTTTAATCTTGTTGGCATGTCATCCACTGTTTACAAACGTCACGTGCTATCCAAGCTAACCCAGCATTCAGATGTAAAACAATGATTTTCCTCACATAAGCCACCGCTTCAATGATGTAAAACCAATGAAATGTCTCTCCAACATTAAATTGGGAAACATTTGAATTTGATGATCTACGCGGTGAGATGTATATTTGTGGACCTGATACCGACCTTTGTGGGACCAGGCGCTGGAAGGTTTCCAGGGGAGTGGAGCGTTGGGATGACCGGAGCAGCCAGAGGGGTCTGAGCTGGCGTGCTGGGCTCGCTGCTGCTCATCTCTCCAGCCGAAGCAGAGGCGGAGCCGGACGCGGCCCCCTTCCCTCCTGTGCCTGCAGTTCGGCTGGGCTGCTGCTGAAACCAAGAGAAAAAAGAATGAGAAAAACACGCCAAGAAATCTGTTAAATTCTACCAAGTTTGAGTGTTTGAAGATGTGACAGCGGCCAACATGGAGGTCCAAAAGATGTCATATTAACAGGGATTGGCTGCTGGATTGGTTCAGGGTTCGAGTATGCATCCTTTGTGCAGAGGAAAACAGTCACTGGTTCAGATCCTGCTTCTACTCTTTGCTGCACATCGTTCCACTCTCTCCACATTTCATTGAAGCTGATTAGATTTTTTCCAGCTGCTCCTTTGTTTAGTTTTTCCACTTTATAACAGCTTATAAATAAATCATTTTGACAAAGTCTGACTGACCTCTTCACACCTGCATTTAAGAAAGAAATTATACTTTTCAATTTAAGGGTTCCCAAAATGACTAAGCTAAAAAAAAAACTTTATTTTCCTTGACTGCTGGTCACTTTAAATGCCGAGCAGCTTTTTCAGAACTAACTTGGAAATCTTGTCCTTAAATTGGAAAATAAGGCTTTGACTTTCCAGATTTGGAGAACAGAGAAAGAAAATAACTGGTCACAAAATGAGCTGCTAAGGACTCTGTTTTGTGTTTTACGTTGTTTGCATGAACTCAATTTTTGATGCAGTTTGATGCTTCTAATCTCCTTAAACTGCTGCTGAACAGATTCATTAAGAGGGATTAGAAAGCCACACCCACATATCTGTCAAGTCCAAGCAGCAGCATACGGAAGAACTAGAAGTCATGTTCACACCAAGCCAAAATAAGCATGTATACAGCCTGGTACAAAGAATGTCTCCCGTCTGAATCGCTAATTTCACTAACAGCACGCACTGTACGGGGGATGAATGTTTTTTCTAACTCAGCAGCTTAGACAATATTAAGATCGCCAGTTCGTCCAATCAGAGGTACAGCTCAGCTCACGTGACTGCTGGGCGCCCTATGGCTGTTACTGTGGAGACTCAAAGCCCTCCTCATTTCCAATATGGCCGCACCGGCTGATTTGCTTAAAAAATCTGTCTCAGAAACAGACAGGTGACGTCACAGAGGCGACGTCCATTAATTATACAGGCTATGGTCAGGTCAAACTGTCGTCGAATACAGGGAAATTATTTCTAGGACCTCCATGGTGACCTGATTTATGATGACATAAAAAAGAGCGACCCTAAATGAAGCACCAATTAAAACCATAAAAAAATCAACATGTTTTGAAATGCTGAGAAATTTAAAAGCAGAAGCGTTAACTGTCGCTGCAAAAGCAGGAAAAAAAAAACTGTGAATGCTGGAAACAGTAAAGACACGATGTGAATAGTTGTGCTTTAAATGTTGGTGTGAAGATGTTGAAAAAACTCTAATAAAGAAAAAACGAAGGAGCTGTGAGTCATGGTGGCTGATGTTTTGACTCTACTGTCTTGCAAACACACAAACACACACAAACTGCTGCGTGAAGTGAAACAACAATCACACGTCAGTACGTCCAAGTGATTGAAATGGGAAGCCCTTAAGACTTTGAGGAGTGGGCTCACCTTGGGCCTTCTGGCCGTGGTCTGAGGAAGAGGAAGAGAGGAAAAGGGAAAACAGAGGGAGAGGAAGGAAGGAAGGACGGAAGAAGGAAACAAACAGGCAGGGTTAGTGAGATTCAGGCATATTAAACAGGAAATCACAGACAAAAGGAAAAAACTGGAGGATGATATGACTTCAGCTGCTGTGATGAGAGTTTTTCTGATCTGAAAAGTTGCACAGTGACTGTTTGCTACAGCTCGGGTGTTTTCTTTCTGGTCCCTCCTGTCCTATCCACTCTCAGGGGGCCTCATCTCTTCCACCCACGTGATCATGGAAACCTCAGACACTGGCTGGTACGGCTGCTGTGACCTAAATGGCTGCATTGTGTCTCAGGGAACGAGCAGGAGCCTGGTGCTGTTGCACCGCTCTGTCACTCTCTACACAGCTCAGGGATGATAGCTTGATAAGTGGCTACATAGAGTGCTCTGGACGTTCAGCACAGCTGGACAGATGAGAGGATATTCAGTGAATTTCTATCGACTCTCCAGCACAACGTGACTTTATTCAAACCACATCCTCAAACCTGGGCAAAGATCCTGCACACTAACTAGCTCTCACTTGTTGCACTTCATATTTTGGACGATGGTTACTCAAGAAGCTCAGTCTTATTATCTGACTGCAAGAGGAGCCAAAGATCAAAAATCAACCTGTGGAGAGGAGAACGAGCAGAGTTCATCTCATATAATAATTAGTGTTCAAATTCAGTAAACAATGAGTCAAAACGTCTTTGTGTTTTTGGTCGTTTTAGTAATCAGTTGCCGATATTTTTAGTTGAAGACTTTCGACTGTTTTTAGACTTTAGCGCTGAGGAACATGTTTGTTTTATGTGTTTATTTTAGCTAACATTTAGCCGTAAAGGCACTGTGACAATCAGAGTTGGTACGTTTTTTTCCCAAGGTAAAGACTCTGTTTCCCATGAGCACTTTCACCCACTACTGTAAAGACGTGATTTAAACTTTGTAAATTCAGTTTGTAGCTGCTACTCACAGCCTGGTGCTCTGAGACGTGTCCGTAATGTGAATCCTGGTTATGTCCCACCAGAGCTCATCATCATCTACCAGCTCCAACCTCGCCAAGCAGAGCTAGCGTAACCTCGCTCTTCATTTTATTGGATGAACATTATCACAAACAGTTTAACTCGTGTTTCGCTCTCCTGTTTAGCTTTCTTCCACTCTGACGTCCTTTTTGTTTTTAACAATCCAGCTCCAGTGTCCAAAATTACAACAAAACTAATCCAAGAAATCCTTCTCAGCAGAGAAAAAGGACAAATCTTTGTTGGCCAGTGTTGTGTCGTCAAAGATACTTTTGGTCTACGCGCCATAAACGGATCCACAATCAACCCGAACACGTACACAGAGAAATAACACTTAGAAATAACTGATTTTGGTGCTAATAATCTCATTTTAAATCATGGATTATGAACAGGCAAATATATAAAAGTCCTCACAAGGCCTTTGAACGTAGCTGAAATGTGTTTCAATCTGAAGGAATTGTCTTTTTAAGCTGTATGAATAAATCATTTTCATCAATAAAATCAGTTTTAAATCAGTTCTTAGGGTCGACTTCTTACAATGTTTTGTCAGTAGTTCTGTAATAAGTTGGATAATGTATAGTGAGTGGGTTGTTTTGAGAAATAGAAATATAAAACTATCGCTTACACTTTAAAATATTTGACTTCTCATTATTTTCTTTTCATTTTGGCTGAAGGATTTTGTCTCTTACTGAGAATTGAGGGACAGTGTGAGGGAATGTTGACCCTTCAAAACATTACATCTCGTAATTGATGACGGATCAGATCTTAACACATTTTGGAGCGACGTAAACGTAAATTTTTCACATTTCACATTTTTTTAGACTAGGATATAGATTGTTCTGAAGTCCTTCTGGCTGCTCTCTCCTCTCTTCTATCATTCCCCTCCTCCTCTTATCCATTACTGATTCTAACGTCCTCTCTCTCTGCCATAGCTTTGGCCGGTTATCGTTCCTTTATTGGATTAAAGCCGGACCATTCAGCAGAAATTAGCCCGAGCTAACAGCTGTACCAAAATAAGAGCTGACAGCCTCCTTAAGCCACCATGTCGTGCTGGAGTTAACAGAACAAGCTGTACTGGAATCACTACACTCCACTGTTCAATACATATGCAACCAAGAGTGAAATCATTTTATTCTCCCCTGATAGATCTGATAGGTACCAATAAGCGATCTCATAAAAATGTTTCAGCATGAAGAGGCCAAATAAAATGATGACAGAGAAATCCAACCAATGCTTCTGCACAAAAACGTAAAGGAATCAAATACAAAAAGGCAACGTGAGTTTGCAAAATAAAAAAAAAAACACGTTACTGAAGAGAAATCAACTGCAAAAGGATCACACAAGCTGCAGGTACGCTTCTACTTCCACTCTGGGAATATCAATATCACTTGAGAGGGAAAAACAGGGCGATTCCCAGGAAAGCAAAACGAGGAAACTTCCAAGCAGCTCAAAAAACAACAACAAAAGCATGTAAAGGCGATCATGTGGAGTTCTGTACCTTCCGGGGTGCAGGAGTCTGTCTCATCATATTTGCAAGAGAAGAAGACACACAACAGTCACAAAGAAACACACAAACACACACAGAAGGTGGCGAAACAGGCGGAGATGCTCGATTCAGGGACGCCGGGTAGAGCAGGACAAACAGTCAGACAAGCAGCTGCTCAGGCCGGGAAGCCGCAGTGGTGCAAATGGCTGCAGCGATATTTCCTCCCCCCCTCCCCGCCTCTGTCCGTCCTGTCCTCCTTTATGTCCTCCTTCTCAGCTCCTCTCATAATCCATTCTTCCCAGAGCCCCCCTCTCTATCGGTGCCTCCCTTTCCCGTTCTGCTTGGATTAGCGCTCTGACATGCTGCCGCCGCGAGCCTCGAACCTGCTACTGCTCAGAGGAGACGCCTCGCCTCCCCTAACCTTCGTCTCCTCCCTCTCCTCCCTCCTCCCCTCTCTCCCATTCCCCCCTTTTCTCTGTCTTCGTTATACTGTTTTGTCAGCCCAGCCAATGCCCTGCTCTTGCATTACATCACTGTGCAACCCTCTTCCCTCTCTCTCTCCTGTCCTCCCCATGCTGCCCACCCACTCATCAGCATCTCCACCACAGGCAGACAGGCAGTAGGGAGGGAGGGAGAGGAGAGAGACTGTGGGTGTGGAGACAGAGGGGGGGCGTAAACGGCCGTGCGGGGAAAATGAGTGGCAGCGGCATTGATGCAAGCATCCCTTGTCTCCTAGCAACACTCCCTAAGCCACCCTATGGGCTCATTAAAAACGAGACAATAACCGTGAGGAAACCTGCACCTGATCTGCATCACAAATTAAAGACATTGTGTCAATCCTGAATGTTATCATACCTAGATTACTCATTTTCTCTTCCTTTTTGTCCTGGACTAAGAAAAAGAAGTAATGTTCCTTTAAAGGGAATATATTTGCTGCTAAATGTTGAGAATTTTTACGATTCAAACCGTTTTCCAAAGCCATGAACATTCATGCACCACACACTGATATTTTTGTCTTTTTTTTTTTAGTATTTGTGAGATTTAAAATTCCAGATTTATGTCATTGTCACTTCCTTCCTAAAAATATGTTTCCTTTAATGTCATGTTGCAAATGCACATACAATATGCAACATGCTACAGACTGCAGCCCCAATTCAAGGACCCTAAATAAGACAGTGAAGTCACCAAATAACTTCCTGTTTAGGGCACCAACCGTTCCCATCCACATGGAATGCTATGTGGCTAACTAGCTAACATAGCTAGCACCACGTAACATAATCAACAGTTTAACCAACATTTTAATAATTTCATGCTTCAAGGCGTCTTACTTGTTATCATACTAAGAGTCCACCATCTTAAATGAGTTGTCACACAAAGAATCATGGGATATATAAGGCCATGAAAGATGCATTGGGTTGTGGGCGATGGTTTTGTTTGTACGATAGAACTACCAGCTCAGCTACCGTAGAAGTAGCTGTCACTGTGGCAAAAACGGGGCTTTAGAATGTGCTACACGGCTGCAGAGAAACTACACATTGCTGAACACAATGTAAGTCGTCATGCAGGAATTCAGTTTTATCAGCTTTTTCCTCTTAAAATGACCGTACTGGTGGAGGTGAAATATCTTCACAAACTCTACAAAGTCCAGTTTCCTTGTTTTGTTTTTTTTTTGTTTTTTGTTTTTTTGAGTCTTAAGAACATATTGGTGTGAATTGTATTCCAGATTTCGCAATTTTGAGATCAAAACTAAGCCCGATGTTTGGTCTCATGATGCCTTCATGTGCTTCTCAGATGGTTTCAGAGTTGAGAAGTTGTTTTGTTTTGTTGACAATACATGAACTAATAAAATATTTTTTAGAATTAAAGGCGCTGAGTGGACTATCTGGAAAAGCTAGAGTTGTTCTGGGACAAAGACTCCATTTCCCATGAGCACAAGCACTCACTGTCATAAAGATGTGACTCTTACCAGGGTGTGCATTTGTTTTGGAGATCAGATCTTCTTTTTAACACTACTTTTCTTTGTTACAGAAGGGGAGCAGGCTATCTGTTGCCAGGAAATATTGTATGTGACATAAGATAACTGTTTCACTCCTTGTTAATCAGTGGCATGCCCTTTTAAAGCCAATACTGGCATGAAGCAGTGATGTGGATTACAACCAGGGGTACTTAAGGTACTTTTGGCCTGATTATCAGGCTGGAGTACTTTATTTCACTTTACTGGGAAAAATCTAAAAACAGGCGGTAACATAAGTTATTACTGACATAAAGCGTCTAAAATACTCCAGTGGTGGTTTATAGTTTCATTCCTCCCCATTGAGTCAAGGTTTTTGCTGCTCCATTGTTCTGATAAATGAGAGCACAAGGAAAGAAATCCTCCAAAAATGTGTCAAAAACATCCCACAGCAAGACTTACGAATCAAAACATTCGCTTCAGATTTAATACAGCTGGTTTAAAAAAAGAGTAAAAAGTGATTTAGTAGGTTGATTCCTTCAATAACAGCCTGAAGCCTTTTCAGTGGGAATCGTGGTATCTTCCTCAGCTTCGCTAATCTTTCTCTCTGCACCATCAGCTCAGCAGGAAGAGAGAGGAAGTGTAAGAGGATTAATTCAATGGGGATACACTGTGATTAGCTGCAAGCTTTAACCTGAAATACTTCCACATTGTGGGCATGAGAACTGGCAGAGGCAGTCGAAGAAAAAACAACATGGCTACAGTAAATAGAAGCTGTTTGCTGACGCTTTGTAGAAGAGGTTGGTAGTGAGGGTTCCGACTGTGGGAGAAAAAAAGTCTATTATGACAGAGAGATAAAAGGTCTTGAGAGTCTGGGTTGCTGGAGCGGAGAGAAAATCTGTTTAAGTGTATCCATTACAGAGCAGCCGAGGGAAATCTGTCCTTTTAAAATATTAAATATCTCTTTCTGTAAACCCCTTACTTTCCTGCCACACACCGGAGTAAGTGCAGCTGCTGCTCTGAGAGGACATCCACTGCTGAAGTAACAGCAGAGAGACAGACAGAGAGACAGACAGAGAGGATGATGGGATGGGTGGAGACGTATCAAGTTCCTGCTTCCAACAGCACTCCCATAAGAGGAGGTTTGCTGTCTGTGCAGCCTCCAGCAGGGAGAGAGGGGGTAAAATTACTGTCTGAGAAGCGATAACACAGCAGAACACAACACGACAGACTTGTACTGCAATGTCACTGTTGTCTCATGCATTTGAGGAGGCATCAGTGATTGGTGGAGGGAGTTCATCATCACCTTACACAGCAGTAAAATACTAAAATCAAACATTATTTAAGAAGTTTAATCCTAAGACAATCAGACACTGTGTTCCAAACTTGAACAGACAAAAACTGATAAATTGAAATAGTTCAGAATGCAGGATCCGAAATATTTGGGGCTAAAAATTTTGTCTGCTGGTCAAAATGGTCTGAATATGACAAACAATCCTGATCCTGACATAAAAACATCCTGACATATCTGTCCCATATCGCCCCCTAATGGAGAACATTTTCCTTGGTCAGAAGCAAAGTTTGCTGATGTAACACCGCAGAAAACTGACCACTTATCATCTGGTATCAAGAGACACCTGAAGACAGGTGAGCTTTGATTTCATCAGTCTGTGATGATAGAACAAGGATGTTTGACCAAAGAGTTGACAAACAGATTATTCATGTTACTTTCACGGTTAATAAACATGTCAGTAAAAGCCACTCTGAGAGAAGTTTGGACATCACTGGCCTCAGATAAACAAAGACCCCTCCGAAGCAACCAAATTGAAATTTTAATCCCCCTGCTTGAAAGCAAACTGAGCTCCTGATCCTTGAAGTCCACCTGCTGAGCTGGAGATGCAGAACAGAAGGCGATAAAGCAGACCCGAGCTGACAGGAAATCCATACTCTGCAGGTTTGATCTCTGCAGGAGGGAGGTCAGTTTCACCTCAAAGTCACAGTCTGACATTTAGAAACGTCTAAGATGCTCCTCGGCTGAGTCATACAACCCCAATTCCACTGAAGTTGGGACGTTGTGTAAAATATAAATAAAAACAGAATGAAATGATTTGCAAATCCTGTTTAACCTTTATTTACCTGAATACACTACAAAGACAAGATATTTATTGTTCAAACTGATTAACTTTAATGGGTTTTTTGTAAATATTCACTCATGTTGAATTTGATGGCTGCAACACGTTCCTAAAAAGCTGGGACAGGCTCATGTTTCCACTGTGTTCCATCACCTTTCCTTTTAACAACACTCAATAAGCGTTTGTGAACTGAGGACACTAATTGTTGAAGCTTTGGAGGTGGAATTCTTTACCATTCTTGATTGATGGACAACTTCAGTTGATCAACAGTCCGGGGTCTCTGTTGTCGTATTTTGTGCTTCATAATGCTCCATACATTTTCAATGGGAGAAAGGTCTGGACTGCAGGCAGGCCAGTCTAGTACCCGCACTCTTTTACTACAAAGCCACGATGTTGTAACTTGTGCAGAATGTGTCTTGTCATTGTCTTGCTGAAATAAGCAGGGACGTCCCTGAAAAAGACGTGGCTTGGATGGCAGCATATGTTGCTCCAAAACCTGTATGTAGCTTTCAGCATTAATGGAGCCTTCACAGATGGTCAAGTTAGCCATGCCATGGGCACTAACACACCCCCATACCATCACAGATGCTGGCTTTGAGACTTTGACCTGAGAACAATCCAGATTGTTCTTTTCCTCTTTGGCCTGGAGGACACCACGTCCATGATTTCCAAAAACAATTTGAAATGTGGACTCGTTAGACCACAGCAGACTTTTCCACTTTGCGTCAGTCCATCTCAGATGAGCTCGGGTCCAGAGAAGCCAGCGGTGTTTCTGGGTGTTGTTGATATATGTCTTTGTCTTTGCATGGTAGAGTTTGAACTTGCACTTGTAGATGAAGTGATGAACTGTGTTAACTGACAATGGTTTTCTGAAGTCTTCCTGAGCCCACGTGGTAATATCCTTTACTCAGTGATGTTGGTTTTTAATGCAGTGCTGCCTGAGGGGTCAAAGGTCACGAGCATTCAATGTTGGTTTTCAGCCTTGCTGCTTACGTGCAGAGATTTCTCCAGATTCTCTGAATCTTTTGATGATATTATGGACTGTAGATGATCAAATCCATCAATTCTTTGCAATTGTCCGTTGAGAAACATTGTTCTTAAACTGTTGGAGTATTTGCTCACGCAGTTGTTGACAAAGTGGTGAACCTTGTTTGTGAACAACCGAGCCTTCCAGGGATGCTCCTTTTACACCCAATCATGACTCTCACCTGTTTCCAATGAACCTGTTCACCTGTGGAATGTTCCAAACAGGTGTTTTTGGAGCAATCCTCAACTTTCCCAGTCTGTTGTTGACCCTGTCCCAGCTTTTAGGAACGTGTTGCAGGCATCAAATTTAAAATGAGTGAATATTTGCAACAAAACGATAAAGTTTATCAGTTTGAACAATAAACATCTTGTCTTTGTAGTGTATTCAGTTGAGTAAAGGTTAAACAAGATTTGCAGATGATTGTGTTCTGTTTTTGTTTACGTTTTACACAACGTCCCAGCCATGGAGCATCAGACCATGAGGTCTCCTGCTTTTACTTGCCTTGAATATTCTCTCAAACCCTTTAAATAAAGCACAGTTTCCTGGCAGTAACTGTTATTACACTGATGATCAGCTACCACATGGTTTCAAAGCAACTCCAACATGCTTTAGAGAGACAAACACACAGAGAAATCATGAGCCAAAGAGCGGAGACAAGAAGACCAGAGCACAGAGCATGGCGACGTCATGTGACAGACAAGAAGTGGGCGTGGCTTCATGGCAGACAGACAGCGCTTCTCCTTCTTTTACCGGCTTCAGATCAGTTGCTTCAATACCAATGATGGCGATGAAGTGAAGAGCAGGGAATCATGGGTACATGAGGGGGATGAGGGCCCGGTTGCCATGCAGCAGCGAGGCCATTCAGAGTTACCACAGTTACTACGGTCATCAACAGAACATTACCACTGTACCGAGTTTAGAGAAACATGCAACACCTTTTTAGGCTTCACTCCTCGCTGCGTGGACGGAGGAAAGAAGGGGAGGAGGTGAGGAGGGAGAGGAGGGAAGGGAGGGTGGAGGTTAAAGGTCAAGAGTTTGACAGAGGCGTGCTGGAAGTGATGGGGACAGTGCCGGTCTTCGTTTGGGGGATTGAAGACCTCAGTCAAATAAAGTGCACACTTCATACATTTCACACACATGTCTTCACTCTCACGCCGCAGGTTTTCAACCTCATTAAATGTGTTGCATGTGTTATTTAAATATTTTCCAGGAGAATGTGACATCACAGCCTCTCGGTCTCTGGTTTCATGGCTGTTTTTTTAATTATTAAGCTGAATGATGGGGTTATACACCTAAAGGACCATCTGGTTAACATCCAGACTGAGCTCTTATGAATAAAACATACAAACCACTCGTCTGCAATGAAATATTTAATGAAGAGGAACGATATCAAAGCTGTGTACAGAACTAATTATTGTTTTGTCGGATTCATCAGGTATGCAGATTAAATTTAGTTTGAATGGTGATAAGAACACCTGACAGATCTGAAAGTATTTACCTGAACCTGAAACATGCAGATGGTTTCTCTGAGCACGAAAAATATCAGATGAAATGAGTCCTCCTGTTTTCATCTACTTTCAACTTTAATATTTGGTTTGTCCACCTTTTGCAGCAGTTAAAGCAGCTCATGTCTCTGACAGTGTCGATATATTTCCTAAGAACTTCACCGCTAATGTTATCACATGACTTTTGCAACTCAATCCAAAGGCTTTCCTTAAAATGTTCAACAGATCTGTTCTGCTTATGATGGCTCTATTCTACGGTATGTAGAGAATAATGATGACCTTTTAGATATTTTATCCATTTTAGGCATTTTAATCGCCAGTTCAATAAAAACGAATTAATTTTGGTCACCACTGTATGCACTGACTTCTTTACATGTTGTTGCTTCCAAATAACTTTTATGAATTTTTTATTTGAGACAATAAAAATACCCCAAAGAAAGCATTAGATAGATATTTTTGTTGCACTGTTTTGTCACATCCTATCAATACGTCCATTCTCAGTTTTCTCTGTCACTGTAAAAAAGGTTGATTTAGTTGTGTTGACAAAATTATTTTATAAGTAATAACTTGTTTTTTTTAATTGCACACTTTGTTTCCTCTTTATACCAAATCAATAATAGATGTGTGTGTTCAGTTTATAGTTTTATTATCTGTTTTTTACATTTTGTCTCTGTACTCTTTCTTCTACAACACGATGGTTAAACTACACGGTCAAAATGGATCCTGTATCCTGAGGATCTGCATATCCTGAGCTATAGATTAATAATAGACTGGAAACAGAGGCCCTGTCCTTGGAATTGGTCTTAAAGTTGAGTTGTTTTCAGTTGAGCTCCTCTCATTTTGACTTTTTTAGTGGTAGACATCGCCCTCTGCTGGTGAAACGTGAAAACTGATTCTGAGGAGGATCCCAAACTCAGAGATTATTTTATACTACTCGTTAGAAATTTTACAGGCAGGCATTAAATTGTTTTTTAATTTTTATTTATGTGTGTTTTCACTGTTTTATCCATGAATTTGTACAATGATTCAAGCTGCAGACTGTCACGCCTCAAATACACCGGCTGCGTCTGCGTTGCAGCTCTGCTCCGCTGCGTGTTGACTGCGTTTGTCAACTAACACCGGCTGCGTGTTCAGTCCGACAAGCCGCGGGACTGACAGACAGCTGGAGTCGCGAGACCGAGGAATTCCCGCGCTTCCCTCTCCGTTAATAAACCTCTCCTCATCCATGTTGAGTTGTTAAACCTTAAACCTGTTGATTCCTGGCGTGTCTTCGCTCGTTGTGTCGTTTTCTTGCAATGGTGAAGCTAAATAAGATCTAGATTTTGACAGTTTGTTTTACTTTGAAAGTCTCATGCTATTTTTATGTAGTTTCTGTGCACTACTTCCTGTCCCGCTCAATCTTCTTTCCTCCAAATTGACGCGTCACAGCTCCGGCATATAGAAAAAATAGTACGGCTGCGGATTAGATGCGACCTGCCGGACCAGCCACGCAGCTGAACCACAACAGAACGGATCCAGTGTAAGTTTACACAGTGACTTGAATGGAAACCCATCTGATCTGGCGCCATGACGGTGCGGAGCTGCAACGCATTGCCGGTGTATTTCAGCCTTCAGTCTATCTCAGATAAACACTGTTTATTAAACTCACTTGAACACAGTTTTGATTTTATTAGTGACTGACGTTCAACATGCTGCTGATTGATAAAAAGATATTTAATTTATAGTGACTAAATGTTCCATTTAGAGTGCTTTTAAATGTGCATGTGTGTGTTTGGTTGTGTAGTGTGTAAAAGTTCAGGTGTGTGTCCTCATATCAGCTCCTGGTTTCCTGCAGGGAAACTTCGTCATCGCCGTGTTTCTGACTCACCAGTTTAGTGGACTTGGACGTCTCCAGGATCTCTGCAGATAAAAAAAAAAAGACAAATAAAGAACACAAACTTTTATGTTATGAGTAATGTTTACTTTTTTTTTTAACAAGGTAGAAAGTCCAACACAGATCCTGGAGCAGGTCATGATTTATGTCCTTTCAGCAGATGGTTCTACGGGTGCAGAGACTCCGTCAGAGGATGAAAGACAACAAACACCTCCCTGCTTCTTGTGAGACTTCTCCATGATCAGTTCAGATTACATTTCTTTTTTATTTCATACAAGCAAATCAAAGTTTCCTGAGTTGGACTGCAGAGGAAACCAGAGAGTAAACCTGCAGTGGGGTGGGAGGAACAAGAAGTCAGTGGAACAACGTCTGAGTCACTGCGGGGTTGAAACACTTCGTGGGGGAGGTTTCAGTTTTCTTGTGGTCAAAACTGAACAGAGGATTCAGACAGAGAGGTCCAGCTGTAGAGGGGGGTTAGTTGTCAACAGGTGGAGGACCACCATCACTTTTAAGCTGATTGGCCTCAAATTGGGGGCCCGTCCGGGATCACGGACTGATGAGATGGTCTCTTTTCCTTCAGACTTACTGCCTTGAAGAAAAGGACCAGTAAGCTGGTCTGTTGAAATGTCCTGTTTTGCTCCCTTATGTCTCCCTTCTTCTTGTTGATCACAAGTTGAGTTGGAAGAGTACAAGTTTCAGGTCTGTCCCTTGTAAATATTAAAAATTGAAAAAAGAAATTATAAAAAAAAAAAAAAAAAGAAGAAACAAAGGTAAGGTTCCTACTATCTTAAGTTGATAATATTGACCTTGTCAGATTTGAGTTGTTTCCCTACAGCAGTTAATGGTGTTCAGTACTTGTGGTTCCGGGGTTGGAACCCCTTCTTTAAGGAGAGGGTCTGACGGCCCTCCAGCCAGCAGGGTCTGCTGTTTTCTGTGTCCTGTCCGTCTATTTGCAGGCTGCTGCTGGGTGGAGTTCCACTGCACCTGGGCAGACATGGCCGTTGGTGTTGTTGGGGTGGTTGGCGTGTGTCAGCGCGTGGCAGCGTCTTATGTGCTTGATCATTGTTTAAAGATTACGTTGTCAGTGGGACAATAAAAAAAGGAGTGAACTGAAAGCTCCGTTTTTCAGTGTTTTGTCAGGCCTTAAGAGCCGAGTCCTGACCCCCTCTTTGAGAACCACTGGTCTGTGGTATTAATGTTAATACCCTAGCCCAATGTTTCCCATGCAAACAGCACAGAGGCACCCAGACGCTGTTTACATCCGAGCACAGATCATGATTCTCCTACTATGAGCTCCTGTTGGCGGCAAAAGCCAAAAAATAGTTGCAGTTCAGATCCTCTGTGTGTCCCTGACTTTAGACTGAATGAAAGTGTTTTTGGTTTCACTCACTCCTAGACCTTTGTGCGTCAGTCCAGCTCATGATAATTCACCATCTTGTCTCCACACTGCAGACCTCTCAACACCTCTGAATGCCTCATGCCGTGTGATCACATGATGGCTTGAGATCGTCACAGTTTGAGGAGGAAATTCTCATTTTCACCGTGCCCTGAAACTGACGTGACTGTGATTTTACCTCGTTTGGGGACTTTGCCGGTGCCGGGCTCAGGTGTCTCTGGAGACGTCGTGTCAGCCCCATCATCAACCAGCTGGATCTGAGACAGAGGCAGACTGTTAGTCATCACGTCAACCAAAATATCACAAAGATCTCTCCACCAGCAGAAGAGCAGGCTGAGAGGAAGAGACATGCAATAAAGGAAGACTGAGAAAACAAAACTGGCATATTTATTCGTTCTCATTTAGATACAGCACGACACATGTGAGTCAGAATTTTCCATCTCCCTGGAAACCTTTATAACCAGGGTGCAGCGACTGGAAGGGTCAAGATGTAATAAAAACAGGATTAGTAATGCAGCAATAACAAACGTAGAAAGTGTTTCTTACTTAGACAGAATCCTTCTCTGTCAGACTTTCTCTACATAATTAAATGTAACAGGAGAAATCACCAGTAACTGTGCAAAATAAACACTTCAACTAATCTACAGATAAAAGTCTTTATAACTAAAAACATGTTAAACAGCCAGATTAGAGACTTGGGAGTGATTATAAATCACCCTTCATAAAATCTTCTCGATACTTATTTCAAAATCTTTTTATATCCCCGGAGGATAAACGCTGGCAGCTTACACATCAGTGTATGAAAGGTATCCTGGAACGATCCGATAACAGCTGTAAATTTTACACTATAAAAAAGGAGAGCCAAGAAATAAGATTAAAAAAAAAAACACTAAATTTGATGAGAAAATTTTGAACCATGAAATAAATGGGCCTTGAGAAATATTCCTGAGTGTTAAAATAAGAAACAAAAAATTCTAATATTTGAATTAAAATATTCAAAACAAACTTCCCGAAACACAATAGGGAGTGAAATATATTAAATGTAAGCAAAAACATCTGAATTAATTATTTTTTTAATCTTAATTTTAGGATATTAATGCCTAAGGACAAGAAAACACCACTAATTTATATTTAAAAAAATGACTCAGCATGTGAGAGCTATGCTTACTATGTTTTTTTCTGTTTCAAATAAAGTTTGTTTTTACCAAAGAATAATTTGTTTTTGGGGTTAATCGGAGCCAACGATGTGTAAGTGTATCAGGAGCTGTGATTGTTTGCAGAAGTCTGAGACATTAAAGTGGTTGAAATCTGTATTCAAACAAAATATTTAGGGATGCACCGAAATGAAAAATTGTGGCCGAAGCCGAAGCCGAATAAAATATAAACGCTTGGCTGAATACCGAATACCGAATAGGGCTGTCACTTTTTAAAAAAAATCATATTCGATCGAATATTAAATGACCCGTCATTCTTCAAATATATTCGAATATCCCCCGCCCCTGCGCTCGCTCTCCTTAACAGTCTCCTGAACAACAAGAGAAAGCTTCGACAGCTTTGAAAAAGAAGGTAAAACATATAACTGATACTCAAGCCGAACAGCCCGTCTTCATTTCTTATTTGACAGAAACACAAATCTATCAACTTGATCGGGATCAAGTGTGACTCTCTTTTTGTTTCCAATATTACCTGCACGGTACAATTCACGCACGAGCACGCGCACATGATCGCCGTGACCGCTCCTCTCGACAGTTATTTAAACAATAACGGGGTGTTAGAGGGCTATGTGGGACCAAAACAACTTAACATGAGCCAAAAAGTCTCTAAAGTTATAATCCTGTTCTCTGTCTCACTCTACTGACTCTGATCAGACCGCGCTGCATGTAAACCGTTTTTGATCGACGCTTCATGGTGACGTAGGCGAGCCGTGCGCGCGCCCGAAGTCTGCTTTATGTTGGAGTAGTGTCCGCAGACAGACCAGCTGAGGAGCGGCGCTTGTTTGAACGTGAAGCAGCGGGTTGTTGTCTGCAGACTCTGACATTTTTTAAATATTCCTGTAGCATTTGCTGTTTGATTGCGTCATTGTGTCACACGTTACTATTCGGCCTTGCTTTTAACTCACTTCACTGAAGGTCGAATGTGGCTTTTTTTGCAATATTCGGCCGAACATATTCGGTTACCTAATATTCGGTGCATCCCTAAAAATATTATAAGTGAATCTTAAATAAAACAACTTGAAAGTGTTAGTTAATCTTGGACAAGTTTTGTTTTCAAGAGATTTTCAGTGAAAGAACCAATGTTGCTTTTTTTCAGCTGTTTTTTGTATTTAAACAAGTGAAGAAGCCTTAAAACAAGATTATTTATCCAACAATGTCTAAATATTAGAATTAAAAATCTAATAATTTGCAGTATTTGCTGACTTCCTCTGAAATACATCCTCTCAGCCCCCACACCCAGTGTTTGCTGCGTGTTTGCAGTCGATGCAGTTGTTTACGCTCTTGCAACACTTTTTTTAAAAAATGCAGCGTTGCTTTTGTTTTGGACTTTGCACATGTTTTGAAACTTGCATTGTTGTTGATTCTGCAGCATGTTTACCCTCAAGAAGATTCTGTCAGCCGTTGTAGGTATTTGCTATTTCAAGCAGAGCTAATCAACATTTTTTAAATTAGCATTAAATTAAAGCTCTGGCATCAAAAGAAAAAATGACTAAGAAGTGTTTGACTTTGCCCTCAAGGCCTCCGTACTTTAAAGTATCTGTGATGTTTGAGGCGCTTCGCGGTGTTATTTCTGTAAAGGAAGAATAAAGCTGTTATTTTTTTTGTTTTGTTTTATCAGAAAACAACCAAGAATGCAGCCGGAGGCAGAAAAAGTCTGGCACCCAGAGGACAGCAGAGAGAAATATCAGCCCCCACACGAGCCCACTGCGTCAAATAAACCTCAAACATCTTATAAAACCAGAAACCAAAGAAGAGACGGACGGGGGATGTTGTAGCATCATCCTCTGCTTGTACAGCACAAGACGTCAAAGAGCATGTCTGAATATTCACCTGCGATTGTCTCACAAATATCCCGTGGTTCTCCTCGCAGGTGAAGTAGCGCTTGCCCTGCACGGTGCCGTCGTTCTTGCCTTTGGCCTCGTCCAAGATGACTCCCACCCATTTTCCAGAGGCAAACAGCGTGTTTCCGATGTAGGCGACCGTGCCCTTCTGACCTTTCCCGATCACCTCCACCAGGGAGCCCACTTTGACGGGCCGCCCGCCCCCGTCTGAGCTCATCCTGCTGCTGCCGCTGCTGGTGGTCTGAGGACACGGGAGTAGAGTCGGTGTTAAAAACAAAACCAGACGTGAGGAGCTCTTAAAACAGTCGTTAACTCTGGACTCTGTGGTATCAAATCTAACAGAAAGCTCATCTGATAAATCGTAGAGATGACTGGTGATGGGTTGCAGAGACTGAATATGTTTCAGTTTGGTCAATGCTTTGCTTATTTCCAGCTTGGATGAGTTACGAAACTTTTTCTGCATTTAGAAAACTTCTAGTCTCAGAATAGACGCCAGAGTCGTCTGTCTGACCCACTGAGCTGTGCAGGATCCCACAAAGTAAGAAAGCGAGAAAGGCCCTGTCCTCTCTCTAAATGTCAATGAGTGAGCAAATGTTTGTGACACCTCAACAACAACAACAACAACAACAACAATCAGCTGAGATTTCATACGACTGATGTGATGCAGGGAGAATGAAACGGCCCAGTAACATAGTGAAGCTGCAATATTTCATAATCAAATAATCCTGCATAACCCAATTTACAGTGTGATGTCCTAGAACCGATGGTGACTCAGCAGACAAGCAGAGGGGGGGGGGGGGGCATGTATTATTACACCAGGAGAGAGCACAGCACACTGACTCTCCTTCAGCTCACTGTAAACACACACTGTGAATGTGCTGCTGTTTAAGTTCAACAACACAGAAAAACCTCCGCAGAGGCCGAACAGACGCGCAGCAGCAACATGAAGACTGTTTATCCTCCGTAAACGTGCTAACAACTACGATCAAAGACGGAGCTGAACCTGTCGATATAACCTTGAACTCAGGACAGTTGAAAACAAAGTTCTAAAGAGTCCAATTTTCTCCAAGCAAATAACAATTTCCTTGTTTTGTAATGTGAGTTTCAACAACCAGATCAACACATCTCATAAACAAAAAAATCTCTGAGGGAAACTTCACAGCTGCCTCTGAAACAAACAGTGTTATTTGTGGCTGTATTGAAAAGATGAAAAGCAAATGTTTATGTTTTTTTGCATTGATTTAAAAAAAATAAAATAACCGTGACAACTTAAAGGCAGGGTTGGTAGTCCCAGAAAACTAGCATGAATTTGAAAGTAGCATCTGAGCAGCCCCCGCCCTCCCAGACTCGGAGCTCCTCCAAAATGACGCCCCTGCTCACATGCACGAGCGCTACTGATTTGCGATCATATGATCGTGACCGATTTAAAACCACAGACTCAAACCGGTCCTCAGGACGTCGTTTTTGTTTGCACTACGTTAGCAGTTATCGGGGTATAGGTAGTTTTTCAGCCGTTCTCCAGCGAACTTGGATCCCTCTAAGCTTGGGCATTGAATCAGGCCGGAGAAATGTACGAGCGGACAGGATTTGATTGGTTAAACAAACTGGGTCCTAATCACTAGGATTGGTCTGCATTTTCCCAGGTTTACTCCTGCTGTAGACGGCGGATATTTTTCACTCTAGTTTAAGAACACATCATGTATTGATTGACATCAGGATATAAAGATCATTTTAACAAAAAGAGGATAATAAAAGTGTATCTAAATCTGATTACCAACCCTGACTTTAAATTTCAAACAGGAATGACTGTGCAAATTTAATCGCCCCCACAATGAAAGAAAACTGGTGAGTAGACGCCCCACCAAACTTCATGTATAAAACTTCAGACAAGTTGTCCTAAAATTTTTAACAGATTTCAGGTGCGCAGTATTGTTTTATTTTATTATATTATAAAGACTGTATAACCACCAATAACACTTTCATCTCTGTTAATGTGCTTAAATTTATATCTTCTCAATGTGCAGTGACTTGTTTTGTACAATTTAAGAACTGTTGCAATTTTAACATGTGCAATATTTCTCGTAGTTCAATTATTTCGTTCATATTTTTCTAGTTATGGATTATATTAGTCTTTCTTTATATATTCATGTTGGAATTTGTCTGCACTGTCTTTAGCTGCTGTAACTCTGTAAACTTCCCCTTATAGTGTTACAGAAATGTTCCCTGTCTGCAAAGTCTACATGCTTTAGTGAGAGATCACATGGTATAGAAACACTACAGGTATCAACAGTCAGCCAGTACAGGACTTAAAGCATAGTACAGGTTGGAATGTGCTTTTATAAAGACTGTTTTGTTTCCCGAACCCACTCTTATATCATCACAACCCCGTGCAAAATCACTTTAGGAATCTCAACGATTAGAGATTCACGCATTCTGTGGAGAAACTTAAGCTTAAAGATGCTGTGACTTCTTAAGGGGCGCTTTGACCGGTTTATACATCGACGAAGTACAAATCCCCGACACAGTACAAGGACGTAGACTCTCCTTTTTCTTTGCAGAAGAAAACAATTTCATAAAACATTTCAATCTAATACAAGACCATAAAAATACCAGAGCGAACAGATGAAGATCCACTTTCTTACCGCTCACATATCAAACCAGGAAGCATTAAAATATCTTCAGACGATGCTCTTTGTGAACATCCCTGATGAGATATTCAGTATGTAGCAGCTGCAATGCCAGCTCTGAATTCCCCTGATTGCTTAAAATCTAATTAACCTAACTTATAATTCATGATCATAGCACACTGAGGCCGACATGTTTAACTGCTAATGTGCAGTAAATGTCTTGCGTCTTTTGTTTCGTTGCAAAGAGGGAAGAAAGTGTTTTTTTTCCAACAAAATCACCTCCTCAGATCTCGTATTAAAGCTTTAAAGTCTATTTAAAGCCCTCGAATCTCTTTGATTTCCTGCAGAAGCAGGAGCACTCATCTCAGCTTCTCGGCTCAGATGCACCTGTCAACTTTCAGCATCACATCCCTCGTCGTATCGAGCTAAAACTTTAGGCAGAGTCATTAAAAGCCGCCTCACTCCAGCAAACAGACTGGAAACAGAGTCTGCACAGTTGTTGGGTTGTTGCCGCTCTGACCTGTTTGTCATGTGCTGCCGACAGAGGACCCGAGGAGGACGTGCTGAATTATTTAGTGCCACTCTACTCTTAAAACACACGCGGCCTCACGCAGACGACAAAACTAGAAGAAGATATAAACAGTGACACCGCCTCATTTACTGCACTGTAATGCATGGACGGAGGCGCTGAAGGAGCAGCAGATGAAGCTATCTGAAGAAAAGGAACGAGAAGCTGGAAGCACTGACGTCATCCCTCCTGGTGACCGGGAAGCTAACTGACTCAGAGTCAGACATGACATTGCATGAAGCCTCCTGGATCATATATCCTGTGTCTGGATAACAAAATGCATCGATACAACAACACTCAAAAAATGAAACACTGACTTTAATTAAATTGATTATGCCAGCTGGTTCCATGTAAATATATTAGGTTAGTTGAAAACAATAATTTTAGGGTCAAATAAGATGAACTTGAAATTATTGCTTTTCTGGTCCCGATACCGATACCTGGGCTTTTGGTATCGACCAATACCAATCCCAATCCAATACCTACATGCTATACTGTAGGATAAGACTGATAATGTTTTGGGTAAAAGGCAAAAAATGAGTACATATAGAATTACTGATGTTGATATTTATGTAAACTATGAAGTGTTTAAATGTTTACCAGCAGTTTGGTAAAAACAGTAATGCAGCAAAAAACAAAGAAAGTGCATCAGAGGGAACATTCCAGTACAAAACTGTCTTAAATAACTGTTTGTAACCACATACTGCAAACAAAGTGATAAAATAGCGTGAAAAACCTGGTTTGATTGAAGCATAATTGGCATCACGGATCAGCCCTTTCCTACCGATACCTGATCCAGGTTTGAGGGGCTCGATACCCGATACCAGGATCAGATCAGTGCATCCCTACATTCAACTAAACTAAAATGTTTACATGGAACAAGTTGACAAATTTAACTAAAGTTGATGTTTCACTTTTTTGAGTGTATGATAGTAAACTATACAACACATTACAATAGGACACACAATACAATACATTACAATCTATTTACACAATATAAGTCTATATACTTCATCAAAACTATAGCATAGGATACAGTCTGATATGAGATTAGGGTCGTTCCAATGAAATTAAATCATACGTTATTTAAACAGAAATTTAAATTCTGAACGGACCAGTGATCTAAAATGAAACAAGAAATAAAAAAAGCGAAAATTCCGCAGTTATTTAACCCAGTTAGAAATAGGATCACAAACTCTGTTATGCTAGCAAACTACTAGCTCTAAGATTCAACACGATACGAGACAAAATCACAATCCAAAAACAAAATATATAACTGGATACAATAGAAAAAAATACTATACAACAAATACGATGCGGCACAACACGTACGGTACATAACGATACGACAGGATACCATACAAGACGATACAATACAATATGATTCGATATAACATGATGTATATAGGATGGACAGCGTGGCTCCGCCTTTTACCGCTGTATGGTTTTGAAGCCAAAATACCCCCGTCAGAGGTAGAGCTGTGTGACAAAACCTTTTTTTTCCTTTTGAAAATCTGATTTCTTCTTGGCTCTCCTTCCCAACGCATCTTACTATTCCCCAAAAAACTAAACAAGACCAGACACTGTCAACCATCGTTAAACGTGACATAAAACCCTGTTTTTAGTCTCTAATAACTAATAAAAAAGAAACTTTTCATCTTCATATCAACACAGCATACGGAAGCGAGAAACATTTCTACGGTGTGTATTTATTTTCTAAAGCTTTAACACAGCTCCATAAGAATGAACGGGGAGACAGAGTTTTAGACCTATACTGCAGACGGTCACCAGGGGGAGCAGTTTTTATGGTGATCTCATTTAGAGCCAAGCAAGATGGCATCCATTTTTTTTACAGTCTACAGTTCTGATCTGGATGTGGCGGGACACGATACGATCCGATGTGACATGACAGTATGTCACGATACGTCATGATAGGATACCACACAACACGATAAATACAGTATGATATGATTTTATATAACACAATACGATGCGATGAAAGGGGATACGATACGACATTATACGGTTCGATCACCACGACACAACATGATGATACGAAACAACACAAGGACACCTTACGATATGACACATCGTGATATGATATGATGCGATACAACACGACATCAATCGTTACGACATAAAACGTTACGATACAAGACAATGCGACACGATATGATACGTTACCCTACTATTTGATGCGATTTAAGACACTATACGATACGATCACTTCTACATAAAATGATAACAAACCAAAAACAAGATATGAAACTACACAGGATAATAGTATACGATACAACACGATAACATACAATACGACACAGCACGATAAGATACAGCATGATATGATATGATAGGATACAACACAACATGGTACAATCCAAGTTTTTGCTCCCTTCATGAAATCTGTCTTGGATTCAAGTGCTGCACACACTCAGCTGTCCCTACAAGATGATTAATAAATAAATAACTGCAATAAAAAACAAAATGACGCAAGTAAAATTCAAGTTATCTCTAGTTGAGTTGAGTCATCTTCTCAGAGGTCTGAGCCTGAAGATCAGAGCAGGAGCATGGTATAACCCTGAGGGGCAAATAAGGCAAACAAAGAGGCGACAACTCAGACAGAGCAATGCAGCACAGAAAGGGATCTGAACCCTCTCTCTTCAAAGTAAATTCAAGAAGGAGAAGATGACAGAGTGAAACTAATCGATCAGACAGAGGAGGAACAATAGCGCAGAGATTGGGACTAACTTGAACACCACAGTCTGGACCGTTCACAACACAACCCCAGGATGTAAACAGCCTGCACACACTCACCCTCGTGTATGTGCTCCTCCTGGTCTGTGACATGTTTCCAAAGCCCCCAGTCTCCACCGAAGGAGTGTGTTAAGATGGGGTGAACGTCGGCCAGACAGAAGAGGGGTTTAAAAGAGAGGTGAGGAGGTGGGGGAGGACAGTGATGCTGCTGGAGCGTCTCCCTCTTCCTCTCCGTCTCTTCACAGAATCACACCATCCCTCTCCTGGTCCTGAGAACAGAGCTCCAGCTCTAACAAACTCCCTGTCCCTCCTCTCTGACGCTGCTCCCAAACAGGAGAAAACAATCTGAATTTTGGCTAAAGAAAAAAGTTTGAGAAGCAGATAATCCCGATCAGAGCCCTCTGAATGATAAGGCAAAGAGCAGAGCAAAGGCGGAGAAGGTTCGCTGGCTCTGGCTGTGAGTGCATCAGCTGAGCGGCAGCACTGCCAGGCTGCTGCAGAGTGAGAGTGTGAGCTGGCTCCTGCAGGAGGGAGGGAGGTTTAGGCCCAGACTCACTGAGGTGCTGGGTCCTAAAGCCTGCACATCAACTCTGCACAAAATTAACTTCACAACCATGATTCCCATGCACATCTGCAACATTTGGCCTTGTGCGGATTTCCAGAGTTGGTTTTAGACTTGAAACTGCTACAGGGCTTGTTTAGGTCCTCATAAGACAAATAAAGCACAAAAATCCAGTTTTTATTACCACCAGGGCTAAAGGATAGTCTTTAATAACAATAATGATGAGCTTTGGACTCTATTTTCATCTGTGTACACTGATAAAACAGCCAATTACAGCAAAGAAAAATAAACAATTAGAGCCAGAAAGTCTGCTGTTTCAGACCAACACATCAAAGTTAAAGCCTGTTTCTTTAGGCAAAGGTTTATTGAGTTATGGGTGAAGAAATCTAATATCCTCCACGCAAAAGAAGGGGAAATAAGCAGAGCAAAGGGACATCAAAGGGATGGAGAAATAAAATCCCAGTCTTCAAATTTAGGATTATGTTGACAGGCGGTTAAGTTCACGGTAACAGCATTTCTGCTTTCTGCCTCCCTTAAAAAGCTCAAATGCTCATTGCATGGCTTTAAAAGTGGGATTGCAGGTTAAATAAATCTTAAAATTTGTAAAAGACAGCTTAATCCACATAATTCCGGTGTTAAATCTCGTGGTTCGTTTTAAAAACAGACACAAAGAATCGTTAAGAAGTAACGCAAAACCAGACGAAACCAGATTGTTACGTCCACATCAACACGATGTTCAGTATTGGAGCCTCTCTACAGATACTGCTCTGGATTTAACTGTTCTGAGAGATGATGCAAAGAAAAGTGTACAAAAAAAGTCCTGATGCATCCTAAATTCTGCACTGCAGTCTGTGTCAGAAATCTGACGAATTCAACTTCGTCCTTGTGCCAAAAAGCTTGAAAGCAGTGAGGAAAACAATCCATCCAGGCTCAAAATTTAAACAGAAACCACAAGCAGTGAGCTTTTTTCTGAACCAGAGGGGGTGGCCAACCAGTTCAACCCAATCTGTGTCATTGTTAGGGAGCACAAAAGGCCCAGGTGATGCTCGATAATGCAGCACGCACTGTAAGCAGGAGCCAGCAGATTGAATTAGCGCCCAGCCCGATGCTGTGTCCCATCACAGAGCGAGGATTAACTCCCCTTTATCAGCTTTTATCAGCTAACTGCATGGCTGGGGCTTTCTTTTTTTTTAACTCTCACTCTATTTCTGTGTTGTCATCTTTTTGCAATGGGAGCAAACGCTGCAGGACTTCTGTAGAAAAGCCTTCAGTTGCTTTCAGAGAAGCTGTTAGTGTGCAAATTTCAGCATCTGCAACAGAAGAAACTCGGCCTCAGGACAGGGAGATAATCACTCCTACCAAAAAATTAAAAATGACTCATAAAACCTCAGAAAACAAACATCAACCAGGACAAAAGACTAATGATGTACGTTCAGTCTATAAAACAGCAGACATGGGAGAGATGAGGATTTTCAGAGATACAAAATAAAGCTCTGCAGTCTTCTGGAGTCTTTATGCAAATGACAAACGCAGAAGCGAAAGAGGGGTTGCTTTAGTTAAAAAAAAAAGGAAAGAGGGAGCCCTTATCTCTCACTGAAAAAAAATACAGTGAGGAGACAGCCAGCTAACAGCCAAAATATAATCAAAGAGCTGTCTGCTTACAGCAAATGGGG